>OX031010.1:30504166-31134666 GCA_943735925.1 Pollenia amentaria | reverse complement strand
GCCATCCGGGCCTGGAGATTTAAAGGGATGGAAGCTTTTGACCGCCCATTCCACACGATGGCGAGTTATCGGAATATTAGAGATATCCCGAGCGCCACTAAAAGTTTCCTCCCTAGGCACATCATCAGTGCAACCAGGGAAGTGTGTATTCATCAGGACCTCAAGGGTGTCCCGACTGTTTGTGGTCCAGGATCCATCCATCTTCCGTATAAATGATGGAATAGCTGGATTATAGGATAAAATCTTACGAAGCCGACTTGTCTCCGAGGAGTTTTCCACGTCACTGCAGAATTTCCTCCATGACTGTCTCTTGGCCTTCCTTATAAGATTCTTGAATTCATTAGCTGAGGACTTGTAATTGTTCCAAACACCATTACGTTTTGCCTCATTAAAGAGCTTCCTGCTTTCCTTGCGTTTTTCAGCAATTTCCGCATTCCACCATATGGGCTTAGCTTTGCCCCTCCTGTCCATTATTTTACAGGCTTCGTTTGTTGCCTCCATTAAGGCACCGGTCAATGACTCCACTGCGGAGTCGAGCATGGACACACTGTCTATGAGAACTGGGCACATAGGCAGCTTGTCGCCGAGTACACTCGCATAGATGGACCAGTTAGTCCTTCTTCTGTTCGTGTAGGGTTTTACTGAATCAACTCTAAAGGAAAAATTGAAATCAACATACATGTGATCAGAGAAGGAACAGTCCTTAGACACGTTCCAATCGCTAATCATATCCGCGAACTTATCACTAATAAGCGTAATATCAAGAACTTCCCTTCTGTTAGTCACAATAAAGGTGGGCTCACTACCCCTATTAACTACTGTTAGTTCATTTTCTACTATGAAGTCCAAAAGCGACTCACCTCGTGGATTGACATCCGAGCTGCCCCAGACGGTATGGTGTGCATTCGCATCTGCACATATTACAAGGGGGATGTTGTGCCTTTTAGCGTGCGACATCGCCTTCCTGGTTGTTGAGTTTGGAGGGTTAGCACCCTGGTCGTGTGCCATGTAGCAGCTCATAAACCAGACTGTACTGGTTTTGCACTCTACTGCGACAGTGCATGTGTCCTTATCGCTAAAATCAGAAAGAATGAAAGCTTTAAGGATGTTTTTGACCATAACACAAGCTCTGGTCTTACCTTGATCGGCTGCGTACAGAGTACTGTAACCGTCTAATCTGAGTCCGCAAACCCTGTCTCTATACGACAATGGTTCTTGGATGCATATAAGCTCCTCCGTGCCTGAAGCTAATCGGAGGAGAAGGGCAGCTGACGCCGCTTTAGAGTGATGAAGGTTGATTTGTGTCACCTTCATCATAGCTCATCACTATGGACGACTGTGACGTTGGCATCCTCTGGATCGTCGTCCGATTCCAGAAGGATGTCCTCATCATCCGCCACTCCCATCTTACCAAAGAAGTCACCCACAAGTCCACTGACCGATTGGGTGTCTTCATTGGCCGATGACGTAGCAGATTCGTCTTCCATACGCTCCGTTGATGCTGTTGTTGTGGTGGTGGTAGTCGCCGGAGCTTGAGGCTTCCCTTTGTCGTCACCTTTATAGACTCGGAGGAAGATAGTTCCAAATCCATAGAAAATCTTCCCCTGTGTCTTCCGAAGTGACGGCAGAGAGTCACTGTTTATCACAACAGTGGCCTTCCTGGACTCTTCAACAGGTTCAGAAACCCTCACTACTTTCCAGTCCTGTGTGGGTAGCTGGGGGTTACTTAGCTGAATTATTTCCAGGATCTCCTTGGGGTCGGATGGCTCAGCGGGGATCTTGGCAATAGATCTGGGCCTTTGCGGTACATCGGCCAGAGGTATTGCCTCAATCTTAGCGCCCTGCCAAACTTCCCCCAGGGACTCCACGGCATCCTTGTACAGCAGCGCTGAACGCTCATCTGCACACGCTATCAATTTAATGTGCCCTTGATACCAACCGGCATCTTCGCACTGTGGTGGTGGTCCAGGGTTTCCCCTTAGAACACTCAGGAACGCCCTACTAAGTGCGACGACAACCAGCTTCCAGTTTTTGGACGAAATGGTGCCGTCACTTGCGTTGCGGTCAATGATCGCCCAAATGAGGTGGTCTTTAGCCACATCTTTGTACGACCTGTTTTGCGGCCGTTGAGGCGTGTGTTTGGACCTTTTAGTCCCAGGAAGCGTGTCCTCCCCAGACCGCTGCCGTTTAGGCGCTGCTTCGGTTGGCTTCCGTTCAGGATTGCCTTCCTCTGCAGAGGGAGGTGCACGTTTTAAACCCTCAATATGGGTTTTTGCCCACTGGAGAGAGGTTTTCTCCTGCTCCGTGAGCTCACCAACCGGTTTTTCACCAAGTCGGCTGATGATTTTGTAGGCGGAGCGCCTGGTTATAAAGGCCCGTTTGGATGGGTTTATGTGCCTTTGGGGTTTTTTAATAATTGCCGTAGAGGCTGGGGGAGGTACATCAGAGGGCATCGAATCTTTCTTCGTATGCTCTCTTTGCACAGGTTTCGGCACATGGGAAACTGGATTTCCGGTAGACTGAGTCTGCACCGTCAAGCCAGCACCCGAGGAAGGGGTTTTGACGGGTTTTTCTCCCGTCCGGACCTGGGAAGCCTTGGAGGTACCTGGTTTCGAAGAACCCTGTACCAAGCTTGGTTTACGACCGCCTGAAGGCTTAGCCGTGAGTTTTTGCGCACTAGTAGCTAATCGACTAGCAGAGCCTGGCGCAACCACCTTGCTAGTCGAGGTTTCAGTAGCATTCGACATACTACAGCCTGATACCGACGCTGTAGTAGTAGGGTCTCCGGAGATTATGAAGCCCTTTACCGGATACGTAGGGCGTACATTTTCGGACATTTCGTGGGGGGTGTGTTGGGGTTGCATTTTATGCCTACTGCCAGGCGAAATTATACCTGCCGCTCCTCTGGAGACAGACGCAGACCATCAGCCGCTCACTATGAGAACAGACGCTGATGGATTTTATTGCGGACCGACAGCCTTCAGAAGGCAAACAATTGACCGTAAAAAGGCCAGCGGACCTAGTCATTAGCCGCTCCAACTAGGAGAAACAGACGCTAATAGACGGGGGGGGGGGGGTAGTTCTTGGTTCGTACTCGGTTTAGACCCTTCTGGCATGGGAGGCCCTACCGGTCTTGACTAACGTCACTACCGCCAGCATGACTCTAAACGTCCTTGTACTTAAGCCCTCGCATCGCGGCAAGATGACTACCCATTTGCGAGGGCTTTTCATGTTTACACGGATGGTATAAGTAAAATCAAAGTAAAGATATTAAACAGCTGAGTTAATAACAAAAAAGCAGATGGTCACAGTTTTACAAAGTTTACAAGAACAATATGAAAATTTCCTGAGTGGATTTACGTTGTTTTTGTAATTGTATAAAAATGTTACCACCTTCAATATATAAAATACACCTCCCTCTGGTGTGATGAGAATACATGTTTCTAAAATGGTTTAGAAAATAAACATTTTCCGACCGTTTGTCAAATTTTGTATCCGTATTCTCTCTTACTCAATACATTTTGCTTTTACATTGTAAGATTTTTCTCACTCTACATCATTTTTTGGCATGTTGTAATACATTGTATTACCGTGTAAAATAGCCTGAAATAATACTAGATATATATTTTATAGCTTGTTTTTGGTTGAGCAGAAATCATTTTTGAAAAAGTAAAAAAGAAAGCGTTTTATGGGTGAAGTATTCATGGAAATATATATGTATGTAACAACTTTTATCTAACACCTGAAATACTCACACTTTTTAATTCCAATAATAATATGTATAAAGTTAACGAAAATGATTTGGCAGCACTCGATATTTTTGAAGAGACTTTATTCCAATTTTTAAAAAAAGCAGATTTCTACTAACTCTATATTGATTTAAATAATCCATTTACATATGTTATAGTCTTTTTATAAACTGTTTAGAAATTGTTTTTAAACTATTTTAATAAATAAAAACATTTAGGAAACTTTAAACAAAATTTTTTGGGCGGAATTTCAGTGATATGTTAACATCTTGCGATTTTTGCTTTATTTAGGCATTAATATTAGAACATAAATTGAAACTGAGTCAAATTAAACTAATTGAAATTAAATTATGATACAAACTTTTACATTTAGTGGGATTTTTTCAAAATACGTTAAATTTGGGGGGTTTTTAAATTGTTTTGGGGGAAAGAAAAATGATAACCTGGCTGATGGTGACTAATGTTTCAAATAGGAGTTTTTTTTTTCGTGAAATATTTGTTTTTAGATGATTTTTACAGAAAAAAATTTAAAAAAACATATTCCAAGTGTTTTTGATTATGATTTTAGGATTTGATATATAAAATCATGTTCTTGAAAGTGAGTGAATCCTTTGATTTTGTTGAAAATGTGTAATTTTAAACTTCTATCCACCGGGTTGGTTGCTGTTCGTACTGTTTTTATCAGTACATGTACTGTTTTTTGTTTAAAGTACTGATTGATGCATTACGAGCAAATCAGTACGCAAATGTACTGATTTTTTTTTATTAATGTACTGTTTTTGTACTGTTTTATATATTAGTTTTATTTAGTATATAGATTGTCATATTGTCAAATTATTTGCGATACAAATAAGCGTGATGCATTTCGAGGTTCCCTAATTTTTTAAGGAAAAAAAAACACAGAAAATTCAAATTTAATAGGGAATGTTTATTATCATTTGAAAGATCATTCTTTGGCATTTATTTTTTGAAGATTATGTCTATCAAATGTTCGCCGTTGCTACGTCGCAGATGGTCCATCTGTTGAGTCAATTTTCGATGACTCGTTCGAGCATTTCAACTGGTAATTGGCGAATGACACGCGTGATGTTTTCCTTCAAGGCCTGAATCGAAGCGGGCACATGAAGCGCATTTTTCATGTCAACTCTTCTCGTTTTCATACAATTTTATACGAAAAAATCCTTAGATCGCGAATTAAACTCCACCCGGCTGGAAAATCTCATTCGGCAGATCCTTGGGTCCATTTGTTTAATTGAAATTGAATTATATATGTTATATATTTATTTATTTTTTTATAATATAGTTAAACCCACGTGCTGAAATTAATAGAATAAAGTGCAACCATATGACCTTTGTTTTTCATCATAAATAGAATTTTTTGCAAAATATTTGAATTTTTGACCAAACAAATTAAAAAAGTGATTCGCTTTGCGTCGTTTTGGTTTGCCTGGTTAATATTAACAACGCAAATCGGGGCTCTAGTGTAAATGACATAACATGAGTTCATGTTGAAAGTAGGGCGATAATATCCTGTAACTCCGCCTATTCGTTTTGTGTACGATTAGCCGGTTCGAAGCCAGGATAAAGTGTGGGGGCGACAGTGAACTTTATATGGCCGGCGCACAGTGGGTGATTTCACTAGAAGGCGGTCAAAATTCCTAAACTTTTGATTGGATCGGTATTCTTTTATGCGATTTTTTTGCTCGATAGGTGGTATTTTAACAAATAAGTTGACCTAAATTTTTATTTTTAACAAACTGTGAGAGATATTTTTTTCTGTGTATATATTTTTTTATAATTGCTAATGTCTTCTGTTGTATTTTACAACTGACACTAGTTTTTTATTCTCAAACCTAAATCTTATCAGAAAATGCCAACATTTGGTCCCCGTAAATGCTTAGTCCCAATATTCACAGTGGCCAAAGATTGGCAACAACACAATAGGTTGACAATTATAACAACAGTTGTTTTTGTTATTGTTAAAAGTTACAGAATCCCACTACTGATGTGCTAGAAAATTTATGTGACCGGAACTGTTTGATTCCTCGAAAATTCTTTAAGATTCAGCTTCTTTGATTTTTGTAACGTTTCCTTGCAGGACCTATTTTTTGAACCGAATATAAGAAAAATGTAGGTAAAAGTCCGCACTACAAGATAGTACAGATTTTTTTTACTCAATTTTTCGCTCTGGACTTATGCTCTATAAAGAAGGAGATTTCCGGGAAATTTTTACATTTAAAATAAAAATTAAATAGATCTTCATGTCACAAAATCATGAAAAACAAAAAAGTTATGAGCGTTTCACCTTTAAAAATTTACTAAGAAATTCATAACCACCCTGTTCTCAATGAAATAGTTGAACTAGGGTTAACATTTTTAGGCACCCGAGGCTTATTATACGAATAAAATAGTTTTAAAATCGGAGAACATAAAAAAAGAGGATGACCGTTAAACAAATTAAACTGCCTTCGAAACACTGGACCATAAATAAGTGATGCCCTCACCTAGGCCAATAACTCATGTAAGTAAAAATAAAATAATTAAAACAGAAACGATTACAAATATAAATCAAACTGCTTCCCATACGCTGACAACTTTTGGCTTTCAGCAACGGAGTATGAATACGTGAGAACCCTCTGGGAACCATCCAGGTAAGAACAAGTTTGTCGAGAGATGCTTGTGTATACATTGACTATTCTTTAATTGAGCTTAGTACGATGCCTTCATAGTGGGTCCATTCAACCTCTTCTTTGAGCAAATATTTAATATAAAAGCATGTTTAACCATAAAAGTTTAACAATTGAATTTGTGTTATCGAATAATTATTACTCGGTAAAGAACCGTGTCCAAAGCAAGCAGAACTTTCAGAATCATTGGGAGTATGATATAGAAATAATGGATGATAATTTCTTTATCAAAAGTAGAAAGAAATGAACGTGTTACAATAATTTAGTTGACTTTGAATATTTGTTTAAGAATTACGTCCGGGAAACCGGGTTTCTTAACGCTGGACGTTAACCCCTCCCTATAGGTGATGGTAGCACTATCCAAGTAAATCCCCATGTTTCTTCTTTAGGAGCACACAACAGACCCGGTAATGGCCTAGGTGTCTACCATACAGATATGAGGTTGTCCTAACCTAACCTAAATATTTTTTTTTAAAGTATGATCAACACTGGTATTTCTTATGCGCATTAAAATAAATATTTTAAGTCAATTAATTTTGTACAACACGTACATTAATTAAGCGAATAATTTTTCCTTTTAATTGAAAAATAAAAATCAAAAAATATTTGTTCGAAAATATCAAAAGCAAGAAAAAGTTTGATTTTTGCTTAAAAAAATCAAAATCAAAAATAAATCTTTTATTTTTGCTCGAACAAATAAATTTCAAAATTTTTTTAAGCAAAAAATAAAACTCAAAAATTATAAAAGTTATTTTCGGGAGCACAAAATTTTTATTCATTAATATGATTTTCTTATGATGTGCTAAATTCCGAATTTTTATTCTTGACATACTGAAATTTATTGTTGGCGGATAAGCTAGTTCCAATGGTTGCTTAGGCCAGATCATCAGGAAACCTTTACAAAAAGTTTTTAGAAAAGCTAAATATATTCCCCCTTAAGCAAAAAAAGTTAAAATTCACATTAGTTAACCAACACATAAAAACCCATTAACCTTTGCGGGGCTTAATGTGTTGTTTAACTAATGTGAAGTTTAACTTTTTTTGCATAAGGGGAATTATATTTACAAATAAAACTGTAAAGCGAATGAGAATTACAAACACTCAAGTCTTATCTGCAACGATATCAAAGCTTAGACAAAACACCAACAATAAGCAGTGAGTTTATCTTTTATTACATTCCCGACTATAATTGGTTGGGGTTTTCCGACTCGAACTGTACAACTACAGTGAGCAAAGAAAAAGCGAATTGGTTAATTTTTTATTGTTTTCGCAAGAAATTAAGCAATTTGTCAGTTATATTATTTTTATTATAAAAAAACTCAAAACTAATTTGTATTTTCTAAGGAATTAATAAAACTCAGAAAATAACTTTTATTTTCTAAGCGAAAAATAAATTCAATAAATAATAATTAAAAAGTCATTTTTAAAATAAAACGTATAACTGGCACGGTCCCTGCTAAAAACAATTTCAATAAATTTAAAGATTTTAAAAGTTGCTTTTTTAATACTTATTTATTCTGTTTTTTTCTCAAGGTTATACAAGCTCGGCAAAGTCCAATAGGTATAGAATTCTTATTTGTTGATATTCATATCTACCAAAAACACTTATTCAGGCCAGTTCTGAAAATCACTTTTATTCAAATCACGTGATTTCAAATCACATTTTTGTGTTCCGTTTTTGTATGTTTTGGCGTGATTTTCAACTGCCGAACGCATACCAAGAAACATAAAAACGAAATGTTTCTCAGAACACCACAAAATCACACGCGTCATATTAAAAGCATGTGATTTTCAGAACATGCCCGATTATTATACATTAAAAAAACATAATCTTATTGTTTCTGTAAAAAAACACCTGTGTTTTGTTAGTTAAAAAAAAAATACAATGTTCTTAATTAAATTCATAGAAAAAATTATTTAAAAACACATTATGTATTTAATAAAAATTTTATTGTTACTGCAAAGAGAAACAAAATTGTAGACCATAATATAAATTCCTTAATACCACCTATAATAATATAAGAACACGCTTAAAATAAATTTTTTCTGATGTTTTTTTTTATTAAACCAATATTTTCAATAAAAGAAACAAGTAATAGTGTTATAACATTCACCTTGCGGTCTTAAAAAATTTCTTTATACGAATTATTTAAAAAATAATATAAGAACACGCTTAAAATTAATTTTTTTCTGATGTTTATTTTATTAAACCAATATTTAAAATAAAAGAAACAAGTGATAGTGTTATAACATTCACCTTGTGGTCTTAAAAAATTTCTTTATACGAATTATTCAAAATAATAATATAAGAACACGCTTAAAATTAAATCAAAGTATTTTTGTCCAATTTAGTTCATCTTAATATTACTCACTTTATCAGCCATGTCACAGGGTACAATTCCCTTGAAAACCGAAGAAAACATCTTTGTTTATTGATAGAAAGTATGTTTTGATAGTTTTTTGGCCTTTAAGAAACAGAAAACTCCCATTCCGTTCATGAAAACCAAAATGATTTCATTCCGCAAAGCTTTTTCGTAATTTTCTGAAGCAATTGTACTCTTTGACATGGCTGTATGTTTAATGCTCAAAAGCAACACGAAACTTTAGTTTGTAATAAAAAATTTTATTAATGTATTAAGAAATTTTATCATTTAACAGTCTCCTTTTTTATTTCATTAAAATAATTTTTATTTAAATCAAGACTGATTTGCAAATAAAAGTAAGGAGTTGCTACTTGAAAGAGCGGTTTGATAACGACAACTGGAAGTTTTTGTGAATATTTAAAATTTTTGATTTTCGCAGAAATAAGTCCCAATTTACATTATACGATTTTTGTCGTTGCGATTATTGTCGTTTCTTCTTTGAAGTCTGTCTAGTGTTTACATTGTAAGATTTTTGTCGTTACAACTTCTTGTGTATACATATATTTTTACACTCGCTTGTGTACCCCTTTTAATGCCTCTCTCCCCTCTCACCTATAAGGTAAGAATCGCAACGACAAAAATCGTATAATGTAAATTGGGACTAAGTTTCGTATATTTCTTTAATCATATCATGTATCTAATCGTTTGTGCGGTTTATTTGGTCCTGAACAAGCAAACAATTTCCTAAATAAAATTAGTGTTCGAAAAAGTGAGAAAATAACATTGAAAAATGTATTGAATAATTTAAAGTAGTTAGTTGAATTTGGACCTGAAAGGGCAAAAAAAGATTTCCACGGGGCCCTCAAACATTTAAAAGTGCCTTAAGTGGCACAACTATGCCACGTTTTGCATCACTGATGAATACGTATGTACCATAACTACCCGTCTCTACTTTCCCTCAACTTGGTAAGAACAGTGTGTCGCACATGAATTCTGCTAGTGTAAACTCTTCATGTTCATATTTCGCTTATGTGCTGTAATCGTTGGCTAAACGTACGTCTTGGAAACCATGTACGTCATGATGGCCGCCTTACAATGTCATTGTCTGTCTAAAACCAAACGCACAATAAAAAATATTGTGGTAAATCAGAACATGAACATCAACACGTATTCGCCACATACAAGAACATGAGCAAATAAATACCGTTGCTCTGCCGGCGTTATGCTTATGTCATGTTCAAGACGATAGCGTTTGAAGACGTAGTGTTAAGCCCATGACACATTGGGCATTCTGCACAAGCATTCTGCGCATAACCGAGGTTGAGCTGTATTTTTTTTTTTTTTTTTTTAATTTAAATTTTCAGATCGGAATTGCCTAATGAAACCCCCTTCATATCTACAAATGCGAGACAAATATACAAAAGCAAAGATGGATAAAGCAAAATAAACATTAGCCATGTATTTTTAAATCGGGTTATTCATTAAACTAGTTCATAACTGGTTAATGGTTTTTATGGAGAAACATGTTATAACCAGATATAAAACTTGTTTATCTGAATTTACCGCTTATAACCTGTTTTTGGCTCATATTCTATTATTTATTAGTTTTTGAGAGCAATAACAACAAATTTTGGGGTAACGCTTTTCAAACGCAGTGAAAGTATATAAACTGAATTGGAAACTTAAATTTAAAACAGTTCAATCTTAAAAATGAAGGTAATAACATTAATATTGGTGATTATTGGCTGTGGTTTGGCTTTAGGCGCTTTAGATGATGTGGAATTAATGAAAAAGTTTCAGGCTTATACTTTAAAACATGGGAAGAATTCTAAAAGTAGGAAAAACCAAGCCACTCGTTTTAATACATATAAAAAAAACCTTAACAAAATTAATGAACACAATAAACAAAAGCAGAAAACCTATCAAATGGAAGAAAATGTATTTACCGATTTGGAATTGGATGATATTATAAATTCGCATATGGGTCTTATAATAAATGAAATGTATGTATTTATTTAAGTTTAAAAATATTTCATTTTCTATTAAGCAAATTTTTCAGCGACAATAAACAGAGTTCTAACGTTGCTCGGAGTTCTGCCCAACCTAGAGTCAGTGAAAGCATTCCCCCCTCTAAGGACTGGCGTCAAACGGGAGCCATAACTCAGGTGAAAAGCCAAGGTAATTGTGGTGCTTGTTGGGCTTTTGCTACCACTGGGGCTTTAGAGGCCCATCACAAAATTATAAACAAAGCACCTGTTATTTTAAGTGAACAACACTTAGTTAATTGTGTTCAGAATGGCTGTAACGGTGGTTGGATGAATACAGCTTTTAACTATGTAAAAGATAACGGCATTCCTTACGACTCTAATTGTACCTATAAAGGAATTGATCAAGAGTGTAAATCCATACAAAGAAGTAGTGTTAAATGCCTTGGTTACGAAGTAGTACCTTCAGGCGATGAAACAATGATGAAAAAGGTTGTGGCCACAAAAGGACCAGTAGTAGTGGCTATCATGGTAAATGGTAACTTAACGAGATATAAGTCAGGAGTTTTTGATGATTCTTCATGTGGTACATCGGTTAATCATGGCGTTTTAGTGGTGGGTTATGGCAACGAAAAAGGCAAAGACTTTTGGTTGGTTAAGAATTCTTGGGGCCCTGGATGGGGTGAACAGGGATATATAAAAATGGCACGTAATAAAGGCAACCAATGTGGAATTGCTTCATATGCTTCATATCCATTGTTATAAAGAAATAACTTATTTGTTTAATAACAATTCAATTCAATTTATTTTTTTTTTAAATATACATATTATGTTTTGATAATAGTAAAAAATATCTGATTGTTAAATAAAAATATATAACTTTGAATAAAAAAAAAAAATATGTGTAATTGTGTTTTTAAAACTGCGTTGCTGGAACATTGCTTTTGCTTTTGTACTCGTCAAATCTTGGAAGGTTAGTATCACCGTGACTTTTTTCAATTGTGTGAGTAAATACTGCAACTCCAAACAATAGTGAAAACAATGACCAGCTAAGGAGAAAATACAAAAAAGAGCACAAATGAAGCATGTGGAGATCGTGCCCAGACGAAAACATGTCAAATCGTCGGCTGATAATTTAATTGTCGTATGTGGATTCCGATAGTTTCGAGTAAATTGAGTTTGAAGTTTGAACTCTTATAAAATCCACATACGACATTTAAATAATAAATAAATTTTTTGGTCGTTTTATATGGAAATTTGTCGTATGTGGCAGTTACATACGACATTTAATTTGATAATTGCTTCAGCCAATACCACATACGACAAACTCAACACTCCATATCTCGAAACCCGTATGAGGTATCGAAAATCTAATTACGCCAAATGAAAGATCAAATCGGAAAACCTAAGGAATCGATCTTAACTCAAAACCGCAAAAAATCCACCTACGACATTTAAATTATCAACCGACAAAATGTCAAAATCAAAATGTTATAAATGCCAAAAACCCATATGAAGAGAGCAGAAAATTGAGCTTTGTGACTCTTGCTCAGTGTCATTTACAAAAAAATTTTTTTTTTAAGTTAAAATGTCTTTAATAAGTTTAACCTCTTTTTTTAAGTTTTTCGGATTTACTTACAATATTTTGTAGGTCCTTTTTTATGATCCTAAAAATATGTGCAACATAAAATGAATTCGTACAAATCTTAAATATTTCGTTTATCTATATGAATTAAAATAAATTTTTTTTTATATAGACCTATAAGGTGTCACATTGATTAATAACATTAACTGAAAAAGTATATTTGGTTTTAAGCCAAAGCTATGGGCAGTTAAAAAATACATTGTTGAATCGACGATCATTAGTTACAACGTACGTAAAAAATGGTTAGTACTCTAGGGTTAAAAAAACAGATTCTTTTTGAATTTTCTTTTTCTATTATTTGATAAATTAATGTTCTGTTTTCACAACACAAGTGATTGCACATGTAGTAAAATTTATATGAAAAACACTCAAAAACCTGAGTAAATTTCATTTAATTTTTCATTTATTGAATTACTATCACAACAAGAATAAATCTTATAAATTACAGTGATAGCAAGTAACATTTGTAATATAAACATGAAGTCAATTAAATTTTAGAGATTATTAATAAAACATTTTATCATAAAAATTAACATAATAATAAATATAATAAATACAATTGACATTTAACATAGATTCAAAAATTTGAAGAGTTCCATTTTGAAAAGTAATGAGTTGCTTTGTACTTGGATATATGATAGAAAGTCGTTCCAAAGACACGTTGTGTAATTGAAAAAATGTCTTGTAGATATTAGATATTTTTATTTTTGTGATCTCAAGTTTCTTTCACGAGGTGATTGCGCAAAAATAATTTTGTTAAAAAGATATTCTGGGTTCTTCTGATATATAATCTTATGCATCATCAAAAGGCTTTTATATTTTAATAAATCTTTTAAACTTATATTATATAGTACTTTTCATATAAATTTTACATAGTTGGGGATAGTGCGCTAGTTTGCACTCTTTTTTACCAGCTTTAGTGATGATTGGTATTTTTTTTCACTAGCACTTAAAGAATTGAGTGGTATTGCAAATATTTTTTTTTTCGAGAGATTGTCAGTACAGGAGAACGGTCGTGTTTTTTAAGCTCCGCAGTTATATATTAATTTATAAATAAATAAAGGCTACATTTTAATTAAAATTACATTAATAAAATTACATTAATAGTATATTTTCAATACTAGCTTCAATTTAAAATAAATTAAAAGTGTTTAATAAAATATCCTGTGTTATATCCAAATTTTTAACTATTCAAAATAAAACATAACACGATATATTTAAAACCAAATAAACACAAACGAAACAAACAAACGAAATAAACACAACAAAAAATAACATAAAAATAATCATAAACAAAAGAGATTACGAAATAAATAAACAAAAGAAAGTCAATCTCATAACCCTTTGCTTAAAAAAAAAAAAAATATATGAAAGTAAACAATACTAAAGCAGCAACAACAACAGAATCACCAGAAGCAATACCAACAACAGAAACAATAATGTCAACACCTAAAAATACTCCCGCGCAAAAACGTTTAAGAGAGTTGCAAAACTCTTTCCTAGGCAATGTGTCCAAAACTCCACGTCTCACTCAAGCCGAATCGCCTCTTAAGCTGGAGGTCCACACCACGCGTTTTAGCCTCCACGCATTGCATGCGTTTTATACCTTACTTGCGTTCTACGTTTCAAGTTACATGCAACGCTTCTGATGCGGCATCACCACAAGTAAAAATAAAATTTCATTTGTCAAAATCAGCTGATTTATTCGAACGCTGCTTGTGACGCTTGCAAAAGTAGAAAGTAACCCTACTTTTCGCGTTCAACGCCTCAATGCATCCTAGGCTAATGTGCATGAAACTTGTTACATACAACTACACAGATTCTACTTTTTTGACAGCTGCGTAGACTGCGAAAAGGCGTGTAACGCGTGGTGTGGACCTCCACCTTTAAGCTTATTACCATAATGCAGGGTTGTCAGATTGATTTTGATCTTTTTCGCCAAATTCAATGCCAAAAATCGCCAAAATCGCCAAAGCATTTATTTTTTTCGATTTCTATAATAATATATGTATTTTTAAAATAATTAAAAATATTTTTTCATAAATCCCAAAACAAATTTGTTCCGTATCCCTAAAATCCGCCAAAAATTCAAAAAAAGTCGCCATATATTTTGTTTAATTTTTATTTAACAAAAAAGGTGGAATGTTTAAAATATTTTATAGTAGTCTACTTAAAGTAACAAAAAAAGGATTTTGCGGTAAGTATTAAACAAATATTGGATGTACAATATATTTGTATGTAGTTGCAGTTCTATTATATAACTAAAACGCTATATAGTTCACCAAGAAGACTAACTTGTTGTTTTCTTTTTTGAAATACATTGTGAAGGTAGAAAAGAAATGCAACATGTGCTATTTATATTCATATAACTTTTGGCTCGTAAAAACGTGTCGAAAACTTCATATCGCATTCTACTTCAAAGCAGATATTTAGTGAATTTCAATATTTCAATACAGTTACCTGCCGTATCCTTGTAGCTATAAATTGTTGGCCTAAACTAATCTTAATTAGATTGAATATCATCATTACAATTTTCTTTTAACAAACTGTATTTTTCTATTGTATTTCATTAACATCCAAGGGTGAGTTAGGATTCATAAAAAATCTTTAAAATATATTTAAAAACAACAAATTTTATGTGATAATTTGTCACATTTTATAATGGAAAAATTTTCATAAACTTTCATTATATTCATTTTTAAAGAATTCTACTTATTACTTCTTTCAAGAGCACATTTAAATGTGAAAAAAAAATTCTCGAAGATTATCTTCAACATTATTTAGTTTTAAATACTGGTCATACATATGAATGCATCAAATTTCATACATTGAAATACTAGAATAAAAAAAATATTATTTCTTCGTTTTGAATTTAACAAATTTCAAAACAAATAGATGGCTCATCAAAAATAGCCAACAAAATCGCCAACTATTTTATAAATCGCCAAAAAATCGCCATGTCGCCAAATCGAAAATTAGGTCGCCAAAAGAGTTTGAAAATCGCCACGTTTGGCGAGAAATCGCCACATCTGACAGCCCTGCCATAATGGACAAACGATTCGATAAACTTACAGAGCAAATATTGAATATGATACAGAATAAATTTAACGAATACAAAAATGAACTCTTAAGTGAAATTGATAAGAGACTAAACTTAATCCGTAATGACATACATGCAGTTAATGAAAGAGTGTCATATTTAGAAACAGTCACAATTCGTGATATTAAGGAGAGTGTTAAAGATCTGGAGACAGAGAATTTAGAAATACAAAATATGAAAAAATAAATAAAGGAACTTAAACGAAAACAACTAAAACATGAAAACTCTATTGTAGCTGGTGGTATACGAATACGTGGTATACCCTATTATGCAAATGAGGACCTTTTTCAAATCTTTAGTACTATTTGCGATAGTTTAAATTTTTCAACGCCTCAAGTTGAAAATATATACCGCCTTCAGAAAATATACAAGGAAAATAAACCATACTCTCCGAATGACGAAGTGATAGTCGTTAAATTATATTCTTCGTATGAAAAAAATTTTCTTTTAAAAACAATTGCTAAATATAGAAGGGAAAATAAAACTACTCTTTGTTTAAAGCATGCCGGTTTTAATAGTACTGAACCAATTTATGTAAATGAAAATTTGACACCTCACAACCATAAAATTTTGCAATCAGCATTGAAAATGAAAACCGATCAGAAGATAAAAACAGCCTATTCTCTTCGCGGTCTCGTTTACGTAAAAAAACTCAATTCAGATGACCCAATATTAATTGAGTTTTTTGATGACCTCAACCAGCTTTTTCGTGCGTAACTCATATAATCTAATATCCGTTGTGCCACTTTATGATGGTTCTACAATCGCAATTATTTTTAAACTTTTATTTTTTCAAATTAATGATTATTTTTTTTACATAACTGTCTGTTTTTATAATAACAAGTACTTTTTGTATCTAATTAAATTATACCGAACTATCTTAATCATATCCATTATTAGGTTTAAAAAAATGAAACATGAATATAAATCAAGCGTTGCTGGTAGGTTTTTTGTTCTTTTAAATTGTTCTAAATATGTCGTCAACAAGGGTTAATGGAACATATTCTGAAGACGTAACGGCAAACATGGTTAAAATACTGGCTAAACAGAGAACCGGATTAAAAATTTGCCATATTAACGCACAAAGTCTATCTAACAAAATTGATGAATTTAGATACATTTTTGAAAATTCTGGTTTAAATGTAATATGTGTGTCAGAGACTTGGTTTGGTAAATCTATTACAGATACTCTTGTGTCATTGAATGGGTATACTTTATATAGAAATGATAGATCTGATAACTATGGGGGAGTTGCAATTTATGTTAAAAAGGGTTTGGTATGTACAATCAAAGCCAAAAGTGATGAAAATTTATATAAAAACAACAAAGTTGAATATCTTTTTCTTGATGCAAGTAGTGGAGGAAGAAAATTTCTTATTGGTTGTGTATATAGGCCTAGAAGTAATATAGATTTCACTCATTTTTTCACAGTATTGGAGGATATCACACCATTATATAATGACATATTAATAGCTGGGGATTTCAACTCAAACCTGCTAGTTGAATCACGTTTAACTATTAATATGAAATCATTTGATCTTGTCCCTTCTAATACAAATACGCCAACCCACTTTACATCATCCAATAATACTTTACTTGATTTATTTTTTGTCTCAAACGCAGAAAAGATCTTAACATATGATCAGTTGTCTGCATCTTGCTTTTCGAGGCACGATCTAATATTCATGATTTTTGACATTCCACTTCAAAGTTCTACTAACATTATTCAATTTCGTAATTTTAAACGGATTAATTACATCATTTTGGAACAAGAGTATATGAAAATAGACTGGGGTTGTATTTATTACATGCTATCGGTAAATGATCAGCTGGCCTTCTTGGAACAAAATATAAAAAGCTTGTATAACGTAATAGTACCAATTCAAACGAAGGAAATTAGTAACCGCCAGAAACCGTGGTTCACATCTGAAATAAAGCGCCTTATAGTAGATCGTGACAATGCTTACTCTCGATGGAAACGCTTTAAAACTGATAATCTACACGAAAATTATCGCAATGCTAGAAAAATCGTGACCAAAACCATTAAAAACGCAAAATCTAAATACTACTCTGAAAAATTTATGAATTCGGTTAGTACTAAAAATACTTGGAAAACTATTAGGGAAATTGGAATCTTAAAAAATAAGAATAAGCAGGATAATAGTATATCGGATCCTTATGAATTAAATACAAACTTTGTTAATATACCCATGCCTCAAGCAGATCATACCCATTATATCAATTTTCATGCAACCAATCTCCCATCTAACCCTTTCAATTTTGAGTATGTTAGCCAGTTGGATGTTCTCAAAAGCTGCCTTTCCATTAAATCTAAAGCTACAGGAATTGATAGTATACACCCCGCTTTCCTTAAAATTATTCTTCCGTCATTACTACCATTTATCACTCATATTTTCAATAAAATAATTATGGCAGGCACTTATCCACTAAGATGGAAACAGGCAAAAATTATTCCAATAGCAAAATCATCCACTGAATATCGGCCTATAGCTATATTACCTTATCTCTCAAAGGCTTTCGAGAAACTTTTACATATACAGATAACCAATTATATAAATGATAGTAAGTTATTGACCGATCAACAATCTGGCTTTCGGGCCAAACATAGCTGTATTACTGCTCTAACTGATGTAGCAGAAGATCTTAGAAAGGAAATTGACGATGGGTGCGTTGCATATTTAGTACTGTTGGATCATTCAAAGGCTTTTGACACCGTCGACCACACAATACTTATTCAAAAACTGGAGAAAATGATGAATTTTTCATCAACATCCATTAGATTAATTGATTCATATCTTAAAGATCGTGTCCAGTGTGTTGAAACTAGTCCTTCAACTATCTCAAATTTTCTTCCTGTTGTCAGGGGTGTTCCCCAGGGATCCATTCTAGGTCCTCTCCTTTTCTCCATTTACGCAAACGATCTTCCTGAACAGTTGCTCCATTGCAACATTAGAATGTATGCCGATGACGTACAATTGTACATAAGTTCCAAAAAAGGGAACTTAGATGAATGTACTGCAAGACTTAATCAAGACTTACAACGGGTTTCACGTTGGGCTGATGTTAACGGGTTAAGTTTAAATCCTACCAAATCGAAATGCATTGTAATACGCAAAAGAACACAGAAAATCATTGATTATCCCAACATTTTTATTAAAAACCAACGGATTGAAATCGTAGATAAAGCAAAAAATCTTGGTGTAATTTTTAATAACACTCTAACCTGGTCTGATCACGTTATATCTGCCTGTGGTAAAACATATTCGATGCTAAGAACCCTATGGCCTACTCAATATTGCACCCCATTGAAAATACGCTTATTACTTGCTAAGACATATTTGATACCAATTTTAACCTACGGATGTGAGATTTTTGCAAGTTGTGATGAAACCAGTAAATCTAAAATGCAAGTCACATATAACAACATTGCAAGGTACGTTTATGGGATCAGAAATTATAACATAAATGATACTTACATTAGTATTACACCTTATTCTAAAAAAATATTCGGGGTACTTTTTGAAGATTTAATGAAAATAAGAACATTAGTATTTCTTCACAAAATTATAACCACCCGTGAGCCAGGTCATCTTTTTAATCGTTTAAAATTCAGTCGACTCAGAAGAAATAGAAATTTAATTCAAATCAGACATCACACATTAATATCTGAATGGCAATTTTTCATATTTGCAATACGTCTTTGGAATAATATTACTACTCCAACAATAAAAGAAATCAGCAATGCGTTACAATTTAAGAAAGAAATATTTAAATATTACTCGTAGTCAACAAGTTTGTTTATAGTTCGGTATAGTTCAATATTTTTCAATATTTTTTGATTTTTTATAAATGTATTTATGTTATTTTGATATGTAGTTTTTCGTTATTTATTTGTTTGGTTTAATTTCAATAATTTTATTTATATCAATTTTGTAATAACCATACCTAGACTTAAGTTTATTATTTTCCATGTTTCCAAAATAACACCATAAGATTTCTACTGTTTAAGACTGATGTTTTGTTGTAGAAGTTACAATTTTTTTTTTTAAATAAATAAATAAATATCTCTAACGGTGATTGAATGCATAAAATCTGCACTCAATTAAAACAGTCCATTCGAAAAAGCTGCATGTAAACAGACTCCCACGAAAATTTAAAAAATGTCACTTTCTATGTGCATGGTTTTTCATCCTTGTGATGATACGAGTATATTTTCACGTTTTAAAAAAACCTTTTTTTGAAGCATATTCTTTTAAAAAATTAAATTACTAATGAAATATATACTAAAACTCCTTTTTATTTAGCAGATTTTTAGCGTATTTTTTTATACAAATTTTACAGATTTTTAGCACAATTTTTTTTATTTTGTGAAATTTTGCATATTTTTTTTTTAGCAAATTTAAAATTTTAAAAATTTTATGTTTAATTTTTATCAGATTTTAAGAATATTTTCTTCATCTTACGACTAAGTAGATTTTAGCAGATTTTTTTAAGTTTTGCCATATTCCCACCAACCAGTTATGGCAGCACTGTTTAAGAGGGCCTGGTAAATATTGCCATTTTTTATTACTCGTTCAAAAGACATGTTCTTGTAGTTTTTTGCTCATAACTGTCTTAATATCTCCTCGTCTTATATTAAACATTTGCTGCAAAAACTTTCTTTAGTTCTCTTTTGAATCTGCATTCACGTCCATATAATAAAACTTTTGTTTTGCAGCATTTAGGTATTTTGTATGCCATCTCTCTTGCTTCTTCCTCTTTTCAATAACAAATTCGCAAAAACTGCTTGTACGTGAAACGAGGTACACTTTTCATACGTCTTTCTCTTTTCATTAACAAACTCAAATGTTTTGTAGCAAATGTATGGACGGTGACCAGCGTGCCCAGGTTATGGGTTTTCCCACCAGATTCAGGGGGTTTTATTTCACTAAGGAACAAATTTAGGGGGTACAAATTCTTAGGGGGAAAATTTTGGGGCATACATTTATCTCTAGGGGGATAGTGAGGGGGTTTCACAATTTGCATGTCTGCACATAACAATAACTAAAGGCTAGTTTACATGGTAATACAATCTATTACGACTTTGTAGAATCAATATATTATGAAATTTTCTCCGTGCTTAAAATAAAAAAATAAAAATCTGTTGTAAGTACTTTTCATGTTTACACGGATGGTATAAGTAAAATCAAAGTAAAGATATTAAACAGCTGAGTTAATAACAAAAAAGCAGATGGTCACAGTTTTACAAAGTTTACAAGAACAATATGAAAATTTCCTGAGTGGATTTACGTTGTTTTTGTAATTGTATAAAAATGTTACCACCTTCAATATATAAAATACACCTCCCTCTGGTGTGATGAGAATACATGTTTCTAAAATGGTTTAGAAAATAAACATTTTCCGACCGTTTGTCAAATTTTGTATCCGTATTCTCTCTTACTCAATACATTTTGCTTTTACATTGAAAGATTTTTCTCACTCTACATCATTTTTTGGCATGTTGTAATACATTGTATTACCGTGTAAACTAGCCTTAAGTAATACTAGATATATTTTACAGCTTGTTTTTGGTTGAGCAGAAATCGTTTTTGAAAAGGTAAAAAGAAAGCGTTTTAAGGGTGATGTATTCATGGAAATATATATGTATGTAACAACTTTTATCTAACATCTGAAATGCTCACACTTTTTAATTCCAATAATAATATGTATAAAGTTAACGAAAATTATTTGGCAGCACTCGATATTTTTGAAGAGACTTTATTCCAATTTTTAAAAAAGCAGATTTCTACTAACTCTATTTTGATTTATATATCTATTTACATATGTTATAGTCTTTTTATAAACTGTTTAGAAATTGTTTTTAAACTATTTTAATAAATAAAAATATTTAGGAAACTTTAAACAAAATTTTTTGGGCGGAATTTCAGTGATATGTTAACATCTTGCGATTTTTGCTTTATTTAGGCATTAATATTAGAACATAAATTGAAACTGAGTCAAATTAAACTAATTGAAATGAAATTATGATATAAACTTTTACATTTAGTGGGATTTTTTCAAAATACGTTAAATTTGGGGGGTTTTTAAATTGTTTTGGGGGAAAGAAAAATGATAACCTGGCTGATGGTGACTAATGTTTCAAATAGGAGTTTTTTTTTCGTGAAATATTTGTTTTTAGATGATTTTTACAGAAAAAAATTTAAAAAAACATATTCCAAGTGTTTTTGATTATGATTTTAGGATTTGATATATAAAATCATGTTCTTGAAAGTGAGTGAATCTTTTGATTTTGTTGAAAATGTGTAATTTTAAACTTCTATCCAACGGGTTGGTTGCTGTTCGTACTGTTTTTATCAGTACATGTACTCTTTTTTGTTTAAAGTACTGATTGATGCATTACGAGCAAATCAGTACGCAAATGTACTGATTTTTTTTTATTAATGTACTGTTTTTGTACTGTTTTATATATTAGTTTTATTTAGTATATAGATTGTCATATTGTCAAATTATTTGCGATACAAATAAGCGTGATGCATTTCGAGGTTCCCTAATTTTTTAAGGAAAAAAAACACAGAAAATTCAAATTTAATAGGGAATGTTTATTATCATTTGAAAGATCATTCTTTGGCATTTATTTTTTGAAGATTATGTCTATCAAATGTTGGCCGTTGCTACGTCGCAGATGGTCCATCTGTTGAGTCAATTTTCGATGACTCGTTCGAGCATTTCAACTGGTAATTGGCGAATGACACGCGTGATGTTTTCCTTCAAGGCCTGAATCGAAGCGGGCACATGAAGCGCATTTTTCATGTCAATTCTTCTCGTTTTCATACAATTTTATACGAAAAAATCCTTAGATCGCGAATTAAACTCTACCCGGCTGGAAAATCTCATTCGGCAGATCCTTGGGTCCATTTGTTTAATTGAAATTGAATTATATATGTTATATATTTATTTATTTTTTTATAATATAGTTAAACCCACGTGCTGAAATTAATAGAATAAAGTGCAACCATATGACCTTTGTTTTTCATCATAAATAGAATTTTTTGCAAAATATTTGAATTTTTGACCAAACAAATTAAAAAAGTGATTCGCTTTGCGTCGTTTTGGTTTGCCTGGTTAATATTAACAACGCAAATCGGGGCTCTAGTATAAATGACATAACATGAGTTCATGTTGAAAGTAGGGCGATAATATCCTGTTACTCCGCCTATTCGTTTTGTGTACGATTAGCCGGTTCGAAGCCAGGATAAAGTGTGGGGGCGACAGTGAACTTTATATGGCCGGCGCACAGTGGGTGATTTCACTAGAAGGCGGTCAAAATTCCTAAACTTTTGATTGGATCGGTATTCTTTTATGCGATTTTTTTTGCTCGATAGGTGGTATTTTACAAATAAGTTGACCTAAATTTTTATTTTTAACAAACTGTGAGAGATATTTTTTTTCTGTGTATATATTTTTTTTATAATTGCTAATGTCTTCTGTTGTATTTTACAACTGACACTCCACCACCTGGATAACTATCTTGCCGCGATGTGGTGGCTTAAATGCCGGCGGTAGTGTATGTCTTGGAACTTGTTTCGGTACAGTCTAACCGGAACAAGTTCGAAGGCATAAGCTTTAAAGCCAGCATGACCAAGGGTTATCCATCCCATATCCCATCCTCTTTACCTATAATCCTACATACTTCTCCCTTTGATTCCCTACATCCCCCACTTTTAAGGTCAAGGTGGTTGATAGCAGTGCCGAGGACCTGAATGGCTAGTTAGTGGTAAAAGAAACTGGTCGTGAACAGCTTCCCTCTGACGCCGATGGCAAGGGTCAGTTGTAATTCTAGCCTAGTCCGCGTACGCCGTCACTGCGCGCGATGGTCGCTTTGTTTACGTGCTTACTCGTGGGACCAAAAACTGGATAATTTAAACTCTAAAGAAAGAAATGAAGAAGTTGGCGCAGGGAATGTCTCTGTCAGCTCAGCAGGTTCGGGGTCAGATTTGGACTCCGACTTGCTGGGTATTCACAGAGATATTCTGCTGCAGGAGAGTCAGTTAATGACAGAACTGACAGTCATGACGGACAGGATAGACTCGCCAATCGGATCTCCGTCTCGTACAGGGGCATCGGAAAGACTCGGTGACCTAACTCTGGGCTCTGAAGATGAGCACGAAATAACTTTGATTTCGGCTCATGATGAGGGCCATAGGGCTGGGCCATCGACTTTCGGAGTCACACTCGGGCTGGAGAGTGGATTGGCGAGTGTATCAAAACTCGTTGTTCGGCAAGATGCGACAGAACAGGTCACGTCAGATAGCCGAACGAGCTACGATAAAGCCAAGAGTGGTGTGAGAGCCTCCTTAGCCTTTCTGGAAAAGATAGCTAAGAAAGACTCCTCACTGCACGATGGGCGGGATAGGCATCTGCTGAGGAAGCACCGAAAGAACGTTGCTAGATTCGAACGAATCCACGGCTCTGTCGGTGCCATCCTAGGGCTTCCCTATCCTGCGGGATACACAGCAAGGGCTGCTGTGGATACAAATGTTGTCAGTAAAGACAGCAAATCCCCAGCACCCCCTGTTGTTGAATCCTCGGATAAAGCAGAAGATAAGGAAAAGGAGGGTAAAGGTTCAACGACTGGCCCTCTTAATCGTGACAGTTTGGTCGCAGTTAAGGGAGCTAGGCCTGAGAACGTTTTACCCACTACTAGTCGCGCGATGAGGGCTGGAAATGTCTCGGTAATTTCCGATAGTCACTCCCAAAAAGGAGTCACTAAAGGAAGGGTTGCTGGGACAGACCAGTCAACATCTGCAGGGAAATCGGGTGATCACCGACTGAGCTCTGCTAAGGGCCCCAAAAAGGGGGTAGTTAAGCGAGTGAGGTCTGGTGATGACCAGAAATCCCCTGCGGCTAAGAGGACTGGTCAGACTGTGGTCAGTTCTCTTAAAGATCCCCATAAGGAGATCAATAAGAGGACTGACTCCAGAAAGGACCAACCATCCACGTCAAAGAAACTAAAGGAGTCGTCGAGTAAGGACGGTATTCTAGCGGCTGTCATTGATCGTAAGGATCCCGATGGAAGGATCAGTGTCGAGAGATGGCAGGTGCTAGAGAACAAACTACTCGACGAAATCTTTAGTGCCAAAGGAAGGCCGGACGAAGTATCGTTCAAAGGGGCTGACTGGACAAGAGGTGTCAAAACTGTCAGTTGCGGCAATCAGAAAACCTTTGAGTTTTTAAAGGCTGCAATTGGTAAGTGTGGCAGCTCCTGTCCTGAAGCTAGTCTGGACGTTATACTAGCGTCTGAGTTGCCATTAAGGCCGGTAGTCACGGTATGGATACCTCCACCTATAAAACCGGTGGAGGTCATACTGGGGGTACTGGCCAACCAGAACAAGGGGCTCAATACAAGCCAGTGGAAGTTGGTAGCTTCACTGGGTTGTAAAGAGAACCAGGGAAGAGACTTCAGGTTCGCAGTGGACCGGGAGTCTCTTAAAAAGCTTGATTCGATAGGAGGGGTTGCAATATTCGGGTTGGGGTCTATCAAATTTAGGTTTCCTAAAAATGATAGACCCTAAGAGGTTGAAAGTGGTGCAGATAAACCTGCACCACTGTGAAGCAGCCTCAACCGAATTAGTAACCCACCTCATCGACAACAACGTGGACGTGGCCTTAATCCAAGAGCCCTGGATTAATAAAAACCGGGTAGTTGGATTAAGGGTCACGGGGTATACATTGTTCGTACCCCACACAGATGAGAAGGTACGAACTTGTATCTTGGCGAGAACTGAGTTTAAATTTATGATTTCTCATTCTTACAGTAATGGAGACCTCACGGTTGTGACAGGAGAAGCCAAGGACAGAAGGGTCCTGGCATTAGCATCGGTATACTTGCCGTACGAGGCTACCGATCCACCTGGTGAAAAAGTGCGAGAGTTGGTGGAGTACTCAGGCAGAACTGGCTCGAGGCTGGTACTAGGGTGTGACGCCAATGCACACCATACCCAATGGGGAAGTGCCGACATCAACAAAAGAGGTGAGTCTATGTTTGATTTTATTATTGCCAGCAATCTTTATATCTGTAACAGAGGGAATACACCTACGTTCAGAACTAGGGATAGAGAGGCAGTGATAGACATGACATTGACGAACTGTAGGGAATTAGTGGAGGATTGGAGGGTGGACCTGGGGTTTTCCTTCTCTGACCATAGTCGCCTGTCCTTTAATCTAATGTTTGAGAGGTCGAAAAGGTGTCCGTATAGGAATCCGAGAAGGACGGATTGGGATTACTTTTCGAGATTGGTGCAAAGTAACCTTAGAGTTACACGCGACTGGAGGTCGACTTCGACCGGTGTAGAGCAACTGGTGGGCACCTTCACGGGGGTACTGACTAGTAGTTATGAGCGATCCTGTCCTTTGAACTTTCCGGGCAAGCGCACACAACCAAGATGGTGGACAGACGAGTTGAGGACTCAAAGGTCCACTGTCAGAAGGTTGTTTAATAGAGCGAAGTATACGCGTAGGGAAGAAGATTGGAGTAACTTCAGATTGAGTTACAATAGATATAAAGGAGACATTAGGAGGGCGAAAAGGGACTCGTGGGTCAAGTTTAGCGAGTCAGTGGAATCTGTAAATGAGATGTCCAGGTTCAGGAGAATTTTATCCAAGGACCCTGTAGTCCCTGGATTTATTCAGAGACCGGACAACACATGGACGGAATCTAGCTCTGAATCTCTTTGTCTGCTAATGGAAACTCACTTTCCGGGATGTGTGGATCCTGGGATGGGGGAACAGATTGAATGTGGTAACCCCTTCTCTGGGTCAGAATCGGGCGGTGAGGAGAGGGAGACGGTGGGGGACATGATCACCTTGGAAAAAGTAACATGGGCGGTTAATACCTTTGGGTCTTACAAATCGGCAGGACCAGACGGTATCTTTCCGGCGATGTTACAGAATATCGGGAGATCATCACTCCTGCTGTTGGTGGAACTGTTTAGGGTCTGTGTGCTGAACGGGTACATTCCTAAAGGGTGGAGGGAGGTCAGGGTGGTTTTCATACCCAAGGCGGGAAGAACCGGTCACTCTAAACCCAAGGATTTTAGACCAATCAGCTTATCGTCTTTTCTTTTGAAGACGTTGGAAAGACTGATTGATCTACATCTGAGGACGAAGATTGACGCCGGCATCATCAGCGGCGCTCAACACGCCTATCTTAAGGGTAGATCTGTTGAGAGTGCGCTTCATGATGTGGTGGGTTATGTAGAGCGGGGATTGCGAAACAAGGAATACACCTTGGCGGCATTCCTGGATATAGAGGGCGCTTTTAATAATTTGAAGATAGAGGCTATCAGGCAGGCATTGGTGGATCTAGGCGTTCCTCTGTTCCTGGTCGAATGGATAACTCTGATGCTCAGCAGCAGAGTTATTCACTCGGACTGGGGAAACGAGCGCTTAAAGAAACTGGTGACTAGGGGAACCCCACAGGGGGGAGTTCTCTCTCCCTTATTATGGCTCTTAGCTGTCAACGTCGTTCTGGGACTTTTTGACAGATTGGGTCGGAAAGTTGTGGCCTACGCGGATGATGTAGTGATATTGGTATCGGGCAAGTTTCTGCCGACAATAAGCGAAGTCATGCAAGGGGCGCTGGGCGAACTGTCAGCATGGGCGAGTGATAAGGGATTGGGAGTCAATCCGGAGAAGACCGAGTTGGTTCTTTTTACTAGGAGGTACAGGGTAGAGAATTTTAGGCTGCCGGTACTAGGAGGAGTAGAGCTTAGACTATCTGATAGCGCTAAGTATCTAGGAGTTTTTCTGGACAGCAAGCTGTCGTGGGGAAGGAATACTCAGGAGAGACTTAAGAGAGGCCTCAATGCCTACTATGCTTGCAGATCATGGATAGGTAGGAGTTGGGGACTCCGGCCGTCAGTAGTGGGATGGCTGTACACTTCGGTGGTTAGACCCATTCTTACATATGGATGCTGTGTTTGGTGGGAGTCATTGAGAGTGGCTTGTCGAAGGAACCTTCTGTCTAAGGCTCAGAGGTGTGCTTCAATCGGCATGACAGGTGCCATGAGAAGTACACCTCAAGCGGCACTGGATGTCATTCTACATCTTCTGCCCATTGAGCAGTATGTTATGGGAATGGCAGCCAGAAGCATTCTTAGACTGAGGGAACTAGGATTGATTAGGGATTTCACGCAAGGTCACTCACGGATCTTGAGTGAGATCGAAGCTGGAGGTTACTGCCTGGGATCACCCGGCTCCACGGATTTCGTGGGCACCAGGTTGGATTTCGGACGGTTGCCGGAGGTGGTAACGCCTTCTAGGGAGAGATGGTCAGGTAGGAGCAGATTATTTAGTGGATTTGCTATTTTCACTGACGGCTCGAAGATGAGAGGCACGGGTGCGGGGGTCTACATTGAGGATCTGGACATCAGAATATCATATAGGCTTCCGGACGACTGCAGTGTTTTTCAGGCGGAAGTTCTGGGGGTCTTGAGGGCCGTGGAACTGATGAGGGACAACATTGATAGGGGCTCGAAGGACACTATATATGTCGATAGCCAGGCGGCCCTTATGGCCGTAAGGGGCTGTTACGTGAAATCCAAGCTAGTTGACGGTTGCAGGAGGGCTCTGGAGGGAGCCTTAGGAGAGTATATGTTGAGATTGTGCTGGGTGCCTGGTCACTGCAACATAAGCGGCAACGAGATTGCTGATGAATTGGCGAGACAGGGCTCAGAGATGGAGGATCCTAATCACATAGAGGCAATTAGGCCTCCAATAGGATTCTACTTTGGGAAGATTAGGGAATGGATTCTGGACGCGACCAATAGGGCCTGGGGGAACCGAACGGACTGCCGGGTATCACGGACGATGTGGCCGGTGCTCAGGAAGTCCGACTCGGAGTTGTTGCTGGGCAGAAGCAGGGTCTGCGTGAGGACCATAATAGGAATCATCACGGGTCATTGCATGATAGGCAGGATGGCGATGAGGTTAGGATCCGACGTGTCGGATATGTGCGGGTTGTGTGAGGACCCGGAGGAGCTGGAGACGGTTGAGCACATTTTGTGCCGCTGTCCCAGGCTACAGGGCAGCAGGCTGAGGTGGCTGGGCAGCAGATTCCTAGGCGAATTAGGGGACGTCCCGGGCTGTGGGCTCGAGAGTCTGATAGGATTCGTAATGGGGATGGCCTGGCTGCGCAGCAGGAGACTGGGAGCTAACCGCACATAGGGCGGATTGGTGTTGTGTTGAGTGAGGCTTTTCTCTCGGGTTTGGTCAGAACTCCCTTTTCTCATCTATTCTTATCTATTCTTATCTTTTCTGATGCTTTTGCTGTTTCTCTTCACCTTCTTTTTCAGCTTCTTAACTATAAACAAGGCATCACAATGGACCGTATTGGTCTCTGGGTGAGGGTGTGAAGGAGACTTCACACCAGCCTTTCTACCTACCTACCTACCTACAACTGACACTAGTTTTTTATTCTCAAACCTAAATCTTATCAGAAAATGCCAACATTTGGTCCCCGTAAATGCTTAGTCCCAATATTCACAGTGGCCAAAGATTGGCAACAACACAATAGGTTGACAATTATAACAACAGTTGTTTTTGTTATTGTTAAAAGTTACAGAATCCCACTACTGATGTGCTAGAAAATTTATGTGACCGGAACTGTTTGATTCCTCGAAAATTCTTTAAGATTCAGCTTCTTTGATTTTTGTAACGTTTCCTTGCAGGACCTATTTTTTGAACCGAATATAAGAAAAATGTAGGTAAAAGTCCGGACTACAAGAGAGTACAGATTTTTTTTAACTCAATTTGTCGCTCTGGACTTATGCTCTATAAAGAAGGAGATTTCCGGGAAATTTTTACATTTAAAATAAAAATTAAATAGATCTTCATGTCACAAAATCATGAAAAACAAAAAAGTTATGAGCGTTTCAACTTTAAAAATTTACTAAGAAATTCATAACCACCCTGTTCTCAATGAAATAGTTGAACTAGGTTTAACACCCGAGGCTTATTAGACGAATAAAATAGTTTTAAAATCGGAGAACATAAAAAAAGAGGATGACCGTTAAACAAATTAAACTGCCTTCGAAACACTGGACCATAAATAAGTGATGCCCTCACCTAGGCCAATAACTCATGTAAGTAAAAATAAAATAATTAAAACAGAAACGATTACAAATATAAATCAAACTGCTTCCCATACGCTGACAACTTTTGGCTTTCAGCAACGGAGTATGAATACGTGAGAACCCTCTGGGAACCATCCAGGTAAGAACAAGTTTGTCGAGAGATGCTTGTGTATACATTGACTATTCTTTAATTGAGCTTAGTACGATGGCTTCATAGTGGGTCCATTCAACCTCTTCTTTGAGCAAATATTTAATATAAAAGCATGTTTAACCATAAAAGTTTAACAATTGAATTTGTGTTATTGAATAATTATTACTCGGTAAAGAACCGTGTCCAAAGCAAGCAGAACTTTCAGAATCATTGGGAGTATGATATAGAAATAATGGATGATAATTTCTTTATCAAAAGTAGAAAGAAATGAACGTGTTACAATAATTTAGTTGACTTTGAATATTTGTTTAAGAATTACGTCCGGGAAACCGGGTTTCTTAACGCTGGACGTTAACCCCTCCCTATAGGTAATGGTAGCACTATCCACGTAAATCCCCATGTTTCTTCTTTAGGAGCACACAACAGACCCGGTAATGGCCTAGGTGTCTACCATACAGATATGAGGTTGTCCTCCTTTTGACCTAACCTAACCTAAATATTTTTTTTTAAAGTATGATCAACACTGGTATTTCTTATGCGCATTAAAATAAATATTTTAAGTCAATTAATTTTGTTCAACACGTACATTAATTAAGCGAATAATTTTTCCTTTTAATTGAAAAATAAAAATCAAAAAATATTTGTTCGAAAATATCAAAAGCAAGAAAAAGTTTGATTTTTGCTTAAAAAAATCAAAATCAAAAATAAATCTTTTATTTTTGCTCGAACAAATAAATTTCAAAATTTTTTTAAGCAAAAAATAAAACTCAAAAATTATAAAAGTTATTTTCGGGAGCACAAAATTTTTATTCATTAATATGATTTTCTTATGATGTGCTAAATTCCGAATTTTTATTCTTGACATACTGAAATTTATTGTTGGCGGATAAGCTAGTTCCAATGGTTGCTTAGGCCAGATCTTCAGGAAACCTTTACAAAAAGTTTTTAGAAAAGCTAAATATATTCCCCCTTAAGCAAAAAAAGTTAAAATTCACATTAGTTAACCAACACATAAAAACCCATTAACCTTTGCGGGGCTTAATGTGTTGTTTAACTAATGTGAACTTTAACTTTTTTTGCATAAGAGGAATTATATTTACAAATAAAACTGTAAAGCGAATGAGAATTACAAACACTCAAGTCTTATCTGCAACGATATCAAAGCTTAGACAAAACACCAACAATAAGCAGTGAGTTTATCTTTTATTACATTCCCGACTATAATTGGTTGGGGTTTTCCGACTCGAACTGTACAACTACAGTGAGCAAAGAAAAAGCGAATTGGTTAATTTTTTATTGTTTTCGCAAGAAATTAAGCAATTTGTCAGTTATATTATTTTTATTATAAAAAAACTCAAAACTAATTTTTATTTTCTAAGGAATAAATAAAACTCAGAAAATAACTTTTATTTTCTAAGTGAAAAATAAATTTAAGAAATAATAATTAAAAAGTCATTTTTAAAATAAAACGTATAACTGGCACGGTCCCTGCTAAAAACAATTTCAATAAATTTAAAGATTTTAAAAGTTGCTTTTTTAATACTTATTTATTCTGTTTTTTTCTCAAAGTTATACAAGCTCGGCAAAGTCCAATAGGTATAGAATTCTTATTTGTTGATATTCATATCTACCAAAAACACTTATTCAGGCCAGTTCTGAAAATCACTTTTATTCAAATCACGTGATTTCAAATCACATTTTTGTGTTCCGTTTTTGTATGTTTTGGCGTGATTTTCAACTGCCGAACGCATACCAAGAAACATAAAAACGAAATGTTTCTCAGAACACCACAAAATCACACGCGTCATATTAAAAGCACGTGCTTTTCAGAACATGCCCGATTATTATACATTAAAAAAACATAATCTTATTGTTTCTGTAAAAAAACACCTGTGTTTTGTTAGTTAACAAAAATTACAATGTTCTTAATTAAATTCATAGAAAAAATTATTTAAAAACACATTATGTATTTAATAAAAATTTTATTGTTACTGCAAAGAGAAACAAAATTGTAGACCATAATATAAATTCCTTAATACCACCTATAATAATATAAGAACACGCTTAAATTAATTTTTTTCTGATGTTTATTTTATTAAACCAATATTTTCAATAAAAGAAACAAGTAATAGTGTTGTATTTGGCTATGCCGAATCTATATACCATTCGCTTTGTGGTGTGACACAATCGATAGCACTATCGATGGTTTTTGACTATCGCATCACATAATATCGATAGTTTTTGATAGGTTTTGTTTTTTATACCCTCCACCACCACTGTGGTGATTTATTTTTTTAAAATACTCTCTTCCATTGCGCTCTACAAATTTAATTTTCTTAGTATCTTCTTATATCGTGATCGTCGTTATTCACTTATGTTTTGGCTGAGCTCGACTTAGCACGAGCGGCGCTACGGACATGCTGGTGTAAAAATTAGCACCCGTCATCATTTACGTAATTTTTTCTTTGAAAATATTTTACCACCACGTCAGCGTTAGCGTAAGTATTTATGCCCGTAATTTCTACTAACAGAAGCCTAAAACCGTAATAAATAATGCTATCAAATTGAAGTTCGGTACGTCACAGTTTTATAGGACGAAAAATCACACTGCCAAATTTCATGAAGATTTGTCCATAATTTACCATAGGCCCCATATAAACCCTACTCTCGGAAAACAGTTTATTTCGCCTAAACCAAATAAAGCCCACTTTGGGAAAATAATTGAATTCGCCTAAAACCATAACAGATATGGATATTGCGGTAAAATTTCTTCCAACTTAGATTCATATGGCCAGAAAAAATATCATGTTATTTTGTGAAATTTACTGTTAACGCTAAAACTAATTACACTGCTGTATTGAAATTTATTCTAATTTATTTTTTGTAATACCAGAAATCAGTCTTCAGAATTTTGGGATGATTGGTCCATAATTTACCATAGGTCCAATACAAATAACGCTCCTAAAAATTATTTAAGTTCGGCTAAAACTTTTACGAATCATGATATTTTACTCAAACCAGTTCAAAGTTCTAACAAGAAACGCATAAAATTTTCTTATTGTCGGTCAATAATTTAATTCAGGTCTAAACCGCAACCAATTTTAATGCTGACGTTCGTTTTTGTGAAGCTTAATTAATAATATATATGTATTTATCATATAGAGCCCACTCCTGTTGGTGGAGGGTATCAAAGATTCGGCACAGCCGAATATAGCATACTCTAACTTGTTTTTCATTGCAACCATGGTGGAATAAGTAGGTGGCAGCGCTACGGCAACAAATACAATATTACAACAAAAATTAAAAATAAGTCTCCGTATACGTCAAAAATTATATTAAACTAAAATCAAATGTTGCCGTCGAACGCAATGAAATAAATTAATTTTTAGCCAATTTTTATTTCACAATGGTTACTATCTGATTTAATTTTAATTTAAATAATCAAAAACTTTAATACAATACAATAATGACAGCACAAAACGTGGACTTTTTGTAAACATAAACAAAACTTTGACATAAGACTAGACAAACAATACAAGAGCAAAAAATCGTCATCTGGCGTAGTAATGCCACCTGTTTATTTCATCATGATTGCAACGTAGTCATATCTCAAAAATTGTAAGCTACATAAGCACAAGGAATTCTTTATATGTAAAACTACAGCCCATCGAACTATTAGAATTTATTTTCTACCGCACCTTCTAATCAGTGGTCGTTCAAGGAATTCCTCTTTCTTTATTCTCCCTATCAACCTTAATTAATATTAATCTTCACACCATCTTATACACGCAAGTATACAACCCACATTTATTCCTCGCAGCCCTAAATTTATTCAAAATAAAAACATTTCAACATGTATATTAAAGTCAAATATCTTTTACAATTGAAAAAATTACATACACTCTGTTTGCTTCTAAATAAATACATATAAAATAATTTTATATGCGATGTACCCATGGTGAAATAAACAGATGCCATTACTACGCCAGATGACAATTTTTTTCTCTTGCATTGTGTGTGCATTCCTTTGCCAAAGTTTTGTTTATGTTTACAAAAAGTCCACGTTTTGTGTTGTGATTAGTTGTTTTTATTAAAGTTTTTGATAATATTAATTAAAAATAAAAAAGTAATTGACCATAAATAAATACAAATGTAATTAAAAATTTATATATTTTATCACGTTCAGCAGCAAGCTTTGATTTTTGTTAAAAATAATTTTTGACATTAGCTTGGACTTATTTCCATTTTTGTTGTATTTGTTGCCGTAGCGATGCCACCCTTATTATTTCACCATGGATGTACCGTTAATTTTTTTACAGTATAGTAAATATTTTTTGAAGAGAACAGATGACGTGTTGCAATATTTATGGCCTGTTCAACGATTTAAAAAAAAAAAGACTTCGTTCGCTTAACTTACATGCAAAACAAAAACAATTGGGTGATTCACAAGGTAGTCATATAGTTGTAAAGTCTTATGTCTTAAAATAATAACAAGAAATCAGTGATGCCAACAGTAGGGAATTTTTCCTTTTTGTAGGGATTTCTTCGGAAAGTTTAAAGCGTAGGAAAAAAGAACAGATTTTTTATTTTAAGTGCAAAGGGAATTTTCATAATAATATATAATTTTCAATATATTGTATACAAATATGTAAATATTGGTATTATTTTCATTTCAAGGTTAAAATTTTTCATATACAATAGCATTTAAGTACAAATGTAGTATATGTATTACTATGAGCCATAAATGCCTGGCAGTCTTCAACAAGTGCCAAGACCATGTACGTATATTTTAGGGGGCGCCGAATATTCGGGTTCGCATGTGCAAACTATTCGCTTAATTTTGCTATTTACATTCGCACTCACATTTGCTAAAATGAATGCGAATATTAAAATATTTAATGAATGAAATTTCTACATAGCCGAGAAAAAACAATTACACATTCTTAACTAAGACAATAAATTTCAGTATTTTTTTTATCAATTATTAAAAAAGGGAATTAAGCACAACAAACAAAATCTTTTAATAAATAATAGTATTAATAAAAAAAAAAACTTTGATAATTTAATGAAAACTTTTAAGGATGTGGAAGGATATTTTCGTTTAGGGGAACTGAAGTAAATATATACATTTTACATTTTCATATTAATTCTAATGTGTTTTTTATTAAGCTTTCATAGTTTAATAGTCTTATTGCTTCAATATTTTTTCAGGAATATACAAACAAAAATTCTGATAGGGCATGGAAAATATTCCTGGAAAAAGTTTTGAAGGAATAATACTATTACAGTATGAAAGCTTTATAAATTTTAACTTGACTTAGAATACACATTTGACTCAATATAAAAATTTATAGAAAAAAAATATTTTAAATTAGTTTTCTTGAAAAAGGTTAAGTCCTTTAAAAAGGACAAAAGATGAGGAAATGAAAATCAAAGACGCAGTTTAACTTAGTTTTAACCCTAGATTGAAGGATATATAGCGGCGTTTCTGCCAAAAAGGATAAAATTTAATTTGTCACACAGTGTTTAATTGAATCTTTTATATGTGTGATTATAGCATCCCTGCCGGAGATTGAACTAGTACAAAACTAGTACAGAAATATCCAGTACTAGTTCTCAACTGTGAACTTTTTTATACCATCTTAATGCTCTAATTAACATTGAGTGTGCTTAGAAAATCACTAGTTCTTTTGGCTATTGACCTGTACTAGTACACAAGAACCACATTGAGTGCTAAAGAACCAGCTTGTTACTAGTTCCTGTCAATAGAAAAAATTAGCATTATGCATTTTCACATTATTTTATAATAAAAATGGAATAAATAAATGATTTGAAATAAAATTTAAGAAACAGTATCAAAATACAAATTTGTACTCGAATTTCAGTTTTGTTACAAACAATTCTATCAGTATACAAGTGGTGCCCTTGTACTACATCAAGTACTGGTACGCATACGCACTAGTATTTTTATAAAAAAAATCTAGCCTCGTTAGCACTCGTACTTCTTGTTTGAGTAATTGTACTAGTGGCATTTTGACAGTTAACTCTTGCAGGGATGTACATTATTATTAAGTTTTTTTCTTGTTGTTAATAAATGCTATTATAATAAATGTTAATAAATCCTCTAATTATAATAATGCGTGATCCATTTCGAGGTTTCCTAATTTTTTAAAGAAAAAAACACAGAAAATTCAAATTTAATAGGGAATGTTTATTATCATTTGAAAGAACATTCTTTGGCATTCATTTTTTGAAGATTATGTCTATCAAATGTTGGCCGTTGCTACGTCGCAGATGGTCCATCCGCTGAGTCCAATTTTCGATGACTCGTTCGAGCATTTCGACTGGTAACAGGGGAATGACACGCGTGATGTTTTCCTCCAAGGCCTGAATCGAAGTGGATTTGTCCGCATAAGCTTTAGACTTTACATATCCCCACAGGAAAAAGTCTAACGGTGTGATATCACACGATCTTGGTGGCCAATCTACCTTACCAAAACGTGAAATTATGTGCTCACCGAAGTGTTCTCTCAATAAATCCATTGATTGATGCGATGTGTGGGAAGTGGCGCCGCACAGAGGGGTGAAATCTCAAAAAATGGATATTAATTGAAAAATGAAAATTTGTTTTTTTAAAAAATATTCAGTAACCGATTACAGTATAAAAAATTCTGAAAATTTCAATGTCATATGTTGTTTACTTGTCAAGCTGCATTATATTAAAGTTAAGTAAATTTTGAGCTATTCGCGCACAATAGTGTTAATTAAAATTCGATATATTTCGACGCTTAATATATAGTTTTTCGCAAGTCAAAAGTACTACTTTTACTATGGAATCTTCAATCTCAGGTATTTTAGCGTTGTTCTAAAAATAATTGTGTTAACAAAAGTTGTGTAGAAGTATTTTTAAATTTTTTTTTAAAATGTGTCTCAATTTGGGCTATTTTCAAAATATTCGTGGATATTTAAATATGAATGGTGTTAGTTGGCGTTAGAATATTAATTAATTTAAGAAACTACAGCTCTTACGCTTTCATATTCAGTAATAACATGTTGCACGTTTTTGCGGGAATTTTTTTTATTAAATTAATTGTGAAAATAGTCACTCAAGCAAAGAACACCAGTTCGTGTCTTATGTTTGCTTTGTCTTCGTTTTCGTTGTTAGGACATGCACACAATATTAATTGTCGTATCTTGTGGTCATGATATCAATGTAGAAATATTAAGAGTATTTGCTCAGAGTACAGCTCGACTTTTTGTTAAGAAGTATCAGTGGTTTAACATGCCTCCAACCTTGCATAAAATTTTAATACATGGCCCAGAAATCATTTCGCACGCGCTATAACCGATCGGTGAACTGTCTGAGGAAGCCCAGGAAGCCCAGGAAGCCCGAAACAAAGATTTTAAAAACTACAGAGAACATTTTTCTCGCAAATGTAGTCGGGAGGATTGCAATCGAGACATATTAAATAGGTTCCTACTAAGTTCAGATCCAATCCTATATGGTAAAACAAAATTGCCAAAAAAAAAAAAAAAAAATCCCCCAACTTCCAAAATCAGTAGTAGATCTACTAGTTTCCCCTTCAGTTTTGACGAACGTGGCGCCAGAAGGCACAAATCATGATACAGATGACAACGGTCATATTTTTTAAAATAGCAGGTCAGAAACACATGTCTTATAATAAATATATACAAACTATTTAAATTTTTGAACAAAACGCTCACCAGACACATCCGTACACGATCGAACAATTTTAATATCTGCTTTAAGTCCCGAATTTAGTAACATATATGATACAATAATCCCCCTTTCGTCTACGTAATTATATTAAAAATAAATTGATTACTATGTAAAAATGTTATTACTTTTTTTTTCAAAAAAAAAAAAAAAAATAAATCCGACTGAGCCAGAGCTATTTTTTAATAGGGGGCGTGGCACCGGCCTATTCCACCTTGGATTTAATTGATACTGTATGATCAACATATATACCAAATCTCATTTTCATACCTCTGATAATTCATGAGATATATCCATTCTAAATTTCAGGTTATATGCGCGGTGCCACGCCCCTTTATCCAATCATAGTCAAGTATATCCAAGGACTATTAGCAGGTCAATAGTACAGCATTGGGATAGTTTCATGACAATCGGTCTATTACTATGGCCGCTAGAGCGATTTTCAATAGGGGGAGTGGCACCGCCCACTTTTCTAAAAGATGTGTAGCCTATGTATTTCAGTGATAACGTAGCATTCTAATAGTGAAAGAATTTTTAAAATTGGATAAGTAGTTTAATTAATCTCCATTTTTTTGAGATTTTACCTCACTGTGCGCCGTCTTGCTGAAACCAAATGTCGCCGAGATCACGAGCTTTAATTTCAGGCATCAAATAGTTGGTTATCATGGCACTAAAATTGACCATTAGTTAAGAGAAGTGCAGGAAACATATTCCTCATTTGTAAACGTTGTTCAGGCGTAAGTCTTTCCATTATGAAATGCCAAACAATACTAAACAAAAATTAAATGACAGCATGATACGACTCACACGTGATCTGTCAAAAAATTATATTGAAAAAAGTATCTCTACTTGAATCAACCATTATTTCTATTACCAAAGACTTAAATACACATAACAAAACACTCACTTAAATCACACAAATTTTTCACAAAATCAGAACACTTATTTTCCTTTTTTTTACTTCATCTATAAATTATTATATCTAAAAGTATTTGTATTTTTGTATTTATTTATTTAATATGAATTTCTAATACAACAAGACATAATATCTTATAAATTACAGTATTAGAATCTGACAAGTTAAAACATACATTGATTCAACTAAATAAAAATAATAATTATGAAATAAAATAATGAAAAATTTAAAAATAAAGAAAAATAAATGAAATTAAAAAAATCAAATAAAGAAGCCTAAAATTAAATATGTAATTTGGTTTGCGATTTAAGAAAAAATAAGAAACGAAACAAAAATAAAAAAAATGTTCTTTTACGAAAGATGTTTTTTAAGTAATTTTCTGAACCTCATTGCGTTGCTAGTAGTCTGCAGATTATCAGGGAGCTGATTCCAGAGACGGATGCTAAGAATAAAAAACTGACATTCAGAGGCATGGCTACGATATCTGAATTGAATCAACAATTAACCTCTTGGTGATCTGGCAAATCGCAAGCGATCAAAGAGATACTTTGGTTCCTTTGTCATCATAGCTTTATATTATATTTAATATTATATGTTTAAAAACTAGAAAGTTATCAAATGTTATATTGAATATATGAATGGAGAATTGTGACACATGATCAAATCTTTTCAGCCCGAAAACGTATCTTACGATTAGGGATTCCAATACCGGTATTACCGATACCGAAATATCGGTATTACCGGCTAAAATCGAATACCGAAATACCGCTTGCAGAATACCGGCATTTTTTTTTTTAGTTCTTAAAATTCTACTTCTACAAAACCGCTATAAATCGCCATGCCATGCAAGTTTTAAAATCGCCGCGTTTGGCAAGAAATCACCACATCTGACAACCCTGGTAACTAAATGATTTCTCTATTGTTGTTTGTTTTATGAATGTCAGATTTACGGTAATTCCCCGTATAAATTTAAGGTTTATCGTTTTATAAACAGTGGTAAAACACTTTTAGTTTTCTTTCAATAGTGCTTAAATAAAAATTAATTTAAAAAAATTTAAGCCATGGACAATCATATTTTTGAAAAAAATTGCCAAGGAAGCCAAGATCAAACTTCAGTCTGGTACTATTTTCTACGAGAACGAAATGGTAAACTTGGTAGGTGCAACAAATGCATGAAGATTATTAAAGCCTGTGATGGAAGCACAAGTGGGATGCACAGACATCTTAAAACTATCCATGGAATAAATTTGTTAAAAACAAAGAGATGTGCTTTGAGCGTTGACGAAAATCCTCCTTGTACTTCAAATATTAATAAAAATGTTGGAAGAATTACCAGCTATTTTGAAACTGAAGAAGATAATACATTGCCTGCAGTTCTAGCTCGAATGACAGCTAAAGATGGTTTACCATTTAGTATTTTTTGTACTTCAATTGATTTAAGACGCTCGTTAACAGCAAGAGGACTTGGTGAAATTCCTACATCGTCAACTTCTATTCAAACAATGGTAATGAGTTACTGCAAAAAAATTAGAATGCGGTTGAAAAAAGAACTGTTGTCTAGAAAAGTCAGTGGAGATAAATTCAGCATTACATTCGATGAATGGACGTCAGTCAGGAATCGACGTTATATTAACATAAATGTCCATTCTGGCAAAAGCTTTTGGAACCTCGGGTTGACTCGAATTTCAGGGTATATGCCATCAGATAAATGCATTGAGCTAGTTGATAATAAATTAAAAGATCACGGTATTTCACTACAGGCTGACATTGTTGCGCTGACAACTGATGGTGCTTCTATAATGAAGAAAGTGGGTAAACTTGTGAAGGCAGATCATCAACAATGTCTGGTACATGGCATACAACTAGCGGTGATAAGCGTGCTATATCAGCAGAATATTTCTGATAATCGAGAATTATTTCCCTGCGAAAATGACACTGATGACGAAGAAGATGCTGATAACGAAGATGATTATGGTCATGATGGTATGCTAATAGTCGAAGAGAATGTATGTAAGAAGAACATGCCTAACAGAACTTTAAGTTCTGATATTTATGGATTGATTTTTAAGATTCGGAATGTAATAAAATTGTTTCGCCGTTCGCCAACAAAAAATGATGTAACATTACAAAAATATGTTAAAGAAGAATTTGGTAAGGAGTTGATGTTGATATTAGATTCTAAAACTCGTTGGAACAGTTTATTAGCTATGCTTGAAAGATTTTATATGCTTAAAGATTGCGTTAGAAAAGCACTTATTGATCTTAATAACAATACTTGTATTTTGGAAGACGAATTCCAGCTACTCTCAACAATTATAACAGCTTTGACCCCTATTAAGGTTGCAGTTGAAAGTTTGTGTTGCGCAGATTCAAATCTCTATAAAGCAGATATTACCTTAAAATTCATGTTGGATGAGCTTGCACAACAAAAAACATCACTAAGTATTGCATTAAAAACTTCGTTAAAATGCAGAATTTTTGAAAGGCGTACGAACTTTTCAGATGTATTACATTATTTGCACAATCCATCTAACTATGAAGACGATGACAATTACGGAATATTTAACCAAATAACCAAAACAGACATAATACAAATAATTGTAAAGTTGGTTCAACGTTTGGATGATCAAACCATAGAAGTATTGTCAGATAAATCCAACAATGATGTTGAGCTGGTTAATATTGAACCAGAAATGCCTGTTCAGGACAACTCTCTTACAGTTAAGCAAAAGTTGCAGAAAATTATGATGGAAAAAATTCAACAAAATAAGCGCGATAATGAGCTTAGTTCAAGAAAATCGGATAAGGATCTCACCAAAGTTATTCGAAGGGAAATCTCATATTTCGAATCTGAAAATATGAAAGGAAAATATTTGCAAAATGTGTATAATTTCCTTATGACCGTTCGTCCTACAAGTGTAGATTCTGAGCGCGCGTTTTCAGCAGCAGGACTAATCTGCACGAAAATAAGATCACGCCTTTCGGATGAAAGCATCGACAATTTATGTTTTCTTCGAACATATTTTAATTCACAAAAAGGAAATAAAAAAACTTTAGGTACTTTACCTCTGAATTAATTACTATGTATATATTATATTTAAATTTTAATTGTTCTTCTTTATTTTTAATATCGACCTGTTTTGTCTTTTTTAATAACTATATATGTATAAATGAATTATTTTCTTTTTCAATAAATATAATATAATATAATTGGAAAATTGTTTTATTCCTGGTGCTTTGTATTTAGATATTTTTATTCCATAAATAATACCGAAAATACCGATAATACCGGTATCGAGATTTCCTCAATACCGAAATACCGAAAGGCCTTCGGTATTGGAATCCCTACTTACGATATTGTTAAAAGTTGTATTGAGTTTCCTCGTATCCGCTGAGTTACAACCAGCAAATATTTCGGATGAACATAAAAGCGTTGGTAATAAATACGTTTTTGCAAGTAATAATCTTACTTTCGGCGGAGTAAAGTATTGAGTTACCCATAAGCTCCTTAGCATGCCGTACGTTCTACCACAGGCTTGTGTTATATGATCCGACCAAGTTAAACGTCTATTAAATGTAACACCTAAATTCTTAGCTTTACCTACAATGTCAATTTTTGAACCTCCCAAGAAAATATTTACTTCATCCTCTATTCTAATTGCGTTCTTGCTTATGACTAGGCATTTAGATTTGCTTGGATTAAGTCTTAAGCCATTTGCTGAAGCCCAAACGAAAATTTTGTTCAGATCATAATTCAGCTCCTGCACTTTAGACAAAAATAATTCCCTGGTACTACTCAGATACAGCTGAACGTCGTCAGCATACATCTGAACTTTACAAAAACGAAGTTGTTGGGGAAGATCATTTGCATATAACGAATAAAGTAATGGCCCGAGTATGGAACCCTGTGGAACACCTCTTGTGACACGTAACGGGTCTATAAGTTTTTTTCTTTCCTTTCTTCATAATTTAGAAATAATTCTTTTTCTCTTTATCTAAATTTTTCGTTTACTTATATTATTTTCAGTGAGTGTACTGCACCACTTCACAGGAAAGATTTTCGCTTATCGGTTTTTTTTATCTCTTGGCCGTTTACCCCCCGGATGTCTTGCTATGAGATACTTAAGTACAGAATTAAGGCAAATAACATTATCTGGCTACTCCTTACTTAACATTGATTTAGGTCCTCTTTCTTTATTTGCATCCACCTGGGGCAGAGCTTCACAGCATATCCTTCACTCGTCAAGGTAAGAGCCAGCTATTTGTTGAACACCAAATCACAAAATTATTTATATATATAAATATCGCATTTACTAGAGTTTGCTAAGAACCGTAAAAATGTGAAACCGCGGTTTCGGTTTTCAAATGATTAAAACCGGTCGGTTTCGGTTTTTCCTACAAATCTTGCATATTGTTATGTTTGACTGCTTCTCTTATAATTTGAAATATTTGCAAACTTCATATTTTAGTTCAGACATTTCTGAAATAAAATTTGTATAATAAAATAACTTAAAAAGCGATTCCAGGCTGAGATCCTAGCGACCCGGATGGCGATGGAAGTGATACTGGGTCACATCGTAGGGGGATCTGTGGTGACAATCTACGTCTATAGTCAGGCTGCGCTAAGAGCATTGTCAAATCATACGGTGCGATCGCACGGTGTAGGAATGCTCAGAGAGCTCATGTTAGCATTCACAATAAGGCTGTGTTGGGTACCAGGATACTGCGAGGTGGATGGCAATGGGGTGGCGGACGACTCGGGAGAGGGGATTCGAATCTAGGCTTACAGGTAAGGGACAGAGGGGATAAAACCCCCCTTATGTCATTACTATGGGGTGATACGGGAAAGATTCCGTGATGCTGTTAACCGGTCCTGGAGGGGCAGAACGGATTGCAGGGTGTCGAGGGCATTACAGCCCGAATTGGATGCAGGGGCAACCAGGGTTCTATTAGGATTGGATAGGAGTAATCTCAGGACACTTATAGGGTTCAGAACGGGGCATTGTTCTGTTAGGGCTTTTATGAGTAAATGGGTTGCCGAGAAGCTAGAGACGGTTGAGCATGTACTGTGCCACTGTCGTAGGATGCAGGGTGCCAGGCAGAAATGGCTAGGGGCTAGATTTCACGATGAACTGGGGTGTATCGCTGGATGTAATTCGACCGATCTACTGGGGTTTGTCAAGGAAATATGACGGCTCTTTCTGTTGGAAGGACCGTAGGGGGGACTTATCCTTCGCAGTATCTATCTATCTGTATCAAAGTTTAGGTCTATTTCTTCTTTACTTCTCATTTTCCTCTTTTCGTATACTGAAGGGATTCACAATGGACCTCATTGGTCTCCGAGTGGAGATGCGCCCTTAGTCGCATTACCCTTCTTAACCTAACCTAACCTAATGCTAGGAACACAACTGGGGCGAACGACGAATTTTTGGCCGCGAATATTCGTCGCCAAAAATAAAAGACGTTTGTGAATATGAAAATGCACACAATCAGGGCGCCGGCGAAAATTCGCCAGACGCGGCGAACTTTAAATAGATTTAATTCTATTTCATACGCCGGCGAACGACGAACAAATCAATACTAGGTGACCATGTTTGGTTTTAGTTATGAAGTAGTTTAGTAAATAAAGTTACTTTTTTTACTTTAATAATTGTTTTTTTTATTGCATAACACATAAAATAAGTATACAAAGTATTGTGCTATAAAAATAGTTTTTAGTTGTGTTTTTGATTATGTTTTTATTTTTAAGCATTATTTTTTTGAATATGGTCACACTATTTCTCTCTCTTTGCAAAAACAGTGATCAACTTTCTCAATTATAAAAGCTGCCAGCTATTCGTCGTTATTGTGCTTCATACGACGAATTTACTCAGCGAATTTTTACGGAAAAATTCGTCGTGTTGGGCGAAATTCGTCGTTCGTCCCAGTTGTGTTCCTAGCATAATATGGCGATTTCAATACATACATATAAATGTTTTTTGTCGGCAGTCTAAGAACGATGTCGACCAGTTATCTTTCCGAAGCATTAAATTTAAATGGTTGAATTGTTTTTGCATATCTTTGCATATTTTGGTGAAAATGCATATTTTGGGTTTCAATGCATATTTTGACATTTTTGAGTGATTTTTTTTTTAAATTTCCATATTATAAAAAAAGTTTTTAAAAAAATTTATAAATACACAAAAAAAAAAAAATTTTAATTTATAAAAAGTTCTGTTGGAGCTTGGCTTAAAACATAAGATTTTTCAAGATTTCGACAAAAGATCATTCTATTTTTAACCGATGCAGCACCTTCTCAGTACTTTTTTGGAATTTCAAGAATTTTTGAAACACCTTGCCATTGTGGCCGGCTGTAATGTATAAACGTTTTATATGATAAGTACGAGTGGTATGTATAATTTGTAATTTCTTTAATCATAAATATATTTTTTAAGTAATAGCTGAAAACCGAGGTTTTCTTCGGCTTTCGGGCATTAAAAACCGCGGTTTCGACTTCGGTTAAATCGTTCCTTTTGTAAAATCGTTCCGACCAATCCGAAAGATCAAAGGAACTAGGTCGTTTCTTTCGTTCATCGTTCCTGTTATTTTACTTTGAACAATGGATGAACGAGGAATGAGAAAACTGCTTTTTCGTTCTTAAAAACAATTGTCATCAACAAACAAATGTTACTGTTTGTTTTCATTTTGTGGCCTAACGACTAAAGAAGAATTATTACGTTTTTAAAAATGTTTGTAAGAAATTATAACTTTTTCAAGAGATTACAAATAAGTTTTAAGAATTTCATACATTTTTATGTTTTAATCATGGCGAATTCATACAGGTGACCGCATCATGGGATAGAGTTATGCTAGCTATCCCTTTTTTTAAAAAAATACTTTGTATTTTGTTTTTGTAAAAAGTTAGAGTGAATGTCAAAATTATTTTTTGAAAACATAAACAAAGGGATTATTTTTTTGGTTATAAAATATACACAATTGGTTTAGAAGGTAAATCTTTTTCTTGTATTTCAAATTTATTGTGGCTCCACTTATTCCTTACGCACATTTTATTCCTTGATTTTATATTTTAGATTCACTTTTTTTTGTTTTATAAAATTTAAATAAGTTTTTTTTCAAGTATTTAGATTTTTATTGAATTTTAAATTTTAACTAATTTTTTTACAAAATGTAAACAAATCTTGACAACAAATAAATAAACAATAAGCAGATGACTCGAAAATGTCACCTGTATGCATTCGCCTTGGTTTTAATCCATGAATCAAGAAAACAAGATTGCGCACTCAGCCGTTAAAAAAAATGTACTGCGCATCTACGTCATCACAGAATGCAAATGGGTGTTTGTTGTAAAAAATGAAAGAGATTTTTGGCGCAAAACTGGAAATAACTACATAACTTCTAAACGGGTGCATCGATTTGAATAAAATTTTAAATTGAAAGGAAAGAAAAGTAATAAATAAAATAAAAGAAGAGCTTTTTGGGGCTATAACAATTTTACTTTTCGGGTTGTATAAAAATTCTTATAAAGAACTTTTTTCAGACATTACTTCATTGGTTATTGTAAACATTTCCAGAGGGCAAATTTAAAATGAACATTGTCCTCCTTTTTGCTAAATAAGAAACACATTCTTTTGTGTGCAACTGAATTTTTATTCAAAATAAAACAAGCAAAATGTATAAATTTGAATTTAATTTTTTATTTTATTAAACTTTCTTTTTATAAATGTTCTGCTGTCTTTAAGCTCCGCATTAAGTTTTCTAATTTTAAAATACATTCTAGCCCTAAAAAAGATCTTTTTTACTTTTTCATCACATTTAATAGATCAGCTTGTTTGACTAAATAATTAACAAAATTGTTTTTTATAAGAAGATGATCTTCATTGTTTTTTCCAAGATATGGTGAAGTTTTACACGCTTTTGAATTGTTTTCATTATTGCAATTATTAACTGCACACTTCATTTTTATTTTTGATTAATTTTTTTATGTTTTTTAATTTAATTCTTTAGCACTTTTTATACACAAATATACTTTGTTTACAACACAAACTCTATGCCTACGTCACACAAACAGCTGATCACTACACAACAAAATAACGGACCTGCGCAGTGCGCAATCTTGTTTTCTTGATTCATGGTTTTAATCTACTCGAACCCACATGCCCAAGGCGAATTTACTTCAGGTGTCGGCGCAGAGACAGCCGGTTTTTTTTAGTCAGGCCAGAATTGTCAAAAGTTTTGTTTACATGTGCTTTTTAAAATTGTGTTTTTAAATAAAATTTTAATTTGCAATTAATTAGTGAGAACGTAGAAAATTAAAGAGATGATTAATGAAACTATGTATGAAAATTAAGTACAGATTTTAGCATTATCACTATATTTTATTTAAGAAACGGTTTAAATTATTTTCAATACCATGTTAATTTTAACAAAATTTGCAATTTAGTGGTCACAAAATTTGCACGAGTTTATGTTATAAAAACTGTTATTTTCTTAATTCTGAAAATAATTTAATTTTTATTTTATTTTTGAGTCAAATGTTATTGTTAATTTTGGTCTACGGTTGCCAAATACATTTTTTCTTCAATGCCAAATTTTAAATCAAAATTTCTTAAAATACCCTCTCTAAAAATAAAAAGCCTCCAAATGGATTATTGTTAAATAAATTATGAAGTTTTAATATTATTAATCAGTGGGGATTATTTGTATCTTATAAATTTGTATATTAAATTCATATTAGCATAGATAATGATACTAAAGCAAAAGTGTATTTTAACCAATTTTACGGTTTGGTAAATATCTTTCAAATTGTGACCAAAAATATACGTTATTAAGAAAAAGGGAAATTTTGATCATTCAGTTACTCCAAAATATTATTAATATAAGTTTTTTAAATTTCTTGTATGACTGATGGTTAAAATATAATTTTTAAAGAGTCGATCATACTTTTAGCATTAATTATTTCAGCCTGAAGATCCATGTTTAACCATTTTATATAGCTTATGAAATTTTGAAGCTGTGAATATTTCAAATGTGGAGAATTAGGGTTATAATAAGGACCCCACAAGCAAATTCATTTTACGCCTGAAATATCAATTGGCTTAGCCATTATAATTGTGGCAAACATTTAAAAGATATTTTACTTCTTAGAATGTAAACATGTTAACCAAGACAAAAGAGGTAAACGTTTTTTACATGGTCCAATTAGTAGGTCTGCGTGAAACGCCTGCTAATTTTTTTCAGAGTTGTGTGGTTTTCGAGCAATCGCTTTTGTAGCTATTTTTTACATCTGTATAATTTTCTGCACAAACAAGTTGGGTTGGTTATGACATCTTTATGTTTTACACAAATAAAATGAGAGTTGTTTTTCCTATTGGTGCATTGTTATAGTTTTGCGCAGACCTGCTTATAGACCCATGGTTTTTTAGATGCACAATATTCTTCTGCCGATACATTTTGAATAAAAAGCTGATATAGCGATCAGTTTTCATCCGTCCAGTATTTAATTTGCGTAATATAATTTGTTTAATATACATTTTTTTGAAATGAGTTTTTAACTAAGTAGATCTTATAAAGGTTAGCCTGTAAAGAAAACAAAACTTTCAATAATATCCCCAAAAAGAAAAGTAGTTTTCTTTTACATCCTCAAATAAACCCAAAATGATTTTTTTTTTATATCTAATTTGAGTTAAGAACCCCAAATCTGGTAGCCCTGCTTTAGTCAACTGTTTAAGCAGGGCGAAATCATTTAGATATTATATCGCCTTATTTTTGACATTACATGCAGAGCTGCCGTTTTTGGTTATTTCTAACCAAAATTGGTTATTTTTATTCTCAATGTGGAGATGTGAATATTTTTTTCATTTTGGTTACTGTTTTTCTAAAATATAAAATACGTATGAATATGTTTTTCTTGATACACTTTCAATTTAGATTTTTTACATTTTTAACCTTTTTATTTACATGGGGGGGTCAATTCGAAAGAAATTATAAACAATAATTAGTATTGTGGTTATTTTATTGAACTGTTAATGGTTTTTAATCCAAATTTAGATATTTTAAGTAGGCTTAAGTTCATTGAATTTAATTTGCATTAAATTATTTTTATGAAGAAAGGAATTTTTACAACATGGAAGATTAATTAAAATTGTTATTGATCATTTTCATTCTTGACTGACCTGGGATTCGAAGCCAGGCTGTCTGGCGTGTGATTCGAACCCAGGCGGCTGGTTACCCTGACATGTTTCGACCTCAACCACTAGGTCTCCTCAGAGGGATTTGCCGTCTTACACTCGAACCCAGGCGGCTGGTTACGCCAGACAGCCTGGCTTCGAATCCCAGGTCAGTCAAGAATGAAAATTATCAATAACAATTTTAATTAATCTTCCATGTTGTAAAAATTCCTTTCTTCATAAAAATAATTTAATGCAAATTAAATTCAATGAACTTAAGCCTAATTAAAATATCTAAATTTGGATTAAAAAGAAATTATAAACGACATAGAAAAATGTGTACTTTGCACTACGATTTTCTCATTATTTGATTAAAATGAAAGGAAGTTTTTTATACTTTATCGTAAGCAAAAAATCCCTTTCAAAACAGCTTCCAGATATTTTTTTTTAAGGATTTTTGTTAAGAAAGAAATTGCCAAATTTGATTTTAAATTATAAACTGTCATGTTCTGAAATTGAAATCAAATAAAGTTTTATTGATGTGTTTCTAAAAATTTGAATATAAGCAAAATGTTCTAAATTTTCATTATTTCCATTAGTATTGAAATACACATAGCAATTTTAATGATTTTTCAAAATAAATTTATATATATGGGGGATTTCATGTCAAGTGACCCAACTTTTGAAATCGATGTCTTCCGATTTTATACATATCACACTCGCATCCCACTAAGCGACCAAAACTACCTTAAAGGAAAAGACCTAAGCTTTCTTTTGAGCAAAAAAAAAAATAAAAAAAATAACCTTTTCAAAAAAAAAAAAAAAAAAAAAATTTTAATTTAAGAAAAAAAAAAATTTTAAAACCACAAAAAAAATTATTAAAGGACTTATGTGATTGAGATTAAGTTTTTTAGATTATTTATCTTTTTGTTTTTATTATTATTATTTTATATTAATTTAATTATTATTACAAATAAATAAAGAGATTTATTTTGTCGACATCTCTATAGAAAAAGTGATTTTATTCCTGGGATTAAGGGAATGAAATGCTAGTTCGGTATGTTATATACCGTCGGAAAGTTTAATTTGTTTAGTTTCTCAGCATAAGTCTTATTTTTAAGATTTTAGAAACACTTACACATAAAAAGGAAAAAATTCAAAATAGTGCATATGCTAAAAATTTAAAAACCATCGTCTTGAGCTAGAAATTATTTTTTTTTATACATATCCCACTCTCATCCCACTAAGCGACCAAAACTACCTAAAAGAAAAATACATAAGCTTTCTTTTGAGCAAAAAAAAAAAAAATACCGTTTCCAAAAAAAATAAAAAATAAGTTTTAAATTTAAAAAAAAAAGATTTTATAAAATTTTTTAAAATACAAAAAAAAAAATTTTTCGATATCTTGAAGAAATAGCTATCTAATTATCAAATTTTGCTAACACCAATAGATAATAAGTTACATGGACGAGAAAGAGCACCGGTTTGGCCAAAATGTCAAATTACGACCCCCTCTAACTCAGAAACTTTTTGACCGATCTTGTTGAAAATTTGTGTCTAAGCTACTATCCAACAAGACTAACCTTGGAAATCGGAAGACATCGATTTCAAAAGTTGGGTCACTTGACATGAAATCACCCATATATAATCTATAATTTTAGAACTTATGAAATTACGGGTAAGAAAATGAAGTGAATTTAAGAAATTTGAATTTTTACTTTTAATAACTTCTCGATATGTATATATATTAAATGTTTTTTAGATAATGATTTGCCAATACATATTTTTATTTTATAACAAAAAAAAAAAACGTTGACTGTCAGTCATATACATTTTCCCCATAGAATTTAGGTTTTGAAATACGAATTTGAATATATACGTCATAATAAAAAAAAACAATGATTCACAAAATATTTCGAATAGAACAATTTTGAAACAGTAACAATAACAATTATAATTTTAAAATACAACTTACAGACAAAAGAAACAAGTTATACCCATTTAAATAATATTTTAGGTAGATGTATGTTAATTGGAAAATATTCACAAAAAATGCATTTCGCATATCGCCAACAGTATCCAACTTCGCCAAAACAATCGCCATATCGCTTAAGGTAAATGTTCATTGCCAATAGAATTTAAAAATTACCACATTTCACAACCCTGCCACTGACAGTTTATTTTTTTCCTTTTTTGTTATTTATAACTGTGAAGTACAAATTTCGTTTATTTTACGGCAATTTGACGGGTTTAGTCTTAAAAAATAAAAATATATCTTATGAAAAAGGTCTCAAATAAATAACAACTTTTAATATAACTTTTTCGTAATACATATGTTTAAATTGTACAAGAATTATACTTCTTGTTTGGTTTTCATAATTCGTAATTAATATTTTCCTATAAGGTGCAAATAACCTTTGTTTTACATTGGAACTTAAAATAAATTTCAATGTTTTTCTCAATTGACAAAAAGCTTTTCTAATTTGGTTATATTTTTTCACATTTGGTAACTTTTTCAAAAATTTTGGTTGTAAAAATTTTATAAGTCGTGGCAGCACTGGCTACCAGATAAAATTGGTCGAAAATCGTTGTAAATAACCACTTACTTTTAATAAGTTTTGAAAATTAATTGTTAGTTTCAGTTTAATATATTCTGCCTCTTTTTGAAAAAAAAAAAAAAAAAAAAATTTTTGTTTAGAATCTTATTGAAGTAACACAATCAAAATTTGTTAAAAAGTATTGTGTTTCATAAGAAAATTAAGAAAATAAACTAAAACCAAAAACTATTTAACACCTAACTTTTCACGTCGAAAATCCTGCTTAAACTCTAAAGTCTGGTAAACATCAATAAAATCAGAGTTTCTTAAAGAAAATTTTCATAATGTAAATCCAGACTAAAACCCGTGGTTGTAAAATGCCTGTAATAAGGCGGAACTAACTGACTCTTAAAAATATTCATCGTGCTAAGACATGAAAATTACTGCCAATCAAATATCGCACATAAATCAAATTATCTTATACTACGTTTATACGCACGACTTATTCGCAAATAAATACATACCTACATAAATTGCAAGCATAAACAATGAATTAAATTTTTATTTGCGTATAGCTAACTCACGAAAACAATTCATGATTAACGACATTATTTTCAAATTAGATATTAAACATTGCCACACTTTTAACCGTTTTAAGTTTTTTTTTCAATGTGGCACATCCAAATGACAACAAAAATAAAATTAACTCAAAATTGTGCAAATAAAATAGGTATACATACAAATACTCAATAAATTTTGATTTTTAATTTAAAAAAATAAAAAGGTTACATATCTAAATACAGTGCTACCAAATGATCAAATTTTCCATCTGGCATCACATAAAAATAAGAATTTTCTGTAAGAAAATTGATTATTAAGTTAATCGCAAATAATTTTTATTTGCGAATATGCTAGTATTAGAAGCTCAAATAAAATATGAAATTATATAAAAAACATTTGTAAATTTGAACAAAATTTGTCATTTGAAAAATCGTCAAATTAAGGGTATACATCGTCCTATCGTAAATAGACCATTTTTGTACCTAAAAATCGTCAAAATGACGACAAATCGTCGAATCTGGCAGCTATGGCCACTGATGGGACTTGCAGTACAATATTTATGGGACTTGACAATTGTACCACATTTGGCACAATCGAAACTTCATTGGTACACTGGTACAATTCATCCTTTTTTGGTACACTTTAAAAAATATCTACAAAGTTTTATAATTTCCACTGTCAATCAAGCGTCTACATTTTTGTCTGCCTTTGAGAAAAAAGAGAAATAGATAAATTTTGGCTTCTACTTAATTTTTATACCCAATTTAGCACCAATTATTTTAACAATAATTTCTTGATTTCTAGAACACTAGGAAATACATACAGCAACACCACTGCATAAATCAAAAGCCTTTCAAACCAAAGCAGAAGTAACCTAAAAGATCACAAAATAAAAACACAACACAATGAAGTTACAAAATACAAAACCCAAAAACAACCTCCCCACTTTCACAGTCAATGACGTCACAATAACTAAATTAAGCAAAACGCAAACGATAATTTTTAGATTGATGCAAGCTCAAAAAAAAAATATACAACCTCATCTAGCCCAAAACAATAAAAACATTTGCATACATTCTTCAATATGTAGCAACGAAATACACACACAATGTCGTCAAAAAAATAAAACATTTCAAAGCACGAACTAATTGTATAGACATAGTGACTGCGGCAGGCTTTTGGCAACAAAAAAAAAACAACAAATACGAACAATTAGACATATTACAACAACTAATATTCGTGACGTTTCAGGAAAGAAAACAACAAGAGTCCATCGAAAAGTTATAAATTTTGTATAATCACAAAAAGCTGTAAGAGATAATATCCTAAATATAAATATTTAAATTTAAGAGACATATTGCAAAATTGCATTCCTCAACTTACCTGCTTTAATATTGTTGTTGTTGCTGTTACAAAATACATATAACTGCATCATCCTTAATAGGTAGGTCTCTCTTTTAGAACTGAAATCACTTTTATAAACCTTTTATACACATATGTAATTTTTTTACTTTTAAGTTAAAAGTTTTAACACAATTTTTTTATTTATTGAAATAATAACCCACATGTTCATAAAAAATATTTTTGATTTATGAAATGTTTACTAAACAAAATTTCGTAGAATATTGTTTTTATAAACTGTTATCAACCGTAAATATTTTTTAAGAATAAACTTTTTCTTTTTCTTTAATTATTGCAACCAAAACTGATGATCTCTTGAGTTTTCTTTAACTTCTAAAATTTTCAGCCGCCAAAAACGATTAGTAGTAGAAGTGAAATAGACAAGAACTAAAACCAAACAAAAACAAGTTTTGAAGACAGGGTTGCATTTTATAATAAAATAAAAGCCTACAAATATGCTATGGCGAAGGATAGCAGGTCAATGACCACATACAGTTAACCGTAAGGTCGTTGCCCCGAAAGGTAGCAAGGTAATTTCATTTAAAATACGGTAATTTAAAGAAATTCGGGTTTTTGGGTGTTCAAACATATACTTACATATGTATGTACATATGTAGGTTTTATGATTTTATCTTTTGAGAGGTTAAAAAATAGATAAATGTTATACCAAAAAATTAAGAATGTTGCGTTTCTGCATATAACTTGGTTACACTAATAAGTGAAATATATGAAAAATGAAATTTCTCGTGGTAGGTATATTAGTTATTTTATTTTAAACTTTCTGTTTGTTTAAAAATCAACCATTTTTTAAACATACCTATAAAAAAAAGCCGAAATGTGATGAACTTAACTATAGTTTTCGGATTATTTTAAGTATGGATCATGGATTAAATATGGATAAAGTAAAGCATTTGGCACTTGAATAATCCGTACTTGATTCAAGCATTCCTTACATAAAGTAAGAAAATCTGTATTTACTGTACTATTGACACCGCTTAAGATTTATTGAGGGTCTGATGGATTTTAATTTTGCCTTTGACCATAAAAATACAAAAATGATTATACACTTTTTATGTTTGCCACTTATTTTTCATGTATTTAACTATTAGATATAACTGTCAAAAACACTGTATTGTAAACTGGAAGTTAAGTTTTAGCTACACTTAGTGAAATATTGAAAAATGATTAATTAGATTTGGGTCGTTTATTTATTTATGGAAAGTGCGTATTTCCCAAGCCGTTTGAGTTTTTTGTTTGGCTCTTAAAGCTTGCTAGTGTTATACGAGTATGTGTTAAGCAAATTAGGTAAGTTTATGGCTTAAGAAATAAATAAAAGAAAAAATTTAACAAAATTTAAACTTGTAAAATTTTAATGCACTGCAAAAATTAAAACAAAAAACTTCAAAACTGCTCAATGCCTAGAAAACTGCAAAATGCAGATAAATCTGCACATTTGGCAACGCTGCATATCGATCAACGAAAGCAACGAAAAAATACGTTGTTGTGTTTTTGGTGTTGTTACTTATTGTAGTATCGACACCACCGTATACCAGAGTTGTCTGGTTAGGGGGTTTCCCCCAGATTTAAGGGTTTTTATTTCATTTAGGGGCAAATTTAGGGGGTACAAATTCATAAGGGGAAAATCTAGGGGCATAAATTTATATTTAGGGTGTTTTAAGGGTGTTCCTAAATTACCATTTTTGAATATAATATCTAAACGTACCTCGAAATTGTCATCAATGTAGATAATATAGTATCAACATTTTAAAATTTACAAAGTAAAGCGTTTAAAAAAGACATTAAAAGAAAGCGTTTTAAAGGCGAAGTATTTATTAAATAATATGACACACAACATTAATTCAACACTAGGAATGCTCAATCTTTAAAACTCCGGTAATATATACAAAGTTAACGAAAATGATTTGGCAGCACTCGACATTTTTTAAGAAACTTGATTCCAATGCTTGTAACTCTATTTTGATTAGATATATAATTTATAAATGTACTAATGGATGTGTCTTGCAAAAGCTAAAAGGCATGACTCCACTTTTCGAAAGGCTTCTGTTATATTACTATCTATTTAGTTGTGAACTATTTTAAAAATATTTTGTTCTTCTATTTAAAAAATTTTCCATTAAAAATATGAAAATCGGTATAGGGATTGCATATTATTTGATTTTTTTCAGAAGCTACTAGCCGATAATAGGAAAACATACATAAAAAAATTAGGCCTTTATATATTACTATAATATTAATTACTACGCTTCGCGTATTCGGCAACTTTCTCTTTGAAGCATCACTAATTTACTCTACTTATTATTTTGTGGAGTTAGGCATTTAAGCTTCGGACACATCCATATGTTACAGTCTTTTATTAAACTATTTATAATTTGGTTTTTAGATATATTATTAAAAAATATTCAAGAAACTAAAAACAATTTTGGGGGGAATTTCAATAAAATATTAAAAATTAGTAAATTTTTACTTTATTTAGGTAAAGATATTAGAACGTAAATTTAAACTTAGTCAAGTTAAATTATTATCTAAACTTTTACATTTAGGGGGACTTTTTTCAAAATATGTTAAATTTGGGGGGTTTTGAAATTTTTTTGGGGGGAAGAAAAAAAAATTACCTGGCCACAGTGCCGTATACATGAATTCGCCTTTGTAAAGTGGAACTATAAAGTGGTACTATTTTCAGTACTTTTTCTTTTCATAAATACCACAGTACCCCCACTTCAGTTTTAGTACTCTTTTTTTATGCTTGTAATAGTGTTTTACATCTTACGTATAATTAGATCAGGGAAGCATTTTCGAAAAATACTTAAGACTTTGTGGGATAGAGTATAACGGCCTTGAGGAAATTCAAGCTGACTTTTAACTGTGAGTGCTTCTGTAAACATCGGGGAAAACAACAAAGTGCAACAGGAAAATAAATAATAATATTTTTTTTCTCTCTCTAGTTCAGGGGAAAGTGTTCACTGAAAGAAGAACATATGTTGTCCTCTTCTCACTGTTATTTCACACCCAAAATTAATTGATTCAACATTAGGTTCACGTTGTTTCAACTTGAAATAACTTTAATTCAGCGTGATTCGTAGTGTTATTTCAGTATCAATGTTTTGCTCTAACTTTACAGGAATTTTAATTCATATGAATTGAAGTTAGATTAAAAGAAAAAATATTGTTCCTAAGTTATTGTATACTCATGTGAGATTAGCATGCAGTAAAATCACTAACGAAAAATGTTAAATCAACCTCGTGTTCGACGATTTTAAATTGATTTTTTGATTTGCATTTACATATACATATTTTTTAACAAAATGATTTAATTTTTAGTTTTTCTACCAAAATTTTATATTTTAGATATTAAAATAAATTCATTTTTAAGTTTTTTTTTTTAATTTGTGCGTTTTTTGAGTATATTTAAAAATTTAGATATTTTTAAGGAATTTTACAACATGAAATTAATTAAAATTTTTATTGATAATTTTTCATTCTTGACTGCGCTGAGATTTGAACCCAGGCGTTCACGGACAGGTTGCCCAGACTAGTTTCGATTGTACCCACACAATCTCTTCAGTGGGGTTTGCCGTCTTACTCACTCGGCTATTGCAGCCGGATGACGTTAATAGTCAAACATCAATCTTTAAACAAAATGGTATTTCATCTTGGTAGATCGAAATTTGCTTTTGAATGAATGATTATCTATTTTAATTGATTTACATGTTCTTCCTAACTTCTGTTTTTTTCATACTTTTTGTCAAGAATTCTTCTGGAAATCCAAAGTACATTTTTGTTTTTTCATGTTTTTTGTCTTTCTTTTTTTCTTGTTGACCTTTTTCAGCACAACTTGAAGGACAAATGTAAACATAGCTCGTGCCTTAGCTGTTAACAATAATTAGTATTGTGGTTATTTTATTGAGCTGTAAATGGTTTTTAATCCAAATTTAGATATTTTTAATTGGGCTTTAGTTCATTGAATTTAATTTTCATTAAATTATTTTTATGAAGACAGGAATTTTACAACATGAAATTAATTTAAATTTTTATTGATAATTTTCCATTCTTGACTGCGCTGAGATTTGAACCCAGGCGTTCACGGACAGGTTGCCCAGACTAGTTTCGATTGTTACCACACAAAAAAGTACCAAAATGTTGGATAAAGTACTATTTTGCTTGGTGGTCAGTACTAGAGATGAGCGATCCCGTGATTTTTAAAGATCATCGTGATTAGTGAATGTGATTTAAAATCACTGCTCCTTTAAACTGTGATTGTGATCACGGTTTATCAGTTTTCTGTTCTTTTAAAGCAATTGCGGCCAAGCTATATGTACAATGCGCGAACTTTTGCAAGCACTTTAAAAAGAAACAACAACAAATTGTAAGAGCTTTCAAATCGGTTTACTTTCATATACATACATACTTGAACAAATAAATTTTGGCATAAACAAATTCTAATAAGATAGAAGAGAGAATGAAGGGAACAGCAATATCATTCGACATTTCATTCAAAAAACGCTATTACCCACAAAAACAGTGAAATATCATAAATTTGTATATGTAACAAAATACAAAAAGAACGACTTAGAAAGTACCTGTTACTTGACAAATTTGGTCACAACTGTGTTTCTTGATTTTTCAGTAACAGTGATTAAATCACAGGTACAGAAATATCGCTCATCTCTAGTCAGTACCATATCAATTTTCCATCACTGAACTAACATGAAAAAGAATAATTATAACCCTACGGCCACACGTGCAATTTGTGATGTCTTAACATAAGCAATAACGCCGGCAGAATAACTTCGTCAAATTGCCAATCTGTTTTAGGTGGAGAACACGTAAATATCTTACAACATAAGTTTAAAAACAAGCTAAAGACAGGTTGTGTGTTATATTCATAGCGAAGAAAAAGTTTAGCGCTTAAACATAGTATACATCGCTAAAAATAACAATATTAAATATTAATTAAATATTTTGCGCTTTAATTTTAATTATTTATCAGCCACGCGCGTATTTTTGACAAGTTGTATAAAAAAGTTAATAAAAAGCAACAAAAAAAAAAAAAGCTGTCTGTCAAACTTAAACGTCAAGTTATGTTATAAAATAGCTTTCAAGACAGATTGCTTAACAACGCTGTTAAAACACAAACAAAACACTAACATGAGGAGGCTATACCTAACACTAACATGATGTTAGTGTTAATGTTAGCGTTTAAATTTGCCAGTACTGGCAAGACAGTTGCAATACATGCAAACTTTTTCACTAATACATGTACACTTTTCCAACTGTCTTGTCTACTGTCTAGCAAATTTTGCAGACAGTAAAATGGACAGTGATTTGACATTTGCTGACAGCAATTTGAAGTATTGTTTGCAAAAGTAAATAAAAATTCAACAATTAAAAGAAAATTAATAAATTATGCTTTGGGTTTGTATGTTTTACTTAAGTATTATCTATGTTCACATAAAATAGTTGTTAAACGCTATTTTTAATTTGTTAAGTTCATATAAAACACGTTTAGCTAGAACTTGAACTGCGACATTCACGGTAGACATTTTTTTAGAAGTGAACTGTCTTAACTACTGTCTGGACGCTACGTCACGAAGGCAGCAAGTAGTGTTTTTGGCCACTAATATGTATTTGCTTACTGTCTTGCCAGTACTGTCAAATGTAAACGTACTGTAAAGGGAAAAAGCTGAAAAGCAAAGTTGCATTTTCGAACTCCTTTAAATAGGCTACAAGATTTGCTTTAACATAAGACACCAGGTCAATGACCACATCAGGGTAGACTTAACTAGTAAATGCCGTATTTGTTTATTATAAAATTCTTAAGCATATTTAAAGGCTGATTTTTAAAATATGCACTTTAAACACAATTACTAAGCGCTCCGTGTTGTTACATTTTCTTCTTCTTTATTTAGTTTTAGTTTAATGATTGTACTAAGTAAATGTGCATTTAAAGCAAACCGGTGAGTGCCTCGGGCAAAAATTGTTAATAAATTGTAAAAATAATGCAAAATACCTTTCTTTGTTTTAAATATATTGTGTTAAAAATAAAAATTGATTCCACAACTATAAAATTACTGTAAAATAATGAAAGATAATTCCTTAAAGTGTCGGCAAATTACAGCAGCCACAAAACAGTGTGTAGACGGGTAAGTAAGTGTTTTTTTTTTTATCAAAATACACATGTGGGCAAATCCCAAAAACAGTCCACTAACCAAAAAGTTATTAAATTATCCAACTTAATTGTTTTGTTAATCAAATATATATTGGAGAGATGTTTAATTTTATAAACATACAAAGATAAATGCATGTACATATGTACATATGTACATACTAAAGGGCTGCAAAAGCACATTAATATGTAAAAACGATATGTCAAAAAAATCGTGTGTGCTCATAATGTATGACAGTGTGGCTTAAAAATGAATTGAGTGACAGATTTTTTTGACAAGTCTGTCCGACTTGCAAATGCTTTTGAAATTTTTCATAAAATGATAGATTATATGCGATCAGAGTTTCATTTTCTTGTAAAGTAGATGAGTCATTTGAGTTTGCATCTTGTTTGTGGGATAGTGTGGCATTGACAGCAGATTTTGCAGACATTTATTTCGGATAGAATTCAGTCAGATTTTCGTGTGAACGATTAAGTAGGATAGTGAATACCGGCCTTAAGACATTCGCTGCATTGTGCCTGACAACCAGAGCAGCCGTTTTTGGTTATTTCTAACCAAAATTGGTAATTTATTAAAGGGCTGCATGAATAACTTCATTCATGAACATACTGAAATGTTTATTCAATGAAGTTCGTATTCAAATAAAATTCAGACCACTTAACAAACTGTTGTTTTGTTCATGCTATTAGCAAACACATTTAGCTTCATATGGCAAACACAAAGGCTTTGTTCAATGAAACGACTTTTGTTTTACAGTTTTCACTCTATCTCATTTTTTTTATATAAATAAACAATAGCAATGTTGCCACTTAGTAAATTTATGTAATTTTTTCTTTTGTTACCTTTACAATAATATATGTATGTAATTTGTAAAACATTTTTTAAATTAAATTTAAATTTTTTTCCTAACAACTTTTTTATGTACTTCCAAGCAAAACACATTGCTGAAAAATGTTTTTGAAAATAAAATTAAATTAATTAGTTCATTTATTAATGATGTGCTAATAATCCCAATTTTTTAAATGAAAACACTGAAATTTATTGTTGTGGGAAAGCTAGTTCCTATGCGCATTTCGCTGGTTGCTTAGGCCAGCTCGTCAGGAAACTTTTTCCAAATACTTTAGAAAAGCTAAAAATATTATACAAGTAAGACCATAAAGTGAATAAGAATTTTAAAACACTCTGGTCTTAAATGTAACAATATCAAAGCTTCAACAAAGTCACAACAACAAACCGTCAATTTTTTCTTTCTTAAAAATTTACATTAAAAACAATTAATTTACATTGAAAACAACGTCAAATTTGTATTATTTTTATTATTTTAATATTAATGTACTTCCTTATATTGTTGCTTTTACTCTTCATGGTTATTTTTGTTTTTTTTTATCTTTCCTAATGTTTTTCATTTCTTTCAACTGGCAATACTGATTTAAAAATAAGTGTGTTGTTTCATGAACTTATTCGACATTTATTCAGTGGTTGTTTTGTTTCAGAGTTGTTATTATTCATATTCTCTTGTTTAAGTAAACAAAAAAAAAAAAAAAAAAACTGCATCTTACGGGTCTCTTAAATATTGTGTGTTTGGTGCTTTAATTTTGTAGTTATTCATTTAACTGAATACAAACGAAGCAAATACAAAATTATAATGAAAGTTTCATGAACATCATTATTAAGTTTCATGCAGATGTTTATTATTTATTTTCTCAATGTGGGGATGTGAAAATTTTTTTCATTTTGGTTACTAAAATAATAAAACGTATGAATATGTTTTCCTCGATGCACTTGCAATTTACGTTTTTTAAATTTTTAACGTCTTTATTTACATGGTTGTTTATTGCGTATTTCGATTTGAAGGAAATTATTTACCACTTCGAATAATATGTATTTTGCACTACGATGTTTTCATTATTTATTTCAAATGAACGCATTTTTTTATACTTTATCGAAAACCAAAAATTAGTTTTTAAACCAGCTACCAGAAATTTTTCAAGATTTTTATTAAGAAAAAATTTGCCAACTGTGATTTTTATATTAGAAACGGCCATGTTCTAAAGTTGAAATCAAACGAAGATTTAATCGATGAAGATTTTCCATTATTTTTTTGAAATGAGCGTAGTTTTTTCTAATTTTGAGAATAGTAAAGATAAGTGGTACTTAAAGTAGGAAATGCATAATATCACGGGGAATCGATTTCAGAACATGACTGAATTTGACTAAATTTACATTATTTCCAGTAGTATATTCTAATATGGAAAAACACACAAAAATTTTAAAGATTTTTCAAAACTAAATGACAAATAATAGGTATATAATTTTAGAATTTACTGTAAAAAAATGGCGTGAACTTAAGATATGTTAAATTTTACTTTTATAACCTGTCGGCATGTACCTATATTTATTTAATGTTTTTTAGATAATGATTTGGCAATGTTTTTAATTTAAAAACAAAACCTTTGACTGTCGCTCACAAACTTTTTCCCCATTGAATGTACGTTCTGAAATACGTTTTTGGTTATATTCGCCATAATATTATACAATGATTCAAAAAATATTTCAAATAGAAAAATTTTTTAAACAGTAATAATAACAATTATCAATTTAAGATACAATTAACAAACAAGAGAATCAAGTGATAACCATTTTTAAAACATTTTAGATATATGTATATTAGAAAATATTTACAAAAAATGCATTTCGCATATCGCCAACAGTTTCCAATTTCGCCAAAACCATCGCCATATCGCCAAACGTAAATTTCCATCGTCAAAACGATTAAAAAATCGGCACATATGACAGCCCTGTCACGGACAGTCACCAAGCGGAAAATAATTTCATTTTTGTTATTTAAAAATGTGAAGTACAAATTTCGTTTATTGTAAAGGAAATATTCAAATTAATACAATTTATTAACAAAGAATTTTGTATGGAAATTTGGCGGGTTTAACTTTGACAAAATAAAAATATTTTTTATGAAAAAGGTCTCAAATAAATAAAATCTAATTATTTATGTTTCTCGACTTTTTTTAATATGTACAATAATTACATTTCTTGTCTTGTTTTCGTATTTGTCATTAATATTTTACTATTAAGTTTAAGTAACCTTTGTCTTACAATGCAATTTAAAGGAACTTTTAATATCCGTCTCAATTAACAAAAGGTATTTGTAATTTGGTTATATTTGGTAACTTTTTCAAAAATTTTGGTTGTAAAAATATTGTTAGTCGTGGCAGCACTGATTACATGACCGAAAAACAGAAACAAAATACCCTGTTGCTTTTCGTGTTGTTGACTTGTTGTAGTCTCGCCGCCACCTGAGGTAAATTCGCCTTGCGCATGCTGTTGCAGGTGGTAAACGAGTGATATATTGATAAAATATATTGCTTTCGATCACTTTTATAATTTATTCAAAAATCAACCTTTTTTAAGTGTACAGAAATAAGTGAACGAACGAATTGCAATTGCGGAACGAAGAACAATAAAAAAGGAACTATTGAAAAAGTAGGCTGACTTCCAAAACGTCAATTGCTTTGAATTGAAACAGAGCATAATAGCAGTATTCACCCTTGGTATTCAGTGTACAACTCTGTTGTATTTAATACGATTTTATACATCAAAGCGTGAGTGTCTTTTTCGTATGCATTGTAAATTAATTAATTTGCTGAGTGAGAGAATGAGACAGATAAAGTTTCTTCAACTGTTTTATTCTGGTAAATTCACACACTTTGTTTACTACTGCTTTTTGTGGGATTTTTCTACCACAGCGTAGTATATTTTATCTAATATATTTTGATGTTGCAGTGTTGTAAATGTTAGTTTTTTTTTTACTAAAATTATAAGATTAACAAGGTCTAAAAGGGACTTTACTATCAATGGTGAATTCCGCTAATGTTTCATAACGCCGCAGTACAAAATATATACAATGCAAACCCTTCCAAAACATCACTTGTAAGTATTAGTAACGCAGAAAAACAGCAATAATGGCATCGGTTTTAAAATTGATGCTTTGTGACATTTAACATTTCATTTGCAAACTCTACATGTTTATTTTTAATATCATCCATTGCATCACTTACATTTCAAAACGTTTAAAGAAACAAAACACATAGTTGCATTGTTTCGGCACATTGTACATGTACATGGTTAAAATACAGTAGTACAACTGTATACAAACTTTGTATTAGTACGTTTTGGAAGTCAGCCGTACGCACCGTTCCTATTAGAGAATAGTTCATTGGAACTAGGTCGTTCAGGAACGACACAACTCTATTTATTGCCCCCAATAAAAAATTTTGCTAGCTATACTTTTCGCGGTCAATTCCCTCTTAACCCCCACTCCACTCTTTCACCCATTTTTAGCATCATTTTACTAAAACCAACCGTATACATGAATTCGCCTTGTACTTACTCGTACCGTTTCATCCCTAGGTAATAAAAGAAATTTTTCACTTCCGTTGTTAATAATTAAAACCATGTTACAAACAGTGTGACCAGACCTAAAAATTTTTCACAGCTAAATCTGGCATTGGGCATGGCCAAAAAAGGCTAAAAATGATTTTAAAAAATGCTAAAAATTATGCTACATTTTTTTTAAAGATATTTGTTAAAAATGTATTACCAGTATGAAGTTTTATTCGAGGCAAAATACATTTTAGTGACTTATTTTTTAACGAAATGATATAAATGGTTATATTTAAACAAGTGGATAGATTTTGGTACAGTATCTGATTCACAAAAATATGAAGCACAGCTAGTTGAGAATAAATTTTAAATTAAGAGGCCCGTAAAAGATTTATTTCTATGATATACGATATATTATTTTTTATTGTTTAAAAAAAGTTGAAGCTTTAGAATTATTACTTTTTCAGCAGTTTAGAGCACTATTGAATTTTTATCTTAATAAAAAGTGAAATTCCTTTGTACTTTTACATCGCATATTTACAAACAACATGATAAGGGCATTTCTAATATTCCCTGAATATTATTTTTTTTAACAAGACAGGTAAGACGTTTCTTTACATAAGAATTATCCCTTTTCATACGAAATTATTCTAGGTACAACTATTTTAAGTAAAAATTTATTATAATTTATAAAAAAATTTAATTAAAATCAAAAGAACTATTCGTCTTAATTTTTAAAATAAATAATGCTAAAAACAGCTTAAGACATTTTCTAAAAATGCTAAATTAAACTGCAAGTGCAAAATGAAAATTTTGCAGCTAAATAAAAAATTGTAATGCTTAATTTAGCTGCAAAAATGCCAAAATGGCCACACTGGTTACAAGCAAAAATAATATTTTATAAAGCATGCATTAAGGCGATACTAATTTCTAGTCACCCCTATTGTGAATATCTTTTCCCTCGAATTTTTTTCTTTTTCCTTTTATGTAGTTGCAATCGTGAGTTATTTCTTCGTGAAAAAACTCGCTTGTTCGAAAAAATTTGGCATCGCCGATTTTTATTCCCTTTGATTTTTCCCCAATAATTATGTGACTTTTTTAACAAACATTTAAATCGGGAATAACAAAAGAAGCACAATGTACGTAATTTTCTTGTTATTTTTTTTAAATAGTTGTTTTTAATTATTTCTTTTGATGTAAACAATATAAAGCCAAATTTTTCTGGCCAAGATTTTTTGTATTAAATAAATGATAATATTTTGTTTAAAAATTAATTATTATTAATTACACTTTTCTAGAATTTGACTATTTTTTCTGGCAATTATGTTAACCAGTGCCCATGTTCTGTAACACCCGTGGCGAGAATCTTTTCGATTGAAATGTGAGAAATGCTACAAAAATGCCATAAATTGAAACAAACAGCTATTTTTCTCACTTAACTGCGTCTGTAATATTTTTGGCGAGTAATAACTGTCACGTAAGGAAATTTCTCGCCAATATACTGAAAAAGTGAGTCTGTAAAATTTTTATGAGAAAGTTCCCGCTTTGAACTGTCAAATAAACTCATAAAAACGGGGTGAGAAAAAAATTTTAACATTAAAAAATAAATTAAAAATGCTAAATGCAATAAATATTAACACGGAAGTGGTAAGTATTTTGTTCTTGGCAGATTTTTTTAATTATATTGCTTTTGGTATTTTTAAAAAAATATACGAATGTTTTCAAAGCAATTTTGTAATCCAAAAACATTAAAGTCGCACTTTAAATTTTTTGGTGTAGCCGACGGTTGTATTTTCGCCGCAGTCGTTAAAATTTTTTTTTTAATTTTAGTCAAATATTGTCGCCGTCAACGTATGTTTTACTGGCGTTCACATCATCTGCAATTTCATATCGGCTTCGAGTGGAACATTATAGACATTTATAACGTAACGACGTAATCTATTTTGATAGTTTTCGACATGAGTTACAGACACACTTTTTTCTCACATTTCGAGAAATGAAATATTTTGTTTCACATGTTTTCGATGCGAGAAGTTCTCACCAAAGTTACAGAACATGGGTACTGGCGGGTTAACATACTTCGGGTACGCTGAATCCAGTGGTGCTTACCGTTTTTAGGTTAGCTCTTATTTTCGAGATATATTGCTATTTACCTTTATGTGCTATTATGTGCTATCAAGTCATACCGTCATAATGTCCTAAATAATATTTTACAATTGCTTAAAAAGTAATATTGTTGTGTTTCAAACAAATTTTAAGCAATTGCCCACAGCTGTCATATATATTTCTTGCAGTGATGCCAATAGAAATTTAAAAAAAAATCCCTACGTGTCTAAAAAAAATTTTCTTTTTTCCCTACATCCAAAAAAAATTACACACTATTAGCTACGTTAAAAATATAGGCCTTAATCATGTAAAACACAACGCAACGCCAAAGAATAACATTGAAAGCACAAACAATGTCATAAATATTTTGTAATTTTGTTGTTGCTTCCTACAGAAATTAACATTGCGTTTACAGGATTAGGGCCGTAATGTTTTAAGCTCCAGGCAAACAAATACATACTCTGTAAACATTTTGTAAATAATGGGTGATTCAAGTAGAAATACTTTTTTCAATAGCCTTTTTTTTGACAGATCACGTGTGAGTCGTGTCATGCTGTCATGTTATTATACCCTTCACCGAATGTAAAAGGGTATATATAACTTTGTCATTCCGTTTGTAATTTCTACAATATTGATATAAGACCATATAAAGTATATATATTCTGGCGTCTTATGAGAAGGGAAGTTCAAATCCGGTTGTCCGTCTGTCCGTCCGTTGAAATGGGGTTTCCGAAGACCCCAGCTATGATGAAGGCTAGGTTGTTATACATTTATGTCACATATAGTCCAGAATTGTTTGCTATAGAAATTCAGGAATATCGGTCCATAAATGGCTGAGATATGAGCAAAAAACCACGACTACCTCTAGTTTTTTCCATAAATCCCATGTTGTTGTTTTTTAAATTATTTTTTCTGCATATCTCGAGAGCGGCAAGAGCTACGCCTTTCAAATTTAGTACACAAGAAATTCCGACTTAAGCCATTATTATTTAATGCCACAAATAGATTATATATGTAGATTGTTCTTATCGCACCATGGTGAAGGGTATATTAGATTCGGCAAAGCCGAATATAGCACTCTTACTTGTTTTTGCTTAGTATTGTTTGGCATTTAATAATGGAGAGACTTTCGCCTGAACAACGTTTACAAATCGTTCAACTTTATTACGAAAATTCACGTTCTGTGAGGAATATGTTTCGTGCACTTCGCTCAACTTATGGTCAACATAATCGGCCTAGTGAGCGTACTATTCGCAACACCATCACCCATTTTGAGACCCAGCATGCATTATTGGATTATATTCGACCGAATAGACCACGTGCAGCACGCTGCGAAGAAAATATAGCGGCCGTAGGTGAGAGTGTACACGAAGACCGTGGAGAGTCGATTCGGCGCCGTTCGCAGAAACTCGGACTGACGTATGGAACGACTTGTCGCATTTTACGTCGAGATCTTAAATTGAAAGCGTACAAAATACAGCTTGTGCAACAACTGAAGCCGCTCGTCCTTCCCAAGCGACATCGCTTCGCTCTATGGAAAAGTTCCAAGAAGTTCCGACGTTTTTGAGGCAAATTTTGTTCAGCGATGAGGCCCATTTCTGGCTCAATGGGTAATGGTAAATGGCTCAAATGGTAAACAAACAAAATTGCCGCGTTTGGGACGAAGAGCAACCTGAAGAGATTCAAGAACTGCCACTTCATCCAGAAAAAACAACGGTTTGGTCTGGTTTGTGGGCCGGTGGAATCATCGCTCCATACTTGACCGATTCGTATGATTTTTTTTGTTTGTTCGTCTAATCACGAGGAAGGTTAAAAATCAAAAAAGCGAAAATTGTGTTTTGTACATTGCACCATTAATTGCTGTGGATTAGTCTGCTTAAGCTCGATAATTGCTTGACCGATTTAAAAGCAATGTTAGGTGGAACGAAGTTCACCGGGTATGAATGATTATCTTTTGTTTTTTTTCCGTACCTTTCGTCAAGAATTCTTCTTGAAATCCAAAGCGCAGTCAAGAATGAAAAATTATCGATAAAATTTTAATTAATTTCATGTTGTAAAATTCCTGTCTTCATAAAAATAATTTAATGAAAATTAAATTCAATGAACTTAAGCCTAATTTAAAAATATCTATATTTGGATTAAAAATTTTAAAAAATGTTAAAAATTATGTTACAATTTTTTAAGATTTTTTTTAAGTTTATTATTAGTATGAAATTATATTCGAAACTGAATAAATGTTAGTGACTCATCGGGTGAAATCAAGTATGCAGAGCCGCTTCATATATATATATATAAGGTCTGTCTGCGTACACATATTTTGCATAATTTTGTACAAGATGTCGCAAAATCTTGCAAAATGCTGTCTGCGTACTCCAAATCTCTTACAGCGGGAGAGCCAAAAAGAGAATTTTTTGACAGTTGAAAGTTAGAGAACTTGCAAAATGTTACTGGAGAAATTTCCTCTGGTAAGATTTTGCAACTAGTTTGAACAGCTGTTTTTATATACTGTTTGAATGAAAGAGTTTACGTGTGCCAAGATAGCGTCGACGAAATAGCGTCGAATTTGGGAATTTAAAAACCGGGAAACCAAAATACCCAAATAATGGGGATTTACAGTATATGAACAAAAAGTTAGCGTCGAATTTAGGAGTTTAAAAAGGGGAAGTAAAAATATATTTATATTTTTAATAAAAATACTAAAAAATTTACCACAGGCTTTTGCACGGTATAAACTGTATATTTTCTGAAAGTAAATAGTTTTCTGGACAAAATGAGCGATGCGTGCAAAAAATATATAGTTTATACCGTGCAAAAGCCTGTGGTTCATTGCATAAATCAGTAAAGATTTTTACTGACCATTTTGGAGGAACCCAGATTTCTCGGAAACTGTCCGAACGATTTTTTGCACGCATCGCTCATTTTGTCCAGAAAACTATTTACTTTCAGAAAATATACAGTTTATACCGTGCAAAAGCCTGTGGTAAATATTTTTGTATTTTTATTAAAAATATAAATATATTTGGGCTTAAATCTAGTTTACCGACGCAGCTCCAAATAAAAAAAAGTACCTAGGGTGATAGAAAATGGAAAAATAAGAAGAACAAATTAAATAAGAAAGTTGGCGCAAACGCTTAGTTTTCGAGTTACGGGCGTTTTAAGTTTTTATATAAATATGTGATTTTGCAGTACATTTCAAAATGTATATGGCTAATATTGGTATCATTGCAAAGCGTTTCACTAGATCTTTCTGAACATACAGAATTTATTTTAATATTTTTAGTTTATTAAGGAGTGGGACGAGTTTGCAAAATACAAAAGTTTTTTAGTAAGCATAAAAACAAATTTATTAATTTTTTCTAATTCTTTAATGTATGTATATACTACATACTAATTTATTTAAGAATTTTAATTAAAATACAAGTAAAACCTTCTTTATGTTTATGATATACTAATGAGGAGAGAATCCTTGCCCATGGGCAAAGGCCGTCTATGCAAGGAAGCTTTAGTAAGCGAAACCGGTGTTTATTATACCATAGAGAGGAACATCCCTGTGTCCGGCCAAAGGCTGGCTATGCAAAGAATTTTTTTTTGCGATGCTAGTGTTTGTTATTTTATAAAATTTGTATTACACTTTTATTTAAATAAACTACATTCTTTCCTAGTGCACTTCCGTAACATTTCGACGTAAAATGAAAAAAACTGTAATGTGATCTAAAGAGTTTAATATTTTGAAATAAATTATGTATATCTAGAAAAATCTGTTCAAGAGCTTTAAAATGATACCAATATTGGCCATATACATTTGGAAATGTACTGCAAAATCACATATTTATATAAAAACTTAAAACGCCCGTAACTCGAAAACTAAGCGGTTTCGCCAACTTTTTAATTTCATTTTTTCTTCTTATTTTTACATTTTCCATCACCCTGGGTACTTTTTTTTATATGGAGCTGCGTCGGTAAACTAGATTTGTTCCTTTATTTGTACTTCCCTATTTTAAATTCCTAAATTTTACGCTAACTTTTTGTTTATACTGCAAATACCCATTATTTGGGTATTTTGGTTTCCCGGTTTTTAAATTCCCAAATTGGACGCTATTTCTTCAACGCTATCTTGGCTCACGTTTGTTATTTCAATTGTTTACACACCGATCAGCTGTTTTCTTGCAAGATTTCACTGGATACTGTTTGCGTACTTTTTGAGATATTCTCAGCCGAAAGAGTAAAATTTGTCTTACTCTCCCAAAAAAATTTACTGAGTATTTGCTACTGGAAAAGTACGCAGACAGACCTATATATATATTAGGGAGATCGAACGGTTATTATTCGACCGGTTTTAACCGGTTATTTTAGCTTTGCCCAAGTCGGTTATTTTAAAATGCCCATTTTTCGAATATCGAATAAACCGGTTATTTTGGAATAATAAGCCGGTTATTTTAGTACTGTGTAATTTATATACATTTTCCTTACTCTTGTTGTAGATGTACCCGTAATTCAAGTATTTTCTAATTGAATATTGGCAAAACTTAAACTTATTATGAACACTGTAAATACAAATCGCTTATAAAAGCGTCTGTTTTTGTAGAAAAAAAAACCAAAAACTATTCAAAATACTACAAAAAGTAATTAGTAATTTGTGCAAGAGTATTCTAAATATTAAATATTTTTTGATATATATGGATAGGTTATCTCTAGATATTTTTCGAACGCGATTAAAAAGATAAAAATGATAAGTTACAAAAGTTCTTCCATGTCACGACTTATTAATCACCTTTTATTAGTATACATGCTTGACATTAATGTGATCCATATATATAAATAATACTTTACTAAAATACGCTGCAACAAATTAATCATTGGGTGAAATATTAGCCCGTTGTGTTGCCGAGGACGAAATGCCCGTTAAGGCACTAAAAACTCTTAAGTAGTTCTAGCATCTCTTCATGCTGAAAACTACAACATTTTGGCGAAATCAACGATATGGAAAAATTTTCTTCCAGTTTTATTTATTAAAACACCAAGAACTAAAAAGCAAAATTGAAAAAATCAAACAATGTCATGGAATGTTTTAAGTCAGTGGTTTTCAACCTTTTTGAAGCCACGGCCACAAAATGATTTTCAAAAAATTTGGCGAACCCTTAACGTTTTTGCTCTCAAAGTTTGAAAATATTATTCAAGGAAAATAAAAAAAAAACATTAGAGTTTGCTAAAACCCGTAAAAATGTGAAACCGCGGTTTCGGTTTTAAAATGATAAAACCGGTTGGTTTCGGTTCGGTTTTCGGTTTTGAAACTATCCAAGTAAAACTACACTCATATATATATATTTTTTTGTATGTAATACAATTTTTTTATTGGTTTTAATTCAGGTACTTTTATTGAAAAAGAAACATTTCTTCTTCTTAGTACTTATTTTAAGTACTAGGCTGTTATGTACAAATTTTTTATTCCTACCATGATAGAAGCGCTGCAAAATTTAAAAAAGGAACTATATCGCTATATTCCAAAAGAGCTGCAAGAGGAAATGGTCAACATTAAAACAAAAAAAGGAATAAATTAAATTTAGAAAATGATTTGATTGTTTGCGTGTCACAATTACAACCACGTTTTTCGCATTTAACTAAAAAATAAGCGAGCGTTCGCATTAATATAAGCACAGGGGGTCGCGACCCACCGGCTGAAAACCTTTGTTGTAAATTGACAAATATTTCAATTCGTTCATTCAAAATAAATTTGAGCGAATATTCAATAATAACCTTATAAAATTCCTATAATTTATTTGCTCTTGCAAAACGTTTGTCTAGATCAAATATCATTCAACAGTTTCTAAATTGCATTATGCAAATATCTTCTTACAAATAAAGTTTAGTATATCAATAAAATATTGTTGAAAATTTAGCTAAAGTTTGATCAAATTACTGGTCCCAATTTTGTGGATTTTATCGTAAAATATTTGTTAGGTCTGATCTAAGTCATATCTTGGTTCCAAAGGTTGGTTCCTTACCTTTGCAAATTGTTTTGTTTTTAGGGTAAAAACGGGTAAATTCGGTAACCTTATATCTCTAAAACTAAAATAGATACAAAAAAAATTTAATACTTATCGTTGTTCTTTAGAAAAATAAGCGGACAGGTGTCTGGTACTTTTTGTGGGAATTAAGCCCTTTAACGGAGAAAACGGGTAAAACATGTATTTTGGTATTGTTTTGCCACCCCATCTATCTTTTAAACCCATAAACATAGAAATGAGGGTTATATCACATTTGAAACTTATCTAAAAAATCCAAATACGAATTTGGTACTTTTTCGAAATACGGACTTTAAGGGGTAAAAACCGTAACTATTTTTAGTACTTTTTTTACAAATTTTTTTTTTTATTCAATGACATATACGTATTAAATTATGGGCTCCAACAACAATATTGAAAATTTGTTTGCTTCAATGGGGAGAAAAAAGTACCACAATGGAAAATACAGGAAATTTAATTACTTACTTTGGCTTTTTGGTTTTACAACTGGCAATTTTTTTAATTATTGTAAATATTGGTCCTAGAAACATAAACTTTAACATACAATGTCCTGAGTGGATAAGAGCCTATTAGGGTACTTTTTGCTCTTCAACTGGTACTTTTTGAATTTCCGTTATTATTAGACCAAGAAACATAAAATTCAACATGCAAAGTCCTGAGTGAATGAGAATTTGTTAGAGGGATCTTTTTGGTACTTTTTCGTTCTTTAACTGGTACTTTTTTAATTTTCGTTAATATTAGACCTATTAACATAAAATTAAACATGCAAGGTCCTGAGTGAATGAGAATTCGTAAGAGGGATCTTTTTGGTACTTTATCGTCCTCTAACTGGTACTTTTTTTTAATTTTCGTTAATATTGGACCTGTGAACATAAAATTAAACATGCATGGTCCTGAGTAAATGAGAATCTGTAAAAGGTCTTTTTGGTACTTTTTTGTTCTTTAACTGGTACTATTTGAATTTCCGGTAGTATTGGACCTAGATACATAAAATTGAACATTTAACATCTTGATTGGACAAAAATCTATAAGAGGGAAATTTGTGGTACTTTCTTGTTTTTTTTTAACTGGTACTTTTTAATTTTCGTTTGTATTGGCCCTAGAAACATAAAATTTAACATCCAAGGCCCTGAGTAAATGAGAATCTGTAAGAGGGGCTTTTTTGGAACTTTTTGTTTTTTACCTGGTACTTTTTGAATTTCCGATAATATGCAAGTTCCCAAAGAGATTCTGTAAGAGTGTTTTTTGAAAGTTTTTCAGACTGTATTGTTTGCCAAGAGGTACTTATTGAATTTTTGTTAGTATTGCATCTACAAACATAAAATTAAACAAGCAATGCGTTGAGTGAATGAGCATCTGTAAGAGGCGCTTTTTGGTACTTTTTTGTGCTTTTCCTTGTACTTTTTGATTTGCTGCTAATATTGGACATTGAAACATAAAATTAAACATGCAAGCTCCTGAGTGAATGAGAATCTGTAAGGGCGATTTGTAATATTTTTTGTTCTTCAACTGATACTTTTTTAATTTTCGTTAGTAGACCTTGAAACATAAAATTAAACATGCAAGTTCCTTAGTGAATACAACATAAACTTTGGCGTAAAAATATGTCCACGAAAGAAAAGGAGACGCTAACGAAGTGGCGGGTTAAATGCTTGTATAGTATATATGTATATGGTACTTAGCCTTAAGCGTTAGCTTCCAGCCTTAAATGCTAATGTATAAGTAGGTAGGTAGAAAGGCTGGTGTGAAGTCTCCTTCATACCTTCACACAGAGACCAATATAGTCTATTGTGACGCCTTGTTTAGATATAGATAGATGGAAAGTTGGTGAAATAAATAGCGAAGGCATAAGAAAAGATAAAAATGATAGATAAGAACAGAAGATAGCAGCCAGGCCCATTACGAATCCTATCAGACTCTCGAGTCCACATCCCTTCCAAAACAGAAGCCTATTGGAGGCCTAACCGCCTCCATACAGTTAGGATCCTCCATCTCTGAGCCCTGTCTCGCTAACTCATCAGCCACCTCATTGTCGTTTATGTTGCAGTGACCCAGCACCCATGCATATGTATAAAATAAACTTAAAGTCGTTCATACCAATTAAATAATAAATGTGCTAATTGTTCCTTTTCATAAGCTACTTTTTTTGTAATATTAACTTTTTTATTTTTCGAATGTGTTCTACATAAAGTTTTTTTTTTTTGTAACAGTCCTAATCCAAAAAAATTCTTGGAAAAACAATCAGTTATGCATTTGCAGATGTTTAGAAGTGTTGGAAAAAAAACAAAGAAATTTGAGTAATAGTTTAGCTGATGCTGCGACTGTTGATTATATGAAATAAAATAATGTAGTCATTTAAATTAAGCAAAAATAAATAAATAAATATTTTATAGAATCTGATAATTGTTCCTTTTCGTAAGATACTTTTTTATAATATTAAACATTTATATTTTTCGAATGTGAATGCACTGTAGTTTTGGCAAATAGTGTGTACAACTGATGTTAATTGTAACCCTAAACCATCGTAATAACATCTTTTCCTGCATGGGTACCTTTCGCTAACATATTTAAAAATATTGCCCCTTTTAATGTTGGGTGTATTGCAGTCTGTCTGCAGGTTAGGGGTTACCATGAACAATTAATTTTGGAATACTTCCTGGTTCAATCTAAAATCCAACAATAGAAAATATTTTCAATATTAAAATATTCTAGAGGACTACAAAATTGTTTTCCTCTATTTTGAAATATAAAAACTCAAATATTTAACGATATTAAGTGCCACAATCATAGACTTTAACCATTATTGATTTATAGAATTTAAAAATAAAAAGTCAAATGTTTAGAGAAGAAAATTCGTCATAAATCGTCTAACAGAATTGGGACATTAATTTCTTACGTTGTTATTTTTGTAAAATTTTGTTTTTATTTTTTGTTAATTTTGTCATGAATTCAAATTTAATTCTTTGTTCTTAAAATCTTATCAAATTTTTTTTTAATATTAATAATTTATTACACTGTAATTTTGCATAATAAACAAATTAGTGTTATTGAGCTTTGTTAATTTTAACTTGAATTAAAATTCAATATGCATATCGTTATTGGTATCGATATCGGCGATACTTTATTTTGAGTATCGATATCGTATCAGCAAAAAGGCGTATCGTTACGTCCAAGGCGAATTCATGTATACGGTGATGTTTATACTACAACAAGTAACAACACCAAAAACACACCAATGCATTTTTTTTGTTGCTTTCGATGATCGATATGTCAAAAACAAAAGCAACTTTTGACATTTCTCTCTCTAAGTAAGAAAAAAAAGCTGTGCTTTCAAAGTTGTGAATTCGCCTTAGGTACGTCTTAGTTTTTATCGATTCTGTGCAGTTGTATTTCACCAATGGCTTCACGAATATTGTCCTTTAAAGCGTCAATTGTCTCTGGCTTGTCGGCGTTACACTTATCTTTGACGGCACCCAACAAATAATAGTCCAACGGTGTCAAATCGCAGCTCCGAGGTGGCCAAACGACATCAGCTCTGCGGCTGATAAAGCGATCTTCAAAAACAGTGCGCGAAACATCGAGTGTAGCTTCGGCTGTGTGGCACGCAGCGCCGTCCTGTTGAAACCAAATGTTGCCAATATCATCCTCTTCAATTTTTGTGAACAAAAATTCCCGATATGGCCCGATAACGATCGACATTGACTGTAACGGCCACTCCTTTCTCATTTTCGAAGAAAAATGGCCCAATTATGCCTCTGGACCAAAATCCGGACCAAACAGTGACTCGTTTTGGGTGTATCGGCTCTTCAATGTATGCGTGCGGGTTTTCTGTGCCCCAAATGCGACAATTTTGCTTGTTTACATACCCGCCAAGATCAAAATGAGCTTCATCTGAAAATATGATTTTTTTTGGCAAACATTTGCACACATTCTGCAACATTACCATGATTTTCAAAGTAATGTCGCAATATTTCCCAGCGTTGTTCAAGCGTATACACAACCATATTCGTTTAGCGGAAGGATAAAACTAATTATCTGTCAAACCAGACATGAGCTAAGTGTTACCATTCACGAAATAAGCACTAGTTGAAAAAAAGCGTTAGATGGCGGACCCTTTACAATTATCTTCTTACAATCAAAGTTTAGTAAATCAATAGAAATTGTTAAAAATAAAACAAAAGTTTCAACAATTTATTGGGGCCCACATCTCAAAACAACAGACTAAAAACCCACAAGTGAAATACACTCGATAAAGCAAAAATTTCTGTTTCAAATTTATTTTGCTTCTAAATTGGCAACTTGTAGTTTTAAGAAATTGACCCCAGACTGTAATGACTTGTTATAAAATTTTCTATAGAAAATTTGTACTGATCTGTTTGTACAAATAGCAGGGACTGCATATAACGATAGTTTTTCAAATTTAAACTTAACCAGAAGTGCTACGTGCATAAGAATACTTTTAGTTGCATTGATTTTTATTTTATTAAAAAACTCAACTTTATCCATTTTTTTCTGAGCTTAATTTATTCCTTAGGAAAAAAAAATTATTTTCGAGTTTTATTTTTTGCTTAGTCTGGGTTTATACTATGAAATTTTTCCTTCAGAATGTCTAAGTTTAGTGGTTAGAGGGGAGAGAAGAAAAGCATGTTCTATTCCCCTCTCACCAATTAAGTCAGACTTTCTGAAAAAAAACTTTCATTGTATGAACCCAGGCAGGAGCTTTATTTATTCCTTAGGAAAAAAAATAATTTTTCAGTTTAATTTTTTGCTTACAAAATAAAAATAAATTTTGAGTTTTATTTATTCTTCAGGAAATAAATTTATTTCTTGATTTTTATTTATTCCTTAGAAATAAAAGTTATTTTTGAAATTTAATTTTTTTTTGCTTAGAAAAATTGATCTTAAATTGAATAAAATAAAAATTTAATTTAATTTAACAAATAAGAGTTGGGAGAAATTCGCCTTTAAATCGTACTTTCATTTTATAAGCAAAAAAATTCAATTCAAGAAATATGTAAATGTTTTTTCTAAGCAAGAAATAAAACTCAAAAAAGAATTTTTATTTTCGTTTTTCATTTTTAATCAACTCTCTTGTGGATATTTTCCCCCGCGAATGTTTTCCTTTTTCCCAATATGTATGTTTATTAGGGTGGGCCAATTTGTAAGGACAACAATTTGTTGATATTGAGCCATCGATTTTTCGATAGCTTTTGGCATGAGGAAAAAAAAGTTCCACTACGACATATCAAACAAATCATTTTCGAGGTGCCCAAATTTAATTTTGTTGATTTTTTCTCAACTTTATTATACCCTTCACCGAAGGTATAACTTTGTCATTCCGTTTGTAATTTCTACAATATGGATATAAGAACATATAAAGTATATACATTCTGGCTTCTTATGAGAAGGGAAGTTCAAATCCGGTTGTCCGTCTGTCCGTCTGTCCGTCTAAATGCGCATTTCTTTTCTGTGGCTAATAATTTTATAATTAATATCTCAAAACAAGAAATTTCGACTTAAGCCATTATTATTTAATGCCATAGATATATTACATATGTATATTTATATAAATATCCTTTTGTTCTTATCGCACCATGGTGAAGGGTATATAAGATTCGGCATAGCCGAATATAGCACTCTTACTTGTTTTTTTTAATATCCCTTTCCAAGGTGAAAAATGTTTATCATCAGGTTTTGGACAAGTTTTTGTCGAAATTTTTTTGTACTCGTTAATTTTAAAGGTTTTTTTTTAGTAGGTATGTTACAAAAAATTCAACGATTTCAAATTTTTTAAATATACCCTATCCAAGGTAGAATTGTGAGCTTAAAACAATGGCGATGCTAAATCGACCCACCCTAATGTACAAAGTTTCAATCGTGAATAATTTCTTCGTGAAAAAACTCGCATGTTCAAAAAAAATATGATGGCATCGCCGATTTTTATTTCCGTGGGGTTTTCCCCAAAAATTATGTGACTTTTTTCACAAACATTTTAATTGGGAATAAAAAAGGAAGCACAATGTAAGTAGTTTTTTTTAGATTTTAAAGGGGGTGGAAATGCAAACAAGATACAGCTGGCTACATTGCACATTGGTGCAACAAAATTTTTCTGTCCAAAATAATTTTTATTAAATAAGTGATAATATTTTGTTTATAATTTGATTATTTATATCATATTTTGTGAATTGCTTGAGAAATTTTGAAACCTAATAAATTTTGGGACTTAAGCAATTTCTGTCACTTTTTTTCAACTGCGTCAAATCATCCTAACTCCGAAGGGTTCCATTTTCCCTTTTATTTTTCTTTTTTTTTTAAATAATGTCCACAAATCACAATATACTGTATAAAATAAGTTAATCGTAAGTCGAGTTTAAAATTATTTTATATTTTGTTAAGCAAACAGTGTGTACTTCCAATTGTAAAAGACATTTGACTTTAATCATGTTAAAGGATACTTTACACTATAATTCTTTGTATTACTAAATGTCAAAAACTCAAGTTAAATGTAAAAGTGTGATAGTGTGAATGTACACAGAAAAAATTCACGTAATTTTTTTCTCAATTATACCATTAATCAAAAATAAAATCAGTTTTAATCAAACATGTAATCATGTGAATTAAATGTTTACTTATATCAACAACCTTAATGATGAAAATGTTGTAAATATTTAAAAACATTTAATTGATAATATAAATTTGTTAACTTGTAATAGATAGATATGAAGAAGATATTTTTTGCAGCCTGTGTATATCACCATGTCAGGTTCAGTCTGCTTATAAAGCCTATCACCCTGCCTGCATATCTTGGTACCAACATTACCCATTATATATTGATAGTATCTGAGACCGCAATACCCGGTAAATATACCCACAAGTAGCCTACGTTTCCTCTTCTCAAGAAGTAGTCTACCAGCCCCGCTACGGGACAGTTATAAATCGGTTCGACTAATCCAGAAATGAACATCCATTTGTGAAGGAATTCACATTCGGACCATGTTTACAACATCCCTTTAATGTGACTGGCAGGGATGCCGACGAAAGGCTTAGAGCCTGTAAATGGGCGACGAGCGCCCCTGTTTGCTTAGCAGTCAGCCCTTTCGCTGCCCACATGACGCTCATGGCTGGGTACCCAACGCATTTTCAATTCATTGTGTTTTCCCAGATCGTTCAGAGATGCAAAACAGTCCATAACCAAACTGGTCTTCACCTGCTCTAAAAGCGGCCTGGCTATCCGACATTATAAATATACTCAAGCCCTTTGCCCTTCTCCTTAGACATTCCCCGGCGCATATGAGGATAGCATAGATCTGGAAAATCGAAGGATGTTTGCCCATTGGCAAGCCCCTCTGGAAACCTTGAAAGTGAGTCGCTAGTAGCAGCTCACAGGTTTCCCTTGTTGACTTAGTAAACGTACCGTCTGGCCGTACAAAGACCATTTTTGTAATCTTGAGATAGCGCCTTTTGCAGCCGAAGTGACTCAGGAAGATTGTCAAATTGCGCCATGTTGACCTTTAAGGCTTCCTAATTTCCTTATGGTATTAAGTGAGAGCACAAGTCTCCTTGGCTTTGTTGAATGTGAGTTCCTCCGGATGCTCATCCACCAAGGGAACGTCCCTCTTTGGCTTACGGATCTGGAGTCGGCAGCTCTTCTCATAGGCCACTAAGATATTGTTTACTGGTGCAAATCTAATTAATATCACAAATTTTTTAATTAAAATCAATTTTTATTTTTATATTACGAAAATAAATTGACATCCAATACGACTTTATCGTTTTTTAAAATTTGTCTAAATAATTATTCTTTGCATTTGATGAGGTTTGCGTATTATTTCTAGTGTGATAGTTTGAATACAAACTGATTTTTTGATAGCCGCAACAAAACTTTTTAGTTGTCCTTCCTAGAAAGTATTATGGAATACGTAAGACTTGTGTGATAGTGTAAAGTAGACTTGAAATGTTTACATTTTGAATAAATTAAGGGTTGCCAGGAATTAATGTGTATACTTGTGTGTGTAAGATGTTGTGATGATGAATGAATATGAATTTAGGATAATAGGTTAGCTCAGGGAGAATAAAGAAAGAGGCATTTCTAGAGTGACCACTGGGTAGAAGGTAAGATGCGGTAGAAACTAAATTCCAGTAGTTGAATGGGCTATAGTTTTACTTGCATATAAAGAAGGTGTGTAACTTAAATAGAAAGAATTCTTTCGCACATCGGAAATAGGCTATTAAGTTTTTAATTTTTTTAGATAGCAATAAGCAAAGCCCTTCATCGATATTATTGAAAACTATCGATGGTGATGCGATAGTCAAAAACCATCTATAGTATCGATAGCGCTTTCGATTGTTTCACACCACACGGTGAAGGGTATATAGATTCGGCATAGCGCAATATAACACTATTTCTGGGTGTTTTTTTTGGTTTTTTTTTTCTTGAAAATATGTGTATTAACAAAAATAAACATCAGAAATAAATAAATTTTTAATGCGTGTTCTTATATTATTTTTTCAATAAGTCGTATAAAGAAATTTTTGTTATTGTTTACAATTATAACACTGGTCAACAAAAGAAGACAACTTGTATGATTCCTAGGATTTTTTGGTTTCTATATCAGTTTGACACATATTTTTCAAATATGGCAGCAATTTTTTTCTAACAGCTTTTATTTTTGAGTAATAACTAGAGTATCTAATTATTTGACTATTGGTTTTGTTTGAGTAAGGAATTAATCGATTTTTAAATTTTAATTTTGCTCGATTAATCGAAAAAGAATTTTAATATGTTCGAATAACTCGAACAATTCAAATTATTTTATCCGATGGAAAAAACATACATGTCTATTTGATTTGATACTTTTCTTATATTACTAAACAGAAAAAAAACAATAAAATAAAAATATAGTTGAACCATAAACAAAAAAATAACAATTCATTTATACCACGTATGCAGTTTTAAAACTTTTAAATAAAATAAATAATTAAAAAGGAGCTAAAGAGACCGAGACAAGACTAATGAAATAAAATAAAAATAAACTGTAACAAAGTAAACACCTCTTCGGTTGAAAATGATCTAAAAGCCAAAGTTAAATACATGCATTTGGTTCAGCAGCAATCGGGGTCCATTAATTTTATTTCAGTGTATAATTTTCAACTATATCCCGCCTGCTAAACTAAATACGAGAATTCAACAGAGGCGTTCATCTCATATTTTTATAAATAATTTTTTTATTATTTGGTTTAGACTTTTTTGTCGTGGCATTTTTATAAGAGGTCCAGCCTATTTAAACAACTTTATTATTCGTAAATCAATTTAACAAATTTGTTATTCCTGAAAATCAAGTCAAATTGAAATCAATGGAGATTCTCAATTAATTTTTTTTATTCACCGTATTTTCCCTGCTTTAGAAGAAGTTTTGGTTAAGATAAGAACTCAAAGTATGAAGAAGCTTTTTAAACTGTTTAGTTTTCCAGGTTTGTTCGATTTCAATTTCACTCATATGTATTCGATTTACCGAACATGGCTGATAACTTTATTTTTCTTTATTTTAAAGCTCTACTCTATAGGTTTGGGTAATTTGTTTCTTTTAACGTATTACTATTTTGCGCCAACAATCCGTGCTTTTGTTTTCAACTTCCTATCTAAGGACACTTCGGCTTTTAAAACGAATCCAACAATATCTTACAGGTCAACATTCATCTAGCTGTTTGAATGGTAAGAGGTGATAAAGAAATTAAAGAACGGGTAAAAACAGGTAACCCATAATCTGACAGTGCATGGTTTACATATTTATAAATGATGCTGAATTTTTTTACAATAAACGTCAAACTTAATTTGAAAATGCGCGCTATTTTAGTACGAAAATTCTTACGTATAGAACTAGTTCTTAATGCTTTATTACACGATTTGTCTTACACACACCCACATCTAAAAAGGAACTGAAATATGTTTAGAAGTGCGAGTTACACAATAGATACAGAATATTGCAACATGTTATTTAGTTGTTATGTATTTTATTCGTAAGAAATCTAAAAGAAAATATTTTTATATGTAAAACGTAGAATTTTCTAAGAAATTTATTTTAATCGATTAATCAACATAAATTGTTTGAGTTAGTCGTTATTTTAAATTGGCTATTTGAATTTTTCGATCACATAATGGCGAAAATTTTTTTCGATTAATCGATCAACGATTAATTGAGTTATAACTATGTAAATATCCTCATTTACTATGTCTTCTTAAATTTTCGTTTTTTGTTTGATACTAAATTATATTTTGTTGTTATTTTAAATATGGATTCGCCAAGAATATATTGCCCAAATAATGCAGAGAGTTTTTGTGTTGTTTGTGATCATTATATGCTTGCACAGTATTGTAAACCTTTGGACTTCGTGAAAGCATCATATTTCAAATACTTTAAAATTAATATTTCCAATCAAGACATACAGTGGATGGGACGATAAATACTCGTTCTGTTTGGCAAAACTGCGCTATATCCTTACGGCAATGATCAAGTGGGAAAAGATCCACTCTTAAATTTGTGACCCCATTGGTCCGGCGGAAGCCCCGTAATCATTATGACGATTATTATTTTTGGTACTATTTAAAACATGTAGAAAATTAGATAAAACATGAAGTTGGTTTCTAAACATTTCGGGACCCTTTTAATGGATTAACATTTTTTTAATAATTCGTTGGAATGTCTAGTTTGTGTATACATGGAAAAGTAGCAAAAATAAGTTGGAGTTTTCAAAGTTTTAAGGACCAAACCAAAAAAACATAATTTTGAACATCCTTGCAATACAAGTTAGAAGTCCTGATATACTCATCAATATGACTATACTTAAATGAAAGAGAATTTCGTGTAGATTAATAATTTAAAAAGTATTTTAAGGTTTGTAGGGCCGTTCGTGAAATATTAAGCTACTAGAAAAAAAAAACTAATAATGCTATCATAATCAGCACTCTCAATCGGTGTGTTGCCCTATGTAATTATTCTTTTTTTAGATAAAGCATGTGTCTTCAATTATTTTTCAAGTAAATTGTATTAAGAACATTCTAATATTGTTTACTCACAAGACACAGGTGTTTTTTTTTTACAGCAACAAAAAGATTTTTGTTTTTTAACATATAGAGTGGTCCAACCAAAAAGAACGATGTTAATTGTAAGTAAAACAAAAAGTTTTCAGAAAATTATCTTAATATTTTTTATTACGATTAAAGGATCTATGATAATTATGATTGAGAAAAAATATTGGCCAAATGCCACGGCTTCGGTAGCATACCTCTACCCGATGGACAATATTTTCAATTACTCTGCGAACTAATTGAGGTTCTTTGTCGTTAATTGACCGAATTATCTCATCCTTTAGCTCTTGAATTGTTCTTGTCTTATTGACGTACACTTTTTCTTTTAAATATCCCCAAAGAAAGAAGTCCAACGGTGTCAAATCAAATGATCGTGGCGGCCAGTTAATATCGCCAAAGACGTGAGATAACACATCCATTGAATTTCACGCGTTGGCTGTGTGACAAGTGGCACCATTCTGCGGGAACCACATATCGTCCAGGTCCACACCCTCAATTTCTGGCCACAAGAAGTCCGTTATCATCTCGCGATAGCGAACACCATTCACAGTAAGTGCTTGGCCGACCTCATTTTCGAAGAAGTACGGCCCGATGACGCCATCAGCCCAGAACGAACTGGGAGAGCATGCATAAGTATTTTAACATTTCTTACAGATCCCGTTTGCTGAAATCTGCGCATAATTCTCCCGATTGTGGTCATATTTAATCGATTATGCTGACCAAAAAAAAAACTCGCGAAGTGTGCAAAATGTATTTCAATTTGAAAGAACATTTTTGTAAAGAGCATAAACAATCTTAACGCGCTGGTCAACTGTGTAACTTCCATGGTTGAATTTGTCAAGCACTGAAAGAAAGAAATGTCAAATTAAAAAACTTGACGTTAAGGTGTGACTCACAATTAACATCGCGCACTATGGCTGGAACGCCCCTTATAATAATAACTGTTTTTAGTAGATATAAGTATCAACTATTCGAATTTGCCTTATTTATATAACCTTGAGAAAAAAACAAAGTACATATTTATTAAAAAAAAAAATACTTTTCAAAGTTTTAAAATAATTGAAATTGTTTTTAGCAGGGACCGTAACAGTTATAAGTTTTACTTTAAAAATGACTTTTTAATCATTATTTCTTGAACTAATTTTTCGCTTAGAAAATAAAACTTATTTTCTGAGTTTTATTTATAATTGATGTTTATTTTTTGGTTTTTATTTCTTCGAGCAAAAATAAAAGTTAATATATGATTTTGATTTTTTTGAGCAAAAATAAAAGTTATTATTTGCTTTTTATTTTTTCAAGGAAAAAAAAGTTATTCACTAAATAAATGTTATACGTGTTATAATAAATTAATTGACTTTAAATATTTATTTTAATGCCCATAAGAAATACCTGATCGTACATTAAAATAAATATTTAAAGTCAACTAAATTATTATAACACGTTAATTTCTTTCCTCTTTTAATAAGGAAATTATCACCCGCTATTCCTCCCTCTATCATACTTCAAATGATTCTGAAATTTCTGCTTGCATTGGAAATGGTACTTTATCGAGAAATAATGACTCAATAATTTAAATTCAATTATTAAACTTTTATAGTATAATTTAATTGTCGAGCCTAAAGTCTTATTTTTCAAAAACTTGAAACGTTTATACGAACCAAGATTTCGGCACTTCTTTGTGGGCCTTCTTCAGGGGTTTTTTTTTTTCTTATTTTACAAAATTTTAACAATTTTTTAACAAATTTAACAATAAAGGACAAATTAAAAATTTTTTGATTGAATACAAAAAAAATATTTTTCAAATCAAACAAAATATTTTTCACAACAGGCCCGGCAAAGGCCTAGGTGTATATTGTACAGATATGAGGTTGGGTGTATTTTATATAAGTGGCAAAATAGTATCCAAGCAGACGAAAAAGTGGCAAATTGCTACTTTAGAAGCACCAACGGTTACGCTGCATAAAATGCTTAACATTAACTAATTACCACTAACATAATGCTAGTTATTAGTATGATTCATCATGTAAGAGGGTTTTCTCATGTTTAATAGCGTTTCTTAGAAACCTATCTTGAAAGCTCTTTCATAACATTATTTCCAAGGTGAATTGAACTACAGGGGGTGTCGGAACGCCATTTGATTTTAACAGTTCGAGCCAATTTTTTTTTTGATTTGTGAGTATTTTGTTAGGAATGGCTGACATTTCGAACCGTAAACGCTAACAATGCAGTGCAAAAAACCGTATGATGTTTCTGTTGTTTTTGCATTGTTGTAGTTCCGACACCACCTGTAGTTAAATTCGCCTTGATTATTTTTTAATATCATTTGATGGCAAGTGGAGACCTAGGGAAATGTTAGTTATACTGTTATATGTATATGTAAGCAAGCTAATATTTAATCTTTTTTCTTGTAATGCGTGGTTAGCTTATGTATTTATTGCGAATAAATTATTAGCCCCGGGTCTCCACGTTCTTAAGATGATAGCAGATGGAGAAGATTTTGTTCAGACTATTAGGGGGAAAGAAGAACAGGAAATAGCAAGGACTAGACTAACTACTATAATTGATGACCATATGAATAAAATTAGATTATCTAATAGAGACAAGTTTATTCTTAACAATGTTAAGAAAACTGAAAATTTTTTGAAAAGTAATCCTAATATTTTAATTCTTAATGCAGATAAAGGTAATATTACGGTTGCGATGAATAGATTTGACTATAGTTAAAGAATGGATAATATTCTTAGTGATGACTCCACATATAAAATATTGACAAAAGATCCAACGAATAAACTACAACAGACAAATAATGATATAGTAGAAAAACTTTTCAGATTAGAGATAATAACACCTTTTGAGAAGAAAAAAATTAAAGATAACAACTGCTACGGCACCCAAATTATATGGAGTTCCGAAAGTCCATAGGGAAACATTTCCATTAAGACCAATTTGCTCGGGCATTAATGGTCCATCTCATGAACTAAGTAGATATATAACAGGAATTCTTAGAAACATAACGGAAAATTCCGTGTATAATGTAAAAAACTCATTACAATTTAAAGATAGGATTAAAAATATAAAGATACAAAATGAGGATAGGATAATTTCGTTAGATGTATTATCCTTATTTTCTAGTATACCTATAGAGGTAGCCTTAAATATTATAGAAAGAAAATGGAATTATTTTTAAGAATTCTAAAATTTTGTATAGACGATAGTAGATATTTTCAATATAGTAGCAGAATATATTCTCAGCAAAAAGGATTACCTACACGCAAAGAAAAAACATGGTTGATACAATCACAATCGCAAGCTATCATTAATGTTTGTGGTTATGATTGTGTCAAACACGTCTTAAGTAAGAATACATGTTCAGACCTAATGTTTAAAGGTAAATGTTGTCTCAAACATATTATAATGGCCAAAAGAAAAATTCAAACGATCTTTCAAACCATGTTTCTTTATTTCCCAACACAATGCAAAATGTCTATTTCAACATTTTATATGGTTCTCACAATAAAACCAATAAAAAATTTTATTTCAAAAATTTATTTTTTGTTAAAAATATATTGTATGTACATATACTTTGCATTATATATACATTACAGTATAGCATATATTAATAAATGACATGCGTGTGTGTTTTAATTTAAAAATGTTATATTGCGTTGTGTGGTACAAATATATCCAATAAAATCTGGCCTTCTTTTTTTAGCACCGCTTAAACGCGAACGATGATTGTTGTAGGCATCGTACAACTTACCTTTCGCTAAGTGACCATTTATTTGTTAATGGTACATAGAAGGTTTCTTTGGCTTCAGAGGGAACAATCTCAAGTATTGACTGCGACAACTGTATAAAATCGCTCCTAATTATCCTGTAAGACATATATAATAGCAATAATGTATGTAAATATGACAAACGTAGGAATAAACGATCTTACCTTCTGTCCTGATTGACTATATATATATATATATAGATGACTATTACTTTTGCAATGCCAGTTTTTAATGTTTAAAGACTTAGATCAGTTTCTGTATAAAGTAATATTGACATTATTAGTTTATTTAATTTATTGAATTATTTAGCTTTTATATTTATTATATTTTAAGGATTAATTACTTTTGCTTCCTAATGACTTCTTGGTTTTACCAAGACGCATCAACCACTTTTTATGTTTTTTTCTTTTCGGGGCTAATGATAGAATTTTGTGTCAAAATTTCTATGCCGGTTTCAATCTTTTAGGTTTTTTGGCTGCAAGAAAGATAACGTAATTGTATATTTATACATTTATATTTTTATTTTTGTAATTATATATAAATAACTTACCTGTTTCAATAAACGTAAATTATTATTATTAAAATTATTATTTATTTCGTTCGTTTTGCAGGGCAGCATGGCCTTTTTACCTCCCCGAAATACGTTTTAACTATTTTCTTAAAATTCATGTTTCCCGACTTACTGACGCTCACGGACGGATAATGTCGTGGGAGAAAATTCCATTTTCTTTAAAAACACACACTGTTTGTTTTGACAATAATGGTTTTCTCATTTAGAGAATGTGTTTTAAAGCCAACAAAAATTATGGTATTAAACATACCTTTCGCGTGCAACTTATATTACGACTAAATTGTAAAGTTGAAAATCTATACCTTATAGTAGCAAACATTTCACATTACTTTATATGTTTAGCTAGATCAGAGTAAATTTTTTGGTGTAAAACACCATAAAATATTATTATAGTGAATTTAAAAATATTATGGACAAAAAATATCTTTTAAAGTTATATTAGGAATATAATATATTTATAACGGTAAGCATATTAAGTAAATATGAATAAAAATGGTCGTTGTGACCACTCATTAATCATGTTTTTTCTCTGCGTGTATGGGTTCTCCAGCTTCTCCAGTTGTAGCAGATATAGTTATGGAGGAGCTACTAGATACATGTATTGGAAGATTATCTAATAAACCAAAAATTATAACAAAATATGTAGATGATTTATTTTGTATTATTTCAGAATGTGAAATAGATAATATGTTAAACATATTAAACTCCTTCCACCGGGATATTAGATTTACAATTGAAACGGAATGTGATCATAAACTTCCATACACATTACTAATAAGAAAAGGGAACAATTTATTAGTAGATTGGTACCAAAAACCAAGTCCGTCAGGGAGAATAATTAATTATTATTCAAAACATCCAAGCAGAGTTATTATAAATACAGCCAAAAATCTTATAGAGAAAGTTCTAAATATTAGTGATATAGTTTTTCATGGAACTAATAAAATAAAGATCAAAAATATATTGGAGAATAATAGTTTAATTTATAAATTGATTGGACAGTACAAAGGACATAGAGAAAGTAATGTGAATACGGTAACTGAACCTAAGATTTACAAGTCCTTAACTTATGTACCAATAGTTTCTGAAAGATTAGAAAATTCTAATATTTATGATATTAATAATTATAGGATGGCTCATGAAACATATGGAACATTAGATAGATTATTTAGTAAAATGAAAGATAGGACGGATAAATTAGATAGATCTAATGTTATTTACAAGATACCTTGCAAGGGTAAGGATAATGAAATATGTAGTAAAGTATATATAGGTACAACGAAGAACAAATTGAAAACTAGATTAGCAGGACATAGGTCTGATCAAAAATGCAAAAATACGTCTTCTCAAAAAACTGCATTGTCATCACATTGTGCCAATTACAATCATGCACCAGATTTTGAAAATACAACAGTTTTAAATACAGAAACAAACTACAAACGACGTTTCATGTTAGAAATGTTAAAAATTATCAATACACCAGTAGAACAAAGAATAAATTTTGAAACAGATACAGACAATGTAGCTCAAAACTATAGACATTTAATTTATTAGAATAAGATAGGAAATTAAATAAGTTTATGAAAATGTAATAGAATAATTTTTGTTTTCCGTGTATAATTTTTATTGTTTTTCATAATTGACAATTTTGTTGTTTTAAGAATTTGTTTAAAAATTTTATAAAATGAAAAAAACCAAATATTTGAATCCCTGAAGAAGCTATCCATTGAGAAAGCGAAATATTGGATAAAAAATAAATAATTTTTTATATAATTGACCTTGCGCTTGAATATTTATTATATCAAACTTATTAAAAGGTCGAAGAAAATAAAACTAAATAATTTATATTTTATATTTTTATATTGCGATAGATCAAGTTTCATTTGAAAAATATTTTTTTTGTATTCAATTAAAAATTTTTTAATTTGTCCTTTATTGTTAAATTTGTTAAAAAATTTTTAACATTTTGTAAAAAAAGAAAAAAAAAACCCCCCTGATGAAGGACTCAAAGAAGTGCCGAAATATTGGTTCGAATAAACGTTTAAAGTTTTTATTATATTTCAATATATTTTTATTAAGCTTTAGGTCACTCTTTTATAAAAAACAATTTAAATATTATTTATTTTTCGATATTACGATTTCCGTTGGAAATCTTCTTCAGGAAATTGAAAAATAAATAATATTTAAATTGTTTTTTATAAAAGAGTGACCTAAAGCTTAATAAAAATATATTGAAATATAATATTTAACTGAAAAAAGGTCGAAATAATAGGAATATAATTGTTTAAAGTTTTTGAAAAATAAAACTTTAGGCTCGACAATTAAATTATACAATAAAAGTTTAATAACAACTTTTATTTTTGCTCAAAAAAATAAAAATCAATTATAAATAAAACTCAGAAAATAAGTTTTATTTTGTAAGCAAAAAATTAATTCAAGAAATAATGATTAATAAGTCATTTTTAAAGTAAAACTTATAACTGTTACGGTCCCTGCTAAAAACAATTTCAATTAATTTAAAACTTTGAAAAATTATTTTTTTTTAAATACTTATGTACTCTGTTTTTTTGTCAAGGTTATATAAATTCGGCAAATTCCAATAGTTAATACTTATATCTACTGAAAACAGTTATTATTATAAAGGGTGTTCCAGCCATAATGCGCGATGTTAATTGTGAGTCACACATTAACGTCAAGTTTTTTAATTTGTCATTTCTTTCTTTCAGTGCTTGACAAATTCATCCATGGAGTTGTGCAGCGCGCTAAGATTGTTGAAGACCTTTACGAAAATGGGCTTTCGAATTAAAAAATTTCACGCACTTCGTGATTTTTTTTGGTCAGCATGATCGATCGGGAGAATTATGCGCAGATTTCAGCAAACGGGATCTGTACGGGATGTCTACGAATATGAGGTCGGCCAAGCACTTACCGTGAATGGTGTTCGCTATCGCGAGATGATAACGGACTTCTTGTGGCCAGAAATTGAGGATGTGGACCTGGACGATATGTGGTTCCAACAGAATGGTGCCACTTGTCACACAGCCAACACGAGAAATTCAATGGCTGTGATATTTCACGTCGTGGCGATGCTAACTGGCCACCACGATCATTTGATTTGACACCGTTGAACTTCTTTCTTTGAGGATATTTAAAAGAAAAAGTGTACGTCAATAAGCCAAGAACAATTCAAGAGCTAAAGGATGAGATAATTCGGCAGATTAACGACATAGAACCTTAATTAGTTCGCAGAGTAATTGAAAATATTGTCCATCGGATAGAGGTATGCTACCGAAGCCGCGGCATTTGGCCAATATTTTTTTCCAAACATAATTATCATAGATCCTTTTATCGTAATAAAAAATATTAAGATAATTTTCTGAAAACTTTTTGTTTTACTTACACTTACCATCGTTCTTTTTGGTTGGACCACTCTTTATGTTAAAAAACAAAAATCTTTTTGTTGCTGTAAAAAAAAAAACACCTGTGTCTTGTGAGTAAACAATATGTTCTTAATACAATTTACTTGAAAGACAAGCTAAAGTGCTATATTCGGCTGTACCGAATATTTGATACCCTCCACCGACAGGAGTGGGCTCTATATGATAAATACATATATATTATTTACTAAGCTTCACAAAAACGAACGTCAGCATTAAAAATGGTTGCGGTTTAGACCTGAATTAAATTATTGACCGACAATAAGAAATTTTTATGCGTTTCTTGTTAGAACTTTGAAATGGCTTGTGTAAAATATCATAATTCGTAACAGTTTTAGCCGAACTAAAATGATTTTTAGGAGGGTAATTTGTATTGGACATATCGCTCATTTCGTGCAAGACCGTCACAACTCAAAATTTGAAACTTTACAGGAGAGCCTTTTTAAGATTCCAACCTATTATTTCTCACCTTCTCTTTCACTAAAATACAGTTATAAAATCAAATGTTTCTTTTTTGCTACAAAGAAAACCACATGTACAACAGGAATGCCAAACACAAACTGAAATGTGACCTTGTTGATGTTAATGGCTCAAGTTTGTTACGAGAGGTGATAGCGTCACAAGTATCTGTATTACCGTTATTTTTTCGATAATTCTCTCCGTTCTTAGATCAATTTGTAGAGATTTAAGAGAAGAACATTTCTGCATTACTAACTCGAAAATGCCAAATTTTGAGTTGCGACGGTCTTGCACGAAATGAGCGATATGGTAAATTATGAACCAATCTTCCCAAAATTCTGAAGACTGATCTGGTATTAAAAAAATTAATTAGAATAAATTTCAATACAGCAGTGTAATTAGATTTAGCGTTAACAGTGAATTTCACAAAATGGCATGATGTTTTTTCTGGCCATACGAATATAAGTTGGAAGAAATTTTACGCCTATATCTATATCTGTTATGGTTTTGCGCGAATAAAATTATTTTCTCAAAGTGGGCTTTATTTGGTTTTAGGCGCAATAAACTGTTTCTGAGAGAAGAGCTTATATGGGGCCTAGGATAAATTATGGACCGAACTTCACGAAAGTTGACACTACGATGTCTAGTCTTCTTATACTGTGATAATACAGACTTTATTATAATAGCATTATTAATTACGGTTTTAGGCGTACTAAAATGTTTTCCGGAAGAAGGGTTTATAAGGGGTCTAGGGTTAATAATGGACCGATCTTCAAAAAATTTTACAGTGTGATCCCTGGTCGTTTAAAACTGTGACCTTAGTGGCATCGCATTCATCGCTATCATCAGTTTCTGAACCACACATGATGTCAATGTGTGACTCCACTGTTGGCCCTTCTGCATCTCCTGAAAATTCTTTATCATCAAGATCATCCTTGTCTTACCACACAAGCTTACTCCACCAGCAAATTTCCGCAATTATTGCACTCGGCGACTTTTTGCCTCTATATCTGTAAGTTTTTGTTTTATTAAAATGAGTTTGAAAAAATAAAAAATCAGTATTACCTCATTTCAAATGGCATAGCAACTGGATGATAGCGTTCACCTTGTTCATCAGATTCGGTAGCCAATTGTTTGCTGAAGTAGTCCAGATGATGATGTAAATAATGGATTTTCAAGGACATGTGGACACCAATTTCCGAGAATGCTCTTAACATCCTTGCGACAGAAACATCGTAGTTGTTAGAACGAAGCTTTCCCAACAAGCCTTCTATTACTTCTTTGATTGCCTGCCATGCATTCAATTCAGCGTCAATCAAAATATTGTTGAATGCGTCACTTTTAATCAGCTTTCGTATATCTGGACCATTTAGTACGCCTGATTGGAAAAAATTAATTTGTTAAGATGGAAAATCATGGGAAATGAATGTGATATTATAACTTACCTTCTTTAATTTTACTTTCGCTGAGTCTCGGGTAAATTAGTTTCAAACACAAGAAAACTTCATCTCTTTTGGCGACAGTTTTGATAAAGTTCTTAACAATTCCAAGTTTAATATGCAGTGGAGGCAGCAATATCTTCTCCTTCGGCACTAGAGGCTCACGAATAATATTGGCCTTTTGTAACCTGCTGTGCTCTCTGAGTTTCCATCCGTGGCATGCATATTGGTCACCGGAAAATCGTGTGTGCCAATCGCACAAAAAGCACATATATTTTATATAGCCGCTTTGAAGACCGCAAAGCATTGCTACAACTTTTAAATCGCAGCATATGCGCCACATATATTTGGCGTAGTTAACCATTTTTAAAATATTTTCCAGTGCATCATATGTTTCTTTCGTTTCTGTACTATAGGCGATTGGAACTGAAGGTTTTTTATTGGTCTTATGCAGTAAAACCGCCTTCAAGCTGAGTTTTGAACTGTCAATAAATAATCTCCAGTCATCTGCTTCATATTTTATTTCCATTGCGTCCATCAATTTTCCTACATCCGGGCAATATGCAGAAGTTTTTCCATCATTCACAAGGAATAAACTTTGGAGTGTTGCCTGACGACTTCGATAAGCTGTGACTTTCAAAATGGAAGCCAGCTCTTCCGATTTATGCTGTGTTAATTCCAACTTGGCAACAATTGAATCAAGCTTATTTTGATTTATTAAAATTGGCTCATTGGATACTGATGGCTCATATGGGGGATCATCACGTGCATGATATGTCGGATCAGTCGTAGAAGAGAAAATATCTGGGCTAGAAGCTTTTGGCACAGGAATGTGGTCCGAATAAGGCAATGGTGTTGCGGCACTTGCAACACCAACGTAATTATACGATTTTCTTATCCTTTTTGCGGCTCCTTTATTCGCACATGCATAGCAATTCAATGGATTGTGACCTTCGCCAGGATTAGTCCAAGTCATTGGGATATCGAATGTCATACTTTCACGTCTTCTATTTTTCCAATGTTTGAACAAAATCAGTACTGAAATTTCCCCTTTTTTTTGTGTTGAGACATATTGACCACAGCAGTAGCAAAAGCTATTTATATCTGGCTTGCACAGTTCCATATTCGGTTCTCTTTTGTTCACTTTTAAAAAACTGGCGAAAAATCACTTTTACTGTTCGCGTTCGTCGGCACTTGTTGAATGACAAAAATCACAGAACCAGTGTGAGAAAGAGAAGAAGTATAATGACAATGCATGTTTTATGTGAACCAAGGCGAATTCAACTACAGGTGGTGTCGATACTACAACAATCCAAAAACAACAGAAACCACACATGGTTTTTTGCATTGCATTGTTAGTGTTTACTGTCCAAAATGTCAACCATTCCTAACAAAACACTAACAAATCAAAACAAAGGAGCTCGAACTATCAAAATCAGATGGCGTTTCGACACCACCTGTAGTTGAATTCGCCTTGATGTGAACATTACAGAACCAGTGTTGCCACATCAATATTTCTCTTTTAGTACAGTAGAAAAATAGAGAGAGTTCGGCTTGTGAGTGTCAATGTTTTCTCCAAATAATGTTTTGCATATCTGGAGCAAATTTTTGAAATTCATACATTTACCTAATTGTGAATAAATGAGAAACGCGTGCATCGATGATCTATGCCTTTTTTTGCTCATGAGTTATGTGACTTTACGCGAAAGTAATTAGTTTTGGCACTTTTTTCCATTTTGGATTTTTTATGAATTAAAAAAAAAATATTTAAATTTTTAGGCAAAAAATACTTTTTTCCCTTCATACATTCATTTTTAACTTCGAAAGTGTTGCACATATAGGAAAACGGTATAGAAACAGATTAGAGAAATTGTAATTCTTAATTTTTCTAAATTTGTTTCATCAAAATCGGACAAGTGGTTCTCGAGTTATGTTAAACTACGTTTTTGCCAAAATGTTACAACTAAGCGAAAAAACATCAAGATAAGGAAAAAATTTAAAATGTCATAAAAAAAACTGACATATACGAGCGCCAAACCCTTTGAGGGTTTTACTATACTGACCTAGTACCATCACCCTGACTTGGAATTTCTCACCCCCCAGACAATAATCCCAAAAATGTTCCATAGTGTTATGGACCGATCTTCACGAAATTTAACAATATGATTTGCAGTCGTATAAAGCGAATTCGTGCAAAATTTTATATCTTCCGTGCATTATTCCACCATTTAGGCTAGTTTTTGTATCAAAATTAATAATTTTTTAGGGTGGTGGTTCCACATTTTGATTCATAGTTCTGATCCTACTGAACCGACGTTGCTGGATTTCAATCCCAAACTGCTTAGGATAACTACAAGCAACTTGAGACCAAGTTTGTTCTTTTCTTTTGCGTTTTTCGAAAGTGAGCGTGTTTTTAACAGACGGTCAGACGGACAGACGGACAGACATACGGACGTGGCTAAATCGACTTAGAATTACTCAAGGAGCCAGAACATATACACTTCATGGGATCTATAATAAAAAAGTTTCACACGGAATGACAAACTAAGTATACCCTCATTCACCACTAGTGGTGGAGGGTATAATAAAACAAAAAGTTAAATAATATAATAATGAAATGGTAAAATAAAATAATGTTATTCTGCTACAAAATATATTTAAAAAATGTTGGGCTGATGCGTAATACATACTTGGTAAAATAGTTTTAATTTTCAAAATATTATCAACAAAACTAAACAAAAGAAGAAAAAAAAGCAAATAAAAAAAGTTAACTAAAAGAGTTATTCCGAAATTAATAATAAAAAATATTACTTAAATATGACGACAAGGTATTTGAACAAACGAAAGGTATGCCTATGGGATCTCCTGCTTCACCCGTAATCGCAGATATAGTGATGGAGGAACTTTTAGACGACACTATCAACAATTTAAAGACAAAGCCGAAAATACTAACAAAATATGTGGACGATATATTTGCAATAATTAAAAAAGATGATGTTGAAAGGACTTTAAAAGTCCTCAACGATTTCCAAAGACAAATTCAATTTACGATTGAAATGGAAAAAGACAATAAATTACCATATTTAGACACTATGGTACATAGAATAGGAGATGTCGTCAAGGTAGATTGGTACCAAAAGCCAATGGCCTCAGGAAGGTTACTTAACTTTCACTCTAAGCACCCACGGAGAATAATAATGAATACAGCTATAAATTTTATTAACAGAGTTTTCGAAGTCAGCGACAAAGTTTTCCACAAACAAAACGTTATAAAAATTAATAATATATTAGGTATGAATGACTTTCCGAGAAAAACGATTAAGAATTTGACCAAATACGTAAAAACTAAAAGCATTTTAGAACCACTAGATAAACCACAAAAAATGTACAAATCCATTACATATGTCCCTGGTTTTTCGGAAAGATTAAAACATTCAGACATTTATGACAAAGATAACTATGAACTAGCTCTGCGAACAAATGACACTATTTACAAATTATTTAGCAATACTAAATCTAGATTAGCAAAAGAGGACAAATCCAACTTGGTTTACAAAATAACATGTAAGGGTGACAAGTGTAATGTATGCCAAAAGGCATATGTCGGCACAACCAAATCCAAATTAAAAAATAGAATTTCATCTCACAAATCGGACATAAAGGCGGTAAACAGGCCATTGGAACAAAAAACTGCACTGGCAGCCCACTGTGCATTGAGTGGACATCAACCAGATTTTGAGAATGTAGAAGTATTAGTACAAGAGAATAATTACAATAGAAGATATACACTTGAAATGCTGCACATTACAAACCTACCAGAAGAGAAAAAATTAAACTACAAAAGAGACACTGAGAACGTAGCTCAGATTTTTAAACACACCATAAACAAATATAGACATAAATGCCACACAAAACAACACTAGCAATCCAAAGCTTACAGCGCACAGTGACAACAAGAATTTTTTAATTTTTTTATTTGTTTTTTATTTAAATAAGTATGTTTTTATTGTTATTTGCTATTTATTGTTTGGTGTTTCTAATAATTTATAAACAATAAATTTGTGTATATATTTTTGTATAGATCCCCTGAAGATGAGCAACGAAGTTGCCTCGAAATATTGGGTACAAAAATAAAAATATTAAAAATTAAAACCAAAATTGTTTTTTAATTTATAATAAATGACCTCAAGCCGAACCAAATATAACCTACAAAAAAAATTACTGTAATATTAGTTGGGTTTTTTTGAATTGTGTGCTTTTAAGGCCCTAACGCCCCATATCTTGTGGCGTTGAAAATTTTAAAACTCCATATGAATTTCTGCAGAAAGCAACAACACAATTATAAAATATTTTTAACATCGTTTTTGCATTCAATGTAATTTATCGCATTGCGTTTTAAACTATTAGATCGTAGTATTTTTGCCGAGTTGTGGAAAATACGTATTTGAAATAGTTATTTAGGTAGTAAATTAGTTACCAAAATTGCATGCCATTTTTATGGCCATATGAAGCTAAGTTGGAACAAATTTTACCGCAATATCTATATCTCCTACGGTTTAAGGAGTATTTAGTAAATTTCCCAGAGTGGGCTTTATATGGGGCCTATGGTAAATTATGGGCCGATCATCAGGAAGTTTATTAGTATGATTTCCATTTTTCCCAAATTTTATTATAATAGATTACGGCTTTAGGCGTACTAAGCTGTTTTCCGCGAGAAGGGTTTATATGGGGCATATGGTAAATTATGAACCGATCATCACGAAGTTTATTAGTATGATTTCCATTTTTTCCAAATTTTATTATGATGGCATTATTTATAACTAAAGTGTTTTCCGGAAGCAGGGTTTATATGGGGCCCAGGGTAAATTATGGACCGATCATCACGAAGTGTGTTAGAATGATTTCCATTTTTTTCAAATTTTATTATAATAGATTACGGCTTTAAGCGTACTAAGCTGTTTTCCGCGAGTAGGGTTTATATGGGGCCTATCGTAAATTATGGACCGATCATCACGAAGTGTGTTAGAATGATTGCCATTTTTTTCAAATTTTATTATAATAGATTACGGCTTTAGGCGTACTAAGCTGTTTTCCGCGAGAAGAGTTTATATGGGGCATATGGTAAAGTATGATTTCCATTTTTTCCAAATTTTATTATGATGGCATTATTTATAACTAAAGTGTTTTCCGGAAGCAGGGTATATATGGGGCCCAGGGTAAATTATGGACCGATCATCACGAAGTGTGTTAGAATGATTTCCATTTTTTCCAAATTTTATTAAAATAGATTATGGTTTTAGGCGTACTAAGCTGTTTTCCGCGAGCAGGGTTTATATGTGGTCCAGGGTAAATTATGGACCGATCATCACGAAGTGTGTTAGAATGATTTCCATTTTTTCCAAATTTTATTAAAATAGATTACGGTTTTAGGCGTACTAAGCTGTTTTCCGCGAGCAGGGTATATATGGGGCCCAGGGTAAATTATGGACCGATCATCACGAAGTGTGTTAGAATGATTTCCATTTTTTCCAAATTTTATTATAATAGATTACGGCTTTAGGCGTACTAAGCTGTTTTCCGTGAGAAGGGTTTATATGGGGCCTATGGTAAATTATGAACCGATCATCACGAAGTTTATTAGTATGATTTCCATTTTTTCCAAATTTTATTATGATGGCATTATTTATAACTAAAGTGTTTTCCGGGAGCAGGGTTTATATGGGGCCCAGGGTAAATTATGGACCGATCTTCATGAAATTTTACACTATGATTTCCAGTCATATTAGACGAATTAGCAAAATTTTATTCCATTCCGTGCATTATTCCACCATTCATGTTATTTTCTGTAACAAAATTATCAACTTTTTAGGATGGGGGTTCTGATACTACTGAAACGATTTTGCTGGATTTTAATCCCAAGCTGCTTAGAGTAACTAAAAGCAATTTGAGACCAAGTTTGTTCTTTTCTTTTGAGTCTTTGGAAAGTAAGCGTGTTTTTATCTGACGGCCAGACAGATGGACATGGCCTAATCGACTTAGAATTACTCAAGATGCTAGAATATATACATTAGACCGTCTCACTTTTAATTTTTTTTCGAAATTCCTTCATGAACATCAATTTTCTTAATCTACTATAAAAACCAAGAATTTTGGTGTATAACACTTAAATATTGATGAACGGGAAGTGGTCTCTCAAATCGTTTTTTTCATGTTTTTAGGCAAAATGCCTTTTTTCCAAAAAATTAAAAAATCTTGCTTTAGTAATTTGCCTCAAACTCAAGCAGTTCTGAACGGATTTGACCGTAATAACAGCCATTAGAAAGCTTATTAAATTTCCTAAATGTTTCTAAAAGCAACATTGCCATTTTGTTCGATGGTTTTCTATTCATAGCATTACAAATTTAGATTTTCAAATACGAACTTAACATTTTTTTTTTAAATTTTTGCTAACGTTTTCATAAATAAAAATTGAATGAGGGAAAACTTTTATATTCTGTAAATGCAGTATGGTAGGAATTTTTAAAATAAAGATTTTGGGGTAAATAACAGTAGCATTCTGTTTAGAAAAACTGCAATTTTAGTTGAAATGATAAAATGAGTAAAGTGGTTTATTTGTAAATTTGCTTCCATTTCATACATAAATACATTTATATAAAGTAAGAAGAGATTGATGTTGGTTTTTTATTTTTTCAAACTTACTAAAATTGTACTTTTGTTGGAGTTTGGATGCGTTTCGTGAAAATGCTCGATGACTTGAATCAAATCATTTTGCACACTGTTTTCCATCACTAGTGTATTGTTGACGGTTTTTAGAAGGCCAATTTCTCAGCAGGGTCGTTTACTACTGTTAAGTTTATTGCAAACAGTTAAATTTTTTGGAAATTGTCATTTTCGCGTCAACAGGAAGATGTACTTTGAATAAAGTCGTGAGGAGGACGAGACCACAAGGCACTTACTGTATGACTGCCCGGCGCTGGCAAGGGCCAGAAGGAGACACTTGGGACACGGCGCGATAGACGCGTTCCAAGTCGGTGCAACACCGGCAAAATACCTTCTTGGATTTCTCTGGAAGGCAGAGGGTCTCTTGGTCAACTAAAGGGGGGTGGGTACAATAGACCTGGCTTGGTCGTAGTACCGTCTCCGTTTGGAGAAATCTCCCCGCTCTCTTTCTCGAAAAAAAAAAATGAAATGGCAGCAAATTTACAAATAAACTACTTTACTCATTTTATCATTTCAACTAAAACTGCAGTTTTTCTTATCAGAATGCTACAGGTTTTTACACCAAAATCTTTATTTTAAAGTTTCCTACCATACTGCATTTACAGAATATAAAAGTTTTCCCTCATTCAATTTTTATATATGAAAAGGTAAGCAAAAATTAAAAAAAATGTAAAGTTCGTATTTGAAAATCTGAATTTATAATGCCATGAATAAAAAGCCATCGAACAAAATGGCAATATTGCTTTAAGAAATATTTAGGAAATTTAATAAGCTTTCTAATGCATGTAATGATGTTCAAATCCGTTCAGAACTGCTTGAGTTTGAGGCAAATTACTAAAGCAAGATTTTTTAATTTTTTTGAAAAAAGGCATTTTGCCGAAAAACATGAAAAAACGATTTGAGAGACCACTTCCCGTTCATCAATATTTAAGTGTTATACACCAAAATTCTTTGTTTTTATAGCAGATTAAGAAAATTGATGTTCATGAAGGAATTGCAAAAAAAAGTATAAAAACTGAGACGGTCTAATGTACATACGAGTACATACACACACGAATGCACGCACATATTCGCTGATAGATGAGAATAAAAAGTTCTCTGAGAGTAAAAACAAAGACTATAATTTACTCTCACAAGTGGATTTAGCGCCTAATCCACCAGAAAAATTAATATAGACAGAAAAATGTGTGAACTGTGTATGGCAGTGCAATATCTTTATAAATCTATAGTCTTTGGTTTGACCTTTTTAACAGGAATATGTCTTTAAATTGCATTTGTTTTCACAGATAAAAATATGTAAAAACATACATATGTATGTATGCATATACATGTGAGTCTGTGTATATTAGGATGGAGCGTCGGAATATGAAGGTTATAGTGCCTCCAGAATGTTGCAATCCAATATATACACAAGACATTTTCAATAGTTCCGGCTTATCTTTTAGCCAACTAACAGGGCGGGAAGTTGGAGTAATTATATGATTTTTATTTTAATTTGTCTAATAAATATGGACAATTTCTTTTATTATTTCTTTTGACTTAAAGTCGAGAAGATCTGACAAAAAAAAAAAAAAGAAAGTTATACGCGTTTAAGTGAAAAAAGCCGTTTTCCCCAATTAAAAATTTATTTTAATAAAAAAAAAATTACACTTAAAAATGAATTGAAGCAATTTTGTGCAATCTCTATTTTTGTCGAAGTAACTCAATACGTTTTTATCTGCTCAACAAAATTGATGTATTGGCTAAAAGAATAAAAAGTTATCTGTCGACTAATTCTGGCAGTCGTGATTGAATACTTTTTCGTTTCGAAAGCAATTTTCTTTCTCAATCTTTCAGTGGATACTAAAGGAATCGAAATTATTTTTTCAGTGTTGTAACGCATTTATTCTAGATTTCAAAGGACTGAAAAAATAATTTTGATTCGTTTAGTATCGACTGAAAGAATTAGAAAAAAAAAAACGGTTTTCGAATCGAAAAAGTATTCGATGACGACTGCCAGAATTAGCCCCCTGGACGGCGTGTTAAGCTTCAAAATCAATCTTTGAAATAAAAATTAATAACTGGCAAGACTTTTTCATGTTGAGTGTATTTAGTGATGACTCAACAAAAATATTTGGGGCTGAAAAAAATTTTTTTTGGGGATACAAATTTACAGATTGGAGATAAGATCCAACAAACATCTGACAACCCTGATTAGTTTTATTTACAACTAAAGCCTATAGTACACGGCATTTAAAAATACACATGCGCATGTGGTTCTGACGTAATTTTGACGTCAGCACACAACATGCAATGCTTATTGTGGCTTTGCATTGACGTCAAAATTACGTCAGAACCACATGCGCATGTGTATTTTAAATGCCGTGTACTGTAGGCTTAAGGCCTATCCAATAGGTCTGCTTAACGCTACAACAATACAACAGTACAAAAAACAACAGGCATTTTGTTTGTGTAAAATTCGGTAAAAACGGTTGTCAAAATCTTAATAATACATAGGGAAAACAAAAGAAAAAACGTGTTCTGTATGCATTAGGGATGCCAAACGGGAAATCCCGAATCCCGAAATCCCGGGATTTTTCGGGATGGATAAATCCCGAATCCCGGGATTTATTTTTATGAGTCCCGGGATTTTTAACATATCAACTTTTATGTACAAAACTGTTCGTTTTATTGAATTTTTATACTATATACAAAAAAATTATTAAAAATTATATTTGAGTTATATTTTTTATTACAAATAATTCTTATTTTTGAGTTTCATTTTTGTTTTTGGAACACAGCGAGTATTTAAAATTTGCAATTTTTGCTTGATATATGACGACTATTTCTGGATTTTTGTATTTTGCCTAATAAAAACCATTATTTTAAGTAGCAACGAAATTTGCAGACTCACATCTCAAGCCTTTATTACAATTACGTTTAGCAAGTTCAGCTTTGGCTTAAGACATAATTCCAAAATAAAAACGATTATTTTTATGCAAAATATAGAAATCAAGAAATAATCGTTATATATCAAGCAAAACATTAAAATTATTAGCGATCCAATTAAAGTTTTATTTAGAAACTAAAGAATAAAAGTTGATATAATTATAACAATTAAGTCGTAATATTGATGAAATAGCTCATATTCCTTCCGGTCCAATAAAAATAAAAAATTTGCTTAAAAAACATACGGTAAATAAAATAATTTTTTATAAATAAACACTATTTGACGTATTCATAAATAAATTATTTAAACTTGAAATCTGTTTTAAGAAGCATTTGGATAAAAATTTTGTTTAAAAATAAATTTCAAACGTAATTTCATTATAGATAATGAATCTCGCCCTCACCCTGGAGGTGTGCTGCACTGCAGTCGACATAGTTTTACAGTTTTTAACTCAGCTATCGAGATCGATGAGGAACTACACTATGCAGTGTATTAGTGTCGCCACAACTTAATTCACATTACAAATTTAATTGCTATCAAAAAACCGAAATGAATTGATCTAGAAAAACTAAGAGATACGTATATTGTTTTAAGCTTTTTTCAGAATCTAATTAGTTTGATCATGGGTGAGGCCAGTGTTATAAACATATGAATAAAATAAATTGTTTTGTTGTTTTAATTTTTAAAAATTTATGTTACGTATATAAAACCTTTTGAATATTTAAAAAGTGTTGTTTATTAAAAAAAAGTTGCATTTTAAGGCAACACATTGATCCCGAAAAATCCCGGGATTTCGGGATCGGGATTTCAAAATTCCGAATACCGGGATTTTCAAAAATCAGTCCCGATTGGCATCCCTAGTATGCATGTATGTATGTGTGGCAAAAAAGAACAAACGTAAACAAAAATATACATGTATAAGCAAAACGCAGGCCTATTGGATAGGCCTTGTTTACAACAAACCGTTTAAAACTTAGAAAATTCCAGGCATTTTATTGCCTCGGCCACAGTTTCGATAAGAACATTTCTTTCGTAGGTATATTTATATTGAAAACAATAATAAAAAACAAAAATTTTTTGGCCAGGCAGATAATTTTTATTTATTCTCTCGTAATGTTTTAACAAAATAATTTGAAAAACCAAACAATCAAAATAAAGAAAAGAGTTGTTTGCCTGTGATTTCGGCAATTAAAATCACAACGAAAACACAAAAACGATGTGATTAACAGAGCACCACAAAATCAAACGTGTGAATTTTAATAGCACATATGATGTGAACAGACCTGGGGGCTACTCTCTATTGCGATGCGAAAGAAAATGGTACCAAATCTAATGATTGGTACTCCTTAATGCGTTTGCGTATTTGTATTTTGCATTTTTTTTTTTTTTTAATTTTTTTCTTTTTAGATATTTTGACATTTCATTACTGCCAAGCTGCGTCATTTTAAATTTGTATTGCTTCATTTACAAAAAAATTTTGCGAAACTGATAGAGAGTACCAAATTGGAATTTAGCTTTAGAGAGTAGCCACACTGATAAATTGATTTTAAAGAAAAACAAATAAACAAATTTAACAAAAAAAATTTAATGCGCAATAAATATTATGGTTTTTATTAAATTTTTTACTAAACTGCGTTGTTTTTTTTTATATTTTTGAGATAAATTTTATATAAAAATATAAAGAATTGCTTAGAAGCAAAATATGTGTTTTTATTGTTTTTTTTTTCATAACAACAACAGAACATGTAATTAATAACGTATTAAGGGCCAAATAAACAACACAAGCTGTTTGACAACAACAACAGGATGTTTTTTGTGAATATTAAACGCTTAACTACGTCGATGTCGGCATATAGCTCGTACAGCTCTTGGTTCATACGACACCGATATTCCCCGTCAACACAGATTGGTCCATAGATGTTGCGAACAATTTTTCTCTCGAACACTCCAAGTACTGCCTCGTCTGCTCTCGCAAGTTCCCATGCTTCAGAACCATATAACAGCACGGGTAGTATCAGTGTCTTGTAGAGGGCGACTTTTGTTTGTCGAGAGGTGGCTTTCTTCTTAAACTGCTTGCTTAGTCCGAAGTAGCATTTATTAGCCAGGATTGTTCTTCGTTTTATCTCAAGACTGATGTTGATTGTGTTGTTTATGGCGGTGCCGAAATTTTAAAAAATGTATTTTGTTGTTGTGAATATAAATAAATATCCATTTAAACTGATAAACAGTTTTCCGTGAACAACTCAATTGACTTTTTTTTGTTCTTTTCTGCTTTCTTTCATTGATGCAATTATTGAAGCATCGGGCATGTTGATCCATATGGATATTTAGCAATTTTCAAGGATAAAATTTAGGCCCTAATCATGTAAAACGCAACGCAACGCCAAAGAATAACATTGAAAGCAAAAACGAAGTCATAAATATTTTGTAATTTTGTTGTTGCTTTCACATTGCGTTTTAAAATTTCAAACGCTGCATAGATTTTGGCGTTGAAAATGTAAAGGCAACGTTAGCTAGTCGTGTCATAGTAGTAGTTTTACAACTGGTGGCCAATACAGCTTTACCAGATCATAAAAATTATGTTTTTCGAGCGTTTATACTCGTAGATGCTACACAAAAGCGCACAGGGTTGGATAAATCTATTGAGTGTACTTTGGGAGGCTTAATACACTGGGATGCTGAATAATTTTTTACATATAGCTGAATATGGATACACGTATGAAAACAATTCGGCATTTTATCCTCTTTACCCTGTTATAGTGGAGACACTAGCCAAGATGCTACATTATCTTGTAGGGGACCTTATGAGCATGAGAACCTGTTGCCTACTGGTAGCTGTTTTACTAAATATGTTGTTATTCTGTAAGGCTGCTAATATTTTGTATATGTTGACTTTACGTATTTTTAACGACTTAAACAAAAGTTGGAATGTGGCTTTATTGTTTTGTTTTAATCCAGCCTCAATATTCTTTTCGGCTGCCTATTCAGAGACTTTATTTAGCTTAATATCATTTTATGTCATGCTATAATGTTGTATAGAAATACGTTTTGTGCGCACAAGGTTCGCTATGGCATTAAGCATTTTCGCCAGATTTAACCAAACCATTAGTTTGGTTAATTTTGGCTTTCCTGTTTACTTTTTAATGCGTAAAGCCTAGTACTCTGTTCCAATTTGTGAAAAATGTTCAGCAACATCTATTAGGTGCGTTTGAGTACTTTTACAGTAAAATGCAGTAAATGAGTAAACTTAAAAATTTGCTCTCACAAAAGGCTGTTGTCCAAAAAAGTACGCGAACGCAAAATTTGTAAAAATTCGTAAAATAAAGGCAACAGCTGATGGCAAATAATTGAAGTGTTGAAAAATGTTTACACTTTTGACTACTTAACTCGTTTTCGTATTGGTACTCGATTAAATACTTTTTATTACACGAATATTTTTGGAAAATACAAACAAATTATTTTATGTAATCTTTCATATTTGTTTGTTTTTTCTTTTATTTGAATTTGCTAATTTGTGTCCGGCTAAATTTTATCAATAGTACACGAATACTTTTTTTACTATTGATAACTTTAAAAACAAGGGCTGTTCTAAGTACCCGAGTACTTGACACTTTTACAACTCAAAAAAATTAACATAACAAAACAAAGTTTCAAAAGTTGGTATTTAGCCATATAAATTCTTCACAAATAAGTTTAATTAATTAATATTTATTCATTTTTGGTTTTTATTTTAGTTTTATTTCAACTTTTCTTTTTTTAAACAATTTTTTTCACAATTTGTATGCCTTTTGCTTGCTACTTTTGTTTGTTTACCTTTTGAAACATATGTTTTTTTGTTTTACTAAATTTTACTGCAAAAATTTCTGCAGTAAAAATTTGTAAGTACTCAGTCAAGAACTGTCACTTTACGCTCTCAATTTGTGTTCTCATTTACTGTATTTTGTGTACGCGAACGTAATTTAGTAAAATGCAGTAAAGTTCAGTAAAAAATAGTAAAAACTTTTGTGTTCTCGAACGCAGCTATTATTTCATGCGAAAAATTTGACATGTATCAATGTTACCTATCTCGAGAGTTTGCACAATTTGACGTTTTTAGACTTTCAAAGTATGCGACATTGTTTTGCATATGTAAACAAAACCCACATGTATTTTACTAAAAAGTATTTTTTTAAATAAAAAATTAAGTAAAAATGAAAGTAAATATTGATGAAAAACTGTTACCTATTGTGTTATTTATGTTTTGCAGTTCTCATTTTAAAATTAAGTTTAAACTTTTTTTATTTTTATTAAAATTCCACGTGAAATAAGTGCAGCTTATATTATTTCGCAGTTGTAAAAAAAATGTTGCCAGAAACATTTCGCAACTTTTTCACAAATTAAACAGAGTACAACTCTATCAACATTTTTTCATAGAAATTCCGCACAAGTTTTTTTCAAATGAGTTTTGACAGCATTTCACGTGAAATGTTGAACTGAGTACTAGGCTTAAATTTATACTGAAGCAAACAAATTTACTAGCTAGTGTTTTGAAGTTATTAAGCTGCTTATTAGTGGCTTTAATACCCTCATGCAAAGAAAAAACATGGTTGTGGTAAACATATTCTAAGAGCAACCTATTATGATAAGATTCATGATTGTAGTCAGTATATTACGATTATTATTGAATCATATTATGACCAAATATATTCGTAATATTACATCATACTATTTTTTCAATCCTAATTTGTTTTTATTACATCATATTATAATTTAATGTAATCATATTATTATCATGTTAATCATAATAAGATGTAGATAAAATCTAATACCGAAAAATATTTTTAAAATATAGTTTAAACAAGTTAGAGTGCTATATTCGGCTGTGCCGAATCTTTGATACCCTCCACCGACAGGAGTGGGCTCTATATGATAAATACATACATATATATTATAAACTACTCTTCACAAAAACGCATTAAAATTAGTTGCGGTTTAGACCTGAATTAAATTATTGACCGACAATAAGAAAATTTTATGCGTTTTTTGTTAGAACTTTGAACTGGCTTGAGTAAAATATCATGATTCGTAAAAGTTTTAGTAAATTATGGACCAATCATCCCAAAATTCTGAAGACTGATTTCTGGTATTACAAAAAATAAATTAGAATAAATTTCAATACAGCAGTGTAATTAGTTTTAGCGTTAACAGTAAATTTCACAAATTTGCATGATATTTTTTCTTGCCATATGAATTAAGGTAAAAAATTTCACCACAATATCTATATATGTGATGGTTTTAGGCGAATTTAATTATTTTCCCAAAGTGGGCTTTATTTGGTTTTAAGCTGTTTTCCGAGAGTAGGGTTTATATGGGGCCTAGGGTAAATTAAGGACTAATCTTTTTTGGCAGTGTGATTTCTCGTCCTATAAAACTGTGACGTACCGAACTTCAATTCGATAGCATCATTTATTATGGTTTTAGGCGTACTAAACGGTTTTCCGGGAGTATTGTTTAAATGGGGCCTAGGGTAAATTATAGACCACTCTTCACGAAATTTGGCAGTGTGATTTCTCGTCCTATAAAACTGTGACGTACCGAATTTCAATTTGATAGCATTATTTATTACGGTTTTAGGCGTACTAAACGGTTTTCCGGGAGTAGGGCTTATATGGGCCCTAGTGTAAATTGTGGAACGATTTTCAAAAAATCTTACAGTGTGATTTCTGGTCCTATGAAACTGTGACGTACCAAATTTAAGTATGCTAGCGTTATTTATTGCGGTTTTAGGCGTACTAAACGGTTTTCCGCGAGAAGGGTTTATATGGGGCCTAGTGTAAATTATGGACCGATCTCCAAAAAATTTTACAGTTTGATTTCTGGTCCCATAAAACTGTGACGTACCAAATTTTGGTATTATAGCATTATTTACTACGGGTTTAGGCGTACTAAACTGTTTTCCGGGAGTAGGGTTTAAATGGGGCCTAGTATAAATTATGGACCGATCTTCAAAAAATGTTACAGTGTCATTTCTGGTTCTATAAAACTGTGACGTACCAAATTTTAGTATGCTAGCGTTATTTATTACGGTTTTAGGCGCAATAATCTGTTTTTCGGGAGTAGGGTTTATATTGGGCCTAGTGTAAATTATGGACCGATCTTCCAAAAATTTTATACTGTGATTTCTGGTCCTATAAAACTGTGACGTACCAAATTTTAGTATGCTAGCGTTATTTATTGCGGTTTTAGGCGTGCTATACTGTTTTCCGGGAGTAGAGTTTATATGGGGCCTATTGTAAATTGTGGACCGATCTTCAAAAAATTTTACGGTGTGATTTCTGGTCCTATAAAACTGTGACGTACCAAATTTTAATATGATAGCGTTATTTATTACGGTTTTAGGCGTACTAAACTGTTTTCCGGGAGTAGGGTTTATATGCGACCTAGTGTAAATTATGGACCGATCTTCAAAAAAATTTACAGTGTGATTTGCGGTATTATAAAACTGTGTCGTACCAAATTTAAGTATGCTAGCGTTATTTATTGCGGTTTTAGACGTACTAAGCTGTTTTCCGCGAGAAGGGTTTATATGGGGCCTATGGTAAATTATGGACCGATCTTCACGAAATTTAATAGTATGATTTGCAGTCGTATAAAACGAATTCGTGCAAAATTTTATGTTATTACGTGCATTATTCCACCATTTATGATAGTTTATTTATGATAGTTTTTGTATCAAAATTAACAATTTTTTTTGGGTAGTGGTTCCACATTTTGATTCATAGTTCTGATCCTACAAAACCGATGTTGCTGGATTTCAATCCCAAACTGCTTAGGATAACTACAAGCAATTTGAGACCAAGTTTGTTCTTTTCTTTTGCGGTTTTCGAAAGTGAGCGTGTTTTCAACAGACGGACAGAGGGACAGACGGACAGACAGACGGACATGGCTAAATCGACTTAGAATTACTCAAGGAGCCAGAATATATATACTTTATAGGGTCTTAGATGTATTATAAAAAAGTTTCACACGAAATGACAAACTAAGTATACCCTCATTCACCACAGTGGTGGTGGAGGGTATAAAAAATATAGTTTACTGGCAATCTTAACGTAAAACTGTTACAGATATTTCACATCATAATATGATGCAATTTTACAACATAATATTATTAACCTATTTTTTTCATAGGTCGCAATTTTTTATAAATTATTTTATAGAACTTTCATTCTTTTTCTCTAAAATAACACAAAACAATGGTCAATATTTTTGCAGCATTTTCAAACCATATTAAAATTTTTTTAGCATTGACATTTTATTTTGTGACACTTTTCAATTTTTTTAGTGTACATACAGTTTCATTATTTTTGAATTTCTTTAAACTTGTTTTTTTTTTAAATGGGTATTTCTTTTAAATTGTTTAACCACTGAAAAACAAATAATTCGATATTCATATGTAAAACAAACGAAACAACTGATGCAAAATTATTTTACTAATGGCGATAATAAAATATTATTAGAGTAAAGATATTTTGTTTGCATCTTAAACATATTATGAGTACACGTATAGAAAGTTATCATTTTATGGCTATTAAATATCATTAAATGGTTGTGAGGAATATAATATGTTTTCAAAGTTATCACTATTTAGTTGTTATAAAAATGAATTTTTTTCAGTGAGCCATACTTAAATTTATAATTGCGATAAACATTGACATGTTTGCAGTAACTATAATATTTTTGACATTAAATAAAAATAGCAATATTGTGTGTATGACAACAATATATTGTTACAATAAACATTGTGTAGTTGCCGTAACCATGCCCAGCCATATTTTTTCTCTGCGTGTTGGACATTTTTTAATTTCTTTGCTTTCCGCCAATACTGTTATACCGAGAATCATGTTAACCATACAATGCCAGTAGTTTCTTATGCCCGTGAAAAGCAATTTGTGTTGTCTGGCCAACGTTTCCAGCATCAGTCGCCATGGTGTAACAATACCCTACTCTTTGCCTACCCGTACATACAGTAACACTACTGGCAAGTTGGTTTCCTAAAATATTACAAGTTCAAACAATTGCCCAATTTCCTATTGGCCCTGCACATTCTAACATTTTTGTGCTGGCATTGTTTCGTTTATCTGAGACATTTTCTTGTGAAATTTATTGTGACTTATCTGATAAAAGAATACAAAACTTTACCATTTGTTCACTGTTGCCAAAATTTGTCCAAAAAATATCGCTAAAACAGCATGAAAAATCACTAGAAAATAGCTAAATTTTAAACATATTAAAAAATTTTGCGATAAATCGCTAAAAAAAATATTTTTTATCAGAAAAAATAGTAGCTTACGATAAATTCTATAAATTGGTGATTAGAAACAAAATGTTTATGCATTAAAATGCAAATTTTATTAAAAAAAAGGAATTTTGTCACATAGTGTAATTGATACAACTTTTGTATACCATGGTTAAACAAAAAACTAATTAGTAAATAAAATTTAATTTCATAAACAGATGATGCGATAATAATTTAATTAAAAATTTGAAGCCTATCTACTACATCTGCATTTTTGTAGGTAGAACTTGTTCCTATTTTGTCTACCACCGATTTCGTTACTTTGTAATTGTGGCATCATTTTTTATTTAATTACAATCCGCACCTGCAAACATATTAAAAATGTTTAAAATTTTAAAATGTTTACCTTACGTGTAAAACTGCATTAACTGTTTCAGTAATTAATCTGTTTCTTAATTTGGTTTTAACAATATTGAGTTGACTAAATACTCTCTCAACATCAGCATTCGACCACGATAACGATAATACATTAATAGCAAATTTTTGGTTATATTTAGGCCCCATTATAATAAAAACTAATTGTTTTTCATTAATAAGATTTCTCTATGGCGTGCTAATTGTTTTTCATTTACAATAACTTGTTGTTAACTGTATTTCGCAATTCACTTTAATTTTCACTTGATATATAAAAGTAATTGTATTTTCACATTAACAAACTACAATAAAACAATTTTGGTTTTTGTGTATGTTTTTCTTTAATGCAAATACCGTTATTCGAGTCTCACTTAAACAATGATATCAAGAAAATAAAATAGCAACCCACAAAACCATAATTTAAAAAATCGCTAGATTTCCCGCTAATAGCTAAATCAAATTTTTTCCCGCAAAATTGAAGTAAAAATCGCTAGATTTGACGAGAAAATAGCTAAAATGGCAACAGTGCATTTGTTATACATTCTTTATTTTTGACTTTATTCTGTATATTCCCAGCAAAAACTTACATTGCAAAGTAATGAGTTAAAAAGCTAATATAACTACTCTTCACCACTTATACATTGGCATTTTAACTCATTATTTTAACACGGTGATTTCATTGGAGGCAAGTACTTACCACCCTCGCTTACAAATAGGGAGTTAAATAAGTCATTACCACATTCGCTTACAAATAGGGAGGTAACTAAGTCATTACCACGTTTGCTTACAAATAGACACTTCACATTGTTATTAACAAAACTGAATTTGTCAAACAAATTATGTCTTTAATTTAATTTGCTTTCCAATGCAAAATTTTACTACTCTGCAACAAGGACATATTCATACCCAATAAACCAGAGAACGATATTATAAGGAAATTTACAATTTAAATTGTATCGTTTATGATACAAGATCGATATCATATATTATAATTTATATCACCTAGACGATATCGTTGTTTGGTTGATTGATTAGTGTAGTTTTTATTCAAATTCTTATGAATTTATAACAAATAAAAAAAAAAAACAAATTGTAAGAACAAATATGTATTTAAAATCAATTTGTATTAGATTTGAATAAATAAAACCTTAAATGTATTTTATTACGAATTAATAATAAATTTCCTTAATCAACTCATAAACAAGTACTTATGTATCAGATTATATGAAAACCATTATTTCTTTTCTGAGAAATATGTTGCATAAATGGTACATGCTCTATCTCTTTTGTGTAGACCATGTACCATTTATGCAACATTTTTCTCAGAAAAGAAATCGCCATAAGTTTTTGCTGGGTTCTTTGTTCACATACAAATATCCACTCGGCTGTTGTGCTCGGCCACTCCTACATTGTATTAGTTTGCGGCCGATTACATGCACAAATCGTTAGATAAATTAAAAATAAAATCCAAGGCCGCCATGATATTTGTTTGGTTTGGTTCTTATATCGTATTGGCTGCCACCATGTTTAGCAATAATATACCCTGGACATAAATCCATTTGTGATAAAAACAAGCCACTTTACGAACTCATACTAAAATGCTATTAATGCTTAAAAAAGACAAGCAAATTTTTTTTTATCCCTTTCAGGGTCAAAAATAATTTTTGGCGAGATAAAAATCTGAAAATTTGTATTTAAGGTAATGTGATGGCGCTGAAGCCGGGAAAAATAATAGTTTTTGCCTCATGCAGCTCCCCTGGTTTTTAGGGAATGCCGAATATATTCAATATTGACCTTCAAATGTCCGCAAAAGAACCTAAATTTTATTTTTGCAATATTTTTTTTCAAGAAAATACTTACTTACGCATGTATCAATACTTAAAATTATTTTTAATATCGCCTGATCACCGAAATTAAAATTTCTTTCTTTCTTCCTAAATCTAAGCTTTTTACAAATTTCCGGACTTGGGTACGACAATGCACTCAATAATAAGAAAAGAAAGTCAATGTCTACTATAATAACAATTTTAAATACCAAAATAGTCCGTCTTTCAGATAAAACAAAAAAAAAAATATAATTAACTGTACATTTTTATACAGTAAACGTGCGTAGAAAGAGAGTACAATGAAATGTCGAATATATTCGACAAAAACACTGAAAGGGTTAATCAAATAAATTCAATTTTTAAATCTTAACGTAATCCATTTCCATAGTTGTGTAGTATTTTTTTTTTCAAAATTTTCTAAAATCTGTATACATAAATATTTTTAAGTTTCTATGCATGTACGGATGTATATATTTGTTTGAGTTATAAAAACGTTTTTACACACACACACACAAACACACAAGATTAATTCAATAAACTAAAATTTAAAATTAAAATGTACCTACGAATTTCCTTATTAACACTAACTCCCGTATTCATAAACAATAATAACATTTAACGAATGTTCATTAAGTAAAATTTTCAAACAAAATTTGTTTGGTAAGCCTTTATTAAATTTAAAGTATTTTTTTGAATACAGGCATAATTATTTATATCACTTCATACATATGTAAATCTTAGACAATTTAAATCATTTGAAAATAATTATTTTGAAATAAAATAAGAAAAAGAAAATATAAATTTGTATTGTTCGTAAAACCAAATCAACAATAAAAATATGAAATGCATTTTGAAAATTCTTATTCGCTAAAAACTCTTCATACCCTTTACCAATGGTGGAAAGGGTATATACATACATATGTATGTATGTATATAAGGTTGTCATTCTGTTTATAATTTCTGCAACATAAGTCTTAGACCCTATAAAGTATTCTATCAGGCTTGTCAACACATTCCGATCAAAATGGTTTTAGCCGACATTAAACATTTCAAGTTCACTTTTAAATTTATGTGTTTTATTTTACATTATAAATCAAACCTCACGACGAATCAGCCAATACAAAGAAATGATAATGTGCGAAGTGCTGAAAATAATTAAAAAAAAACATTAATTAAAGAAAAAAAAGGGTTTTAAAATGCACAAAATAAAAAGCAAAACCAAAAGTCCCGTGCGGTTTTATTTTCTAAATGATTGCACTTGTGCATCCAATGCAAAATGCAAATTTTACTCGTAACGGATTTAGGAAAATAAATAATTGAATCGTTTATTTCAGAAACACGTCAACGGACATTTAAAAAAAGCGCACTTGACGGGCTTCGGAAATAAACAATTCAATTACAATATTCACTGGTTCCAGGAGTAAGGGCTTAGAATTATTCTAAAATAAATACATTCACTATTAAACAATATTTAAGTGTGAAAAAATATTGAAGGGAATTGTCAAATTTACTTTTGCTTTTATAAGTCCTTATACTGTAAATAAAGCAACTAGTTTTAAACTATTATAAAAGTGCACAAAATTTAATTAGTTGGGCTCCTATGACAACCCAACGTTAAATACGACAGTTTGATATATGAAACAAATAAAGTTCAACTAGTTTAAAGTAAATACCAACCAGTATATTCCTAGATAAATACTAGTTAATTTGTCTGCAGGGACCCACTATTGTGGTGTGGGTATAAAAATAAAAACAGTTGTATAAAATTAATACAAACCTAATCCATATACTTCTTCTATATAGGACTGTAAGAAATTTTTTTATTTTTTGAGGAATAAATACAAATCAAGAAGTAACTTTTGTTATTAAGAAATAAATAAAGCTCCAGAAATAATTTTGATTTCTGAGGAATAAATGAAACTTAAGCTACGGTCACAATTGGCAAATATTTGACGAAAGAACTTGACCAACATGCAAACTAAAATATAATTATAATAGTTATTTGTATTATAATACCACATAATACAAAAAGAATATCAAAAAAGTTTTTTGCTATGTCTAGCAGTATAATTAGTTTTATTTTGTAATATTAAGACCATGTTAAATCACACCAACTATTTACAAAAGTACGAGGTTACCCCTAATTGGAAAAATATTTAATAACTGTGACCATAGTTTTAAAAAAATTATTTTTATTTTTTAAACGAAAACTATAGTTCAAGAAAAAAATATTAAAATGTTGGTCTTAAGATAAAACTTATAACCGTAAGGGTCCCTGGAAAAAAATCAAATATTGATTTGAATCACCAAATTCGTAAAATCAACCACAAACATTGAAAAATTGAATATTGTGATTTTTTCTTAATTTTTGATGAATTTAATTAAAAATATGATAAAAAAAACTGTGCGAATTCAAACAATGCGTTAAATTGATTCAATAAAAAATAATTATTAACATAAAATTTATATTTAATTCAATTACCTCAGTTGCTTCAACACAAGTAAAAAAAGAATTAATAATCATTGAATACAGCAAACTAGTAACTCATTTATTGGTAAGATTTAAATTAAATTTTTATTAAATGAATTGAGAAGAATTATTAAAATTTGAATTCAAAATGAATTTAAAAAATCGATTTATTTAGTTAAACATTAAATCTTATTTCAACAAAAACACATTTTTATACCCACCACTACTCATATACTAATATACCGTAAGTACCATACCCTTTCTCGGAAAACACTTTTTATTCGTAACGGATTCGGGATTTTGAAATCCCGATCCCGAAATACCGGGATTTTGTGGATCCCGGGATTTCGGGATTTTTCGGGATCAATGTGTTGCCTTAAAATTCTACTTTTTTTAATAAGCAACATTTTTTAAATATTCAAAAGGTTTTATTTACGTAACAGACATTTTTAAAAATTAAAACAACAAAACAATTTATTTTATTCATATGTTTATAACACTGGCCTCACCCATGATCAAACTGATCAGATTCTGAAAAAAGCTTAAAAAAATATACGTATCTCGTAATTTTTCTAGATCAATTCATTTCGGTTTTTTGACCGCAATTCAATTTTTAATGTGAATTAAGTTGTGACAACATTAATACACGGCAAAGTGTAGTCCTTTATCGAGATCGATAACTAAGTTAAAAACTGTAACACTATGTCGACTGCAGTGCAGTACACCTCCAGGGTGAGGGCGAAATTCATTATCAATAATTTAAGTACGTTTGAAATTTATTTTTAAACAAAATGTTTATACAAATGTTTCTTAAAACAGATTTCAAGTTTAAATAATTTATTTATGAATACGTAATAATGTTTATTTATAAAAAAAATCATTTTATTTACCGTATGTTTTTTAAGCAAATTTTTTATTATTATTGGACCGGAAGGAATATGAGCTATTTAATCAATATTACGACTTAATTGTTATAATTATATCAACTTTTATTCTTTAGTTTCTAAATAAAACTTTAATTGGATCGCTAATAATTTTTATATTTTGCTTGATATATAACAATTATTTCTTGATTTCTATATTTTGCATAAAAATAATCATTTTTATTTTAGAATTATGTCTTAAGCCAAAGCTGAACTTGCTAAACGTAATTGTAATAAAGGCTTGAGATGTGAGTCTGCAAATTTCGTTGCTACTTAAAATAATGGTTTTTATTAGGCAAAATACAAAAATCCAGAAATAGTCGTCATATATCAAGCAAAAATTGCAAATTTTAAATACTCGCTGTGTTCCAAAAACAAAAATTAAACTCAAAAATAAGAATTATTTGCAATAGAAAATATAACTCATATATAATTTTCAATAATTTTTTTGTATATAGTATAAAAATTCAATAAAACGAACAGTTTTGTACATAAAAGTTGATATGTTAAAAATCCCGGGACTCATAAAAATAAATCCCGGGATTCGGGATTTATCCATCCCGAAAAATCCCGGGATTTCGGGATTTCCCGTTTGGCATCCCTAATCTATATCTATCTATATATATAAAATAGGATGTGTGTATGTATGTAACGTATGGACTCCAAAACGGCTGGGCCGATTTTGATGAAATTTTCAGGGAATCTTCAGAATATTCAGGCTGGTGACACTGTGAAGTCTGATTTTTGATTTTCGGTCTGGGGGCGGAGGGGCGTGGCAAAATCCATAACTTGAGAACGGCTTGACCGATTTGAACGATTTTTTCTTTAAAATGATCGCCATGGTCCAACTTAGGTTTTCACGGAAAGAAAATTTTGCCCCGCCCACTTTTACGCATACTTTTTTCGATTTACCTAAAATCAGAAAACGGCTCCATCGAGTTGACTAATTTTTCTTTCAAATGTTCGTATTAATCCATTTTAAGTTTTCATCGAAAGAAAAATATACCACGCTACTTTTTCTATTTATCTAAAATCGGAAAACAGTTGCATCGATTTTGCGAAGCCCTAAGGGAATCAGTTCGAACAAAATTTCCACTGTTGAATCGACAACAAAAGTAGGCATACGAAACCCTTATGAAAGCTGTGAAAAATGAAACTGGAGGGATTTTTTTCTAAACGCTCCCGGTGGAAATGATAGGTATTTCATGGATTTTTATTTAAAGGCCGTAAATTTCGTTTAAAGATCAATTTAAATCGTCTGGTAATACAACACTAATGTTTGCTTAGGGCCAGCAACGCGGACCGGGTCAGCTAGTAATTTTAATAAAAAAAAAATATGTATGTGAATTCTCCCTCTCTTTATTTATTTTTTTTTTTAACATGAAAATAATTTTTCAATTCTAACAAACCAACCAAAAATGTACGTTTTTCTTCTTGTAGTGTTGTTGTTTCAATAGCAGACAAGTAAATTGTTTTTATACCCTTCACCACCACTAGTGTTGAATGAGCAGGCGCGGATCCAGCTTGAGCCTTAGGGGGGGGGGAAATTTTTTATGGTACAAAACAGGTAAAAAATTTGTTTTTAAAAGTTTATTAAAAACGATATGTTTATATTATATTAAAAAAAAAAACTCAACAATAAGGTAAAATAGAATATAAGATCAGTTCAATATAAATTAATCTTTTTAAATAACGTTTTGGCTTTAAAAATAATTTTATTTATTTTTTTATTTGAAACAATTTATTTGACTACATCATACTAAATTGTTTAACCAATTTTTCGACCAAAAAAAAACATATGCAATTGTTAACAAAATTAAATAATGAATTTTAGTCGAACTGTTTGGGTTTTAATCTAAAGATACATATATAATTATTCTGGTTTAAGTTGATTACAGCTTATTTTTTTATTTAAATTATTTTTATTTAGAAAGGAATTTTAAAGCTTATAACAATGGAAAGACAAAAATAATTTTGGCTGCACATACATACGTACATATGCCTTCAGCCGTAAATGTGCTAATGTCAAAATTTTTGAAAATTAAATATTTGATGCAGTTCAATAGAGTTAACAAAAATACATCGTTTGCAGAAAAAATACAAATATTTTTTTCTAGTTCTTGTTTTGCAACGATATGTATATCCAAATGCTAAAGATGTAATTCCAGGGCCCATTGAAATGTGAAAATTTAAAAAAAAATTTGTTAATATTTGTTAATAGTCAACATTGAAATAAATAAAATAATTTTATGGTATATTTTATTTTTTGCAAATTGACATGCGAAAATGTACATTAAAAGTATAAAATATACAATAGAAAAGGTGATAAACCATAAAAAGCTACGTAACACATAAATGTATTATTTTTAGTTGGTTTGCAAGCCAATAAAGAGTCGGCAATGAAGCAAAACTGGATTTACAGACTTAAAATATATTCAGAACTAAAGACCTTAGAAAATTTTTTCTCTGTCCTATAAAATTTATACATATCCTTTTCGACTGAAGGTAATGATATATACTTATATAGGTACATTATATTAAAAAAAAAAAATTACGGACTCACCATTGTTTCATTAATTTGTATGTATTTTTGTATATCAAAGAACTTTTATTATTAATGCACTTGAAATTTGACAGTTATATAATTCTCCTTTGCAATGCATATAAAATTCCAATTCAAATCCTACTATTATGAAAATATGATACGAAAAACGGTTATATTCAAATGTATGTAGTAAATAATTATCATAATACAAATAAAAATATTGCTTATTAATAATTCAACCGCTCGCATATTCAACCCAAACGTTTATTTTTCGGAAATAGATGGCACTTGCTGGGATTGAATGTAGAATAATATGTATTATATAATAAATAACTATTAGGATAAATACTTGAATACTTATTGAAAATTGGATTAGAGATTCTATAAAAAACAAAAAAAAAACTTGATGGGACTTCCAAAAATTTTGTACATTCGGAAATTCGTGTATTATCGAAATAAGAAAACATATTTTTATAATATTTCCCCCCCCCCCCCCCTCCTGAATCCGCGCCTGTGAATGAGGGTATACTTAGTTTGTCATTCCTTGTGAAACTTTCTTATTATACATCTAGGACCCCATAAAGTATATATATTCTGGCTCCTTGAGTAATTCCATGTCGATTTAACCATGTCCGTCTGTCTGTCTGTCTGTTAAAAACACACTCACTTTCGAAAAACGCAAAAGAAAAGAACAAACTTGGTCTGAAATTGCTTGTAGTTATCCTAAGCAGTTTAAGATTGAAATCCAGGAACATCGGTTCAGTAGGATCAGAACTATGAAACAAAATGTGGAACCACCACCTTAAAAAAATTGATAATTTTGATACAAAAACTACCATAACTGGTGGAATAATGCACGGATTGATATCAAATTTTGCACGAATTCGCTTTATACGACTGCAAATCATACTGCCAAATCGGTCCATAATTGATTATAGGCCCCATATAAACTCTACTCCCGGAAAACAGTTTAGTACGCCTAAAACCGTAATAAATAACGCTATCATACTAAAATTTGGTACGTCATAGTTTTATAGGATCAGAAATCACACTGTAAAATTGTTTGAAGATCGGTCCATAATTTACACTAGGCTCCATATAAAACCTACTACCGGAAAACCGTTTACTACGCCTAAAACCGTAACAAATAATGATATCGTAATAAAATTAAGTACAGTTTTATAGGACTAGAAATCATACTAATAAATTTCATGATGGTAGGTGCATAATTTACCGTAGGCCCCATATAAAGCCCACTGGGAAATTCACTTAATAAGCCTATACCGTAGAAGATATAGATATGCCGGTAAAATTTGTTAAAATTTAGCTTCATATGGTCATAAAAAATGTCATGCAATTTTGTGATATACGGTCCATAATTTATCTTAGATCCAATATTAGGCAGTAATGTATTCATTTAATCAGACTTTTGCTTTAATCGGATAATCACTTCGATTAATTAACTGACGTTTTGGTTTAATCGGGTAATAATCGGTTAATTGTATTATTGATCGGTTAACCGATTAATTAAGTTTTTTTTATAGATTAAGTCATTTCAATATATAAAAATGCATAAATTATTTATTATTTGGAGTTTATAAGTAAAAATTTTATACTTGAAATTTAGCTGAGTGATAGATCTTGAAGAAGAGAATAAGAACATGTAATAAAATGAAAAAGCACTTATGTCAACTTAAGTCATTATTATTTATTGCCAGATATTATGTATTAATAAAAAATAAACTGTAAGATCATCTTATTAGTTATTTTAATATTTTAAAAAGATCTTATACAATAATATTTTATATAAATAATATGGTTTAAATGTTTAGGATGTTGGAGAAATCAAAAGCAACCCAAAATACAGAATATCTAATTTCTTTGTCTTCTCCCTGGATTTTTCTAAACATATAAAATCTTCAATTATGTATTAGAATCCTGGTTTATTTTTTTTAAATTTTTAAGACTTCTAATTGTATTGTTTAATTCTGTTAAACGATTGATATGTGAAGATATAAGAAGAAACTAATAACTTAACGTACGCATTTAAAAAGTATGTGAAACAAAAAGCAAAAGTTGACAGCAAATACTTATTTAAAATGAAGATCACTGAACACCTTCTTAGTTTGTATGAAAAAATATTTTCTAAACACATACCTTTTGTATATGAGACGAAACAAATAATTAAAAACACAAAAAAATATGTTATAATACTACTAAACTTTAAAAATATTGTTACATCGTTTAATCGGTTAATCGACTGAAATTAACCGGTTTAATCGTTAATCGAATATATGTTATTTTAAATTAACCGATCAGTTAATCGGATAGAAATTAGTCGGTTAACTGATTGACGGTTAGCCCAATGAATACCCTATTAGGGCAGCCTTCTAAAATTTACTGCAAACGCTAAAACTTATTTCACTGCTTTATTGAAATTTATTCTAATTATTCTAATATTTTTTAATACCAGAATTCACTCTACAGAATGATGAGTGGGATGATAAATCCATAATTTACCATGGGCCCAATATAAATTCCTCTCCTGAAAATCTCTTTAGTTCGGCTAAAACTGTAACGAATTATGATATTTTACTCAAGCTAGTTCAAATTTCTAAAAAGAAACGCATAAAACTTTTCGATTGTCTGTTAACAATTTAATATACGTCTAAACCGCATATAGAGCCCACTCCTGAAATATTCGAAATATCGGTGGAGGGTATCAAAGATTCGGCACAGCCGAATATAGCACTCTAACTTGTTTTAAAATTTTTTAACAATTCGTTTTTAAAACTTAAAAAAATACAACAATGAGCGAGTTTGTTGTGCATTGAGTCGTTTTTCATTGAAATTCGTGCACAGCCTATGATTTTATTTACAATTTAGTGACAGAACAAAACTGATAGAAATTTAAATTTCTATACAACAATAACGAACAAGCTCCAAAGTTTTACAGTAGATCTATTGCTTCAAAGTTTTTAGCTGTGCTCTCACTAAATTGTTTACGATATCAAACGTTTTGCACCAATTTCAATGAAAAGTGGCTTAATTCCTTTCAAATATATTTTGCTACATGCTCCTGGATAAGAGACTGGCTCGTTGTTGTATTTTTTTTTTTTTTGAATTCGTAAAAATAAAAAGTTGGAGTTATTTATAAAAATTTTTTTTTTTTTCGGTCAAACTTTAATGATATCTATGAAACTACTGAGCAAATTCAGAAAGATAGTTTTGTTTCGAATTTTACTATTTAGGAAACCCCTTCTCAAGTTATGCTACTATATGTGGTGAGAGTGACTTTATTTTTTACATAACACTATATCGCGAAAACTAGAGGTTTTTTAAGTTTGAACCGTAAATCATAGATCTCCACGTTGCAGTACCAGTAATAATTCAAATTATAAATAAAAATCAAAGAAATTAACGATCATTTTTTTAAATAACTAAAAAATGTTTAGTTATTGAGCTACATTTTTCGAAGAAATTTTCAAGAACACTGTCTAGGTCTAAAGCTTAATTTTCCATAGAAAATTAAGATCTGCTATAAAACTTTTTATAGAAAATTTGTACTGATCTGTTTGTATAGTAATTTATAAATAAAAATGTATTTGTACGTTAATACATTTCGCACTTAATCAACAAGAGGGTATTAACTAGGGTATTCATTCGATTAACCGTTAATCGGTTAGCCGATTAATTACTTCCCGATTAACTGAACGGTTAATTTAAAATTGGATATTTTCGATTAACGATTAAGCCGGTTAATTTCAGTCGGTTAACCGATGTACGAAATTTTTAATTTTTTGTATTACATATTATAATATATTTTTTTGTGTTTTTAATTATTTGTTTCGTCTCATATACAAAAGGTATGTGTTTATAAAATATTTTTTCATACAAAAGAAGGTGCTTAGTGATCTTCGTTTTAAATAAGTGTATGCTGTCAACAACTTTTTGTTTCACGTACTTTTTATATCGTCGGCTAAAATGCAAAACAACACTTTTTATTTCTTTACTGGAAAAGAAAAAAACTTTACAAAATTAATAACAACAAGGAGTATTTAGAGTTTGAAGTTCTTTCATATAGTCGCCATTTTTGATCGCAAGGATCTAAATTTTTTCGTGAACATGTACTTTAATAAAACGAACAAAAGTCAATAAAACGCTCTGTTTCGATTTTTTTTTTTTGTTGCTACGCCCTTTTGCATTTAGGTGACGATAAGTATGTGTCTAGTTATTTGGTTCTTCTCATATCAATATTTTAACAGAAGCAATTGGAAGTGCTAAAATTTTAAAAAAATAAAAACTGGACTATCTTCTGCATAGAAAAATATCCAGGAAAAGGAAAAGGGCTGAAAAATTTGATATTCCGTTTTATGGGTTGCTCTCGATTTCTCCAACATCAACGATAAATGTAAGAATTTTTCCAAGTAAAATTTTATCAAAACTTAAGAAAAGAATCGCTTAAGTCCTAAACATTTAAACCAAATTTTTTTTTAAGAGAATATTTTATAAGGTCTCCTTAAGCCATTGAAATAATTGTCATGTTTGTTATGTTATTGTTTTTTTTTTTTTACTAATAAACTCTTAATAATAAATAAGTTATACATTTTTATTTATTGAAATTACTTAATTTATAAAAAAAACTTTATTAATCGGTTAACCGAACGATAATAAAATTAACCAAAACCTCTTCTAATTAATCGAGCGATTAACCGATTAAATCAAAAGCCCGATTAAATGAATACCCTAGGATTAACTCAAAATTCAACCGTTTCATTACCAAAAAGTAGACAAAATAACACGATATTTTTACAGCATTAATATATGAATATAACGTGTCGAGTTTTTCCAAAAAGTGACAAAAAAATTTTGAGTTAATACCCTCTTCTAGATCAAGTGCAATATGTAGTTATTGCTTTTTATATAGGAAAATTGTTTCTTATTCTACATAATTTTATATTAAAAATAAATTTAAGACAAATTCTTAAATAAAATAAAATATTCAAAATTTTTATTAAAAGTTACTTTTATTTAAAAAAAATTTTTTTATTTTGCATTAACATATTTTTCAGTAGTATTGAAAAAAACATATATTTTTTATTAAAAAAAATTTAATTGTTATTAAACTCTTCATTTTCATATACCTCTGGATATAAGCCACGTGTAGCAATGAAACATGCATTATTTCTATTACGTTGCATTTTTATATATCCCTTATCACCCCAATCAGGGCCCCAAGAATTTTTAACCAACCAATAATCTTGGCCTCCTTCTGTACCATAACCCACCACTAAAACTTCATGATTAGGCCATCTCGTACATGAAGTATTTAAAACTCCTGAACGATAATTCACAAAATCTCGATTTACCTCGATAGCCACTATTACAGGTCCTATTTCTTCCACAACCTTTTGCATGCATTGTTCATCACGATAAGGTATTCTTACGTAACTTTTGCAATATAACACAATTCTTGCTTTTCCTACTTTTTTACATTTTCCCTTCTTTGCCTGATAGACAGAATCAAGCTCGAAAACAATGCCGTTTCTTTTTACATAATCAAGAGCCATATCCGCCATTCCACCGTAACAGCCAATCCCAGCACAATTAACTAACATTTGTTCACTTAACTCAACAGATTTGTTGGTTTTCAAGAAGTAATGAGCCTCTAAACCCGCAGCGGCAGCAAAAGCCCAACAACTACCACAACGTTTTTGATCTTTTACTTCACTAATGGCTCCCGATTCACGCCAATCCTTAAAATTGGAAGAATTTTTTCCGGGTTGACAAGAATTTTCACTAACGCTAGAACTCACTTTCGTTTCGCTGAAAAATGTATTAGTTAAATAGAAAATAAAATCATTTTAAACTTACACATGTAAATAAATACATACTTTTTATCTTCCACCAAACCCATATAATACTTTTCAACTTCCTCAAAGTTCATATCGGCAAAATAATTTTCCCCCATTTCAAAGGTTGATTGATTTTGGTTAAAAAGTTGATTGTGTTTAGCAATTGCTTCCATATTTGTTTTATATCTATTTAAATGATCGGTTCTTTTAGCTTCGTCTTCAAATGTCTTCTCATGTTTTTTACTAAAGGCGGTAAACCTTTGTGACCAATCCGGATCATCCGTGGCTAAAGCCAAACCACAGCAAATAAAGACCAATATTAATGATATCACTTTCATTTTTGATATTGAACTGTTTAAAATTTAAGTTTCAGCTTCGGTTTATATACTTCCACTACTTTGAAAAAAGCATTGGGCTTTAACCTCAAAATTTGTTGTTATTTCTTTCAAAAACTAATAACTAAAAGACCACGTAGGCCTTATACATAAACAGGTTATAAGCGGTTTATTGAGATACACAAGTTTAATTCCATAAATATCATAAACCAGTAATGAACTAGTTTTTATTGAATAAACCGGTTTAACCCTTTCGGGACGGAGTTTTATTTTGAAAACCGAAATATTTTTGGATGAAATTTTGGCATATTCTAAGCAAAAAAAATTGGTCTGCATACTCACAAATCATAAAATCCTTCTTTTATCCTGGGACATATGAACCCAATATAAGTGTGCTTCTTGGGCGATTAAAATTTAAAACAAAATAAATATATGATATTTAAGTAGTTCAACGTTGTTGTGATATTTATTAGGTGTAAATAAAAAATTTACAAAATTGTTCTACCAATTTCTCAAAAAAATAGAAAAAGTTAATGAACGCAGAGATGACACTCAAAAAAACTACTCAAAAAAAGTGCCGACCCAGCAGACAAAAAGAGCTAAAAAGTTCTAAATTTAAAAATCAAAGATTGTTATGTTTTCCATCCATTTATTATTCGGTTTTGTCCTTCAAGACTTATTTGTATTAAAAAAATTTAATTTAAATATTATTGCTTAGTAAAGTTACTACTCAAAGATTGTATACAAATCAGCCCAATTATAAGTAAAAATTCCCCGGGAGTTTTTACCCATTTTTACAATTGAATTTAAATAGCGAAAATAGGAGAAAGAAAAATCTCGTGGTGAATTTTTATTTATAATTGGGTTGAATATTTACATTACAATATGTACATACGCAGTAACATTTCAATAAGTATATTTAAAAATATGAACAGACATTTTCAGAAAAAAGGGCTAACGGGAAAAATTACGAGCCTGCAGTAATCAAAAAGCCCCAAAATAGCTAAGTTGGCATCACTGCCTGAACGCTTTAACAGCAAAGACCAGGGCTGACAGATGTCGACGATTTCTCGCCAAACGTGGCGATTTTAAAACTTGTTTGGCTTCCTAAATTTTGATTTGGCGACATGGCGATATATAAAGTTGTTGGCGATTTTGTTGGCTATTTTTGATAAGCCATAAATTTGTTTTGATTATCATAATATTTTTGTTATTCTGCTGTTTTTATGTATGAAATTTCAGTCATTCTAATGAATGGTCAGCATTGGAAACTGAATTAAGTAAAATATTGAAATGGCTGATGAAGATATTAAAAATCTTCGAAAAAAATATTTTTATATGTAAAGATGCTCCTTAAACAAATAACAAATAGAATTCCTGAAAATATGAATTAAAATTATTTTAAGTTTTTGGACATTTTTCCCATTATAAAATGTGGCAATTTATTATATATTATAAGAAAACTCGTTGCTGTGAAGGATATTTTAAAGATTTGTATGAAACCTAAGATTATTTTACTGATGATGTTCCATCTAACTTAAATAAGTGCCAAAAAAGCAGGTACGTACCATTTTGAAGAACTTGCTTTGGCTGTATTTATATGCTGGTAATTCCAAATGCTTATGCCTTTGCTGAAAGAGTATTTTCAATAATGAACTCTACTTAATAGATTGCAAAAGTTTAATTGTTGATATGTTAAATAAATTTAATTTCCATACAATATATTCCGAAAAAAGATGACAATGAGGAATGTCTTGAGGATGTATAGCGTTTTTGTAAAATAATAGAATTGCAACAACATGCAAAAGTATATCCAATATTTGTTTAATACTAATAGAAAAAATTATTTTTTGCTGCTTTAAGTAGACTACTGTGAACAATTTTATAGTTAACATTGTATATTTTTGTGTACACTAATCATTTTTACTTTGTTTTAAATAAAAATTAAACAAAATATATATCATGGCGAGTTTTATCGATTCGGAATAGATAAATTTTCAAGGGTTTTAAAAAATTTTTTTTTAATAATTTACAAAAATTTAAATTAATTTTATTGTCAAAGACTAATAAAAAAATGATTTGGCGATTTTTGTTATTGAATTTGGTGAAAAAGGTCCAAATAAATCTGACACCCTGGCAAAAAGTAGCAAGTTAGGCACTAGCGATGTTACGAATATTCGTATTCGAAATGCCGCCTATTTGCCTATTTACGACATTCGTATTTGCCAAATTCAAACGAATATTTCACGAATATATCGAAAAAAGATACAAAAGTGTAAAAAATACATAAAATGAAATAAAAAATATTAGTTTTTGATTTTCTTTAACGCAAAATAAAATCCATTTTAGTTAAGTAAAAAACAAACACCCTAGAATTATTGTGCCGCCACAAAAAGAATTTATGAAAATTACTCAGGTTAATTTTAAGCATTCCTAGATAAACTATCATTTGCAGAAAATTGTCTAAATTGTCAATGAAATATCAAGATAATTCCGATCTCATTACCCAAATTAGAAAGGGGGGTGCTTTAAAACCATGTGAGATAAGGCCATGATGGCTTTATCTCTCATTCAATAGGGAGATAAAGCCTTTTTTCATTTGAATGGGAGATAAAGCCATCATGGCCTTAGCTCACATTAGCAATATTAGAAAAAGGCTTTATCTCTCATTTCAGTTTTGAAGAACTTTTGCATTTTACATTGATTAATAATAGATTTTCCCTTTGACGAAATCTGGCTTCGCATACTTAAGTTTTTCCGCGTGGCGGCCTGCGGCCGTGCTTACGAGTTTTCTCCTCCAGTAGGACGCGGCAGGTGGCTTCGCTGAATAAAGTTTTCCTGCGTGCGTCACAAGAATAAATAAATTTATTTTCCCGGAAACACTAAAGTAAAGTATTGGAATCTGGCTTCGCATACTAAAGTTTAAAATATGGCTTTATCTCTCATTTGCGAAAAAAAGTATGGCTATATCTCTCATTTCGCAAAATTTTAAATATGACCTTACCTCTCAATGATTGGGCAATAAGGCCATTATGGCTTTATCTCCCATTCAATTGAGCAATAAAGCCATACTGGCCTTATCTCACATGGTTTTAAAGCACCCCACCATTAGAAATGCGTTCACTGCAGTGGATTGACATTTGGCAAGAAACTCGGAGAGATCTTTTTGTTCTGCTTATTATCCAAAAACTAGGAGTGGGAAGCGAAACAGCTTGATATCCATTACAAAACACTGTGAAAAAAAAATTATGCAAAATAAAGTTAAGAAAAAGAATGTGGTGATTCTTGAAACATGTAAAGATCAACCCGGGTTCGAATCCCACGTCAGCCAAGAAAAATTATCAATAAATTTTAATAAAAATTCCAAGTTGTAAAATTCCTTCCTCAGTAAAAATAATTTAATGAAAATTAAATTTGATGAACTCGAGCCTAATTAAATAATATCAAAGAGTTAAGAAAAAACTTTAAATTAAATATGTTTAAAACTGCCGAAACAGGTCGGTGAATTACTAAGTAAAAACGCAAAAAGAGTGACCATTTCAGAATTTTTTCAGTAAAATATAGCATCCAAAATTTCGATTTAGCTGCAAAACTTTCTTTAAGCATTTCGGCATTTTATTTAGTAGTTTTTAGCTTTATTGTTAGCTTGGAGGAATAGTTTTATTCATTAACTCGGCTTTTTATAAACCCTCGTCAGGCGTTATCATTTTACAACGTTAACTGGCGGTATGGGTACAATTGCACCTCCATACAAAAATGCCCTTACCTGTGTATTAATAACATTTCTTTAAAAACTAATTTCACCATTTTATGCCTAAATTTATAATTGCTACAGCAGCAGCTAAAAATTTAAACAAATTTATAATTTATTTTTTATTTTATAGTGCATCTAGTATTCCACTCCTATTTAAACAATTTAAATTCAAATGTAGAAAGAAAACGTTTCTATTGCCTAATGAAGGCAGCATTTATGTTTTAATGGACACTTAACGAGGAATAGAAATATAATACTCAAGCAATTCATTAATTATTTATTGATCTACACTTAAGTATACAAAACGGGGAATCCCCAAAATTCCCCAGGCCCTATTATTACGGAAAATTCCCACGATATATTTTTTAAAGTTACAAGAAATGCGCTGTATATTATAAGCGTGGAGATGTCACAGACCTTTTAGGCATCTGATGATTAAGGAGAAAAAGGAATAGGATATCAAAAATGAAAAAGTTACAATTTCGTTACACATTTACAAAAGTTTGTTTTGTAAACAAAAATATGAAACAGCTGTTTCAAAAATTCTTGCATGTTAACATTTTACCAGTAAAAGTTTGCAAGAGTTTTTTATCTCTTGATTTTTTTAATTTCTTTGGACGCTCTCTACTTGCAAATTTTTTGGGTTAATGAACACTTTCCAGTAACAATTGTTACAAATTCGTAACAATTTTGAGTAAACGAACACACGTGTTGTCAAGTAGAATAAATTTTCTGTTATGTTGGTATTTACATTTCATAACTAATTCTTAAACCTGTGCTTGGGACATTTAAGATAAGAATTTGTATTGGATATAAAAAAAAGATAAAAGTTTGAAAATTGCTGTATTCCAGTAGTCCCGTAAGGGTTAAAACCACATAGTTTTTTTATTTTGCTTTATCCATCTTTGCTTTTTGCATATTTGACTCGCTCTTGGAAATATATTCCGATATTCAAATTTAAATTTAACAAATAAAAGTGCTATATTAAGACATAACGAATCTTATATGCCCTATATATATGCAGTTGAACCTCGGTTATCCGGGCCCCTATTAACCGGTTACATCTATTAACCGACATGCTGCTCGCTTTCTTTTGCAACCTCTATTATCCGTGATTTTACCCCTTTTATCCGTGCTTCTTTTTTATACCTCTATTAACCGTGCTTTACCTCTATTATCCGTGCAACAAGCACACTTTTGATTTCTTTTCCGACCAAATACACATACGCATAATTCAAATTCGATGATTCGCATTTTTAATTATGAATTCACTCATGTTTATGTTGCATACAAATACATACATATGTATGTAGAACGTGCCAACTTAAAATAACTTTGTAAAATAAAGACTAACTGCCGTATTAATAAAAAACTAAATTTGATATGAAATCTATTTTAAGGAAAATTTTTATGGAAATTTAGTTTTATTTTAAGTTAACAAAAAATTAAATTTTTTGTGTTTTCATACTATATCGATTAACCGTGTTTTTCGATTATCCGTACATAGTCCGGTCCCGTGCGAGCCGAAAAATCGAGGTATATATATAAATTATGATGCAAAATCTTCTTTTTATCATCCTAATGATATTTTGGCGATATCTTCCTATTTTATTATAAGATTTCGTATTGCCATCGAGACACGTTTCTTCCCGAATGAAGTATCTTCCGCAATACGTAATCGATTATTCCCGTAATATTATGGATGTTATTGTCGGTCAATAATTTAATTCAGGTCTAAAACGCAACTTATTTTAATGCTGACGTTCGTTTTTGTGAAGCTTAGTTAATCATATATATGTATTTATCATAAAGAGCCCACTCCTGTCGGTGGAGGGTATCAAAGATTTGGCACAGCCGAATATAGCACTCTAGCTTGTTTTTTTTTCAATATTGGTTTAATAAAATAAACACCATAAAAATAAATTTTAATTCCATGTTCTTATATTATTTTTTAAATAAGTCATACAAAGGAATTTTTAAGACCACAAAGTGAATGGTATATAGATTCGGCATAGCCCAATACAACACGTGTTTTTTTTTTAAATATTGGTTTAATAAAATAAACATCAGAAAAAACTAAATATTAGTGGCGTGTTCTTTATTATTTTTTAAATAAGTCGTACAAACAAATTTTTAAGACCACAAAGTGAATGGTTTATAGATTCGGCATAGCCCAATACAACACTATTACTTGTTTCTTTTAATGAAAATGTTGGTTTAATAAAATAAACATCAGAAAAAATTAATTTTAAGCGTGTTCTTATATTATGTGACGTATAAAGAAATTGTTTAAGACCACAAGGTGAATGGTATATAGATTCGGCATAGCCCAATACAACACGTGTTTTTTTTATACCCTCCACCACCACTGTGGTGAATGGGGGTATACTAAGTTTGTCATTCCGTGTGAAATTTTTTTATTATATATCTAAGACCCCATAAAGTATAGTATATATTCTGGCTCCTTGAGTAATTCTAAGTCGATTTAGACATGTCCGTCTGTCTGTCCGTCTGTTGAAAACACGCTCACTTTCGAAAAAACGCAAAAGAAAAGAACAAACTTGGTCTCAAATTGCTTGTAGTTATCCTAAGCAGTTTGGGATTGAAATCCAGCAACATCGGTTCAGTAGGATTAAAACTATGAATCAAAATGTGAAACCACCACCCTAAAAAAATTGATAATTTTGATACAAAAACTACCATAAATGGTGGAATAATGCAAGGAATGATATAACATTTTGCACGAATTCGCTTTATACGACTGCAAATCATACTGCCAAATATCGTGAAGATCGGTCCATAATTGACAATAGGCCCCATATAAACCCTTCTCGCGGAAAACAGTTTATTACGCCTAAAACCGCAATAAATAACGCTAGCATACTAAAGTTTGGTACGTCACAGTTTTATTGGACCAGAAATCACACTGTAAAATTTTTTTGATGATCGGTCCATAATTTACACTAGGCCCCATATAAATTATGCTCTCGGAAAACAGTTTATTGCGCCTAAAACCAAATAAAGCCCACTTTGGGAAAATAATTAAATTCGCCTAAAACAATCACAGATATAGACATTGCGGTAAAATTTCTTACTTTAATTCATATGGCCAGAAAAAATATCATGCAAATTTGTGAAATTTACTGTGAACGCTAAAACTAATTACACTGCTGTATTGAAATTTATTCTAATTTATTTTTTGTAATACCAGAAATCAGTCTTCAGAATTTTGGGATGATTGGCCCATAATTTACCATAGGTCCAATACAAATTACCATCCTAAAAATCATTTTAGTTCGGCTAAAACTGTTACGTGTCATGATATTTTACTCAAGCCAGTTCAAAGTTCTAACAAGAAACGCATAAAATTTTCTTATTGTCGGTCACTAATTTAATTCAGGTCTTAACCGCAACTAATTTTAATGCTGACGTTCGTTTTTGTGAGGGGGAAACAATCAACTGCACTTGCGCAACATTGCACTGAATACGCACACAAACCAAGCTTTGAGAAAGTGAGAATTTTAGGTAAAGAGAAAAGGGAAAATAAGAGATACACCTTGGAAAGCTTGAGAATACAGCAAAAATCGACAAGAGCAATAAACACAAAAAAAAGACAAAGACAATACAAATGCGAACTACATTATTGCAATATTTTAGTAATAATAACCACTGTGATCAAATAAAAAAAGGACATATTTTCTGTGATATCTTTACTACATAACTTTATTTTAATATATATTATTGTAAATTATTCGACCATCCATTATATTATTTTTAATTTCTATTTATTTAAGTTTATGGTCTATTTTGTTTTATAAAAAAGTTAATCTTTATTTTTCTTTCGAATTATCGTAACTCCGTTGTGTTACGTCTTCAGTATTGAAAATTTTTTAAAAAACATTTACATAAAAAACAAATTAACAAAATTCCTTAAAATAAAAAAAAAAATTGGCAACATTTGAAAAAATTCTTATGCTAATAAAATATTTAAACATAACACTGGTTTAAGTTAATTGGGACCTCCTGAACACGAAAAACGCTGTAATTTTTTTTTTTCTAAGTACCGTTTTTTAGATAACGCTACTTTTGTGTTTTTCGGTGTATGGTCCCACTCAAACCCTTGTGGAGCCCAACCGAAAAGTACAAATGTTAAACAAACTACTTTTTTCAAATTTTTAAACATCGGCTCATTAACAGCATTTTTTAAATTAAACACTTTTTCCCAATACTCATCAGCGGCCATGCCTGTGTTAAATCCAAGCTCTTCATGGTTGAGGAGAGCGTGCTCACGCCATTCCTAATGCAAAGCATTCTGGTCGATAAAATTTAACAAAGACGGAAATTTTTTTAATACAACAGTTAAATCATTTTATTTAAAAGATTGAGCTTCCTTTGAATTAAACATATTTATAATATTAAATATTTCATCGGTAAATACGAATTTTAAATTTATTTGTTTTAAAACTTCGATATAAAATGATTGGCAATTTTTTAGTAAATCATATTTCTTATTCTGATCTTCTATTAACGTAGCAAGCGAAGTAAATTTTAAGTAAATTTTTTCAATTGATAAAAAATAATTTGGATTTGAAAATTCTATTTTCAAAACATCTGTTGCCTTTACATAGTTAAATTCTAAATAATTGCTAGCAATTGTTTTAATTAATTTTTCAACTTCCGACTGCAAAAGGTGTAGACGAGGTTTTTCCGCCTGGAATATTAGATTAAAATCGTTTAAAAGTTCCAAAGTGTATGACATAAATTCCAAATAAATTTTTGTAATGACATTACTCAATGAATCAAAAATTTCTTGGTTGCCTTTAGTGGGATTCTCGAATAATTCCAACCGAAAATATTCTGTTAAAACAGTATATTGCTCCAGAGTTCTATCAACACACGATTTAAGTGAAAGCCATCGTGTTGCTGCTGGACTTAAAATTTGATGGTTCTCTAGTAATTTTGAAATTCTTGAAGTTTGGATATCCTCTTTGAACTTCTACATAAGTGTCCTGCGATGCTTCTTAACATGTCCTCTACTGTTCCTGGTAATTTCGTACAAGCTTTTGTCGCTACTAGATGTATAAGATGGCAACTGCATTTAATGCATACAATGTTCTTTACAGACTTTTTTAGTTGACTAAAAACAGAGTTATGGTCGCCAGCCATGACATTTGTTGTGTCAGAGGAAAATTCAATAAAATTTTCAAAAGGCACAGAATTAGTACGTAGCCAGTTTAAAAGTGCCTCACTGAGGTCTTCAGCTTTCCCACTGTCTGTTTCAAAAAGATCCAAAAAATGAGTTTCAACTTTTTCATTATCTGGATGATAATAAATTACACAAAAAGCACATTGCTTCTTAACAGAAATGTCTGTTGTCTCATCCATTATAATGCTAAAAAAATTTCCGGGTATACTAATAATTTTTATTATGTCTTGTTTAAATGTTGGTCCAACTAATCGTGTGACTATATTAGTTGCCTTTGTTCGGCCCAAATGAATTTTTCGCGCAATTTTTGAGTCCGGAAGCGTATTTGCCAAAAATGGAATAAATGAGTCAGATAGAGAAAACGGAAGATTATTGTCGGCAAGAAACATGCAAATTTTAATTTCGGCTCTTTTGATGGCATGATCTTCATAGTTTGAAGTAACCAATTGTTCGATTGGTTTGCAGTTCTTTATTGCATTCCAATTTTTTATATGCTTACAAGAATTCAGGTGTTTGTTTAATACTGGCTTATGGTTTGCTAATGTTATTTCACAAACTTTGCAAAATGATACCGCATTTCCCTTAGTAATTTTTTTCATCAACCAGCCATTGTACTCTTTTATTAACAGCCATTTATCATTAAAATTGTACGTTGTCTTTTTTGGAGAATGACCTGTAAATTATAACGAAATGCCAATAATTCCATATGTACATAATATTTGTTTAAAATATAAAATTTACTCACTCATTTTGTTTATATGTACCTAAATATATAATATAATATTTGCAGTCTGCTTTTTTAGTTTTCTTTTTTGAATTTCGGGTTAAAAATTGTTTTATTTTATAAAACTATTATACAAAAACGGCCTGAAATCAATAACTGTAAAGATCGTTATTATTTGCTTCTAAAATTTCATCTTAAAACACATACACAAGAAGACAGATGAACTTAGAAAACCTAACAACAAAATACATGTTATTTTTGTATTTAGTTGTCACTTTTTTTTGGTATTCACAACGAAATGATAACTTTAAAAAACTTTGTCAGAGACGGAAATTTTAATATTTTATTTATGTATTTTTTGCGTAAAGATTCAAAATATACGAAAAATGTCAGGATTATACACGATACATGAAGTCATCAAAAGATACGAAAAATGTATCTTTCGTATCCTAACGGCAACACTGGCAGTCATAGCCACTCCATAGCCTCGCGAGGCAGTAAATAATCGTATTTTTCACACAGACACGTTCGGCAATTCACATGTATACAACAACTTTGTTCGTTTCAAAACATCAGTATATCATCAGTCTCTGCTCAAGCTTTGTGAAAGCAATACCACGCACGCTTGTTTGGAATTGTTTTTGTTTTTTTCGTAATCAACACAAAAGCACACAGAGCAACAATGTTCAGTAACTCTTGGGAACTGATGTTTTTTTTTTTTTTTTTGAAAATCGTGAAAGGAAGCCACAATGTTATATTTGTTTGAAGCAAAATGCGACAAATTTAATATAAGCTGGCATTATTTGTCATGCCATATTAATTATAAAAAAAAAAAAATATTTAATACTAGCTGGCCCGGGTACCCGGCGTTGCACGGGATCCAATGATTTCATTAAAAAAAAAAAAAAAAATTGAAAACCAAAAGAAAAAATTGATAAAAAAAATTTATATAAAAAAAAAATTTTATGGGATGTACGCCCCTTTGTCCAATCTTGACCTAATTTAGCCTACTTGTCCTTCTTGGTCGACAGTAATATACTGTGAAAATGTCATGACGGTCAGTAGTTTAGAAGCCTATACGGAACAAAGATATATACATTCAATTTTATATATATAGATTGTAACACAGTGTACAATTCGGCAGCGACCGCAGCTTCTGTTTGCGACCGCACACAAGCACATAATAGCGGAGTTCAGTGTTTGGTGCAAATGGTCTTGCGAAAGAGCAAATGCAAAATTGCGTAGCTTTTTTATGAAATCTAACGGAAACTCTGTGTATTTTGTTGTTGGATTTAACAAAAACGCTATGATATTTTGCATTTGCTCTTTCGCAAGACCATTTGCACCAAACACTGAACTCCGCTATTATCTTTGTGTGCGTGATTTCGGGGCTTGATTATCACTGGTTTAAAGAAACAAAACACATAGTTGCATTGTTTCGGCACATTGTACATGTACATGGTTAAAATACAGTTGTAGTATACAAACTTTGTATTAGTACGTTTTGGAAGTCAGCCGTACGCACCGTTCCTATTAGAGAATAGTTCATTGGAACTAGGTCGTTCAGGAACGACACAACTCTATTTATTGCCCCCAATAAAAAATTTTGCTAGCTATACTTTTCGCGGTCAATTCCTTCTTAACCCCCACTCCACTCCTTCACCCATTTTTAGCATCATTTTACTAAAACCAACCGTATACATGAATTCGCCTTGTACTTACTCGTACCGTTTTATCCCTAGGTAATAAAAGAAATTTTTCACTTCCGTTGTTAATAATTAAAACCATGTTACAAACAGTGTGACCAGACCTAAAAAATTTTCACAGCTAAATCTGGCATTGGACATGGCCAAAAAATGTTAAAAATAATGCTACATTTTTTTTTAAAGATATTTGTTAAAAATGTATTACCAGTATGAAGTTTTATTCGTGGCAAAATACATTTTCGTGACTTATTTTTTAACGAAATGATATAAATGGTTATATTTAAACAAGTGGATAGATTTTGGTAAAGTATCTGATTCACAAAAATATGAAGCACAGCTAGTTGAGAATAAATTTTAAATTAAGAGGCCCATAAAAGATTTATTTCTATGATATACGATATATTATTTTTTATTGTTTAAAAAAAGTTGAAGCTTTAGAATTATTACTTTTTCAGAAGTTTAGAGCACTATTGAATTTTTATCTTAATAAAAAGTGAAATTCCTTTGTACTTTTACATCGCATATTTACAAACAACATGATAAGGGCATTTCTAATATTCCCTGAATATTCTGTTTTTTAACAAGACAGGTAAGACGTTTCTTTACATAAGAATTATCCCTTTTCATACGAAATTATTCTAGGTACAACTATTTTAAGTAAAAATTTATTATAATTTATAAAAAAATTTAATTAAAATCAAAAGAACTATTCGTCTTAATTTTTAAAATAAATAATGCTAAAAACAGCTAAAGACATTTTCTAAAAATGCTAAATAACTGCAAGTGCAAAATGAAAATTTTGCAGCTAAATGCTGCAAAAATGCCAAAATGGCCACACTGGTTACAAGCAAAAATAATATTTTATAAAGCATGCATTAAGGCGATACTAATTTCTAGTCACCCCTATTGTGAATATCTTTTCCCTCGAATTTTTTTCTTTTTCCCTTTATGTAGTCGCAATCGTGAGTTATTTCTACGTGAAAAAACTCGCTTGTTCGAAAAAATATGGCATCGCCGATTTTTATTCCCTTTGATTTTTCCCCAATAATTATGTGACTTTTTTAACAAACATTTAAATCGGGAATAACAAAAGAAGCACAATGTACGTAATTTTCTTGTTATTTTTTTTAAATAGTTGTTTTTAATTATTTCTTTTGATGTAAACAATATAAAGCCAAATTTTTCTGGCCAAGATTTTTTGTATTAAATAAATGATAATATTTTGTTTAAAAATTAATTATTATTAATTACACTTTTCTAGAATTTGACTATTTTTTCTGGCAATTATGTTAACCAGTGCCCATGTTCTGTAACACCCGTGGCGAGAATCTTTTCGATTGAAATGTGAGAAATGCTACAAAAATGCCATAAATTGAAACAAACAGCTATTTTTCTCACTTAACTGCGTCTGTAATATTTTTGGCGAGTAATAACTGTCACGTAAGGAAATTTCTCGCCAATATACTGAAAAAGTGTGTCTGTAAAATATTTATGAGAAAGTTCCCGCTTTGAACTGTCAAATAAACTCATAAAAACGCATAAAAACGGGGTGAGAAAAAAATTTTAACATTAAAAAATTAATTAAAAATGCTAAATGCAATAAATATTAACACGGAAGTGATAAGTATTTTGTTCTTGGCAGATTTTTTTCATTTTCAATTATATTGCTTTTGGCATTTTTAAAAAATATACGAATGTTTTTAAAGCAATTTTGTAATCCACAAACATTAAAGTCGCACTTTAAATTTTTTGGTGTAGCCGACGGTTGTATTTTCGCCGCAGTCGTTGAACATTTTTTTAATTTTAGTCAAATTTTGTCGCCGTCAACGTATGTTTTACTGCAATTTCATATCGGCTTCGAGCGGAACATTATAGACATTTATAACGTAACGACGTAATCTATTTTGATAGTTTTCGACATGAGTTACAGACACACTTTTTTCTCACATTTCGAGAAATGATGAAATATTTTGATTCACATGCTTTCGATGCGAGAAGTTCTCACCAAAGTTACAGAACATGGGTACTGGCGGGTTAACATACTTCGGGTACGCTGAATCCAGTGGTGCTTACCGTTTTTAGGTTAGCTCTTATTTTCGAGATATATTGCTATTTAACTTTATGTGCTATTATGTGCTATCAAGTCATACCGTCATAATGTCCTAAATAATATTTTACAATTGCTTAAAAGGTAATATTGTTGTGTTTCAAACAAATTTTAAGCAATTGCCCACAGCTGTCATATATATTTCTTGCAGTGATGCCAATAGAAATTTAAAAAAAAATCCCTACGTGTCTAAAAAAAATTTTCTTTTTTCCCTACATCCAAAAAAAATTACACACTATTAGCTACGTTAAAAATATAGGCCTAAATCATGTAAAACACAACGCAACGCCAAAGAAAAACATTGAAAGCACAAACAATGTCATAAATATTTTGTAATTTTGTTGTTGCTTCCTACAGAAATGAACATTGCGTTTACAGGATTAGGGCCGTAATGTTTTAAGCTCCAGGCAAAGAAATACATACTCTGTTAACATTTTGTAAATAATGGGTGATTCAAGTAGAAATACTTTTTTCAATAGCCTTTTTTTTTTGACAGATCACGTGTGAGTCGTGTCATGCTGTCATGTTATTATACCCTTCACCGAATGTAAAAGGGTATATATAACTTTGTCATTCCGTTTGTAATTTCTACAATATTGATATAAGACCATATAAAGTATATATATTCTGGCTTCTTATGAGAAGGGAAGTTCAAATCCGGTTGTCCGTCTGTCCGTCCGTTGAAATGGGGTTTCCGAAGACCCCAGATATGATGAAGGCTAGATTGTTATACATTTATGTCACATATAGTCCAGAATTGTTTGCTATTGAAATTCAGGAAGATCGGTTCATAAATGGCTGAGATATGAGCAAAAAACCACGACTACCTCTAATTTTTTCCATAAATCCCATGTTGTTGTTGTTTTTTAAATTATTTTTTCTGCATATCTCGAGAGCGGCAAGAGCTACGCCTTTCAAATTAAGTACACAAGAAATTCCGACTTAAGCCATTATTATTTAATGCCACAAATAGATTATATATGTAGATTGTTCTTATCGCACCATGGTGAAGGGTATATTAGATTCGGCAAAGCGGAATATAGCACTCATACTTGTTTTTGCTTAGTATTGTTTGGCATTTAATAATGGAGAGACTTACGCCTGAACAACGTTTACAAATCGTTCAACTTTATTACGAAAATTCACGTTCTGTGAGGAATATGTTTCGTGCACTTCGCTCAACTTATGGTCAACATAATCGGCCTAGTGAGCGTACTATTCGCAACACCATCACCCATTTTGAGACCCAGCATGCATTATTGGATTATATTCGACCGAATAGACCACGTGCAGCACGCTGCGAAGAAAATATAGCGGCCGTAGCTGAGAGTGTACACGAAGACCGTGGAGAGTCGATTCGGCGCCGTTCGCAGAAACTCGGACTGACGTATGGAACGACTTGTCGCATTTTACGTCGAGATCTTAAATTGAAAGCGTACAAAATACAGCTCGTGCAACAACTGAAGCCGCTCGTCCTTCCCAAGCGACATCGCTTCGCTCTATGGAAAAGTTCCAAGAAGTTCCGACGTTTTTGAGGCAAATTTTGTTCAGCGATGAGGCCCATTTCTGGCTCAATGGGTAATGGTAAATGGCTCAAATGGTAAACAAACAAAATTGCCGCATTTGGGACGAAGAGCAACCTGAAGAGATTCAAGAACTGCCACTTCATCCAGAAAAAACAACGGTTTGGTCTGGTTTGTGGGCCGGTGGAATCATCTCTCCATACTTCACCGATTCGTATGATTTTTTCTGTTTGTTCGTCTAATCACGAGGAAGGTTAAGAAATAAGGTTAAAAATCGAAAAAGTGAAAATTGTGTTTTGTACATTGCACCATTAAGATTAGTCTGCTTAAACTCGATAATTGCTTGACCGATTTAAAAGCAATGTTAGGTGGAACGAAGTTCACCGGGTATGAATGATTATCTTTTGTTTTTTTCCGTACCTTTCGTCAAGAATTCTTCTTGAAATCCAAAGCGCAGTCAAGAATGAAAAATTATCAATAAAATTTTAATTAATTTCATGTTGTAAAATTCCTGTCTTCATAAAAATAATTGAATGAAAATTAAATTCAATGAACTTAAGCCTAATTAAAAAATATCTATATTTGGATTAAAAATTTTAAAAAATGTTAAAAATTATGGTACAATTTTTTAAGATTTTTTTTTAAGTTTATTATTAGTATGAAATTATATTCGAAACTGAATAAATGTTAGTGACTCATCGGGTGAAATCAAGTATGCAGAGCCGCTTCATATATATATATATATATATATTAGGGAGATCGAACGATTATTATTCGTTTTAACCGGTTATTTTAGCTTTGCCCAAGTCGGTTATTTTAAAATGCCCATTTTTCGAATATCGAATAAACCGGTTATTTTGGTATAATAAGCCGGTTATTTTAGTACTGTGTAATTTATATACATTTTCCTTACTCTTGTTGTAGATGTACCCGTAATTCAAGTATTTTCTAATTGAATATTGGCAAAACTTAAACTTATTATGAACACTGTAAATACAAATCGCTTATAAAAGCGTCTGTTTTTGTAGAAAAAAAAACCAAAAACTATTCAAAATACTACAAAAAGTAAATAGTAATTTGTGCAAGAGTATTCTAAATATTAAATATTTTTTGATATATATGGATAGGTTATCTCTAGATATTTTTCGAACGCGATTTAAAAGATAAAAATTATAAGTTACAAAAGTTCTTCCATGTCACGACTTATTAATCACCTTTAATTAGTATACATGCTTGACATTAATGTGATCCATATATATAAATAATACTTTACTAAAATACGCTGCAAAAAATTAATCATTGGGTGATATATTAGCCCGTTGTGTTGCCGAGGACGAAATGCCCGTTAAGGCACTAAAAACTCTTTAGTAGTTCAAGCATCTCTTCATGCTGAAAACTACAACATTTTGGCGAAATCTACGATATGGAAAAATTTTCTTCCAGTTTTATTTATTAAAACACCAAGAACTAAAAAGCAAAATTGAAAAAATCAAACAATGTCATGGAATGTTTTAAGTCAGTGGTTTCCAACCTTTTTGAAGCCACGGCCACAAAATGATTTTCAAAAATTTGGCGAACCCTTAACGTTTTTGCTCACAAAGTTTGAAAATATTATTCAAGGAAAATAAAAAAAACATTAGAGTTTGCTAAAACCCGTAAAAATGTGAAACCGCGGTTTCGGTTTTAAAATGATAAAACCGGTTGGTTTCGGTTCGATTTTCGGTTTTGAAACTATCCAAGTAAAACTACACTCATATATATATATTTTTTTGTATGTAATACAATTTTTTTATTGGTTTTAATTCAGGTACTTTTATTGAAAAAGAAACATTTCTTCTTCTTAGTACTTATTTTAAGTACTAGGCTGTTATGTACAAATTTTTTATTCCTACCATGATAGAAGCGCTGCAAAATGTAAAAAAGGAACTATATCGCTATATTCCAAAAGAGCTGCAAGAGGAAATGGTGAAGATTAAAACAAAAAAAGGAATAAATTAAATTTAGAAAATGATTTGATTGTTTGCGTGTCACAATTACAACCACGTTTTTCGCATTTAACTAAAAAATAAGCGAGCGTTCGCATTAATATAAGCACAGGGGGTCGCGACCCACCGGCTGAAAACCTTTGTTGTAAATTGACAAATATTTCAATTCGTTCATTCAAAATAAATTTGAGCGAATATTCAATAATAACCTTATAAAATTCCTATAATTTATTTGCTCTTGCAAAACGTTTGTCTAGATCAAATATCATTCAACAGTTTCTAAATTGCATTATGCAAATATCTTCTTACAAATAAAGTTTAGTATATCAATAAAATATTGTTGAAAATTTAGCTAAAGTTTGATCAAATTACTGGTCCCAATTTTGTGGATTTTATCGTAAAATATTTGTTAGGTCTGATCTAAGTCATATCTTGGTTCCAAAGGTTGGTTCCTTACCTTTGCAAATTGTTTTGTTTTTAGGGTAAAAACGGGTAAATTCGGTAACCTTATATCTCTAAAACTAAAATAGATACAAAAAAAATTTAATACTTATCGTTGTTCTTTAGAAAAATAAGCGGACAGGTGTCTGGTACTTTTTGTGGGAATTAAGCCCTTTAACGGAGAAAACGGGTAAAACATGTATTTTGGTATTGTTTTGCCACCCCATCTATCTTTTAAACCCATAAACATAGAAATGAGGGTTATATCACATTTGAAACTTATCTAAAAAATCCAAATACGAATTTGGTACTTTTTCGAAATACGGACTTTAAGGGGTAAAAACCGTAACTATTTTTAGTACTTTTTTTACAAAATTTTTTTTTTATTCATTGACATATACGTATTAAATTATGGGCTCTAACTACAATATTGAAAATTTGTTTGCTTCAATGGGGAGAAAAAAGTACCACAATGGAAAATACAGGAAATTTAATTTCTAACTTGTCTTTTTGGTTTTACAACTGGCAATTTTTTTAATTATTGTAAATATTGGTCCTAGAAACATAAACTTTAACATACAATGTCCTGAGTGGATAAGAGCCTATTAGGGTACTTTTTGCTCTTCAACTGGTACTTTTTGAATTTCCGTTATTATTAGACCAAGAAACATAAAATTCAACATGCAAAGTCCTGAGTGAATGAGAATTTGTTAGAGGGATCTTTTTGGTACTTTTTCGTTCTTTAACTGGTACTTTTTTAATTTTCGTTAATATTAGACCTATTAACATAAAATTAAACATGCAAGGTCCTGAGTGAATGAGAATTCGTAAGAGGGATCCTTTTGGTACTTTATCGTCCTCTAACTGGTACTTTTTTTTAATTTTCGTTAATATTGGACCTGTGAACATAAAATTAAACATGCATGGTCCTGAGTAAATGAGAATCTGTAAAAGGTCTTTTTGGTACTTTTTTGTTCTTTAACTGGTACTATTTGAATTTCCGGTAGTATTGGATCTAGATACATAAAATTGAACATTTAACATCTTAATTGGACAAAAATCTATAAGAGGGAAATTTGTGGTACTTTCTTGTTTTTTTTTAACTGGTACTTTTTAATTTTCGTTTGTATTGGCCCTAGAAACATAAAATTTAACATCCAAGGCCCTGAGTAAATGAGAATCTGTAAGAGGGGCTTTTTTGGAACTTTTTGTTCTTTACCTGGTACTTTTTGAATTTCCGATAATATGCAAGTTCCCAAAGAGATTCTGTAAGAGTGTTTTTTGAAAGTTTTTCAGACTGTATTGTTTGCCAAGAGGTACTTATTGAATTTTTGTTAGTATTGCATCTACAAACATAAAATTAAACAAGCAATGCGTTGAGTGAATGAGCATCTGTAAGAGGCGCTTTTTGGTACTTTTTTGTGCTTTTCCTTGTACTTTTTGATTTGCTGCTAATATTGGACATTGAAACATAAAATTAAACATGCAAGCTCCTGAGTGAATGAGAATCTGTAAGGGCGATTTGTAATATTTTTTGTTCTTCAACTGATACTTTTTTAATTTTCGTTAGTAGACCTTGAAACATAAAATTAAACATGCAAGTTCCTTAGTGAATACAACATAAACTTTGGCGTAAAAATATGTCCACGAAAGAAAAGGAGACGCTAACGAAGTGGCGGGTTAAATGCTTGTATAGTATATATGTATATGGTACTAAGCCTTAAGCGTTAGCTTCCAGCCTTAAATGCTAATGTATAAGTAGGTAGGTAGAAAGGCTGGTGTAAAGTCTCCTTCATACCTTCACACAGAGACCAATATAGTCTATTGTGACGCCTTGTTTAGATATAGATAGATGGAAAGTTGGTGAAATAAATAGCGAAGGCATAAGAAAAGATAAAAATGATAGATAAGAACAGAAGATAGCAGCCAGGCCCATTACGAATCCTATCAGACTCTCGAGTCCACAGCCCTTCCAAAATAGAAGCCTATTGGAGGCCTAACCGCCTCCATACAGTTAGGATCCTCCATCTCTGAGCCCTGTCTCGCTAACTCATCAGCCACCTCATTGTCGTTTATGTTGCAGTGACCCGGCACCCATGCATATGTATAAAATAAACTTAATGTCGTTCATACCAATTAAATAATAAATGTGCTAATTGTTCCTTTTCATAAGCTACTTTTTTTGTAATATTAACTTTTTTATTTTTCGAATGTGTTCTACATAAAGTTTTTTTTTTTTGTAACAGTCCTAATCCAAAAAAATTCTTGGAAAAACAATCAGTTATGCATTTGCAGATGTTTAGAAGTGTTGGAAAAAAAACAAAGAAATTTGAGTAATAGTTTAGCTGATGCTGCGACTGTTGATTATATGAAATAAAATAATGTAGTCATTTAAATTAAGCAAAAATAAATAAATAAATATTTTATAGAATCTGATAATTGTTCCTTTTCGTAAGATACTTTTTTATAATATTAAACATTTATATTTTTCGAATGTGAATGCACTGTAGTTTTGGCCAATAGTGTGTACAACTGATGTTAATTGTAACCCTAAACCATCGTAATAACATCTTTTCCTGCATGGGTACCTTTCGCTAACATATTTAAAAATATTGCCCCTTTTAATGTTGGGTGTATTGCAGTCTGTCTGCAGGTTTTTGCCGTGTTAGGGGTTACCATGAACAATTAATTTTGGAATACTTCCTGGTTCAATCTAAAATCCAACAATAGAAAATATTTTCAATATTAAAATATTCTAGAGGACTACAAAATTGTTTTCCTCTATTTTGAAATATAAAAACTCAAATATTTAACGATATTAAGTGCCACAATCATAGACAATAACCATTATTGATTTATAGAATTTAAAAATAAAAAGTCAAATGTTTAGAGAAGAAAATTCGTCATAAATCGTCTAACAGAATTGGGACATTAATTTCTTACGTTGTTATTTTTGTAAAATTTTGTTTTTATTTTTTGTTAATTTTGTCATGAATTCAAATTTAATTCTTTGTTCTTAAAATCTTATCAAATTTTTTTTTAATATTAATAATTTATTACACTGTAATTTTGCATAATAAACAAATTACTGTTATTGAGCTTTGTTAATTTTAACTTGAATTAAAATTCAATATGCATATCGTTATCGGTGTCGATATCGGCGATACTTTATTTTAAGTATCGATATCGTATCAGCAAAAAGGCGTATCGTTACGTCCAAGGCGAATTCATGTATACGGTGATGTCTATACTACAACAAGTAACAACACCAAAAACACACCAATGCATTTTTTTTTGTTGCTTTCGATGATCGATATGTCAAAAACAAAAGCAACTTTTGACATTTCTCTCTCTAAGTAAGAAAAAAAAGCTGTGCTTTCAAAGTTGTGAATTCGCCTTAGTTACGTCTTAGTTTTTATCGATTCTGTGCAGTTGTATTTCACCAATGGCTTCACGAATATTGTCCTTTAAAGCGTCAATTGTCTCTGGCTTGTCGGCGTTACACTTATCTTTGACGGCACCCAACAAATAATAGTCCAACGGTGTCAAATCGCAGCTCCGAGGTGGCCAAACGACATCAGCTCTGCGGCTGATAAAGCGATCTTCAAAAACAGTGCGCGAAACATCGAGTGTAGCTTCGGCTGTGTGGCACGCAGCGCCGTCCTGTTGAAACCAAATGTTGCCAATATCATCCTCTTCAATTTTTGTGAACAAAAATTCCCGATATGGCCCGATAACGATCGACATTGACTGTAACGGCCACTCCTTTCTCATTTTCGAAGAAAAATGGCCCAATTATGCCTCTGGACCAAAATCCGGACCAAACAGTGACTCGTTTTGGGTGTATCGGCTCTTCAATGTATGCGTGCGGGTTTTCTGTGCCCCAAATGCGACAATTTTGCTTGTTTACATACCCGCCAAGATCAAAATGAGCTTCATCTGAAAATATGATTTTTTTTGGCAAACATTTGCACACATTCTGCAACATTACCATGATTTTCAAAGTAATGTCGCAATATTTCCCAGCGTTGTTCAAGCGTATACACAACCATATTCGTTTAGCGGAAGGATAAAACTAATTATCTGTCAAACCAGACATGAGCTAAGTGTTACCATTCACGAAATAAGCACTAGTTGAAAAAAAACGTTAGATGGCGGACCCTTTACAATTATCTTCTTACAATCAAAGTTTAGTAAATCAATAGAAATTGTTAAAAATAAAACAAAAGTTTCAACAATTTATTGGGGCCCACATCTCAAAACAACAGACTAAAAACCCACAAGTGAAATACACTCGATAAAGCAACAATTTCTGTTTCAAATTTATTTTGCTTCTAAATTGGCAACTTGTAGTTTTAAGAAATTGACCCCAGACTTGTTATAAAATTTTCTATAGAAAATTTGTACTGATCTGTTTGTAAATACAAATAGCAGGGACTGCATATAACGATAGTTTTTCAAATTTAAACTTAACCAGAAGTGCTACGTGCATAAGAATACTTTTAGTTGCATTGCTTTTTATTTTATTAAAAAACTCAACTTTATCTATTTTTTTCTGAGCTTAATTTATTCCTTAGGAAAAAAAAAATATTTTCGAGTTTTATTTTTTGCTTAGTCTGGGTTTATACTATGAAATTTTTCCTTCAGAATGTCTAAGTTTATTGGTTAGAGGGGAGAGAAGAAAAGCATGTTCTATTCCCCTCTCACCAATTAAGTCAGACTTTCTGAAAAAAAACTTTCATTGTATGAACCCAGGCAGGAGCTTTATTTATTCCTTAGGAAAAAAAATAATTTTTCAGTTTAATTTTTTGCTTAGAAAATAAAAATAATTTTTGAGTTTTATTTATTCTTCAGGAAATAAATTTATTTCTTGATTTTTATTTATTCCTTAGAAATAAAAGTTATTTTTGAAATTTAATTTTTTTTTTGCTTAGAAAAATTGATCTTAAATTGAATAAAATAAAAAATTTATTTAATTTAACAAATAAGAGTTGGGAGAAATTCGCCTTTAAATGGTACTTTCATGTTATAAGCAAAAAAATTCAATTCAAGAAATATGTAAATGTTTTTTCTAAGCAAGAAATAAAACTCAAAAAAGAATTTTTATTTTCGTTTTTCATTTTTAATCAACTCTCTTGTGGATTTTTTCCCCCGCGAATGTTTTCCTTTTTCCCAATATGTATGTTCATTAGGGTGGGCCAATTTGTAAGGACAAAAATTTGTTCATATTGAGCCATCGATTTTTCGATAGCTTTTGGCATGAGGAAAAAAAAGTTCCACTACGACATATCAAACAAATCATTTTCGAGGTGCCCAAATTTAATTTTGTTGATTTTTTCTCAACTTTATTATACCCTTCACCGAAGGTAGAAGGGTATATATAACTTTGTCATTCCGTTTGTAATTTCTACAATATGGATATAAGACCATATAAAGTATATACATTCTGGCTTCTTATGAGAAGGGAAGTTCAAATCCGGTTGTCCGTCTGTCCGTCTGTCCGTCTAAATGCGCATTTCTTTTCTGTGGCTAATAATTTTATAATTAATATCTCAAAACAAGAAATTTCGACTTAAGCCATTATTATTTAATGCCATAGATATATTACATATGTATATTTATATAAATATCCTTTTGTTCTTATCGCACCATGGTGAAGGGTATATAAGATTCGGCATAGCCGAATATAGCACTCTTACTTGTTTTTTTTTAATATCCCTTTCCAAGGTGAAAAATGTTTATCATCAGGTTTTGGACAAGTTTTTGTCGAAATTTTTTTGTACTCGTTAATTTTAAAGGTTTTTTTTTATGATGAAAATATGATGGCATCGCCGATTTTTATTTCCGTGGGGTTTTCCCCAAAAATTATGTGACTTTTTTCACAAACATTTTAATTGGGAATAAAAAAGGAAGCACAATGTAAGTAGTTTTTTTTTTTTAGATTTTAAAGGGGGTGGAAATGCAAACAAGATACAGCTGGCTACATTGCACATTGGTGCAACAAAATTTTTCTGTCCAAAATAATTTTTATTAAATAAGTGATAATATTTTGTTTATAAATTGAGTATTTATATCATATTTTGTGAATTTCGTGAGAAATTTCGGAACGTAATAAATTTTGGGACTTAAGAAATTTCTGCAACTTTTTTTCAGCTGCGTCAAATCATCCTAACTCCGAAGGGTTCAATTCTCAATTTTTATTGTAATATACTGTATAAAATAAGTTAATCGTAAGTCGAGTTTAAAATTATTTTATATTTTGTTAAGCAAACAGTGTGTACTTCCAATTGTAAAAGACATTTGACTTTAATCATGTTAAAGGATACTTTACACTATAATTCTTTGTATTAATAAATGTCAAAAACTCAAGTTAAATGTAAAAGTGTGATAGTGTAAATGTACACAGAAAAAATTCACGTAATTTTTTTCTCAATTATACCATTAATCAAAAATAAAATCAGTTTTAATTAAACATGTAATCATGTGAATTAAATGTTTACTTACATCAACAACCTTAATGATGAAAATGTTGTAAATATTTAAAAACATTTAATTGATAATATAAATTTGTTAACTTGTAATAGATAGGTTCAGTCTGCTTATAAAGCCTATCACCCTGCCTGCATATCTTGGTACCAACATTACCCATTATATAATGATAGTATCTGAGACCGCAATACCCGGTAAATATACCCACAAGTAGCCTACGTTTCCTCTTCTCAAGAAGTAGTCTACCAGCCCCGCTACGGGACAGTTATAAATCGGTTCGACTAATCCAGAAATGAACATCCATTTGTGAAGGAATTCACATTCGGACCATGTTTACAACATCCCTTTAATGTGACTGGCAGGGATGCCGACGAAAGGCCCTGTTTGCTTAGCAGTCAGCCCTTTCGCTGCCCACATGACGCTCATGGCTGGGTACCCAACGCATTTTCAATTCATTGTGTTTTCCCAGATCGTTCAGAGATGCAAAACAGTCCATGACCAAACTGGTCTTCACCAGCTCTAAAAGCGGCCTGGCTATCCGACATTATAAATATACTCAAGCCCTTTGCCCTTCTCCTTAGACATTCCCCGGCGCATATGAGGATAGCATAGATCTGGAAAATCGAAGGATGTTTGCCCATTGGAATGCCCCTCTGGAAACCTTGAAAGTGAGTCGCTAGTAGCAGCTCACAGGTTTCCCTTGTTGACTTAGTAAACGTACCGTCTGGCCGTACAAAGACCATTTTTGTAATCTTGAGATAGCGCCTTTTGCAGCCGAAGTGACTCAGGAAGATTGTCAAATTGCGCCATGTTGACCTTTAAGGCTTCCTAATTTCCTTATGGTATTAAGTGAGAGCACAAGTCTCCTTGGCTTTGTTGAATGTGAGTTCCTCCGGATGCTCATCCACCAAGGGAACGTCCCTCTTTGGCTTACGGATCTGGAGTCGGCAGCTCTTCTCATAGGCCACTAAGATATTGTTTACTGGTGCAAATCTAATTAATATCACAAATTTTTTAATTAAAATCAATTTTTATTTTTATATTACGAAAATAAATTGACATCCAATACGACTTTATCGTTTTTTAAAATTTGTCTAAATAATTATTCTTTGCATTTGATGAGGTTTGCGTATTATTTCTAGTGTGATAGTTTGAATACAAACTGATTTTTTGATAGCCGCAACAAAACTTATTAGATATTCTTCCTAGAAAGTATTATGGAATACGTAAGACTTGTGTGATAGTGTAAAGTAGACTTGAAATGTTTACATTTTGAATAAATTAAGGGTTGCCAGGAATTAATGTGTATACTTGTGTGTGTAAGATGTTGTGATGATGAATGAATATGAATTTAGGATAATAGGTTAGCTCAGGGAGAATAAAGAAAGAGGCATTTCTAGAGTGACCACTGGGTAGAAGGTAAGATGCGGTAGAAACTAAATTCCAGTAGTTGAATGGGCTATAGTTTTACTTGCATATAAAGAAGGTGTGTAACTTAAATAGCCTATTTCCGATGTGCGAAAGAATTCTTTCTTTCGCACATCGGAAATAGGCTATTAAGTTTTTAATTTTTTTAGATAGCAATAAGCAAAGCCCTTCATCGATATTATTGAAAACTATCGATGGTGATGCGATAGTCAAAAACCATCTACAGTATCGATAGCGCTTTCGATTGTTTCACACCACACGGTGAAGGGTATATAGATTCGGCATAGCGCAATATAACACTATTTCTGGGTGTTTTTTTTTGGTTTTTTTTTTCTTGAAAATATGTGTATTAACAAAAATAAACATCAGAAATAAATAAATTTTTAATGCGTGTTCTTATATTATTTTTTCAATAAGTCGTATAAAGAAATTTTTGATATTGTTTACAATAATAACACTGGTCAACAAAAGAAGACAAATTGTATGTTTCCTTGGATTTTTTGGTTTCTATATCAGTTTGACACATATTTTTCAAATATGGCAGCAATTTTTTTCTAACAGCTTTTATTTTTGAGTAATAACTAGAGTATCTAATTATTTGACTATTGGTTTTGTTCGAGTAAGGAATTAATCGATTTTTAAATTTTAATTTTGCTCGATTAACCGAAAAAGAATTTTAATATGTTCGAATAACTCGAACAATTCAAATTATTTTGTACAATGGAAAAGACATACATGTCTATTTGATTTGATACTTTTCTTATATTACTAAACAGAAAAAAAAAACAATAAAGTAAAAATATAGTTGAACCATAAACAAAAAAATAACAATTCATTTATACCACGTATGCAGTTTTAAAACTTTTAAATAAAATAAATAATTAAAAAGGAGCTAAAGAGACCGAGACAAGACTAATGAAATAAAATAAAAATAAACTGTAACAAAGTAAACACCTCTTCGGTTGAAAATGATCTAAAAGCCAAAGTTAAATACATGCATTTGGTTCAGCAGCAATCGGGGTCCATTAATTTTATTTCAGTGTATAATTTTCAACTATATCCCGCCTGCTAAACTAAATACGAGAATTCAACAGAGGCGTTCATCTCATATTTTTATAAATAATTTTTTTATTATTTGGTTTAGACTTTTTTGTCGTGGCATTTTTATAAGAGGTCCAGCCTATTTAAACAACTTTATTATTCGTAAATCAATTTAACAAATTTGTTATTCCTGAAAATCAAGTCAAATTGAAATCAATGGAGATTCTCAATTAATTTTTTTTATTCACCGTATTTTCCCTGCTTTAGAAGAAGTTTTGGTTAAGATAAGAACTCAAAGTATGAAGAAGCTTTTTAAACTGTTTAGTTTTCCAGGTTTGTTCGATTTCAATTTCACTCATATGTATTCGATTTACCGAACATGGCTGATAACTTTATTTTTCTTTATTTTAAAGCTCTACTCTATAGGTTTGGGTAATTTGTTTCTTTTAACGTATTACTATTTTGCGCCAACAATCCGTGCTTTTGTTTTCAACTTCCTATCTAAGGACACTTCGGCTTTTAAAACGAATCCAACAATATCTTACAGGTCAACATTCATCTAGCTGTTTGAATGGTAAGAGGTGATAAAGAAATTAAAGAACGGGTAAAAACAGGTAACCCATAATCTGACAGTGCATGGTTTACATATTTATAAATGATGCTGAATTTTTTTACAATAAACGTCAAACTTAATTTGAAAATGCGCGCTATTTTAGTACGAAAATTCTTACGTATAGAATTAGTTGTTAATGCTTTATTACATGATTTATCTTACACACACCCACATCTAAAAAGGAACTGAAATATGTTTAGAAGTGCGAGTTACACAATAGATACAGAAAATTGCAACATGTTATTTAGTTGTTATGTATTTTATTCGTAAGAAATCTAAAAGAAAATATTTTTATATGTAAAACGTAGAATTTTCTAAGAAATTTATTTTAATCGATTAATCAACATAAATTGTTCGAGTTATTCTTTATTTTAAATTGGCTATTTGAATTTTTCGATCACATAATGGCGAAAATTTTTTTCGATTAATCGATCAACGATTAATTGAGTTATAACTATGTAAATATCCTCATTTACTATGTCTTCTTAAATTTTCGTTTTTTGTTTGATACTAAATTATATTTTGTTGTTATTTTAAATATGGATTCGCCAAGAATATATTGCCCAAATAATGCAGAGAGTTTTTGTGTTGTTTGTGATCATTATATGCTTGCACAGTATTGTAAACCTTTGGACTTCGTGAAAGCATCATATTTCAAATACTTTAAAATTAATATTTCCAATCAAGACATACAGTGGATGGGACGATAAATTCTCGTTCTGTTTGGCAAAACTGCGCTATATCCTTACGGCAATGATCAAGTGGGAAAAGATCCACTCTTAAATTTGTGACCCCATTGGTCCGGCGGAAGCCCCGTAATCATTATGACGATTATTATTTTTGGTACTATTTAAAACATGTAGAAAATTAGATAAAACATGAAGTTGGTTTCTAAACATTTCGGGACCCTTTTAATGGATTAACATTTTTTTAATAATTCGTTGGAATGTCTAGTTTGTGCATACATGGAAAAGTAGCAAAAATAAGTTGGAGTTTTCAAAGTTTTAAGGACCAAACCAAAAAAACATAATTTTGAACATCCTTGCAATACAAGTTAGAAGTCCTGATATACTCATCAATATGACTATACTTAAATGAAAGAGAATTTCGTGTAGATTAATAATTTAAAAAGTATTTTAAGGTTTGTAGGGCCGTTCGTGAAATATTAAGCTACTAGAAAAAAAAACTAATAATGCTATCATAATCAGCACTCTCAATCGGTGTGTTGCCCTGTGTAATTATTCTTTTTTTAGATAAAGCATGTGTTCTTCAATTATTTTTCAAGTAAATTGTATTAAGAACATTCTAATATTGTTTACTCACAAGACACAGGTGTTTTTTTTTTACAGCAACAAAAAGATTTTTGTTTTTTAACATATAGAGTGGTCCAACCAAAAAGAACAATGTTAATTGTAAGTAAAACAAAAAGTTTTCAGAAAATTATCTTAATATTTTTTATTACGATAAAAGGATCTATGATAATTATGATTGAGAAAAAATATTGGCCAAATGCCACGGCTTCGGTAGCATACCTCTACCCGATGGACAATATTTTCAATTACTCTGCGAACTCATTGAGGTTCTTTGTCGTTAATTGACCGAATTATCTCATCCTTTAGCTCTTGAATTGTTCTTGTCTTATTGACGTACACTTTTTCTTTTAAATATCCCCTAAGAAAGAAGTCCAACGGTGTCAAATCAAATGATCGTGGCGGCCAGTTAATATCGCCAAAGACGTGAGATAACACATCCATTGAATTTCACGCGTTGGCTGTGTGACAAGTGGCACCATTCTGCGGGAACCACATATCGTCCAGGTCCACACCCTCAATTTCTGGCCACAAGAAGTCCGTTATCATCTCGCGATAGCGAACACCATTCACAGTAAGTGCTTGGCCGACCTCATTTTCGAAGAAGTACGGCCCGATGACGCCATCAGCCCAGAACGAACTGGGAGAGCATGCATAAGTATTTTAACATTTCTTACAGATCCCGTTTGCTGAAATCTGCGCATAATTCTCCCGATTGTGGTCATATTTAATCGATTATGCTGACCAAAAAAAAAACTCGCGAAGTGTGCAAAATGTATTTCAATTTGAAAGAACATTTTTGTAAAGAGCATAAACAATCTTAACGCACTGGTCAACTGTGTAACTTCCATGGTTGAATTTGTCAAGCACTGAAAGAAAGAAATGTCAAATTAAAAAACTTGACGTTAAGGTGTGACTCACAATTAACATCGCGCACTATGGCTGGAACGCCCCTTATAATAATAACTGTTTTTAGTAGATATAAGTATCAACTATTAGAATTTGCCTTATTTATATAACCTTGAGAAAAAAACAAAGTACATATTTATTAAAAAAAAAAATACTTTTCAAAGTTTTAAAATAATTGAAATTGTTTTTAGCAGGGACCGTAACAGTTATAAGTTTTACTTTAAAAATGACTTTTTAATCATTATTTCTTGAACTAATTTTTCGCTTAGAAAATAAAACTTATTTTCTGAGTTTTATTTATAATTGATGTTTATTTTTTGGTTTTTATTTCTTCGAGCAAAAATAAAAGTTAATATATGATTTTGATTTTTTTGAGCAAAAATAAAAGTTATTATTTGCTTTTTATTTTTTCAAGGAAAAAAAAGTTATTCACTAAATAAATGTTATACGTGTTATAATAAATTAATTGACTTTAAATATTTATTTTAATGCCCATAAGAAATACCTGATCGTACATTAAAATAAATATTTAAAGTCAACTAAATTATTATAACACGTTAATTTCTTTCCTCTTTTAATAAGGAAATTATCACCCGCTATTCCTCCCTCTATCATACTTCAAATGATTCTGAAATTTCTGCTTGCATTGGAAATGGTACTTTATCGAGAAATAATGACTCAATAATTTAAATTCAATTATTAAACTTTTATAGTATAATTTTATTGTCGAGCCTTAAGTCTTATTTTTCAAAAACTTGAAACGTTTATACGAACCAATATTTCGGCACTTCTTTGAGGGCCTTCTTCAGGGGTTTTTTTTTTCTTATTTTACAAAATTTTAACAATTTTTTAACAAATTTAACAATAAAGGACAAATTAAAAATTTTTTGATTGAATACAAAAAAAATATTTTTCAAATCAAACAAAATATTTTTCACAACAGGCCCGGCAAAGGCCTAGGTGTATATTGTACAGATATGAGGTTGGGTGCATTTTATATAAGTGGCAAAATAGTATCCAAGCAGACGAAAAAGTGGCAAATTGCTACTTTAGTAGCACCAACGGTTACGCTGCATGAAATGCTTAACATTTACTAATTACCACTAACATAATGCTAGCTATTAGTATGATTCATCATGTAAGAGGGTTTTCTCATGTTTTATAGCGTTTCTTAGAAACCTATGTCTAGCGCACTGTCTTTTAAAGAAGTTTATTAACTGCATGACTGACATTGTCTTCCAAGTTGTCTTTTATACAAGCATATCCACGAAAACAAGACCGGCATTGTCTTGTAAGGTGTCTTATATCAACACCTATACTTGACAGTATGAGCGACAGTGTCTTCTAAGGAGTCCTCTATTAACAACTATACACGACATGAAGAGCGACAATGTCTTTGTTTGTGTCGTGCACGATTCTCGCGACATTTGTTTGAAAATGTCGTTGACGATTTGTTCTGGCTGTCCCTCACATGTCATGCAGGAATTAACATTGTCGTGCATCCGTCATCAAGGATGTCTTAAAGACGTGGGCAACTGAGTCAAAATATTTTATAGATTATAATTTGTTTTTTATTTAAGTATATATATATATATATATATATATACCCTGCCGGAGATTGAACTAGTACCTAACTAGTACCAAACTAGAACAAAAATATCCAGAACTAGTTCTCAACTGTAAACTTTTCTATACCACCTTAATGCTGTAAATAGCATTGAGTGTGCTTGGAAAATCACTAGTACTATTTGTTATAGACGTGTACTAGTACACTAGGACCACATTGGGTGCTTAAGAACCAATTCGTTACTAGTTCTTGTCTATAGAAAAAATTAGCATTATGCATTTTAAAATTTTTTTATAATAAAAATGGCATAAATAAATGATTTGAAATCAAATTTAAGAAACACTATCAAAATACAAATATGTACTCGAATTTTAGTTTTGTTACAAAGAATTCTACCAGTATACAAGTGGTCCCCTTGTACTACATCAAGTACTGGTACGCATAAGCACTAGTATTTTTATAAAAAAAAAACTATCCCCATTTGCACTAGTACTTCTTGTTTTAATAATTGTACTAGTGGCATTTTGACAATTAACTCTTCATTTCCTGTAGGGTTATCGATAGCCAAGAATACTATTTGAACATTTTTCAAAATGTTGTTTTTCAGTTTTATCCTTATAACAACCCGCTTGTTCCAAAAAAAGCCCATCTTTGGTCCCGGGGTATATTGGGACTAACAAATTTACGGGGGCCAAATGGTGGCATTTTCTGATAAGATTTAAGTTTGAGAATAAAAAATTAGTGTCAGTTGTAAAATACAAAAGAAAGAATTAAAAATTATAAAAAAATATATACATAGAAAAAAATATCTCACACAGTTTTTTAAAAATAAAAATGTAGGTCAACAAACTTCTTATTTGATTCAATCAAAATATTTATCAAAATTGCACTTTGCAAAAAAGCACTCAATAAAACATATTTAATAATAAAATAATTAAATATTTCTTCATATTCAATTAAAATATTATTAAAATATTTGAATCAAAATAAAGACAGCATTTTTACAACTCTTGTTCAGTTTTTAATAGCTTTGATATCGTTGCAAATATGACTTCAGTGTTTGTAATTCTCATTCGCTTTACAGTTTTATTTGTATAATATATTCAGTTTTTCCAACATCTTTGGGAAAAGGTTACCTGATGATCTGGCCTAAGCAACCAGTGAAATGCGCATAGGAACTAGCTTATCCCCTAACAATAAATTTTAGTGTATTTATCAAAGAATAAAAATTGGGAATTTAGCACATCATAATTACTGAATAAATAAATAAAGATTCGATAAACATTTTGTTTGATTTTTCAACATTTATAAAAATTTAATTTAATTATTTTGGGCAACAACTTTTTTAGTTGACTCAATAAACTTGGTTGTTGGCTAAAAATTCAATAACTATACCTACAAACTTCTACAAAATTCTAAAAATTAGGCTAAATTTTATTTTACAGATTATTGTTAAAAATTTATTACCAGTTTGTAGTTTTATTCGAGTCAAAATACATTTTAGTGACTTATTTTTTAACGAATAAATTTTTAATTTAGGGGCCCGTAAACTCCTGATACATGCTAAATTCAAACGATTTATTTCTATGATATAAACATTTTTTACGTCATTTAATTTTTTATTGTTTAAAAAAAAGTTGAAGCCTTAGAATTATTATTTTTTCAGTAGTTTAGAGCAAAAAATGTTTCACACATTTACACTATTGAATTTTTATCTTAATAAAAAGTGAAATTTCTTTGTACTTTTACATCGTTTATTTACAAATATTCCCTGAACATTCTATTTTTTTAACAAGGCAGGTAAGACGTTTCTTAACGTTTCTTAAGTACAACTATTTTAAGTCAAAATTTATTATAATTTATAAAAAAAAAAATTTAAGTAAAATCAAAAGAAAATAAATAATGCTAAAAACAGCTAAAGACATTTTCTAAAAATGCTAAATTAAATACCAAGTGCAAAATGAAAATTTTGCAGCTAAATAAAAAATTGTAATGCTAAATTTAGCTGCAAAAATGCCAAAATGGCCCCACTGGTTACAAGCAAAATAATATTTTATAAAGCATGCATTAAGGCGATACTTATTTCTAATCACCCCTATTGTGAATAACTTTTCCCTCGATTTTTTTTCTTTTTCCCTATATGTAGTTGCAATCGAGAGTTATTTCTACGTGAAAAGACTCGCTTGTTCAAAAAAATATGGCATCGCCGATTTTTATTTCCGTTGATTTTTCCTCAAAAATTATGTGATTTTTTTAACAAACATTTAAATCGGGAATAACAAAAGGAGCACAATTTACGCAATTTTCCTGTATATGTAGTTGTTTTTAATTATTTCATTTGATGACTATATATAGCCAAATTTTTATGGTCAAAATTATTTATAATAAATAAATGATAATATTTTGTTTATAAATTAATTTTTATAATTACACTTTTCTAGAATTTGACAATTTTTTCTGGCAATTATGTTAACCTGGTGGGTTAACATTAGGGAATGTGCTATTATGTGCTATCAATTCATATCGTCATAATGGCCTAAATAATATTTTACAATTGTTTAAAAATAATATTGTTGTGCTTCAAACAAAATAATGATTTTAATGCTGTGTTCATTGATTCGTCATAACTGTACAGTAGAAATCTAATAGTGTTTTCTTTTCTACAAAAAAATACCCCCTTCTTAAAAGTAACATGTATAAAATGTCTTGCCGACCCTGTAATAAGCAATTTTTTATTTTACGAGAACAAAACACAAAATCGGACCGCCCTGTTTTTAACAGCTGACAAAAAGTTTGTTATATGTAAACAAAGAAATACTTTTGCCAGATTGCTGATTTATTTACACCAAGTATTTCAGATTTCTTGATTTGACGTTTTTTTCAAAAACAATTTTATAACACCGAATCCACTTAAATTTTATATTAACAATGTAATGCTTTCTTATGTTTTTACTGTTAAATAATAGAAAAAATAACTAATAACATTTTAAATTTTTACTGTCCTGATTAGATGCGATTTTTTCCCAACTTCGTCTGGTAACCCTATATATAAACAGAAGCCATCTTTTTACAGGGCATTATCAACACTGTCGATTTATACGGGGCGTAAAGTGCAATGCTTTATGCCATTAGTAAGGGTGCATTTTTAAGAATAAAACAAGCCACCCTTTTAGAGAGTGAAGCATTTTTAAGAAACGAACACCAAATTGCACTATTTTAAATAAAATGTCACATTTTTTGTAGAAAATTTAAAGCGATTGCCCAAATATTGAAGGATATTAATAGTCTTAAGGTATGAAAGCTTTATAAAAAACACATTCGAATTAATATGAAAATTTATAATAAAAATGATACTCAATATGAGAACTAAAATTCCCAGATTTTAATTTTTTTAATATAAGTATCTAATGTTTTTTAGCAAACTCGGTACCAAATAAAAGGGAAACTCTGTAGAATTTTTAAAATATACTTACTTCAGTTCCCCTAAACAAAAATATTCTTCCACATCCTCAAAAGTTTTAATTTTTTTTTTTAAATTCCAAATTGTATAATTTTATTTCACTTAAGCCTATAGTACACGCAATGTAAAAAGCTACATGCGCATGTAGTTCTGACGTAATTTTGACGTCATTACAAAGCCACAATGAATATTGCTGTTGTGAGATGACGTCAAAAATACGTCAGAACTACATGCGCATGTGGGTTCTTACATTCCGTGTACTATAGGCTTTAGTTTAGAATGTGTAATTGTTTATTCTCGGCTATGTCGAAATTTCATTCATTTAATATTCTCTTTTAATATTCGCATACATTTTAGCGAATGTAATTGCGAATGTAAATAACAAAATTAAGCGAATAGTTCGCAAATGCGAACCCGAATATTCGGCGCTCCCTAAAATATACATACATGGTTTTGGCACTTGTAGAAGACTGCCAGGCTTTTAGGGCTTATAGGCTCATTTGTACTTAAATGCTATTGTATATGAAAATTTTTTAGCTTGGAATGAAAACAATACGAATATCTACGTATATTTACACAACATATTGAAAATGATATTTTGAAAATTCCCTACATTTGCATCACTGATTTCTTGCAATTATTTTAAGACATATGACTTTACAACTTTATGACTAACTTGTGAATCACCCAATTATTTTTGTTTTACATTTAAGTTAAGCGTGCTGCTGAACGTGATGAAATATATAAATTTTTATATAATTATGGTCAATTACATTTTTATTTTTAACTAAAATTATCAAAAACTTTAATAAAAACAACTAATACAACACAAAACGTGGACTTTTTGTAAACATAAACAAAACTTTGGCAAAGGAATGGACACACACAATGCAAGAGAAAAAAATTGTCATCTGGCGTAGTAATGCCACCGGTTTATTTCACCATGGGTACATCGAATTTGAAATTATTTTATATGTATTTATTTACAAGCAATTGTAGAAGTTATTTGACTTTAATATACATGTTAAAATGTTTTTATTTGGAAAAAATTTAGGGCTGCCAGGAATAAATGTGGCTTGTATACTTGCGTGTATAAGATGGTGTGATGATGAATATGAATTGATTTTGATAGGGAGAATAAAGAAAGAGAAATTCCTAGAGTGACCACTGATTAGAAGGTAAGGTGCCGTAGAAAATAAATTCCAGTAGTTCGATGGGCTGTACTTTTACATATAAAGAAGCCCTTTTGCTTATGTAACTTAAAATTTTTTAGATATGACTACGTTGCAATCAAAAAAAAAACAAAACCTATCAAAAGCTATCGATATTATGTGATGCGATAGTCAAAAACCATCGATAGCGCTATCGATTGTTTCACACCACAATGTGAAGGGTATATAGATTCGGCATAGCTCAATGTATTATTATTACTTGTTTTTTTTTTCTTGAAAATATTGGTTCAATAAAATAAACATCAGAAAAAAATAAATTGTAATGGCTTGTTCTTATATTATTTTTTAATTAAGTCGTATAAAGAAATTTTTTAAGACCACAAGGTGAATGGTATATAGATTCGGCATAGCCCAATACAACACTATTATGTGTTTTTTTTAAATATTGGTTTAATAAAATAAACATCAGAAAAAAATAAATTTTAATTGCGAGTTCTTAAATTATTATAACTGGTATTAAGAAATTAAATTATCGTCTACAATTTTGTTTCTGTTTGCAGTAACAATAACATTTTTATTAAATACATAATGTGTTTTTAAATATTTTCTTAAATGAATTTAATTAAGAACATTGTAATTTTTTTAACTAACAAAACACAGGTGTTTTTTTACAGAAACAATAACATTATTGCTTTTTAATGTATAATAATATGTGTTTTTAGTAGATATGAAATTCAACAAATAAGAATTCTATACCTATTGGAATTTGCCGAATTTGTATAACCTTGAGAAAAAACAGAGTAAATAAGTATTAAAAAAGCAACTTTTAAAAATTTATTGAAATTGTTTTTAGCAGGGACCGTAACAGTTATAAGTTTTATTTTAAAAATGACTTTTTAATCATTATCTCTTGAATTTATTTCTTTGATTTTTATTTATTCCTCAGAAAATAAAAATGAGTTTTGAGTTTTATTTATAATAAAAATTATATAACTGACAAATTGCTTTATTTTGATTTTCTTGCGAAAACAATAAAAAATGAAGCAATTCGTTTTTTCTTTGCCCACTGTAGTTGTACAGTTCGAGTCGGAAAACCCCAACCAATTGCAGCCGGGAATGTAATAAAAGATAAACTCACTGTTTATTGTTAGTGTTTTGTCTAAGATTTGATATCGTTGCAAATAAGACTTGAGTGTTTGTAATTCTCATTCTCTTTACATTTTATTTGTAAATATAGTCTCCTTTATGTAAAAAAAAAGTTAAAGTTCACATTAGTTTACCAACACAGTAAGCCCAGTAAATGTGAATGGGGTTTTATGTGTTGGTTAGCTTATGTGAATTTTAACTTTTTTTGCTTAACGGGAAATACATTAAGCTTTTCCAAAGCCTTTGTGAAAAGGTTTCTTGATTATCTGGCCTAAGCAACCATAGGAACTAGCTTATCCTTCAACAATAAATTTCAGTGTATTTATCAAGAATAAAAATTGGGAATTTAGCACATCATAACAAAATCAAAATATTAATTAATAAAAATTTTGTACTTCCGAAAATAATTTGATAATTTTTTAGTTTTATTTTTTGCTTTAAAAAACTTTGAATTTTATTTGTTCGAGCAAGAATAAAAGTTTTATTTATTGATTTTTTTTTTGAGCAAAAATAAAAGTTATTATTTGTTTTTTTTTTTTGCAAAAATAAAATTTATTATTTGTTTTTTTTTTTTTGAGCAAAAATAAAAGTTTTATTTTTGATTTTGATTTTTTTGAACAAAAATAAAACTTATTTTTTGCTTTTGATATTTTCGAACAAATATTTTTTGATTTTTATTTTTCAATTAAAAGAAAAAATATTCGCTAAATAAATGTACGTGTTGTAAAAAATTAATTGACTTTAAATATTTATTTCAATGCGCATAAGAAATACCAGTGTTGATCATACATTAAAAAAAATATTTAGGTTAGGTTGGGTCGAAAGGAGAACGAAGCATCAAAGAGGCAACCTTATATCTGCCATTACCGGACATGTTGTGTGTCCCTAAAGAAGAAACATGGGAATTTACGTGGATAGTGCTACCACCACCTATAGGGAGGGGTTAACGTCCGGCGTTAAGAAACTCAGTTTCCCGGACTTAATTTCTAAATAAATATTCAAAGTCAACTAAATTATTATAACACGTTAATTTCTTGCTACTTTTGATAAGGAAATTATCATTCGTTATTCCTTCATACTCCCAATGATTCTAAATGTTCTGCTTACTTTGGACATGGTTCTTTATCGAGTAAAATTTATTCAATAACTCAAATTCAATTCTAAAACTTTTATGGTTATACAAGCTTTTTTATTTAATATTTGCTCAAAGAAGAATAGACCCACTATGAAGCCATCGTACTAAACTCAAATAAAGAATAGTCAATGTATACACAATCATCTCTCGACAAACTTGTTCTTACCTGGATGGTTCCCAGAGGTTTCTCACGTTCTACGTACTACTCATACTCCGTTGCTTAAAGCTAAAGGTGGTCAACGTATGGGAAGCAGTTTGATTTGAATTTGTAATCGTTTCTGTTTTAATTATTTTATTTTTACTTATATGAGTTATTGGCCTACAGCAAAAGCGGCTTTTCTAGGTAATGGTATCATTTATTTATGGTCCAGTGTTTCAAAGGCATTTAAATTTTTTTGAACGGTCATCCGCACGCCGCACACGGGTTTGGATTTTTTATGTTCTCCGATTTTAAAACTTGTTTAATTCATATAATAAGCCTCGGGTGCCTAAAAATTTCAACCCTATTTGAACTATTTCATTGAGAACAGGGTGGTCCAAGATGGACTTTCTCAGGCTAAAGTTATGAATTTCTTAGTCAATTTTGAAAGTTGAAATGCTCATAACTTTTTTGTTTTTCATGATTTTGTAACATGTTTTAAATTTTTAAATTTAAAATTTAATTATTTAAAATGTCAAACAAAAGCGATAAAATGAGTCAATCTGTTCTCTTTTGTAGTCCGGACTCTTACCTACATTTCTATTATATACGTTTCAAAAAATAAGTCCTGCAAGGAAACGTTACAAAAATCAAAGCAGCTGAGTCTTAAAGAATTTTCGACGATTAAAACAGTTCCGGTCACATACATAAATTATCTAGCACAACTTGGAAAAGGTAAAAATTGCTTTTATTGTCATTTTATGCAAAGCGAATAGGCGACATAAATTGACTTCCACGTTAGATTTCTGAGCAATTTAAAGTTAAAAGGATAAACATTAGTAAATAGCCGCAGCATAAACTACATAGTTTAATTACCTGAAAATTTCAACTTAATTTAAAAAAATGGTAAAAAAAAAACTAGTACACAATTATATTTTACGTGTAAAATTAGCTTTATGTTACCTGTTTACTTATTGCCGGTATGTCATAATGAATAATCCAGTGTGCCGATTAGCAATTGACAATTGCAGAGAAAGATCACGAAGACGCAAGCTTGCAAATATCAATGAAGAAATTTCTCATAGTATCATAAAGAATTCATTTCTGCATCAAATTCAACCAACGCAGAATAGGAAAACAAGAATTGCAATAATTGAAAAAATAGTGGAAGCGAGCCCTGGACGCACAAAGAGGATTTAAAAAAGTATGTCTAAATCAACTGAAGAAATGAAATTTACTCCAGAGGAAGGATTTGCACTATTTTTGGAATTAAAGCTGACAAAAAATCAGTACATAGAATTGCCAAAGCGATCTAATGAAAAAAATTATGGAATTTTTCCACCATATCGAGATTACTTATAATGAATGGGTGATTCAAGTAGAGACACTTTTTTCAATAGCCTTTTTTTGACAGATCACGTGTCAGTCGTGTCATGCTGTCATGTTTTTTTTTTTTTAGTATTGTTTGGCATTTCATAATGGAAGCCGCTTGACCTTCCCAAGCGACATCGCTTCGCTCTATGGGCTCTTGAAAGGTTCCAACAAGATCCGATGTTTTCGAGGCAAATTTTGTTCAGCGATGAGGCCCATTTCTGGCTCATTGGGTATGTAAACAAACAAAATTGCCGCATTTGGGACGAAGAGCAACCTGAAGAGATTCAAGAACTGCCACTTCATCCAGGAAGAACCACGGTCAATGTCGAAATTGAAGCTCGTGATCTCGGCGACATTTGGTTTCAGCAAGACGGCGCCACTTCCCGCACATCGCATCAATCAATGGATTTATTGAGAGAACACTTCGGTGAGCACATAATTTCACGTTTTGGGCCGGTCGATTGGCCACCAAGATCGTGCAATATCACACCGTTAGACTTTTTCCTGTGGAGATACTTATGTAAAGTCTTAAGTTTATGCGGACAAACCCGCTTCGATTCAGGCCTTGGAGGAAAACATCACGCTTGTCATTCGCCAGTTACCAGTCGAAATGCTCGAACGAGTCATCGAAAATTGGACTCAACGGATGGACCATCTGCGACGTAGCAACGGCCAACATTTGATAGACATAATCTTCAAAAAATAAATGCCAAAGAATGTTCTTTCAAATGATAATAAACAATCCCCATTAATTTTGAATTTTCTGTGTTTTTTCTTTAAAAAAGTAGGGAACCTCGAAATGGATCACGCTTTATATAAGTATACAAAAAATAACATGTGATATTTTATTTAATTTAAATTTTATAAGGATGGTAATCAAAAATTTAAAGTTTAATATGTAATTGTATAAATGTACAAAGTTATCTAACCAGTCTGTCTAAAATCATAATTTGCATAAATTTTAAGCTTATGAAGAGCACATAATAAAAGTTTTACAATATAATAAGTACGCCGCAGGCTTAATTCGCCAAAAAAAAAATTAAAAAATTAGGTCGAAGTTAAAAAAAAGGTATAGAAACTAGCTTTGCATCAACAATAAATTTCAGTGTATTTATCAAAAATAAAAATTTGGAATTTAGCACGTCAAAAAAATCTTATTAATAATAAATTTTTTATTCCCAAAAATAAGTTTGAGAAAAATTAAAATTTTAACTCGATCTTTCCTGTCTGTTACGGTACAACATGGCAATAACCACATGCACGAGTGTAAAGAAATTTGCATAACTTTTAAACAAATAGATGTCCCACAATAAAACTTTTACAATATAATCAGGACACTATAGGCTAATTTCGGTTAAAAAATAAATAAATTAGGACTAAGTAAGAAAAATTTTGATTTAAATTTGTCATTTCCCGTTTTGCAGATGAAAAAATAATTTTTTTTATTTAAAGATCAATCGATTTTTTACAAGAATCACTTGAAATTTCTTTTTTTTTTGTTTGACTAATTTTTGGTTCGAAAAAATAATTTAAAAAAAACAATTTTTTGAAAACGGCAACACTTTACCACCCCTTAACTCGACAAATAAACATCATAGAAAAAAATATTTCGCACACTCATTCATACCTACTAGAACTATAGTTATGCCAAATATAAAGGAATTACAACAATTATTGGGTTGTCCGCTTCACAAATAATGCCCCATATATAAATTAATTGTAAAAAAATAATGAATTAAAATTGTGAATAGAAAAAAGCTGGAAAAATAGCACACTGAAAACACATTGGGGGGATTCACAAGGTGTGCTATCAAGTCATATCGTCATTATGTGCTAAATAATATTTTACAATTGTTTAAAAAAAAAATAGTTTTTTATGTGCATGTAGCAGAAAGATAAATGCAAAAAAATTTGACCAGTATGAAAAGGAACAGCAATTACTTATAAAAAAAAAAATACTCTTGGAGACATATGCCAACCACAGTTTATAAAATTCTGTGCCATGGTGCACAAATAGCTCAACACAATATGCTACCAATTGGAGATCTATCTAAAGAAGCGCAAGATAAAAGTAACAAAGACTACAGATTGTTCCGGGAACGTAATACAAGAAAAATGTCCAGATGTTATACTAACGAAGATCTGATTACTTTTTTGTTATGCACTTCAGATCCATATACGACCAGTATTCGACAAAAATGGAAATCAAACTCAATCGAGTTAGAGAAAGAAGCTAAACAACTTCAGGAAAATGAGAATCAAAACTATTTAGAATAAATTTTTACTAATATTGTTCAATTTCCCACTGCCGTCGACGACACTGTCATCAATTACTTATGAACGACATGTCCTTTTATCACTTAAGATTTCTGGAAGATAATTTTGAGGAAAATGTCGTGGACGACAAAACACTCGATATTGTCTAGCGCACTGTCTTTTAAAGAAGTTTATTAACTGCATGACTGACATTGTCTTCCAAGTTGTCTTTTATACAAGCATATCCACGAAAACAAGACCGGCATTGTCTTGTAAGGTGTCTTATATCAACACCTATACTTGACAGTATGAGCGACAGTGTCTTCTAAGGAGTCCTCTATTAACAACTATACACGACATGAAGAGCGACAATGTCTTTGTTTGTGTCGTGCACGATTCTCGCGACATTTGTTTGAAAATGTCGTTGACGATTTGTTCTGGCTGTCCCTCACATGTCATGCAGGAATTAACATTGTCGTGCATCCGTCATCAAGGATGTCTTAAAGACGTGGGCAACTGAGTCAAAATATTTTATAGATTATAATTTGTTTTTTATTTAAGTATATATATATATACATAACCTGCCGGAGATTGAACTAGTACCTAACTAGTACCAAACTAGTACAAAAATATCCAGAACTAGTTCTCAACTGTAAACTTTTCTATACCACCTTAATGCTGTAAATAGCATTGAGTGTGCTTGGAAAATCACTAGTACTATTTGTTATAGACGTGTACTAGTACACTAGGACCACATTGGGTGCTTAAGAACCAATTTGTTACTAGTTCTTGTCTATAGAAAAAATTAGCATTATGCATTTTAAAATTTTTTTATAATAAAAATGGCATAAATAAATGATTTGAAATCAAATTTAAGAAACACTATCAAAATACAAATATGTACTCGAATTTTAGTTTTGTTACAAAGAATTCTACCAGTATACAAGTGGTCCCCTTGTACTACATCAAGTACTGGTACGCATAAGCACTAGTATTTTTATAAAAAAAAAACTAACCCCATTTGCACTAGTACTTCTTGTTTTAATAATTGTACTAGTGGCATTTTGACAATTAACTCTTCATTTCCTGTAGGGTTATCGATATCCAAGAATACTATTTGAACATTTTTCAAAATGTTGTTTTTCAGTTTTATCCTTATAACAACCCGCTTGTTCCAAAAAAAGCCAATCTTTGGTCCCGGGGTATATTGGGACTAACAAATTTACGGGGGCCAAATGGTGGCATTTTCTGATAAGATTTAAGTTTGAGAATAAAAAATTAGTGTCAGTTGTAAAATACAAAAGAAAGAATTAGAAATTATAAAAAAATATATACACAGAAAAAAATATCTCACACAGTTTTTTAAAAATAAAAATGTAGGTCAACAAACTTCTTATTTGATTCAATCAAAATATTTATCAAAATTGCACTTTGCAAAAAAGCACTCAATAAAACATATTTAATAATAAAATAATTAAATATTTCTTCATATTCAATTAAAAAAAATATTTGAATCAAAATAAAGACAGCATTTTTACAACTCTTGTTCAGTTTTTAATAGCTTTGATATCGTTGCAAATAAGACTTCAGTGTTTGTAATTCTCATTCGCTTTACAGTTTTATTTGTATAATATATTCAGTTTTTCCAACATCTTTGGGAAAAGGTTACCTGATGATCTGGCCTAAGCAACCAGTGAAATGCGCATAGGAACTAGCTTATCCCCTAACAATAAATTTTAGTGTATTTATCAAAGAATAAAAATTGGGAATTTAGCACATCATAATTACTGAATAAATAAATAAAGATTCGATAAACATTTTGTTTGATTTTTCAACATTTATAAAAATTTAATTTAATTATTTTGGGCAACAACTTTTTTAGTTGACTCAATAAACTTGGTTGTTGGCTAAAAATTCAATAACTATACCTACAAACTTCTACAAAATTCTAAAAATTAGGCTAAATTTTATTTTACAGATTATTGTTAAAAATTTATTACCAGTTTGTAGTTTTATTCGAGTCAAAATACATTTTAGTGACTTATTTTTTAACGAATAAATTTTTAATTTAGGGGCCCGTAAACTCCTGATACATGCTAAATTCAAACGATTTATTTCTATGATATAAACATTTTTTACGTCATTTAATTTTTTATTGTTTAAAAAAAAGTTGAAGCCTTAGAATTATTATTTTTTCAGTAGTTTAGAGCAAAAAATGTTTCACACATTTACACTATTGAATTTTTATCTTAATAAAAAGTGAAATTTCTTTGTACTTTTACATCGTTTATTTACAAATATTCCCTGAACATTCTATTTTTTTAACAAGGCAGGTAAGACGTTTCTTAACGTTTCTTAAGTACAACTATTTTAAGTCAAAATTTATTATAATTTATAAAAAAAAAAATTTAAGTAAAATCAAAAGAAAATAAATAATGCTTAAAACAGCTAAAGACATTTTCTAAAAATGCTAAATTAAATACCAAGTGCAAAATGAAAATTTTGCAGCTAAATAAAAAATTGTAATGCTAAATTTAGCTGCAAAAATGCCAAAATGGCCCCACTGGTTACAAGCAAAATAATATTTTATAAAGCATGCATTAAGGCGATACTTATTTCTAATCACCCCTATTGTGAATAACTTTTCCCTCGATTTTTTTTCTTTTTCCCTATATGTAGTTGCAATCGAGAGTTATTTCTACGTGAAAAGACTCGCTTGTTCAAAAAAATATGGCATCGCCGATTTTTATTTCCGTTGATTTTTCCTCAAAAATTATGTGATTTTTTTAACAAACATTTAAATCGGGAATAACAAAAGGAGCACAATTTACGCAATTTTCCTGTATATGTAGTTGTTTTTAATTATTTCATTTGATGACTATATATAGCCAAATTTTTATGGTCAAAATTATTTATAATAAATAAATGATAATATTTTGTTTATAAATTAATTTTTATAATTACACTTTTCTAGAATTTGACAATTTTTTCTGGCAATTATGTTAACCTGGTGGGTTAACATTAGGGAATGTGCTATTATGTGCTATCAATTCATATCGTCATAATGGCCTAAATAATATTTTACAATTGTTTAAAAATAATATTGTTGTGCTTCAAACAAAATAATGATTTTAATGCTGTGTTCATTGATTCGTCATAACTGTACAGTAGAAATCTAATAGTGTTTTCTTTTCTACAAAAAAATACCCCCTTCTTAAAAGTAACATGTATAAAATGTCTTGCCGACCCTGTAATAAGCAATTTTTTATTTGACGAGAACAAAACACAAAATCGGACCGCCCTGTTTTTAACAGCTGACAAAAAGTTTGTTATATGTAAACAAAGAAATACTTTTGCCAGATTGCTGATTTATTTACACCAAGTATTTCAGATTTCTTGATTTGACGTTTTTTTTCAAAAACAATTTTATAACACCGAATCCACTTAAATTTTATATTAACAATGTAATGCTTTCTTATGTTTTTACTGTTAAATAATAGAAAAAATAACTAATAACATTTTAAATTTTTACTGTCCTGATTAGATGCGATTTTTTCCCAACTTCGTCTGGTAACCCTATATATAAACAGAAGCCATCTTTTTACAGGGCATTATCAACACTGTCGATTTATACGGGGCGTAAAGTGCAATGCTTTATGCCATTAGTAAGGGTGCATTTTTAAGAATAAAACAAACCACCCTTTTAGAGAGTGAAGCATTTTTAAGAAACGAACACCAAATTGCACTATTTTAAATAAAATGTCACATTTTTTGTAGAAAATTTAAAGCGATTGCCCAAATATTGAAGGATATTAATAGTCTTAAGGTATGAAAGCTTTATAAAAAACACATTCGAATTAATATGAAAATTTATAATAAAAATGATACTCAATATGAGAACTAAAATTCCCAGATTTTAATTTTTTTAATATAAGTATCTAATGTTTTTTAGCAAACTCGGTACCAAATAAAAGGGAAACTCTGTAGAATTTTTAAAATATACTTACTTCAGTTCCCCTAAACAAAAATATTCTTCCACATCCTCAAAAGTTTTAATTTTTTTTTTTAAATTCCAAATTGTATAATTTTATTTCACTTAAGCCTATAGTACACGCAATGTAAAAAGCTACATGCGCATGTAGTTCTGACGTAATTTTGACGTCATTACAAAGCCACAATGAATATTGCTGTTGTGAGATGACGTCAAAAATACGTCAGAACTACATGCGCATGTGGGTTCTTACATTCCGTGTACTATAGGCTTTAGTTTAGAATGTGTAATTGTTTATTCTCGGCTATGTCGAAATTTCATTCATTTAATATTCTCTTTTAATATTCGCATACATTTTAGCGAATGTAATTGCGAATGTAAATAACAAAATTAAGCGAATAGTTCGCACATGCGAACCCGAATATTCGGCGCTCCCTAAAATATACATACATGGTTTTGGCACTTGTAGAAGACTGCCAGGCTTTTAGGGCTTATAGGCTCATTTGTACTTAAATGCTATTGTATATGAAAATTTTTTAGCTTGGAATGAAAACAATACGAATATCTACGTATATTTACACAACATATTGAAAATGATATTTTGAAAATTCCCTACATTTGCATCACTGATTTCTTGCAATTATTTTAAGACATATGACTTTACAACTTTATGACTAACTTGTGAATCACCCAATTATTTTTGTTTTACATTTAAGTTAAGCGTGCTGCTGAACGTGATGAAATATATAAATTTTTATATAATTATGGTCAATTACATTTTTATTTTTAACTAAAATTATCAAAAACTTTAATAAAAACAACTAATACAACACAAAACGTGGACTTTTTGTAAACATAAACAAAACTTTGGCAAAGGAATGGACACACACAATGCAAGAGAAAAAAATTGTCATCTGGCGTAGTAATGCCACCGGTTTATTTCACCATGGGTACATCGAATTTGAAATTATTTTATATGTATTTATTTACAAGCAAACAGGGTGTATGTAATTTTTTTCAATTGTAGAAGTTATTTGACTTTAATATACATGTTAAAATGTTTTTATTTGGAAAAAATTTAGGGCTGCCAGGAATAAATGTGGCTTGTATACTTGCGTGTATAAGATGGTGTGATGATGAATATGAATTGATTTTGATAGGGAGAATAAAGAAAGAGAAATTCCTAGAGTGACCACTGATTAGAAGGTAAGGTGCCGTAGAAAATAAATTCCAGTAGTTCGATGGGCTGTACTTTTACATATAAAGAAGCCCTTTTGCTTATGTAACTTAAAATTTTTTAGATATGACTACGTTGCAATCAAAAAAAAAAACAAAACCTATCAAAAGCTATCGATATTATGTGATGCGATAGTCAAAACCCATCGATAGCGCTATCGATTGTTTCACACCACAATGTGAAGGGTATATAGATTCGGCATAGCTCAATGTATTATTATTACTTGTTTTTTTTTTCTTGAAAATATTGGTTCAATAAAATAAACATCAGAAAAAAATAAATTGTAATGGCTTGTTCTTATATTATTTTTTAATTAAGTCGTATAAAGAAATTTTTTAAGACCACAAGGTGAATGGTATATAGATTCGGCATAGCCCAATACAACACTATTATGTGTTTTTTTTAAATATTGGTTTAATAAAATAAACATCAGAAAAAAATAAATTTTAATTGCGAGTTCTTAAATTATTATAACTGGTATTAAGAAATTTATATTATCGTCTACAATTTTGTTTCTGTTTGCAGTAACAATAACATTTTTATTAAATACATAATGTGTTTTTAAATATTTTCTTAAATGAATTTAATTAAGAACATTGTAATTTTTTTAACTAACAAAACACAGGTGTTTTTTTACAGAAACAATAACATTATTGCTTTTTAATGTATAATAATATGTGTTTTTAGTAGATATGAAATTCAACAAATAAGAATTCTATACCTATTGGAATTTGCCGAATTTGTATAACCTTGAGAAAAAACAGAGTAAATAAGTATTAAAAAAGCAACTTTTAAAAATTTATTGAAATTGTTTTTAGCAGGGACCGTAACAGTTATAAGTTTTATTTTAAAAATGACTTTTTAATCATTATCTCTTGAATTTATTTCTTTGATTTTTATTTATTCCTCAGAAAATAAAAATGAGTTTTGAGTTTTATTTATAATAAAAATTATATAACTGACAAATTGCTTTATTTTGATTTTCTTGCGAAAACAATAAAAAATGAAGCAATTCGTTTTTTCTTTGCCCACTGTAGTTGTACAGTTCGAGTCGGAAAACCCCAACCAATTGCAGCCGGGAATGTAATAAAAGATAAACTCACTGTTTATTGTTAGTGTTTTGTCTAAGATTTGATATCGTTGCAAATAAGACTTGAGTGTTTGTAATTCTCATTCTCTTTACATTTTATTTGTAAATATAGTCTCCTTTATGTAAAAAAAAAGTTAAAGTTCACATTAGTTTACCAACACAGTAAGCCCAGTAAATGTGAATGGGGTTTTATGTGTTGGTTAGCTTATGTGAATTTTAACTTTTTTTGCTTAACGGGAAATACATTAAGCTTTTCCAAAGCCTTTGTGAAAAGGTTTCTTGATTATCTGGCCTAAGCAACCATAGGAACAAGCTTATCCTTCAACAATAAATTTCAGTGTATTTATCAAGAATAAAAATTGGGAATTTAGCACATCATAAGAAAATCAAAATATTAATTAATAAAAATTTTGTACTCCCGAAAATAATTTGATAATTTTTTAGTTTTATTTTTTGCTTTAAAAAACTTTGAATTTTATTTGTTCGAGCAAGAATAAAAGTTTTATTTATTGATTTTTTTTTTGAGCAAAAATAAAAGTTATTATTTGTTTTTTTTTTTTGCAAAAATAAAATTTATTATTTGTTTTTTTTTTTGAGCAAAAATAAAAGTTTTATTTTTGATTTTGATTTTTTTGAACAAAAATAAAACTTATTTTTTGCTTTTGATATTTTCGAACAAATATTTTTTGATTTTTATTTTTCAATTAAAAGAAAAAATATTCGCTAAATAAATGTACGTGTTGTAAAAAATTAATTGACTTTAAATATTTATTTCAATGCGCATAAGAAATACCAGTGTTGATCATACATTAAAAAAAATATTTAGGTTAGGTTGGGTCGAAAGGAGAACGAAGCATCAAAAAGGCAACCTTATATCTGCCATTACCGGACATGTTGTGTGTCCCTAAAGAAGAAACATGGGAATTTACGTGGATAGTGCTACCACCACCTATAGGGAGGGGTTAACGTCCGGCGTTAAGAAACTCAGTTTCCCGGACTTAATTTCTAAATAAATATTCAAAGTCAACTAAATTATTATAACACGTTAATTTCTTGCTACTTTTGATAAGGAAATTATCATTCGTTATTCCTTCATACTCCCAATGATTCTAAATGTTCTGCTTACTTTGGACATGGTTCTTTATCGAGTAAAATTTATTCAATAACTCAAATTCAATTCTAAAACTTTTATGGTTATACAAGCTTTTTTATTTAATATTTGCTCAAAGAAGAATAGACCCACTATGAAGCCATCGTACTAAACTCAAATAAAGAATAGTCAATGTATACACAATCATCTCTCGACAAACTTGTTCTTACCTGGATGGTTCCCAGAGGTTTCTCACGTTCTACGTACTACTCATACTCCGTTGCTTAAAGCTAAAGGTGGTCAACGTATGGGAAGCAGTTTGATTTGAATTTGTAATCGTTTCTGTTTTAATTATTTTATTTTTACTTATATGAGTTATTGGCCTACAGCAAAAGCGGCTTTTCTAGGTGATGGTATCATTTATTTATGGTCCAGTGTTTCAAAGGCATTTAAATTTTTTTGAACGGTCATCCGCACGCCGCACACGGGTTTGGATTTTTTATGTTCTCCGATTTTAAAACTTGTTTAATTCATATAATAAGCCTCGGGTGCCTAAAAATTTCAACCCTATTTGAACTATTTCATTGAGAACAGGGTGGTCCAAGATGGACTTTCTCAGGCTAAAGTTATGAATTTCTTAGTCAATTTTGAAAGTTGAAATGCTCATAACTTTTTTGTTTTTCATGATTTTGTAACATGTTTTAAATTTTTAAATTTAAAATTTAATTATTTAAAATGTCAAACAAAAGCGATAAAATGAGTCAATCTGTTCTCTTTTGTAGTCCGGACTCTTACCTACATTTCTATTATATACGTTTCAAAAAATAAGTCCTGCAAGGAAACGTTACAAAAATCAAAGCAGCTGAGTCTTAAAGAATTTTCGACGATTAAAACAGTTCCGGTCACATACATAAATTATCTAGCACAACTTGGAAAAGGTAAAAATTGCTTTTATTGTCATTTTATGCAAAGCGAATAGGCGACATAAATTGACTTCCACGTTAGATTTCTGAGCAATTTAAAGTTAAAAGGATAAACATTAGTAAATAGCCGCAGCATAAACTACATAGTTTAATTACCTGAAAATTTCAACTTAATTTAAAAAAATGGTAAAAAAAAAACTAGTACACAATTATATTTTACGTGTAAAATTAGCTTTATGTTACCTGTTTACTTATTGCCGGTATGTCATAATGAATAATCCAGTGTGCCGATTAGCAATTGACAATTGCAGAGAAAGATCACGAAGACGCAAGCTTGCAAATATCAATGAAGAAATTTCTCATAGTATCATAAAGAATTCATTTCTGCATCAAATTCAACCAACGCAGAATAGGAAAACAAGAATTGCAATAATTGAAAAAATAGTGGAAGCGAGCCCTGGACGCACAAAGAGGATTTAAAAAAGTATGTCTAAATCAACTGAAGAAATGAAATTTACTCCAGAGGAAGGATTTGCACTATTTTTGGAATTAAAGCTGACAAAAAATCAGTACATAGAATTGCCAAAGCGATCTAATGAAAAAAATTATGGAATTTTTCCACCATATCGAGATTACTTATAATGAATGGGTGATTCAAGTAGAGACACTTTTTTCAATAGCCTTTTTTGACAGATCACGTGTCAGTCGTGTCATGCTGTCATGTTATTTTTTTTTTTAGTATTGTTTGGCATTTCATAATGGAAGCCGCTTGACCTTCCCAAGCGACATCGCTTCGCTCTATGTGCTCTTGAAAGGTTCCAACAAGATCCGATGTTTTCGAGGCAAATTTTGTTCAGCGATGAGGCCCATTTCTGGCTCATTGGGTATGTAAACAAACAAAATTGCCGCATTTGGGACGAAGAGCAACCTGAAGAGATTCAAGAACTGCCACTTCATCCAGGAAGAACCACGGTCAATGTCGAAATTGAAGCTCGTGATCTCGGCGACATTTGGTTTCAGCAAGACGGCGCCACTTCCCGCACATCGCATCAATCAATGGATTTATTGAGAGAACACTTCGGTGAGCACATAATTTCACGTTTTGGGCCGGTCGATTGGCCACCAAGATCGTGCAATATCACACCGTTAGACTTTTTCCTGTGGAGATACTTATGTAAAGTCTTAAGTTTATGCGGACAAACCCGCTTCGATTCAGGCCTTGGAGGAAAACATCACGCTTGTCATTCGCCAGTTACCAGTCGAAATGCTCGAACGAGTCATCGAAAATTGGACTCAACGGATGGACCATCTGCGACGTAGCAACGGCCAACATTTGATAGACATAATCTTCAAAAAATAAATGCCAAAGAATGTTCTTTCAAATGATAATAAACAATCCCCATTAATTTTGAATTTTCTGTGTTTTTTCTTTAAAAAAGTAGGGAACCTCGAAATGGATCACGCTTTATATAAGTATACAAAAAATAACATGTGATATTTTATTTAATTTAAATTTTATAAGGATGGTAATCAAAAATTTAAAGTTTAATATGTAATTGTATAAATGTACAAAGTTATCTAACCAGTCTGTCTAAAATCATAATTTGCATAAATTTTAAGCTTATGAAGAGCACATAATAAAAGTTTTACAATATAATAAGTACGCCGCAGGCTTAATTCGCCAAAAAAAAAATTAAAAAATTAGGTCGAAGTTAAAAAAAAGGTATAGAAACTAGCTTTGCATCAACAATAAATTTCAGTGTATTTATCAAAAATAAAAATTTGGAATTTAGCACGTCAAAAAAATCTTATTAATAATAAATTTTTTATTCCCAAAAATAAGTTTGAGAAAAATTAAAATTTTAACTCGATCTTTCCTGTCTGTTACGGTACAACATGGCAATAACCACATGCACGAGTGTAAAGAAATTTGCATAACTTTTAAACAAATAGATGTCCCACAATAAAACTTTTACAATATAATCAGGACACTATAGGCTAATTTCGGTTAAAAAATAAATAAATTAGGATTAAGTAAGAAAAATTTTGATTTAAATTTGTCATTTCCCGTTTTGCAGATGAAAAAATAATTTTTTTTATTTAAAGATCAATCGATTTTTTATAAGAATCACTTGAAATTTTTTTTTTTTTTTTTTTGTTTGACTAATTTTTGGTTCGAAAAAATAATTTAAAAAAAACAATTTTTTGAAAACGGCAACACTTTACCACCCCTTAACTCGACAAATAAACATCATAGAAAAAAATATTTCGCACACTCATTCATACCTACTAGAACTATAGTTATGCCAAATATAAAGGAATTACAACAATTATTGGGTTGTCCGCTTCACAAATAATGCCCCATATATAAATTAATTGTAAAAAAATAATGAATTAAAATTGTGAATAGAAAAAAGCTGGAAAAATAGCACACTGAAAACACATTGGGGGGATTCACAAGGTGTGCTATCAAGTCATATCGTCATTATGTGCTAAATAATATTTTACAATTGTTTAAAAAAAAAATAGTTTTTTATGTGCATGTAGCAGAAAGATAAATGCAAAAAAATTTGACCAGTATGAAAAGGAACAGCAATTACTTATAAAAAAAAAATACTCTTGGAGACATATGCCAACCACAGTTTATAAAATTCTGTGCCATGGTGCACAAATAGCTCAACACAATATGCTACCAATTGGAGATCTATCTAAAGAAGCGCAAGATAAAAGTAACAAAGACTACAGATTGTTCCGGGAACGTAATACAAGAAAAATGTCCAGATGTTATACTAACGAAGATCTGATTACTTTTTTGTTATGCACTTCAGATCCATATACGACCAGTATTCGACAAAAATGGAAATCAAACTCAATCGAGTTAGAGAAAGAAGCTAAACAACTTCAGGAAAATGAGAATCAAAACTATTTAGAATAAATTTTTACTAATATTGTTCAATTTCCCACTGCCGTCGACGACACTGTCATCAATTACTTATGAACGACATGTCCTTTTATCACTTAAGATTTCTGGAAGATAATTTTGAGGAAAATGTCGTGGACGACAAAACACTCGATATTGTCTAGCGCACTGTCTTTTAAAGAAGTTTATTAACTGCATGACTGACATTGTCTTCCAAGTTGTCTTTTATACAAGCATATCCACGAAAACAAGACCGGCATTGTCTTGTAAGGTGTCTTATATCAACACCTATACTTGACAGTATGAGCGACAGTGTCTTCTAAGGAGTCCTCTATTAACAACTATACACGACATGAAGAGCGACAATGTCTTTGTTTGTGTCGTGCACGATTCTCGCGACATTTGTTTGAAAATGTCGTTGACGATTTGTTCTGGCTGTCCCTCACATGTCATGCAGGAATTAACATTGTCGTGCATCCGTCATCAAGGATGTCTTAAAGACGTGGGCAACTGAGTCAAAATATTTTATAGATTATAATTTGTTTTTTATTTAAGTATATATATATATACATACCCTGCCGGAGATTGAACTAGTACCTAACTAGTACCAAACTAGTACAAAAATATCCAGAACTAGTTCTCAACTGTAAACTTTTCTATACCACCTTAATGCTGTAAATAGCATTGAGTGTGCTTGGAAAATCACTAGTACTATTTGTTATAGACGTGTACTAGTACACTAGGACCACATTGGGTGCTTAAGAACCAATTCGTTACTAGTTCTTGTCTATAGAAAAAATTAGCATTATGCATTTTAAAATTTTTTTATAATAAAAATGGCATAAATAAATGATTTGAAATCAAATTTAAGAAACACTATCAAAATACAAATATGTACTCGAATTTTAGTTTTGTTACAAAGAATTCTACCAGTATACAAGTGGTCCCCTTGTACTACATCAAGTACTGGTACGCATAAGCACTAGTATTTTTATAAAAAAAAAACTAACCCCATTTGCACTAGTACTTCTTGTTTTAATAATTGTACTAGTGGCATTTTGACAATTAACTCTTCATTTCCTGTAGGGTTATCGATATCCAAGAATACTATTTGAACATTTTTCAAAATGTTGTTTTTCAGTTTTATCCTTATAACAACCCGCTTGTTCCAAAAAAAGCCAATCTTTGGTCCCGGGGTATATTGGGACTAACAAATTTACGGGGGCCAAATGGTGGCATTTTCTGATAAGATTTAAGTTTGAGAATAAAAAATTAGTGTCAGTTGTAAAATACAAAAGAAAGAATTAGAAATTATAAAAAAATATATACACAGAAAAAAATATCTCACACAGTTTTTTAAAAATAAAAATGTAGGTCAACAAACTTCTTATTTGATTCAATCAAAATATTTATCAAAATTGCACTTTGCAAAAAAGCACTCAATAAAACATATTTAATAATAAAATAATTAAATATTTCTTCATATTCAATTAAAAAAAATATTTGAATCAAAATAAAGACAGCATTTTTACAACTCTTGTTCAGTTTTTAATAGCTTTGATATCGTTGCAAATAAGACTTCAGTGTTTGTAATTCTCATTCGCTTTACAGTTTTATTTGTATAATATATTCAGTTTTTCCAACATCTTTGGGAAAAGGTTACCTGATGATCTGGCCTAAGCAACCAGTGAAATGCGCATAGGAACTAGCTTATCCCCTAACAATAAATTTTAGTGTATTTATCAAAGAATAAAAATTGGGAATTTAGCACATCATAATTACTGAATAAATAAATAAAGATTCGATAAACATTTTGTTTGATTTTTCAACATTTATAAAAATTTAATTTAATTATTTTGGGCAACAACTTTTTTAGTTGACTCAATAAACTTGGTTGTTGGCTAAAAATTCAATAACTATACCTACAAACTTCTACAAAATTCTAAAAATTAGGCTAAATTTTATTTTACAGATTATTGTTAAAAATTTATTACCAGTTTGTAGTTTTATTCGAGTCAAAATACATTTTAGTGACTTATTTTTTAACGAATAAATTTTTAATTTAGGGGCCCGTAAACTCCTGATACATGCTAAATTCAAACGATTTATTTCTATGATATAAACATTTTTTACGTCATTTAATTTTTTATTGTTTAAAAAAAAGTTGAAGCCTTAGAATTATTATTTTTTCAGTAGTTTAGAGCAAAAAATGTTTCACACATTTACACTATTGAATTTTTATCTTAATAAAAAGTGAAATTTCTTTGTACTTTTACATCGTTTATTTACAAATATTCCCTGAACATTCTATTTTTTTAACAAGGCAGGTAAGACGTTTCTTAACGTTTCTTAAGTACAACTATTTTAAGTCAAAATTTATTATAATTTATAAAAAAAAAAATTTAAGTAAAATCAAAAGAAAATAAATAATGCTAAAAACAGCTAAAGACATTTTCTAAAAATGCTAAATTAAATACCAAGTGCAAAATGAAAATTTTGCAGCTAAATAAAAAATTGTAATGCTAAATTTAGCTGCAAAAATGCCAAAATGGCCCCACTGGTTACAAGCAAAATAATATTTTATAAAGCATGCATTAAGGCGATACTTATTTCTAATCACCCCTATTGTGAATAACTTTTCCCTCGAATTTTTTTCTTTTTCCCTATATGTAGTTGCAATCGAGAGTTATTTCTACGTGAAAAGACTCGCTTGTTCAAAAAAATATGGCATCGCCGATTTTTATTTCCGTTGATTTTTCCTCAAAAATTATGTGATTTTTTTAACAAACATTTAAATCGGGAATAACAAAAGGAGCACAATTTACGCAATTTTCCTGTATATGTAGTTGTTTTTAGTTATTTCATTTGATGACTATATATAGCCAAATTTTTATGGTCAAAATTATTTATAATAAATAAATGATAATATTTTGTTTATAAATTAATTTTTATAATTACACTTTTCTAGAATTTGACAATTTTTTCTGGCAATTATGTTAACCTGGTGGGTTAACATTAGGGAATGTGCTATTATGTGCTATCAATTCATATCGTCATAATGGCCTAAATAATATTTTACAATTGTTTAAAAATAATATTGTTGTGCTTCAAACAAAATAATGATTTTAATGCTGTGTTCATTGATTCGTCATAACTGTACAGTAGAAATCTAATAGTGTTTTCTTTTCTACAAAAAAATACCCCCTTCTTAAAAGTAACATGTATAAAATGTCTTGCCGACCCTGTAATAAGCAATTTTTTATTTGACGAGAACAAAACACAAAATCGGACCGCCCTGTTTTTAACAGCTGACAAAAAGTTTGTTATATGTAAACAAAGAAATACTTTTGCCAGATTGCTGATTTATTTACACCAAGTATTTCAGATTTCTTGATTTGACGTTTTTTTTCAAAAACAATTTTATAACACCGAATCCACTTAAATTTTATATTAACAATGTAATGCTTTCTTATGTTTTTACTGTTAAATAATAGAAAAAATAACTAATAACATTTTAAATTTTTACTGTCCTGATTAGATGCGATTTTTTCCCAACTTCGTCTGGTAACCCTATATATAAACAGAAGCCATCTTTTTACAGGGCATTATCAACACTGTCGATTTATACGGGGCGTAAAGTGCAATGCTTTATGCCATTAGTAAGGGTGCATTTTTAAGAATAAAACAAGCCACCCTTTTAGAGAGTGAAGCATTTTTAAGAAACGAACACCAAATTGCACTATTTTAAATAAAATGTCACATTTTTTGTAGAAAATTTAAAGCGATTGCCCAAATATTGAAGGATATTAATAGTCTTAAGGTATGAAAGCTTTATAAAAAACACATTCGAATTAATATGAAAATTTATAATAAAAATGATACTCAATATGAGAACTAAAATTCCCAGATTTTAATTTTTTTAATATAAGTATCTAATGTTTTTTAGCAAACTCGGTACCAAATAAAAGGGAAACTCTGTAGAATTTTTAAAATATACTTACTTCAGTTCCCCTAAACAAAAATATTCTTCCACATCCTCAAAAGTTTTAATTTTTTTTTTTAAATTCCAAATTGTATAATTTTATTTCACTTAAGCCTATAGTACACGCAATGTAAAAAGCTACATGCGCATGTAGTTCTGACGTAATTTTGACGTCATTACAAAGCCACAATGAATATTGCTGTTGTGAGATGACGTCAAAAATACGTCAGAACTACATGCGCATGTGGGTTCTTACATTCCGTGTACTATAGGCTTTAGTTTAGAATGTGTAATTGTTTATTCTCGGCTATGTCGAAATTTCATTCATTTAATATTCTCTTTTAATATTCGCATACATTTTAGCGAATGTAATTGCGAATGTAAATAACAAAATTAAGCGAATAGTTCGCACATGCGAACCCGAATATTCGGCGCTCCCTAAAATATACATACATGGTTTTGGCACTTGTAGAAGACTGCCAGGCTTTTAGGGCTTATAGGCTCATTTGTACTTAAATGCTATTGTATATGAAAATTTTTTAGCTTGGAATGAAAACAATACGAATATCTACGTATATTTACACAACATATTGAAAATGATATTTTGAAAATTCCCTACATTTGCATCACTGATTTCTTGCAATTATTTTAAGACATATGACTTTACAACTTTATGACAAACTTGTGAATCACCCAATTATTTTTGTTTTACATTTAAGTTAAGCGAACGAAGTCTTCGTTTGAAATCGATGAACAGGCCATAAATATTGCAAAACGTCCTCTGTTCTCTTCACAAAACATTTACTGTACTGTAAAAAAAATTATCGGTATATCCATGGTGAAATAATAATGGTGACATCGATAGGGCAACAAATACAACATTACAACAAAAATGGAAAAAATAGCTTGGACTAATGTCAAAAATTATTTTAAACAAAAATCAAAGCGTGCTGCTGAACGTGATGAAATATATAAATTTTTATATAATTATGGTCAATTACATTTTTATTTTTAACTAAAATTATCAAAAACTTTAATAAAAACAACTAATACAACACAAAACGTGGACTTTTTGTAAACATAAACAAAACTTTGGCAAAGGAATGGACACACACAATGCAAGAGAAAAAAATTGTCATCTGGCGTAGTAATGCCACCGGTTTATTTCACCATGGGTACATCGAATTTGAAATTATTTTATATGTATTTATTTACAAGCAAACAGGGTGTATGTAATTTTTTTCAATTGTAGAAGTTATTTGACTTTAATATACATGTTAAAATGTTTTTATTTGGAAAAAATTTAGGGCTGCCAGGAATAAATGTGGCTTGTATACTTGCGTGTATAAGATGGTGTGATGATGAATATGAATTGATTTTGATAGGGAGAATAAAGAAAGAGAAATTCCTAGAGTGACCACTGATTAGAAGGTAAGGTGCCGTAGAAAATAAATTCCAGTAGTTCGATGGGCTGTACTTTTACATATAAAGAAGCCCTTTTGCTTATGTAACTTAAAATTTTTTAGATATGACTACGTTGCAATCAAAAAAAAAAACAAAACCTATCAAAAGCTATCGATATTATGTGATGCGATAGTCAAAAACCATCGATAGCGCTATCGATTGTTTCACACCACAATGTGAAGGGTATATAGATTCGGCATAGCTCAATGTATTATTATTACTTGTTTTTTTTTTCTTGAAAATATTGGTTCAATAAAATAAACATCAGAAAAAAATAAATTGTAATGGCTTGTTCTTATATTATTTTTTAATTAAGTCGTATAAAGAAATTTTTTAAGACCACAAGGTGAATGGTATATAGATTCGGCATAGCCCAATACAACACTATTATGTGTTTTTTTTAAATATTGGTTTAATAAAATAAACATCAGAAAAAAATAAATTTTAATTGCGAGTTCTTAAATTATTATAACTGGTATTAAGAAATTAAATTATCGTCTACAATTTTGTTTCTGTTTGCAGTAACAATAACATTTTTATTAAATACATAATGTGTTTTTAAATATTTTCTTAAATGAATTTAATTAAGAACATTGTAATTTTTTTAACTAACAAAACACAGGAGTTTTTTTACAGAAACAATAACATTATTGCTTTTTAATGTATAATAATATGTGTTTTTAGTAGATATGAAATTCAACAAATAAGAATTCTATACCTATTGGAATTTGCCGAATTTGTATAACCTTGAGAAAAAACAGAGTAAATAAGTATTAAAAAAGCAACTTTTAAAAATTTATTGAAATTGTTTTTAGCAGGGACCGTAACAGTTATAAGTTTTATTTTAAAAATGACTTTTTAATCATTATCTCTTGAATTTATTTCTTTGATTTTTATTTATTCCTCAGAAAATAAAAATGAGTTTTGAGTTTTATTTATAATAAAAATTATATAACTGACAAATTGCTTTATTTTGATTTTCTTGCGAAAACAATAAAAAATGAAGCAATTCGTTTTTTCTTTGCCCACTGTAGTTGTACAGTTCGAGTCGGAAAACCCCAACCAATTGCAGCCGGGAATGTAATAAAAGATAAACTCACTGTTTATTGTTAGTGTTTTGTCTAAGATTTGATATCGTTGCAAATAAGACTTGAGTGTTTGTAATTCTCATTCGCTTTACATTTTATTTGTAAATATAGTCTCCTTTATGTAAAAAAAAAGTTAAAGTTCACATTAGTTTACCAACACAGTAAGCCCAGTAAATGTGAATGGGGTTTTATGTGTTGGTTAGCTTATGTGAATTTTAACTTTTTTTGCTTAACGGGGAATACATTAAGCTTTTCCAAAGCCTTTGTGAAAAGGTTTCTTGATTATCTGGAATAAGCAACCATAGGAACAAGCTTATTCTTCAACAATAAATTTCAGTGTATTTATCAAGAATAAAAATTGGGAATTTAGCACATCATAAGAAAATCAAAATATTAATTAATAAAAATTTTGTACTCCCGAAAATAATTTGATAATTTTTTAGTTTTATTTTTTGCTTTAAAAAACTTTGAATTTTATTTGTTCGAGCAAGAATAAAAGTTTTATTTATTGATTTTTTTTTTGAGCAAAAATAAAAGTTATTATTTGTTTTTTTTTTTTGCAAAAATAAAATTTATTATTTGTTTTTTTTTTTGAGCAAAAATAAAAGTTTTATTTTTGATTTTGATTTTTTTGAACAAAAATAAAACTTATTTTTTGCTTTTGATATTTTCGAACAAATATTTTTTGATTTTTATTTTTCAATTAAAAGAAAAAATATTCGCTAAATAAATGTACGTGTTGTAAAAAATTAATTGACTTTAAATATTTATTTCAATGCGCATAAGAAATACCAGTGTTGATCATACATTAAAAAAAATATTTAGGTTAGGTTGGGTCGAAAGGAGAACGAAGCATCAAAAAGGCAACCTTATATCTGCCATTACCGGACATGTTGTGTGTCCCTAAAGAAGAAACATGGGAATTTACGTGGATAGTGCTACCACCACCTATAGGGAGGGGTTAACGTCCGGCGTTAAGAAACTCAGTTTCCCGGACTTAATTTCTAAATAAATATTCAAAGTCAACTAAATTATTATAACACGTTAATTTCTTGCTACTTTTGATAAGGAAATTATCATTCGTTATTCCTTCATACTCCCAATGATTCTAAATGTTCTGCTTACTTTGGACATGGTTCTTTATCGAGTAAAATTTATTCAATAACTCAAATTCAATTCTAAAACTTTTATGGTTATACAAGCTTTTTTATTTAATATTTGCTCAAAGAAGAATAGACCCACTATGAAGCCATCGTACTAAACTCAAATAAAGAATAGTCAATGTATACACAATCATCTCTCGACAAACTTGTTCTTACCTGGATGGTTCCCAGAGGTTTCTCACGTTCTACGTACTACTCATACTCCGTTGCTTAAAGCTAAAGGTGGTCAACGTATGGGAAGCAGTTTGATTTGAATTTGTAATCGTTTCTGTTTTAATTATTTTATTTTTACTTATATGAGTTATTGGCCTACAGCAAAAGCGGCTTTTCTAGGTGATGGTATCATTTATTTATGGTCCAGTGTTTCAAAGGCATTTAAATTTTTTTGAACGGTCATCCGCACGCCGCACACGGTTTGGATTTTTTTATGTTCTCCGATTTTAAAACTTTTTTATTCATATAATAAGCCTCGGGTGCCTAAAAATTTCACCCCTATTTGAACTATTTCATTGAGAACAGGGTGGTCCAAGACTTTCTCAGGCTAAAGTTATGAATTTCTTAGTCAATTTTGAAAGTTGAAATGCTCATAACTTTTTTGTTTTTCATGATTTTGTAACATGTTTTAAATTTTTAAATTTAAAATTTAATTATTTAAAATGTCAAACAAAAGCGATAAAATGAGTCAATCTGTTCTCTTTTGTAGTCCGGACTCTTACCTACATTTCTATTATATACGTTTCAAAAAATAAGTCCTGCAAGGAAACGTTACAAAAATCAAAGCAGCTGAGTCTTAAAGAATTTTCGACGATTAAAACAGTTCCGGTCACATACATAAATTATCTAGCACAACTTGGAAAAGGTAAAAATTGCTTTTATTGTCATTTTATGCAAAGCGAATAGGCGACATAAATTGACTTCCACGTTAGATTTCTGAGCAATTTAAAGTTAAAAGGATAAACATTAGTAAATAGCCGCAGCATAAACTACATAGTTTAATTACCTGAAAATTTCAACTTAATTTAAAAAAATGGTAAAAAAAAAACTAGTACACAATTATATTTTACGTGTAAAATTAGCTTTATGTTACCTGTTTACTTATTGCCGGTATGTCATAATGAATAATCCAGTGTGCCGATTAGCAATTGACAATTGCAGAGAAAGATCACGAAGACGCAAGCTTGCAAATATCAATGAAGAAATTTCTCATAGTATCATAAAGAATTCATTTCTGCATCAAATTCAACCAACGCAGAATAGGAAAACAAGAATTGCAATAATTGAAAAAATAGTGGAAGCGAGCCCTGGACGCACAAAGAGGATTTAAAAAAGTATGTCTAAATCAACTGAAGAAATGAAATTTACTCCAGAGGAAGGATTTGCACTATTTTTGGAATTAAAGCTGACAAAAAATCAGTACATAGAATTGCCAAAGCGATCTAATGAAAAAAATTATGGAATTTTTCCACCATATCGAGATTACTTATAATGAATTGGTGATTCAAGTAGAGACACTTTTTTCAATAGCCTTTTTTTGACAGATCACGTGTCAGTCGTGTCATGCTGTCATGTTATTTTTTTTTTTTAGTATTGTTTGGCATTTCATAATGGAAGCCGCTTGACCTTCCCAAGCGACATCGCTTCGCTCTATGTGCTCTTGAAAGGTTCCAACAAGATCCGATGTTTTCGAGGCAAATTTTGTTCAGCGATGAGGCCCATTTCTGGCTCATTGGGTATGTAAACAAACAAAATTGCCGCATTTGGGACGAAGAGCAACCTGAAGAGATTCAAGAACTGCCACTTCATCCAGGAAGAACCACGGTCAATGTCGAAATTGAAGCTCGTGATCTCGGCGACATTTGGTTTCAGCAAGACGGCGCCACTTCCCGCACATCGCATCAATCAATGGATTTATTGAGAGAACACTTCGGTGAGCACATAATTTCACGTTTTGGGCCGGTCGATTGGCCACCAAGATCGTGCAATATCACACCGTTAGACTTTTTCCTGTGGAGATACTTATGTAAAGTCTTAAGTTTATGCGGACAAACCCGCTTCGATTCAGGCCTTGGAGGAAAACATCACGCTTGTCATTCGCCAGTTACCAGTCGAAATGCTCGAACGAGTCATCGAAAATTGGACTCAACGGATGGACCATCTGCGACGTAGCAACGGCCAACATTTGATAGACATAATCTTCAAAAAATAAATGCCAAAGAATGTTCTTTCAAATGATAATAAACAATCCCCATTAATTTTGAATTTTCTGTGTTTTTTCTTTAAAAAAGTAGGGAACCTCGAAATGGATCACGCTTTATATAAGTATACAAAAAATAACATGTGATATTTTATTTAATTTAAATTTTATAAGGATGGTAATCAAAAATTTAAAGTTTAATATGTAATTGTATAAATGTACAAAGTTATCTAACCAGTCTGTCTAAAATCATAATTTGCATAAATTTTAAGCTTATGAAGAGCACATAATAAAAGTTTTACAATATAATAAGTACGCCGCAGGCTTAATTCGCCAAAAAAAAAATTAAAAAATTAGGTCGAAGTTAAAAAAAAGGTATAGAAACTAGCTTTGCATCAACAATAAATTTCAGTGTATTTATCAAAAATAAAAATTTGGAATTTAGCACGTCAAAAAAATCTTATTAATAATAAATTTTTTATTCCCAAAAATAAGTTTGAGAAAAATTAAAATTTTAACTCGATCTTTCCTGTCTGTTACGGTACAACATGGCAATAACCACATGCACGAGTGTAAAGAAATTTGCATAACTTTTAAACAAATAGATGTCCCACAATAAAACTTTTACAATATAATCAGGACACTATAGGCTAATTTCGGTTAAAAAATAAATAAATTAGGACTAAGTAAGAAAAATTTTGATTTAAATTCATTTCATTTCCCGTTTTGCAGATGAAAAAATAATTTTTTTTATTTAAAGATCAATCGATTTTTTATAAGAATCACTTGAAATTTTTTTTTTTTTTTTTTTGTTTGACTAATTTTTGGTTCGAAAAAATAATTTAAAAAAAACAATTTTTTGAAAACGGCAACACTTTACCACCCCTTAACTCGACAAATAAACATCATAGAAAAAAATATTTCGCACACTCATTCATACCTACTAGAACTATAGTTATGCCAAATATAAAGGAATTACAACAATTATTGGGTTGTCCGCTTCACAAATAATGCCCCATATATAAATTAATTGTAAAAAAATAATGAATTAAAATTGTGAATAGAAAAAAGCTGGAAAAATAGCACACTGAAAACACATTGGGGGGATTCACAAGGTGTGCTATCAAGTCATATCGTCATTATGTGCTAAATAATATTTTACAATTGTTTAAAAAAAAAATAGTTTTTTATGTGCATGTAGCAGAAAGATAAATGCAAAAAAATTTGACCAGTATGAAAAGGAACAGCAATTACTTATAAAAAAAAAATACTCTTGGAGACATATGCCAACCACAGTTTATAAAATTCTGTGCCATGGTGCACAAATAGCTCAACACAATATGCTACCAATTGGAGATCTATCTAAAGAAGCGCAAGATAAAAGTAACAAAGACTACAGATTGTTCCGGGAACGTAATACAAGAAAAATGTCCAGATGTTATACTAACGAAGATCTGATTACTTTTTTGTTATGCACTTCAGATCCATATACGACCAGTATTCGACAAAAATGGAAATCAAACTCAATCGAGTTAGAGAAAGAAGCTAAACAACTTCAGGAAAATGAGAATCAAAACTATTTAGAATAAATTTTTACTAATATTGTTCAATTTCCCACTGCCGTCGACGACACTGTCATCAATTACTTATGAACGACATGTCCTTTTATCACTTAAGATTTCTGGAAGATAATTTTGAGGAAAATGTCGTGGACGACAAAACACTCGATATTGTCTAGCGCACTGTCTTTTAAAGAAGTTTATTAACTGCATGACTGACATTGTCTTCCAAGTTGTCTTTTATACAAGCATATCCACGAAAACAAGACCGGCATTGTCTTGTAAGGTGTCTTATATGAAGAGCGACAATGTCTTTGTTTGTGTCGTGCACGATTCTCGCGACATTTGTTTGAAAATGTCGTTGACGATTTGTTCTGGCTGTCCCTCACATGTCATGCAGGAATTAACATTGTCGTGCATCCGTCATCAAGGATGTCTTAAAGACGTGGGCAACTGAGTCAAAATATTTTATAGATTATAATTTGTTTTTTATTTAAGTATATATATATATATATATATATACCCTGCCGGAGATTGAACTAGTACCTAACTAGTACCAAACTAGAACAAAAATATCCAGAACTAGTTCTCAACTGTAAACTTTTCTATACCACCTTAATGCTGTAAATAGCATTGAGTGTGCTTGGAAAATCACTAGTACTATTTGTTATAGACGTGTACTAGTACACTAGGACCACATTGGGTGCTTAAGAACCAATTTGTTACTAGTTCTTGTCTATAGAAAAAATTAGCATTATGCATTTTAAAATTTTTTTATAATAAAAATGGCATAAATAAATGATTTGAAATCAAATTTAAGAAACACTATCAAAATACAAATATGTACTCGAATTTTAGTTTTGTTACAAAGAATTCTACCAGTATACAAGTGGTCCCCTTGTACTACATCAAGTACTGGTACGCATAAGCACTAGTATTTTTATAAAAAAAAAACTATCCCCATTTGCACTAGTACTTCTTGTTTTAATAATTGTACTAGTGGCATTTTGACAATTAACTCTTCATTTCCTGTAGGGTTATCGATAGCCAAGAATACTATTTGAACATTTTTCAAAATGTTGTTTTTCAGTTTTATCCTTATAACAACCCGCTTGTTCCAAAAAAAGCCCATCTTTGGTCCCGGGGTATATTGGGACTAACAAATTTACGGGGGCCAAATGGTGGCATTTTCTGATAAGATTTAAGTTTGAGAATAAGAAATTAGTGTCAGTTGTAAAATACAAAAGAAAGAATTAGAAATTATAAAAAAATATATACATAGAAAAAAATATCTCACACAGTTTTTTAAAAATAAAAATGTAGGTCAACAAACTTCTTATTTGATTCAATCAAAATATTTATCAAAATTGCACTTTGCAAAAAAGCACTCAATAAAACATATTTAATAATAAAATAATTAAATATTTCTTCATATTCAATTAAAAAAAATATTTGATTCAAAATAAAGACAGCATTTTTACAACTCTTGTTCAGTTTTTAATAGCTTTGATATCGTTGCAAATATGACTTCAGTGTTTGTAATTCTCATTCGCTTTACAGTTTTATTTGTATAATATATTCAGTTTTTCCAACATCTTTGGGAAAAGGTTACCTGATGATCTGGCCTAAGCAACCAGTGAAATGCGCATAGGAACTAGCTTATCCCCTAACAATAAATTTTAGTGTATTTATCAAAGAATAAAAATTGGGAATTTAGCACATCATAATTACTGAATAAATAAATAAAGATTCGATAAACATTTTGTTTGATTTTTCAACATTTATAAAAATTTAATTTAATTATTTTGGGCAACAACTTTTTTAGTTGACTCAATAAACTTGGTTGTTGGCTAAAAATTCAATAACTATACCTACAAACTTCTACAAAATTCTAAAAATTAGGCTAAATTTTATTTTACAGATTATTGTTAAAAATTTATTACCAGTTTGTAGTTTTATTCGAGTCAAAATACATTTTAGTGACTTATTTTTTAACGAATAAATTTTTAATTTAGGGGCCCGTAAACTCCTGATACATGCTAAATTCAAACGATTTATTTCTATGATATAAACATTTTTTACGTCATTTAATTTTTTATTGTTTAAAAAAAAGTTGAAGCCTTAGAATTATTATTTTTTCAGTAGTTTAGAGCAAAAAATGTTTCACACATTTACACTATTAAATTTTTATCTTAATAAAAAGTGAAATTTCTTTGTACTTTTACATCGTTTACATATTTACAAATATTCCCTGAACATTCTATTTTTTTAACAAGGCAGGTAAGACGTTTCTTAACGTTTCTTAAGTACAACTATTTTAAGTCAAAATTTATTATAATTTATAAAAAAAAAAATTTAAGTAAAATCAAAAGAAAATAAATAATGCTAAAAACAGCTAAAGACATTTTCTAAAAATGCTAAATTAAATACCAAGTGCCAAATACCAAACAATTGTAATGCTAAATTTAGCTGCAAAAATGCCAAAATGGCCCCAGTGGTTACAAGCAAAATAATATTTTATAAAGCATGCATTAAGGCGATACTTATTTCTAATTACCCCTATTGTGAATAACTTTTCCCTCGAATTTTTTTCTTTTTCCCTATATGTAGTTGCAATCGAGAGTTATTTCTACGTGAAAAGACTCGCTTGTTCAAAAAAATATGGCATCGTCGATTTTTATTTCCGTTGATTTTTCCTCAAAAATTATGTGATTTTTTTAACAAACATTTAAATCGGGAATAACAAAAGGAGCACAATTTACGCAATTTTCCTGTATATGTAGTTGTTTTTAGTTATTTCATTTGATGACTATATATAGCCAAATTTTTATGGTCAAAATTATTTATAATAAATAAATGATAATATTTTGTTTATAAATTAATTTTTATAATTACACTTTTCTAGAATTTGACAATTTTTTCTGGCAATTATGTTAACCTGGTGGGTTAACATTAGGGAATGTGCTATTATGTGCTATCAATTCATATCGTCATAATGGCCTAAATAATATTTTACAATTGTTTAAAAATAATATTGTTGTGCTTCAAACAAAATAATGATTTTAATGCTGTGTTCATTGATTCGTCATAACTGTACAGTAGAAATCTAATAGTGTTTTCTTTTCTACAAAAAAATACCCCCTTCTTAAAAGTAACATGTATAAAATGTCTTGCCGACCCTGTAATAAGCAATTTTTTATTTTACGAGAACAAAACACAAAATCGGACCGCCCTGTTTTTAACAGCTGACAAAAAGTTTGTTATATGTAAACAAAGAAATACTTTTGCCAGATTGCTGATTTATTTACACCAAGTATTTCAGATTTCTTGATTTGACGTTTTTTTCAAAAACAATTTTATAACACCGAATCCACTTAAATTTTATATTAACAATGTAATGCTTTCTTATGTTTTTACTGTTAAATAATAGAAAAAATAACTAATAACATTTTAAATTTTTACTGTCCTGATTAGATGCGATTTTTTCCCAACTTCGTCTGGTAACCCTATATATAAACAGAAGCCATCTTTTTACAGGGCATTATCAACACTGTCGATTTATACGGGGCGTAAAGTGCAATGCTCTATGCCATTAGTAAGGGTGCATTTTTAAGAATAAAACAAGCCACCCTTTTAGGGAGTGAAGCATTTTTAAGAAACGAACACCAAATTGCACTATTTTAAATAAAATGTCACATTTTTTGTAGAAAATTTAAAGCGATTGCCCAAATATTGAAGGATATTATTAGTCTTAAGGTATGAAAGCTTTATAAAAAACACATTCGAATTAATATGAAAATTTATAATAAAAATGATACTCAATATGAGAACTAAAATTCCCAGATTTTAATTTTTTTAATATAAGTATCTAATGTTTTTTAGCAAACTCGGTACCAAATAAAAGGGAAACTCTGTAGAATTTTTAAAATATACTTACTTCAGTTCCCCTAAACAAAAATATTCTTCCACATCCTCAAAAGTTTTAATTTTTTTTTTTAAATTCCAAATTGTATAATTTTATTTCACTTAAGCCTATAGTACACGCAATGTAAAAAGCTACATGCGCATGTAGTTCTGACGTAATTTTGACGTCATTACAAAGCCACAATGAATATTGCTGTTGTGAGATGACGTCAAAAATACGTCAGAACTACATGCGCATGTGGGTTCTTACATTCCGTGTACTATAGGCTTTAGTTTAGAATGTGTAATTGTTTATTCTCGGCTATGTCGAAATTTCATTCATTTAATATTCTCTTTTAATATTCGCATACATTTTAGCGAATGTAATTGCGAATGTAAATAACAAAATTAAGCGAATAGTTCGCAAATGCGAACCCGAATATTCGGCGCTCCCTAAAATATACATACATGGTTTTGGCACTTGTAGAAGACTGCCAGGCTTTTAGGGCTTATAGGCTCATTTGTACTTAAATGCTATTGTATATGAAAATTTTTTAGCTTGGAATGAAAACAATACGAATATCTACGTATATTTACACAACATATTGAAAATGATATTTTGAAAATTCCCTACATTTGCATCACTGATTTCTTGCAATTATTTTAAGACATATGACTTTACAACTTTATGACTAACTTGTGAATCACCCAATTATTTTTGTTTTACATTTAAGTTAAGCGTGCTGCTGAACGTGATGAAATATATAAATTTTTATATAATTATGGTCAATTACATTTTTATTTTTAACTAAAATTATCAAAAACTTTAATAAAAACAACTAATACAACACAAAACGTGGACTTTTTGTAAACATAAACAAAACTTTGGCAAAGGAATGGACACACACAATGCAAGAGAAAAAAATTGTCATCTGGCGTAGTAATGCCACCGGTTTATTTCACCATGGGTACATCGAATTTGAAATTATTTTATATGTATTTATTTACAAGCAAACAGGCTGTATGTAATTTTTTTCAATTGTAGAAGTTATTTGACTTTAATATACATGTTAAAATGTTTTTATTTGGAAAAAATTTAGGGCTGCCAGGAATAAATGTGGCTTGTATACTTGCGTGTATAAGATGGTGTGATGATGAATATGAATTGATTTTGATAGGGAGAATAAAGAAAGAGAAATTCCTAGAGTGACCACTGATTAGAAGGTAAGGTGCCGTAGAAAATAAATTCCAGTAGTTCGATGGGCTGTACTTTTACATATAAAGAAGCCCTTTTGCTTATGTAACTTAAAATTTTTTAGATATGACTACGTTGCAATCAAAAAAAAAAACAAAACCTATCAAAAGCTATCGATATTATGTGATGCGATAGTCAAAAACCATCGATAGCGCTATCGATTGTTTCACACCACAATGTGAAGGGTATATAGATTCGGCATAGCTCAATGTATTATTATTACTTGTTTTTTTTTTCTTGAAAATATTGGTTCAATAAAATAAACATCAGAAAAAAATAAATTGTAATGGCTTGTTCTTATATTATTTTTTAATTAAGTCGTATAAAGAAATTTTTTAAGACCACAAGGTGAATGGTATATAGATTCGGCATAGCCCAATACAACACTATTATGTGTTTTTTTTAAATATTGGTTTAATAAAATAAACATCAGAAAAAAATAAATTTTAATTGCGAGTTCTTAAATTATTATAACTGGTATTAAGAAATTTATATTATCGTCTACAATTTTTTTTTCTGTTTGCAGTAACAATAACATTTTTATTAAATACATAATGTGTTTTTAAATATTTTTTTAAATGAATTTAATTAAGAACATTGTAATTTTTTTAACTAACAAAACACAGGAGTTTTTTTACAGAAACAATAACATTATTGCTTTTTAATGTATAATAATATGTGTTTTTAGTAGATATGAAATTCAACAAATAAGAATTCTATACCTATTGGAATTTGCCGAATTTGTATAACCTTGAGAAAAAACAGAGTAAATAAGTATTAAAAAAGCAACTTTTAAAAATTTATTGAAATTGTTTTTAGCAGGGACCGTAACAGTTATAAGTTTTATTTTAAAAATGACTTTTTAATCATTATCTCTTGAATTTATTTCTTTGATTTTTATTTATTCCTCAGAAAATAAAAATGAGTTTTGAGTTTTATTTATAATAAAAATTATATAACTGACAAATTGCTTTATTTTGATTTTCTTGCGAAAACAATAAAAAATGAAGCAATTCGTTTTTTCTTTGCCCACTGTAGTTGTACAGTTCGAGTCGGAAAACCCCAACCAATTGCAGCCGGGAATGTAATAAAAGATAAACTCACTGTTTATTGTTAGTGTTTTGTCTAAGATTTGATATCGTTGCAAATAAGACTTGAGTGTTTGTAATTCTCATTTGCTTTACATTTTATTTGTAAATATAGTCTCCTTTATGTAAAAAAAAAGTTAAAGTTCACATTAGTTTACCAACACAGTAAGCCCAGTAAAGGTGAATGGGGTTTTATGTGTTGGTTAGCTTATGTGAATTTTAACTTTTTTTGCTTAACGGGGAATACATTAAGCTTTTCCAAAGCCTTTGTGAAAAGGTTTCTTGATTATCTGGCCTAAGCAACCATAGGAACTAGCTTATCCTTCAACAATAAATTTCAGTGTATTTATCAAGAATAAAAATTGGGAATTTAGCACATCATAAGAAAATCAAAATATTAATTAATAAAAATTTTGTACTCCCGAAAATAATTTGATAATTTTTTAGTTTTATTTTTTGCTTTAAAAAACTTTGAATTTTATTTGTTCGAGCAAGAATAAAAGTTTTATTTATTGATTTTTTTTTTGAGCAAAAATAAAAGTTATTATTTGTTTTTTTTTTTTGCAAAAATAAAATTTATATAATAAAAGTTTTATTTTTGATTTTGATTTTTTTGAACAAAAATAAAACTTATTTTTTGCTTTTGATATTTTCGAACAAATATTTTTTGATTTATATTTTTCAATTAAAAGAAAAAATATTCGCTAAATAAATGTACGTGTTGTAAAAAATTAATTGACTTTAAATATTTATTTCAATGCGCATAAGAAATACCAGTGTTGATCATACATTAAAAAAAATATTTAGGTTAGGTTGGGTCGAAAGGAGAACGAAGCATCAAAGAGGCAACCTTATATCTGCCATTACCGGACATGTTGTGTGTCCCTAAAGAAGAAACATGGGAATTTACGTGGATAGTGCTACCACCACCTATAGGGAGGGGTTAACGTCCGGCGTTAAGAAACTCAGTTTCCCGGACTTAATTTCTAAATAAATATTCAAAGTCAACTAAATTATTATAACACGTTAATTTCTTGCTACTTTTGATAAGGAAATTATCATTCGTTATTCCTTCATACTCCCAATGATTCTAAATGTTCTGCTTACTTTGGACATGGTTCTTTATCGAGTAAAATTTATTCAATAACTCAAATTCAATTCTAAAACTTTTATGGTTATACAAGCTTTTTTATTTAATATTTGCTCAAAGAAGAATAGACCCACTATGAAGCCATCGTACTAAACTCAAATAAAGAATAGTCAATGTATACACAATCATCTCTCGACAAACTTGTTCTTACCTGGATGGTTCCCAGAGGTTTCTCACGTTCTACGTACTATTCATACTCCGTTGCTTAAAGCTAAAGGTGGTCAACGTATGGGAAGCAGTTTGATTTGAATTTGTAATCGTTTCTGTTTTAATTATTTTATTTTTACTTATATGAGTTATTGGCCTACAGCAAAAACTGCTTTTCTAGGTGATGGTATCATTTATTTATGGTCCAGTGTTTCAAAGGCATTTAAATTTTTTTGAACGGTCATCCGCACGCCGCACACGGTTTGGATTTTTTATGTTCTCCGATTTTAAAACTTTTTTATTCATATAATAAGCCTCGGGTGCCTAAAAATTTCACCCCTATTTGAACTATTTCATTGAGAACAGGGTGGTCCAAGACTTTCTCAGGCTAAAGTTATGAATTTCTTAGTCAATTTTGAAAGTTGAAATGCTCATAACTTTTTTGTTTTTCATGATTTTGTAACATGTTTTAAATTTTTAAATTTAAAATTTAATTATTTAAAATGTCAAACAAAAGCGATAAAATGAGTCAATCTGTTCTCTTTTGTAGTCCGGACTCTTACCTACATTTCTATTATATACGTTTCAAAAAATAAGTCCTGCAAGGAAACGTTACAAAAATCAAAGCAGCTGAGTCTTAAAGAATTTTCGACGATTAAAACAGTTCCGGTCACATACATAAATTATCTAGCACAACTTGGAAAAGGTAAAAATTGCTTTTATTGTCATTTTATGCAAAGCGAATAGGCGACATAAATTGACTTCCACGTTAGATTTCTGAGCAATTTAAAGTTAAAAGGATAAACATTAGTAAATAGCCGCAGCATAAACTACATAGTTTAATTACCTGAAAATTTCAACTTAATTTAAAAAAATGGTAAAAAAAAAACTAGTACACAATTATATTTTACGTGTAAAATTAGCTTTATGTTACCTGTTTACTTATTGCCGGTATGTCATAATGAATAATCCAGTGTGCCGATTAGCAATTGACAATTGCAGAGAAAGATCACGAAGACGCAAGCTTGCAAATATCAATGAAGAAATTTCTCATAGTATCATAAAGAATTCATTTCTGCATCAAATTCAACCAACGCAGAATAGGAAAACAAGAATTGCAATAATTGAAAAAATAGTGGAAGCGAGCCCTGGACGCACAAAGAGGATTTAAAAAAGTATGTCTAAATCAACTGAAGAAATGAAATTTACTCCAGAGGAAGGATTTGCACTATTTTTGGAATTAAAGCTGACAAAAAATCAGTACATAGAATTGCCAAAGCGATCTAATGAAAAAAATTATGGAATTTTTCCACCATATCGAGATTACTTATAATGAATGGGTGATTCAAGTAGAGACACTTTTTTCAATAGCCTTTTTTTGACAGATCACGTGTCAGTCGTGTCATGCTGTCATGTTTTTTTTTTTTTAGTATTGTTTGGCATTTCATAATGGAAGCCGCTTGACCTTCCCAAGCGACATCGCTTCGCTCTATGGGCTCTTGAAAGGTTCCAACAAGATCCGATGTTTTCGAGGCAAATTTTGTTCAGCGATGAGGCCCATTTCTGGCTCATTGGGTATGTAAACAAACAAAATTGCCGCATTTGGGACGAAGAGCAACCTGAAGAGATTCAAGAACTGCCACTTCATCCAGAAAAAACAACGGTTTGGTCTGGTTTCATCCGGTGGAATCATCGCTCCATACCTGACCGATTCGTATGATTTTTTTTGTTTGTTTGTCTAATCACGAGGAAGGTTAAGAAAAAAGGTTAAAAATCGAAAAAGCGAAAATTGTGTTTTGTATGCAAATTTTACATTGCACCATTAATTGCTTTGGATTAGTCTGCTTAAACTCGATAATTGCTTGACCGATTTAAAATCAATGTTAGGTGGAACGAAGTTCACCGGGTACAGCTAGTTCTATGTAAAAATTAATACATTTATTAACAATTCTTTTAATTTCGCTTTTGTTGAGTTTTGATTTTGAGAGTAACTCATTAGCTAATAAGCCCAAATACTAATTATAAAAGTTGTCTTTAAATATTTATTTAAATGTGTGATCATCATTGGGATTTCCTATGCGCATTAAAATAAATATTTAAAGACAACTCAATAATTATAACACGTACATTTCTTTAAAAAATAACTTTTATTTTTGCTCGAAAAAATAAAAATCAAAAAATAATTGTTATTTTTGTTCAAAAAATAAAAAGCATAAGATAACAGTTATTTTTGATCGAAAAAATAAAAATCATAAAATAACTGTTATTTTTGATCGAAAAAATAAAAATAAAAAAATAACTGTTATTTTTGTTCAAAAAAATCAAAAAATAACTGTTATCATCTGAATTTTATAAAAAAAGGAATAACTGTTACGGTCCCTGGTTTTGATATTGAACATAAATTTTATAAATCTTTAAATATGATAACCCTTACAAAATTATGAAAGAGGAAAATATTTCTTTTATGGAAATTCTGAAAGAGGTTTATTTCTAAAAAAGAAAAACAAATTTTAGACTCTGAATTTAGAGAGTTCAAATTCTTAAGAAGTTTTAGAAGGAATTGAAGTAAATTTGCAAACTTTTTGGAAAAAAATTTCAGACTTAAAACGGGGGCTTCAACGGATCCAGTGCTGTCAAAGTTTGTACAGCAAAGTATAGTCCTTCCACATTCATCCGCAAATGTAGGAAGAATTTGTAGCCAAGTGAACCTTAATAAAACCAAATTTCGATGTTCCCTGGAAAATTAAGGAATTCTTTTTGCAAGGAATTCTTTTTTCTAAAGATTACTTAAAATTTAATAATGCAAACTGTTTTGATGTTGATATTAAATTGGATTTAATTAAACTATTAAAATATGAAATGCTTGTTTAAATAAAATGGTGAAAAAAGTTTTTCAACTATAAAACAAAATTTAACCTAATGTAAAAACTTTTTTTAAATTATCTACAATTTATTTATAAAAATATTCGTTTTCATTAATTTTAATGTTTTTATATAGTTTATATGAAAGTTAATGCTGAATTATTTTGTTTTGTTATTTTTTTGTGTTAATAAAAATATGTTTTATTGTTCTTAAAATAGATATTATTTTTGATTTTTTTTAATTGAAGTGCCGATAATGCCGATTTATTTTTGAAAATATGCCGATTTTTTATCTAAATTATCTGACACCCCTGCACGAGATCTGTATTGAAAAAATTACACATTTTCTTTTAATGAGGGAAGCGAAGCACACTGGGTTAAGCTAGTTATAAATAAAACTCAGAAAATAAGTTTTATTTTCTAAGTGAAAAGTTAATTCAAGAAATAATTATTAAAAAGTAATTTTTTAAATAAATCGTATAACTGTTACGGTCCCTGCTAAAACCAATTTCAATAAATTTTTAACTTTTAAAAGTTGCTTTTTAAATACTTATGAACTTTGTTTTCTTCTCAAGGTTATTCAAATTCGGCAAAGTCCAATAAGTATAGAATTCTTATTTGTTGACACTTATATCTACTAAAAAACACTTATTATTATATATTTAAAAACAATAATGTTATTGTTGCTGTAAAAAAAACACCTGTGTTTTATTAGTTAAAAATATTACAATGTTCTTAATTAAATTCATTTAAAAAATTATTTAAAAACACATTATTTATTAAACATAAAAATGTTAAAGATAAACAATAATAAAAATGTCTTTATACTACTTATTTAAAAAATAATATAAGAACACGCAATTAAAATTTATTTATTTCTGTTACTTATTTTTATTAATATCAATATTTTCAAGAAAAAAAAAAAACAACCAGTAATAGAGTTATATTAGGCATAGCCCAATGCCCTTAACCTTGTGGTCTGGATCAATCGATAGCGCTATCGATACTATAGATGGGTTTTAACTATCGCTAAATTTGGATGCTGCCGACTCCACGCGTTTTACATAAAAAATCATCTCCGCCAACCTGATATTCCTTTTTGACACCGAGGGCGGCCATGAGGGCATACTTGGTGACGAAAAGGGCAGAGCTCCTGGAAAGTGAGTCGCTAGTAGCAGCTCACAGGTCTTCCTTGTCGACTCAGTAAACGTACCGCCTGGCCGCTTAATCGTTCAAACCCCATTTTTGTAATCTTGATAAAGCGCATTCTGCAGCCGAAGTGACTAAAAAAGGTTGTTAATTTTTCCCTAGTTTCTGCGCCATGTTGACCTTTTAGACTTCCTAATTTATTTATTGTTTAATTATTAATATAATAATTATTATTATTAAGTGAGTGCAGCTCCATGCTCCAGTCTCCTTGGCTTTGTTGAATAAGCATCTAGCCCCAGCCCTAAGTTCCTCCAGATTCTCATTCCACCAGGGAACGTCCCTCTTTGGCTAACGGATCTGGATTCGGCAGCTCTTCTCATCGGCCAATCGGATATTGTTTACTGGTGCAAATTTAATTAATATCACAAATTTTTTAATTGAAATCAATTTGTATTTTTTTCTCCGCAATTTGTTATGAAAATGAGAAGTATTACGCAAATAAATTTACATCCAAAACGACTTTATCGTTTTTTTAAATTTTTCTAAATAATTATTCTTTGCATTTGATGAGGTTTGCTTATTATTTCTAGTGTGATAGTTTGAATACAAACTGATTGTTTTAAAAGTCGCAACAAAACTTATTAGATATCCTTCCTAGAAAGTATTATGGAATACGTAAGACTTGTGTGATAGTGTAAAGAAGACTTAAAATGTTCACATTTAAAATAAATAAAGGGTTGCCAGGAATAAATGTGTATACTTGTGTGTGTAAGATGTTGTGATGATGAATGAATATGAATTTAGGATAATAGGTTAGCTCAGGGAGAATAAAGAAAGAGGAATTTCTAGAGTGACCTCTGGGTAGAAGGTAAGATGCGGTAGAAACGTGCTATTTTAAGTTGAATGGGCTGTAGTTTTACTTACATATAAAAAAGTATGTAACTAAAAATTTTTGATTTTTTCAGATATGACTACGTTGTATCGATATTATTCAAAACTATCGATGGTGATGCGATAGTTAAAACCCATCTAAAGTATCGATAGCGCTATCGATTATTTCAGCCCACAAAGTGAAGGGCATTTAGATTCGGCATAGCCCAATATAACTTTATTACTGTTTCTTTTTCTTGAAAATGTTGGTATTAATAAAAATAAACATCAGAAATAAATACATTTTAATTGCGTGTTCTTATATTATTTTTTAAAAAAGTCGTATAAACAAATTTTTGTTATTGTTTCTCTTTGCAGTAACAATAAAATTATTGTGTTTTTTAAAATAAATAATGTGTTTTTAAATAAATTTAATTAAGAAAATTGTAATATTTTTAACTTATAAAACACAGGTGTTTTTTTTACAGCAACAATAACATTATTGTTTTTTAATATATAATAATAAGTGTTTTTAGTAGATATAACTATCAACAAATAAGAATTCTATACTTATTGGATTTTGCCGAATTTGAATAACCTTGAGAAGAAAACAAAGTTCATAAGAATTTAAAAAGCAACTTTTAAAAGTTTTAAATTTATTGAAATTGTTTTAAGCAGGGACCGTAACAGTTATAAGTTTTACTTTAAAAATGACTTTTTAATCATTATTTCTTGAAGTTATTTTTCGCTTAGAAAATAAAATTTATTTTCTGAGTTTTATTTATTCCTCAGAAATAAAAGTTCCTATTTTTAAATTTATTTTTTGCTTAAAAAAAACTTTTTCTTTTTGAATTTCTCTTATTTGTTAAATTAATCTAATATTTTTCTTTTTATCTATCTATCTTCTATCTTTCTATATATATAAAAATGAATTATGTATGTTTGTATGTTTGTCGCTTTATAGACTCCGAAACTACTGAACCGATTTTCCTGAAATTTTTATAGTAACATCACGTGAGCCCTAAAAATAAAATAGGCTACTTATTTTTTCGATAGGGGCAGGGGAATTGGTACCCCCCATAGGATGCCAATATTAATTATCGCATATCTTAAGAGCCGCTGCACGCATTTTGCTGAACTTTTTGTAGTAGGATCTTCTGAGCCCCGGAATTGAAATAAAATAGCAGCGGGGGTATAGGAATACCCCATAGGACGCCAATGTTTAACATCGCATATCTTAAGAACTGTAATAGTGAGAATGTTCAAACTTTCTAAAAGTCACTCTTATGGTATACTAAACTTTTGAAAATAAAAATAAAGCGGGTAGGCGCAGGGGGGGAAATACCTCCCATAGGATGCATACATTAAATATCGCTCAACTGAAGAACTATTAAAGGGAGAGTCTTCAAACGTGGTTAAAGCTACTATTATAGTAAACTATAAATTTCAATATAAAAATGTGCGGGGTAGACAGAGTAGGAGCAGTACCCCTCATAGAAGACATATTAAATACCATATATCTGAACACAAAAGTTATCAACCTTTACAGGACAACTTTCAAAACAAAAAAAAAAGGGGGTAGGTGCAGGGGGAGCAAAAATAAATAAATTACACATTAAAAAAATACTGCAATTTTTTTCTTATTTATTTTTTTTACCAGTGTAGCGAAGCGCACCGGGTTAAGCTAGTTCAATATAAAAATTACTTTTTTTTAAGCAAAGAAATAAAATTCAAAAAGTAACTGTTATTTTCTTAGCAAAAATAAAACTCAAAAATAAATTTAATTTCCTTAGGAATAAATAAAACTCAGAAAATAATCGGTAAAGTTGGGTTTTTTTAATAAAACTTGAAAAAACTGAATGCAAAAAAACACGCAATTCAAATTTATTTATTTCTGTTGTGTATTTTTTATACCCACACCGTAATAGTGGAGAGGTTCCCAACGGGAAAAAGAAGGAGTACGGATGCCTTCTAGAAGGCCTATCAACTCCTACTTTTGGATATGCAAGGCCTGCTCGCTCCATTCCATACTCATATCTTTTTACACACATTGTCATTGCGGAACGAGGCCTTCCGCTCTCGCTTCTTTGGCAGGTACATAAGAATGTCAACTAGATAAAAAAAATTATTCTTTTACTTTTGCTTTGACAAAAAACAAAACAAAAAATGCTACTCCTTCTCTTCTCCCTTCTCATAGAAGCGTGTGGGGAATGTGCATCTTATCTTTTATACGAAAGAGCCGAGGCCTTTTATGAGGCATTTTTTAGCAGTTAGATAAGAATGGTAATTGAATCAAAAAAATGTTTAAGCAGGCCTTTAATAGGGCCTGAAGTAAAAAGGTCTTCTCAGATTTTCCGCTGGCTTATTATGCGTTTGTGTTGATGTGTGTAACACTAAAAAATATTGGTTTTAGACCAGCCCAGTTGGCTATGTCTTGAAGACATCCTTGACGACGCGTGTACGACCAAATAAAATCCTTGAGGACGCGTAGGTGACCGTCCAAGCAAATCGTCGACGACTATTTCACACAAGTGTTCGGAAAATCGTTCACGACTAATGAGCGACATTATCGCTCTTATGTCGTTGACGATCATATGGGCTACACAGTCGTTAAGGATCATATGGGCGACACTGTCGTTGCCGATCATATGGGCGACACTGTCATTGACGATATATGAGCGGCAATATCGCTTATTATGTCGTCGACGACCATATGGGCGCCAATATCGCTCATATTGCCGATTTAGAGAAGTTTTTTTCCTAAATCAAAAATGTTATTTCCCTTTCAAAAATAATAATTAAACTTACGTGTATGTATTTTTAAAATTTATTTCGTTTTTACATATCGAACTTAATCAACAAGAGGATATTAACTCAAAATTTTCAGTAGAAGCAAGACAATTTTGAATTTAATATTAAAGGTATATGAAGAAGAACTTTTAAGCCAATCGTTTCATTATAAAAAAGTAGACAAAATAGCACGATATTTTTACTGCGGGTAGGTATGAATATTACGAGTCAATTTTTTCTAAAAAGTGAAAAAATAAAAATTTTGAGTTAATCAAGTGCGAAATATATTTTTCAAATATTTCTAAATAATTTTTGATATTTTAATCAGGCTTAATTAAGTTCATTGAATTTAATTTTCATTAAATTATTTTTATGAAGAAAGGAATTTTACAACATGAAATTAATTAAAATTTATTGATTTATTGCATGTTTGACTGAGGTGGGAATTGAACCCAGGTTTTCACGGACATGTTGCCCAGGCTAGTTTCGATTGTAACCACACAATTACTTCAGTGGGGTTTGCCATTTTAGCTCTCATCGCTATTGACGACGGATGACGTCATTTAGTCAAACATCAATCTTTAAACCAAATGGTATTTTACCTTGGTAGATCGAAATTTGCTTTTGAATGAATGATTATGTACCTAAAATAGGTACCTAAAATAGTCGAAAATATATATATATTTTGGTTAAATTAAAATCAACCATTATTAATAAAATGCGGCTTTAAGTTTGACTATTCCTAAAAATTTAAGAATTTGGAAATTTTGAGTTTCCCGTTATCTAAGTGCTCTAAATTGAAAGTTGTTGAATAAATGTTGATACAGTGTGGTAGAAAAAAGGGTTTTTAGTAGTGTTTATAATATTTCTTTGTTTGGCAAAAAAAAAAAAAAATAAAGAAATGACATTGTTTTTCCCGGTTGGATCTTTAAAGATACAGTATGCATTTAAGGGTTAAGCCCGTTTACCGACGAATGACAAAATACTGAATACGTATCAGTGGTTGCTGGAACTTTGAATCTCTTCTGTTCCAAATAACTGAACAAATTGAAGCTTGAGACACCCACCAGCACGGGTTCGATTAGGAGTTAATAAAGTAAACTAATATTGATTAGTTATTTAACCCTCCGATGAGTGACAGTTCTGAACTTCACGGCCGTGTGAAAAGGTCCCTACGGACCTTTTTTGTAAATCATGTTTTTTTCATATAAAAAATTTTTTTTGACTATTTTTTTTTGTTTTTATTGTTTATAACTAAATTCTACATACAAAAATAATTTTTTCAATTTTTTTAATAACAATATTCTAATTTTATACTACTAGCAATAAACCAGTTCTTAGAATTTTTTGTTCTTAGTATTTTGTTCTTAGTATTTTTTGTTCTTAGAATTTTTTCTTAGAATTTTTTGTTTTTATCATCATCCCTAATGTCTTTGAGTTAAGGTCTTTGTGTTCAGAACAAGTAAATTATGTGTTGAAACAATAAAAAAATTATAATGATGCCCAAAAACATGCATTTATTAGTGAAATTCAGTACAAGGTCCATACGGACCTATTCACACGTCCGCGTCCTATTCTCACTAAAACCTCAATAACTCCTAAACTAATGATCTGATCGGCTTGATTTTTTTTCCAAAAGATGCGCAACAAAATACTCTTGGAACACAGAGTAACTTTGGGGGGGGAGGGGTGGATTGTAGTGGCGTAACGTGTAGTGGAGTAATTTCAGTTTGAAAAGGCAAAAAGGTCCCTAGGGACCTTCTCACTCATCGGAGGGTTAAACAAAAGCTAATTTAAAATAGAATTGATTGGTAAGTTAAACCAAACTGAAAATTTTAAAATTTTGAATTTTTAGTAAAAAAAACATAACAAAACATAACATTTGTTGAACTAAAACGAGAAAACAAAAGAATAATTAATAAATATGTAATAAATATTTTTAATTAATACATATTATGTATAATTACACAATAAACTGTAATATCATTTTATTAGTTATTTCAATAGTTTAAGAAAATCTTATAAAATAATACAAATAATTTGGCTTAAATGCTTAGGATTTCAGCGATTATTTTCAACAGTCTTTTCATTTATCTTTTCATTTCATTTATCGTAGAATCAAAAGCAACCTACAATACAGAATATCTTATTTCTCAGTTCTCTTCCTGGATTTTCCTGTTTTAAATTTTGTACACTTCGCATTATTTTGGTTAATACTGTTAAACGATTGATATGAGAAGAAACAAATAACTAGGCGCATACATATAAATAGTACTTGAAGCAAAAGGCTGTTGACAGCAGATTTAAAATGAAGATCACTACCTTCTTTGTCGTATGAAAAAATATTTTCTGAACACATACCTTTTGTATGTGAGACAATACAATTAATTAAAAACACAAAAAAATATGTAATTATACTACAAAAAGTTAAAAATTTTATTACGTCGGTTATTCGGTTAGTCGACTGAAATTAATCGTTAATCGAAAATAGGCAATTTTAAATTAACAAATCAGTTAATCGGGTAGTAATTAATCGTTTAACCGGTTAACCGAATGAATACCCTACTAGCTATTATCGTCGCCAAATTTTATATTAATATGTACAAATATTTATAGGGAAGTTCTAACTTTAAAAGATATTTTCGGGAGTTGTGTGGGAGTTATGGTCGAATATGGACCGATTCCAAAATAAATTTAGTAAGATGATTTCAGTTCAAATAAAATATTTTTGTGCCAAATTTTCGCTTAATATCGACATAACAATAATTGGTACAAAGACTATCGCGGAATAGGGCTTTGTAAACTAATCTTAAAAATTGCGAAAAATTGGGCATCGTTAAATAGATTCAGATATCGGTGATGCCATATTTTTTCAAACATGTGAGTTTTTTCACGTGGAAATTATTGACGATCGAAACTGTGTACATGCATATCGGGAAAAAGCAAAAAATTCCAGGGAAAAAATATTCACAACAGGGTTGATTAAAAAGTAATATAAAAATTATTTTTTTTAATTTTATTTCTAGTTTAGAAAAAGCAGAAATTTCTTGAATAAAATTGTTTTTCTTACAAAAATAAAGTAAAATTCTACGCAAAAATTAATATTAACCGATTTAAAGGCGAATATGTCCCGTGTCCGAGTCCGTGCAAAAACTCTTATTTGTTAAATTAAATTAAAAATATTTAAGGAATAGAGTTATTACAAAAAGCTTTATAAAATACATAACTGAAATTTAACTCATAGAATAAATTCGAAAAATGTTGAATATAATAAAGTTGCTTATGAAAAGAAATAATTCCCAATATCTATTTATTTTATTTAATTTAAAAACTACTTTTTTCTAAGCAATAAAATTAAATATCAAAAATAACTTTTATTTCTAAGAAATAAATAAAAATCAAGAAATAAAGTTTATTTTGTAAGGAATTAATAAAACTCAAAAATAATTTTTATTTTCTAAGCAAAAAATTAAACTGAAAAATTATTTATCCTAAGGAATAATAAAAAGCTCAGAAAATAATAGATAAAGTTAAGTTTTTCAATAAAACTTAATAAAATAAAAATCAATGCATCTTAAAGTATTGTTAGGCACGTAGCACTTCTTCTGGTTTAGTTTAAATTTGAAAATCGTTATTTGCAGGCCCTGCTTTTTGTACAAACAGATCAGTACAAATTTTCTATAGAAAACTTTTTAACAAGTCATTGCAGTCTGGGCGTCCATTTCTTAAAACTGCAAGTTGCAAATTTACAAGTAAAATAAATTTGAAACCGAAATTGTTGCTTTATCGAGCGTATTTTACTTGTGGGTTTTTAATCTGTTGTTTTGAGATGTGGGCCCCAGTCTCGCCTTGTCTTCCGATATTTTATAAAATGCGCACATGAAATTCACACTCACCTTCAACAAGTCTTATACACATTGGTGTAACGAGTTCAAATTCCGTTCCACGTTCATATTTACTTAAACTCCCATTTTTGGTTAGTAGCAAATTATTTTCTTAGTTCATATTAAATATATGTTTAATAATACAACAACAAAAAAGAAAGTGTAGTCGGCAGTGTAGCCATTTTGGTATTTTTGCAGCTAAATTTAGCTTTAAAAATTTTTATTTGGCTGCAAAATTATCATTTAGCACTTGGCATTTTATTTAGCATTTTTAGATAATGTCTTTATTTTTTTAGAATAATTTATTTTAAAAATTTGGACGAATAGTTTTATTGATTTTAATAAAAAAAAAAATTAAATTATAATAAATTTTGACTCAAAATAGTGGAAAATAGTTTATTAAGTGGAGATTTATTTGCAAAACTATTGTAAAAATTAACTTATAACCTATAATAATTATAATTTTATAACCTCCACCACCACTAGAGGTGAATGATGGTACACTAAGTTTGTCATTCCATGTGAAACTTTTTTATTATACATCTAAGACCCCATAAAGTATATATATTCTGGCTCCTTGGGTAATTCCAAGTCGATTTTTTTTATTCCCTATGCTAATCCGAAACACTCAAAAGAAAATAACAAACTTGGTGCCAGATTGCTTGTAGTTACCCTAAGCAGTTTGGGATTGGGATTCAGAGCTATTAATCAAAATATGGATCCACCACCCTAAAAAAAATGATAATTGTGTTACATAAATGGCGGACTACACGGAATGATATACAATTTTGCACAGATTCGTTTTATATGATTAGAAACCACACTGTCAAACTTCAAGAAGATCGGTCCACAATCTATCCTAGGCCGCATATAAACCCGACTCCCGGAAAACAGTTTAATACGCCTAAAATCGTAATAAATAACCCAATGGTAATACAAATTGGCACGTCACAATTTCATAGAACTAGAAATCACACTGTCAAAATTTGTGAAGATCAGTCCATAATTTACTATAGGCCCCATATTAACCCTACTCTCGGGAGGCAGTTTATCACGCCTAAAATCGTAATTTATAATACTATCATAATAAAATTTAATACTTCACAGTTTATAGGACTAGAAATCATACTAATAAACTTCGTGATGAGCGGTCCATAATTTGCCGTAGGCCCCATATAAAGCCCGCCCTGGGAAATTTACTAAATATGTCTAAAACCGTAGCAGATATAGACATTCCGGTAAAATTTTTTCCAATTTAGCTTCATATGGTCATAAAAAATGTCATGCAATTTTGTGATATACGGTCCATAATTTACCTTAGGTCCCATATTAGGCAGCCTTCTTAAATTCACTGTAAACGCTAAAACTAATTTCACTGCTTTATTAAAATTTATTCTAATTATTCTAATATTTTTTAATACCAGAATTCACTCTACAGAATGATGAATGGGATGATTAATCCATAATTTACCATGGGTCCAATATAAATTCCTCTCCTGAAAATCTCTTTAGTTCGGCTAAAACTGTAACGAATCATGATATTTTACTCAATCTAGCTCTAAAAAGAAAAGCAAACAACTTTCCGATTGTCGGTCAACATTTTAATATACGTCTAAACCGCAAACGTCAATTTTTATAAAGAGTAATTAATAATATATATGTATATATTATATAGAGCCCACTCCTGAATTATTCGAAATATCGGTGAAGGGTATCAAAGATTTGGCACAGCCGAATATAGCACTCTAACTTGTTTTAAAATTTGTTTAACAATTTGTTTTTAAAACTTAAAAAAATACAACAATGAGCGAGTTTGTTGTCAAAAGAAATTGAGTCCTTTTTCATTAACAAAACTAATAGAAATTTAAATTTCTACACAACAATAACGCGAAAGTTCCAAAGTTTTGCAGTAGATCTATTGCTTCAAAGTTTTTAGCTGTGCTCTCACTAAATTGTAAACAAAATCAAACCTTTTTCACCAATTTCAATGAAAATTGGCTAAATTCGGTTCAAATATATTTTGCTACATGCTCATGGACAAAAGACTGGCTCGTTGTTGTATATTTTTTTTTAATTCGTAAAAATAAAAAGTTTAAAGTTATTTATAAAAATTTAATTTTTTTCGGTCAAACTTTAATGATATCTATGGAACTAATGAGCAAAATCAGAAATATTGTTTGCACGACGGAAAGAAAGTTTTGTTTCGAATTTTACTAAAGTTGCATGTACACGACATGTTTTTTACTTGTCAAATTTCCCACTGCAAAATACATACTTATGTACATGTCGTGTGTTACCTTTAAAACTGCGGTCGGCAACCTATTCTATTACATTTTACGATTGTATGTGTTTAAAGTTTAAAACATTGCATCTGTAAAAGTCAGATGCAAAATCATCTGACAAAATTTCAATTAGAGCGTGCTCTATTTTCTTTTGACAAGCCATCTGACATCAGCTGTGCCAGAAATCTATGCCGGGATGAAACCGGCAGCGGCGGTGCATCGTTGACGGAATAATTAGCCGGCTTTAGTTAATATTTTACAATACCGCTATATGTATAGTCATTTGAACCATTGCATATAAATTATGTACATATATAAATAAAAAACGCTTCATTATAATATCCTAAATTGGTATCTCCGAATTTAAAGAAAAAAGTGTTTAGATGGCTCAACTTTTTTACTACGCTATTTTGAAACCAAGAACTACTTTGATTTATTCCATAACTACAGAGAAAAACAAAGACAATGTCAGAAGCAAATTACATGTAATTTTGTGACCAAATATTATAAACCTTCTGTAAAACAGCAATTTTGACAGACGTTCACAATTACATATGACATGAGAAGTCGACAAGTCAGATGTAAAAAACATGTCGTCTACGGGCACCTTAATTTGGGAAACCCCTTCTCAAGTTATTCTACTATATGTGGTGAAAGTGCATTTGTTTTTTACAAAACACTATATCGCGAAAACTAGAGTTTTTTTTTTATTGTTGTACCGTAAATCATAGATCGGCACGTTGCAGTACCAATAATAATTCAACTTATAATTAGAAACCAAAGAAATTAACGAACCTTTTTTTAAATAACTAAAAAATGTTTACCAGGCTTTGTTCACCTTGAGCTAAATTTTTCGAAGAAACTTTCAAAAACACTGTGTTGGTCTAAAGCTTAATTTTCCATATCAAATTTATTTGTACGATTATACATTTCGCACTTAATCAACAAGATGGTATAAACTAGGGTATTCATTCGATTAACCGTTAATCCCGATTAACTGAACGGTTAATTTAAAATTGGATATTTTCCATTAACGATTAAGCCGCTTAATATCAGTCGATTAACCGATGTACGAAATTTTTTGTAGTACATATTATAAATTATTTTTTGTGATTTTAATTATTTGTTTCGTCTCATATACAAAAGGTATGTGTTTATAAAATATTTTTTCATACAAAAGAAGGTGTTTAGTGATGTCAACAACTTTTTGTTCCACGTACTTTATAAATCGTCGCCTAAAATGCAAAACAACACTTTTTATTTCTTTACTGGAGAAGCAAAAAACTTTACAAAATTAATAACAACAAGGAGTATTTGGAGTTTGAAGTTCTTCAATATAGTCGCCATTTTTGATCGCAAGGATGTAAATTTTTTGTAAACATGTACTTTAATAAAACGAACAAAAGTCAATAAAACACTCTGTTTCAAATTTTTTTGTTGCTACGACCTTTTGCATTTAGGTGACGATATGTATGTGTCTAGTTATTTGGTTCTTCTCAAATCAATCTTTTAACAGCAACAATTGGAAGTGTTAAAATTTTAAATAAATGAAAACTGGACTATTTTATATGCTTAGAAAAATCCAGGAAAAGGGCTGAAAAGTTAGATATTCTGTGTTATGGGTTGCTCTCAATTTCTCCAACATCTACGATAAATGAAAGAATTTTTGCAAGTAAAGTTTTATCAAAGCTAAAGAAAAGAATAGCATAAATCCTAATTATAAGGTATCCCTAAGCTATTGAAATAATTGTTATGTTTGTTATGTTATTGTTTTTTTTTTTTTTTACTAATAAACTCTAAAAAATTAATAAGTTATGCATTTTTATTTATTGAAATTACTTAATTTAAAACAAAACTTTATTCATCGGTTAACTAATCGATAATAAAAGTAGCCGATTATCAACCGATTAAATCAAAACCTCGGCTAATTAATCGAGAGATTAACCGATTAAGCCGAAAGACCGATGAAATTTATACCCTAGTATTAACTCAAAATTTAACTGTTTCATTACAAAAAGGAGACAAAATAACACGATATTTTTACAGCATGAAGATATGAGTATAACGTGTCGATTTTTTCCAAAAAGTGAAAAAAAAATTTCGAGGTAATACCCTCTTCTAGATCAAGTGCGATATGTATGTTATAGCTTTTTATATAGGAAAATTTTTTCTTATTCTACATAATTTAATATTAAAAAAATTGCAAGACAAATTCTTAAATAAAATAAAATATTAAAAATTTAAATTAAAAGTTCTTTTTATTTAAAATATTTTTTTATTTTACATTAACATATTTTTCAGTAGTATTGAAACATAATATATTTTTTATTAAAAAAAATGTAGTTGTTATTAAACTTCTTCATTTTCATATAACACTGGATATACGGCACGTGTAGCAATGAAACATGCATTATTTCTATTACGTTGCATTTTTATATATCCCTTATCACCCCAATCAGGGCCCCAAGAATTTTTAACCAACCAATAATCTAGGCCTCTTTCGGTAGTACCATAACCCACCACTAAAACTGCATGATTAGTCCCTCTCGTACATGAAGTATCTAAAACTCCTGAACGATATCTCACAAAGTCATAATTTACCTCGACAGACACCATTACAGGTCCTTTATTGTCCACAACCTGTTTCAGGCATTGTTCATCACCTGGAGGTAGTTTTACGTAACTTTTGCATTTTAAGACAATTCTTGGATTTTCTTCTTTGTAACTACAATTTTTAGTAGATGCCTCATAGGTAGAATCTTGCTCGAAAAGAATGCCATTTGATTTTACATAATCAAGGGCTAAATACGCATATCCACCGTCACAGCCATCCGCAGCACAATTAACTAACATTTGTTCACTTAAATCAACAGAGTTGTTGGTTTTCAAGAAGTAATGAGCCTCTAAACCCGCAGCGGCAGCAAAAGCCCAACAACTACCACAACGTTTTTGATTTTTTACTTCACTTATGGCTCCCGATTTACGCCAATCCTTAAAATAGGAAGATTTTTTGCTGGGCTGGCAAATAGTTTCAGTACCGCTAGAATTCATTTTTGTGTCCCTGAAAAATGTATTAGTTAAATAGAAAATAAAATCATTTTAAACTTACACATGTAAATAAATACATACTTTTTATCTTCCACCAAACCCATATAATACTTTTCAACTTCCTCAAAGTTCATATCGGCATAATAATTTTCCCCCATTTCAAAGGTTGATTGATTTTGGTTAAAAAGTTGATTGTGTTTAGCAATTGCTTCCATATTTGTTTTATATCTATTTAAATGATCGGTTCTTTTAGCTTCGTCTTCAAATGTCTTCTCATGTTTTTTACTAAAGTCGGTAAACCTTTGTGACCAATCCGGATCATCCGTGGCTAAAGCCAAACCACAGCAAATAAAGACCAATATTAATGATATCACTTTCATTTTTGATATTGAACTGTTTAAAATTTAAGTTTCAGCTTCGGTTTATATACTTCCACTACTTTGAAAAAAGCATTGGACTTTAACCTCAAAATTTGTTGTTATTGCTCTCAAAAACTAATAACTAAAAGACCACGTAGGCCTAATACATAAACAGGTTATAAGCGGTTTATTGAGATACACAAGTTTAATTCCATAAATATCATAAACCAGTAATGAACTAGTTTTTATTGAATAAACCGGTTTAACCCTTTCGGGACGGAGTTTTATTTTGAAAACCGAAATATTTTTGGATGAAATTTTGGCATATTCTAAGCAAAAAAAATTGGTCTGCATAATCACAAATCATAAAATCCTTCTTTTATCCTGGGACATATGAACCCAATATAAGTGTGCTTCTTGGGCGATTAAAATTTAAAACAAAATAAATATATGATATTTAAGTAGTTCAACGTTGTTGTGATATTTATTAGGTGTAAATAAAAAATTTACAAAATTGTTCTCCCAATTTCTCAAAAAAATAGAAAAAGTTAATGAACGCTCTGCTCAAAACTCTCAAAAAAAGTGCCGACCCAGCAGACAAAAAGAGCTAAAATGTTCTAAATTTAAAAATCAAAGATTGTAATGTTTTCCATCCATTTATTATTCGGTTTTGTCCTTCAAGACTTATTTGTATTAAAAAAATTTAATTTAAATATTATTGCTTAGTAAAGTTACTACTCAAAGATTGTATACAAATCAGCCCAATTATAAGTAAAAATTCCTCGGGAGTTTTTACCCATTTTTACAATTGAATTTAAATAGCGAAAATAGGAGAAAGAAAAATCTCGCGGTGAATTTTTATTTATAATTGGGTTGAATATTTACATTACAATATGAACATACACAGTAACATTTCAATAAGAAAATTTAAAAATATGAACAGACATTTGCAGAAAAAAGAGCTAACGGAAAAAATTACGAGTCTGGAATAATCAAAATGGGCTGTCAGAAAGCCATAAATTTGTTTTGATTATCATAATATTTTTGTTATTCTGCTGTTTTTATGTATGAAATTTCAGGCATTCTACAGGCCGGTATTCACTATCCTACATAACCGTACGATTCATTCACATGAAAATCTGACGGAATTCTATCCGACATAAAAAAAATGTCTGCAAAATCCGCTGTCAATGCCACACTATCCCACAAAAAAGATGCAAACTCAAATGACTCATCTACTTTACAAGACAATGCAACTCAAAAAAATCATTTGGTCACTCAATTCATTTTTAAGCCACACTGTCAGACATTATGAGCACACACGATTTTTTTGACATATCGTGCGACTAAATAGGATAGTCAATACCGGCCTTAATGAATGGTCAGCATTTGAAACTGAATTAAGTAAAATATTGAAAATATCGAAAAAATTATTTTTATATGTATGTAAAGATGCTCTCAAACAATTAACAAATAGAATTCCTGAAAACATGAATATATTTAAAGTTTTCGGACATTTTTTCCATTATAAAATGTGGCAATTTATTATCACAAGCAAAACTCGTTGCTGTGAATGATATTTTAAAGAGTTGTATGAATCTTAAAATTTCAATTTGTTGATTGGAATGATTATTTTACTGATGATGTTCCATTAAACTTAAAAAAGTGTTGGCAAAAATAAGCAGGTACGTACCATTTTGAAGAACTTGCTTTGGCTGTATTTATATGCTGGTAATTCCAACTGATTGTGCATTTGCTGAAGGAGTATTTTCAATAATGAACTCTACTTAATAGATTGCAATAGTTGTAATTGTTGATATGGTGAAAAAATTTAATTTCCATACAATGTATTCCGAAAAAGATGACAATGGGGAATGTCTTAGCGATGAAGTGTATAGCGTTTTTGTAAAACAATAGAATTGCAACAACATGCAGAAGTATATCCAATATTTGTTTAATTCTTTTTTGCTGCTTTAAGTAGACTACTGTAAACAATTTTATAGTTAACATTGTATCTTTTTGTGTCCTCTAATCATTTTTACTTTGTTTTAAATAAAAATTAAACAAAATATATATAATGGCGAATTGTTTTAATTTTTGGCGAGTTTTATCGATTCGGAATAGATAAATTTTTAAGGGTTTAAAAAATTTTTTTTTCAATAATTTAAAAAAATGTATATTTATTTTATTGTCAAAGACTAATAAAAAAATGATTTGGCGATTTTTGTTATTGAATTTGGTGAAAAAGGTCAAAATAAATCTGACACCCTGGCAAAAAGTAGCAAGTTAGGCACTAGCGAAGTTACGAATATTCGTATTCGCCAAATTCAAAATTATATTTCACGAATATATCGAAAAAAATACATAAACTGAAACAAAAATATTAATTTTAAAATTTCTTTAACGCAAAATAAAATCTGCTTTTAGTAAAATAGAAAACAAACACACTAGAATTATTGTGCCGCCACAAAAAAAACTAATGAAAATTACTCAGGTTAATTTTAAGCATTTAACTAGATAAGCTAGATAAACTATCATTTGCAGCAATTGTCAATGAAATGTCAAGATAATTCCGATCTCATAACCCAAATTAGAAACGCGTTGACTGCAGTGGATTGACATTTGGCATTTAAAGAAACTCGGAGAGATCATTTTGTTCTGCTTATTATAAAAATTTAAATTCAAATGTAGAAAGTAATCGTTTCTTTTGCCTAATGAACGCAGCATTTATGTTTTGATGGACACTTAACGAGGAATATAAATGTAATACTCAAGCAATTCATTAATTATTTATTGATCTACACTTAAGGGAATCTTAGAAGTGCCCTAATCATGTTCATTTTAAAAATTATTTTCCATTTTTTATTACGTATAAAAGTATAAGGAAATTTTACATTGCAATGTAAAAATTGAATTAAATGATCTCAAGATAAAAAAATTTTATAGTGTAAATGTTTGGGCATTTCATGTTAATTCAACGAAAAATCTGAAAACAATTCTTGCTCTTAACTGCTCAGCTTTTCTGGTCTAAAATTTCATTTTATAGAATCTTTTCAACCAGAGCAAAACATAGAAATAGAATCGCTTGTATTTTGCTTCCGTCAGGGGTATTTTTAGGCCTCCTAAATTTATTGAAATATTACCAATTTTTTAAAATTGATGTAGTTTTTAATAAAATTTTATACTGTTAATAAATTGTTTGCAAAAATCCAGAATTTCTTTTAGCATTTTCTGCCATTGTCTAATGCAAGATTTAGCTGTTAACGATTTTAAGATCTGGTCACACTGATAAGTATGCAAACAGTTCCTTGGGGTTATATTAACCCAAGAGTACTAATTATCGTCCTTTGGAAGATCATCATTCACTTTCAAATGGGTGTGCCTAACAATCTTAAATTTTGTATTCTGTTTGTAGATGATTTACTTTTGCTGTGTGTAATTGTGTTTTTTAAACCGCGTTGCTGGAACATTGTTTTTTTTTTGGTTTTGTTCTCGTCGAATCGTCGAAGGTTAGAATTAACGTGATTTTTTTTTAAATTTTGTGGTCAAATATTGCAAATGTTATTACTCCAAACAATAGTGGCAACAATGACCAGCTAAGAAGAAAATACAAAAAGAACAAAAATGACGTATGAGTAGATCAACATCAAAATGTGATATATGCGAAAAACACATATGCGGAGAGCACAAAGTTGAGCTTATTGGCTCTTGCTCAAAGTGTTATTTAAAATTTTTTTTTTATTTTTTTTAAAGCTAAAAATGACTCTTTTTAAGTTTTGACTCTTTTTTAGCTTTTCAGTTTTACGCATAATATTTTTTAGGTCCTTTTTTTATGATCCCAAAAATATGTGCAACATAAAATGAATTAGTAAAAATTAAATATTTCGTTTATCTATATGAATTAAAATTAATTATTATTTTTATATAGACCTATAAGGTGCCACAATGATTAATAACATTTATTGAAAAATTATATTTGGTTTTAAGCCAAATTTATAGGCAGTTAAAAAATGCATCGTCGAATCGGCGATCATTAGTTACAACGTACGTAAAATATGGTTAGTACTCTAGGGTTAATAACTTCAGGTAAAGTACGAGATTTAATCTCTCACCATGGGGAATAACTGGCTTTGCTTGTAGCCTTAATTTTACTTCAGTGAACACTTGGGCTGAACATCCACGGTGCTTGTGGATTTTATATAATATAATAATGTTAGTATACAAATTTTAAAATGTACATTAGTGGCATTCAGGTGCAAACTTGATCATTTCCAATTCAGTCATCGGAATGTCATACATTACTAGTGGGCCAGTTTGTTTTTCTAATTTATTGTTATAGATGAGAAAAAGAGAGTTTTTGAATCATATATGAAATATCGTGTGGCCTTAATATTGAAAATTTATATTCTTTAGTGAGGTTAGGCACATTGACTGTTAGATACGAAATTCTGAGGGCAAATTACGGCATTCGATATCGATCGAAATTACAAAATAATTTAAATGCAAATTTCGATCGATATCAAATGCCGTAATTCGCTGCCTGTATTCCTTAAGAAAAGTATATATTTTTTTTTTTATTGAAAAATTTTTTATTTAAAAATTTCTATTGCTATATAATATTATTTTGTTACACATTTTCAAAAGTTTGTTTTGTTAACAAAAATATGAAACGGCTGTTTCAAAAACTGCTGCATGTTACCATTTTACATTTTTTATCTCTTAATTTTTTTTACTTTCTTTTGACGCTCTCTACTTGCCACTTTTTTGGGTTAATGAACACTTTCCAGTACCAATTGTTACAAATTCGTAAAAATGTTTAGTAACTGAACACACCTATTGTCAAGTAGAATAAATATTCTGTTATGTTTGTATTTACATTTCATAACTAGCACTTAAACCTGTGTTTGGGACATTTTAGATAAGAAATTGTATTGAATATAAAAAAAAGATAAAAGTTTGAAAATTGCTGGGACGTATTATTCCAGTAGTCCTGTAAGGGTTAAACAACTTGGTTGTGCTTATTTCGCTTTATCCATTTTTGCTTTTTGTATATTTGACTCGTTCTTGTAAATATATTGCGATGTTCAAATTTAAATAAAACAAATAAAAGTGCTGTATTCGGCAATGTCGAATCTTATTTCACTGTGAAGACAGGAATTTTACATTATGAAATTAATTAAAATTTTATTGATAATTTTTCATTCTTGACTGCGCTGAGAATTGAACCTTCGGAGGGGTTTGCCGTTTTACTCACACCGCCATTGAAGATGGATGACGTCAATAGTCAAACATCAATCTTTAAACAAAATGGTATTTTACCTTGGTAGAACGAAATTTTCTTTGAATGAATGATTATCTATTTAATTGATTTACATGTTCTTCCTAACTTCGGTTTTTCGTACTTTTTGTCAAGAATTCTTCTTGAAATCCAAAGTACATTTTTGTACTTTGCGCGGCGTCAACGCTTTGCAATTAAGAGCGCGCCAAAATTAGCAGGGTTTCTATATTTGTTGGTTTGACAGCCCTGTTTTTATTTTTGATAATAAATAATGGCAAATTAGCTATTTTTAGGTCAAACTAGCGATTTTAATTCCATTTCTTATTTCGTTTATGAGGGTTTTAGTATGCACAAAAGTTAACACTACTGTTTGTGACACAACGCTGACACTCTTGTTTAGGTATGGCATATCAGCGTAAAAGCTACGCGGAAGAAAACGTTCCGCCTTCCGCTCTTAATTAGGTACGGCTGGATGTAAGTCTATAATAAACATTTTTTTTTAAATAAAAATTCATATTGCTTAGGAGCAGAGCTGCCGTTTTTGGTTATTTCTAACCAAAATTTGTCATTTTTTTTTCTCAATGTGGAGATGTGAATATTTTTTTCATTTTGGTAACTTTTTTCTAAAATAATAATACGTTTGTATATGCACTTCTTAATAAACTTGCAATTTACGTTTTTTAAACCTTTAATGTTTTTATTTACATGGGGGGTTATAGCGTATTTCTTGTGGCCATTTGTTCTTTTAAGGAACCACAGGACATGATATATATATAGTGCATTTCGATTCGAAGGAAATTATTTACGACTTCGAATAATGTGTACTTTGCACTACGATTTCCTTATCAAATATTTGCTTCCAATCAACGGAAGTTTTTATACTTTATCGAAAGCACACAATTTCTTCCATAACAGCAGCCAGATATTTTTTTTTAAAGATTTTTGTTAAGAAAAAAATTACCAAATGTGATTTTCATTATAGAAACGGCCATGTTGCGTAGTTTTTCCTAATTTTGAGAGTAGTAAAGATAAGAGGCACCTTAAGTAGAAAGTGCATCATATCACGCGGAATCGATTTCAGAACATGACTGAAAAAGTACAAATAATTTGTTTTACTGTTTCTCAAAACTTGAATAGAAGTAAAATGTTCTAAACTTACATTATTTCATGTAGTATATTTTAAAACTCGTATATTGAAATACACATAGGAATTTTAAAGATTTTTCAAAAATATATATAATCTATAATTTTAGAATTTATGGAGTTTACTGTAAGAAAATGGTTTGAATTTAAAAAAATTAAAATTTTTCTTTTGATAAACTGTTGGTATGTATATTTATTTAATGTTTTTTGGCAGTATTTTTAATTAATAAAAAAACTTTTGACAATAATCGCCATATTGCTAAACGTAAATTTTCATCAACAAGAGGATTAACTGAGCTACCTAAATAAGAGCGGCAAGCGTTTTTTGTATGTCAAAACTTTCCATTTGCATAAAGTTTACACGAAAAAAACCTTAAGGACGCGAATTCGACACCGCCCGGCTGGAAAATCCTATTTGATAAATCGCTATGTCGATTTGTCTTATTGAAAATGAATTTGAAATAGAATTTTCATGTTTAACAAAACGCTTGCCGCCCTTGTTTAGGTAGTTCAGTAAAAGATCGCAACATTTAACAGCCCTGCCACTGTCAGTTAAAAAGCGGAAAATAATTTAATTTCTCCCTTATTTGTTATTTATAACTGTGAAGTACAAATTTCGTTTATTGTAAAGGATATATGCAAAAACAAAAGGCATTTCTAATATGGTTATATTTTTTCACATTTGGTAACTTTTTCAAAAATATTGGATGTAAAAATGTTATTAGTCGTGGCAGCACTGTTTGTGAGTATTGCCATCGAGACACGTTTCTTCCCGAAGGAAGTATCCCAGTAAAAAAAATTTGTGGTTTTTGAAGCACTTAAGAGAAAAAGCGCATAATCGAGCGCTTCAATAAGAGAGCTCTTATACAGCAGTAAATGATGACGAATAAAATATACAAAAAAAGCTGTTATTTTAGTGTAGACAACGAAGAAAGCGAAAAAAAATAAAAATATATTATGGTTTACGAAAATGCTTGAAAAAAAGCATTTAAGCCCGTAAAAGCAAAACATTAATAAATATGTTAATATAGTTGGCCCTTAAAAAATCCCTTTAGGTGTGCTTTATTTGCATGTTTTATTATGTTAAAAGAAGCGCTTATTGTCAGCAGAAAATAGTCCTCCAAACCGGGGACACCCCATACAAAAAACAGGCATCCCATCAGCAGGTTTGAAGCGATTTGAGGTATGTATTCATATATAAAACCTGCTCCTTTTAGAGCAGAGTTTTCACTGGGTATCTTCCGCAATACGAAATCGAGTATTGCCGTTATATTATTTTTTATCCACGGAATACGTTTGGCAATTTGGATTTTTTTCTGTATATTTGGCGAACAGCCAAAGCCAAAGTACAATCATACAATCAGAAGTGGGCGTGGCACCTTCTATGCAACGACATTATAGATTTATGTATATCTGGAGAACAGCAAGAGCCAACGTTTTCAAATTAGGTAAAAGCATCTCGGTTACCAATAGACAACATCCGAAAAAATGTGGGCGTGGCACAAAATATATTTATTTATACTAAAGAACGGTAAGAGAAAAATGCTCCAAATGTGGTACACAAAAAGTAGGTGTTACTGGATAAGTGGGCGTGACAGCTCCAATAAAAATACAAAATAGATCTGTAACAGTAAAAGTTACAATATTTAGTACAAATAGCTTCTATTCCACTTCAAGACATTCGAAAAAAATTGGAGGGGCTTAGAACTAGGCGCCGCACCAAAAAGTAGTTTTTGTATATATACAGATCAGTTGCAGGGTAGCAAAGCGCACTGGGTTAAACTAGTAAATATACATACATATGTATCATATCTCAACAGGAAACCCAAACTTGGCAAAATGCGATTAAACTTTTCAATACTTACCTTTATATGCTGATTTAATAATTATATTTCGCTATAATATCGATTAAATTTGAGATATAATTCCTGTATATAGAAGGTATATAGGTATATGTTATAGAGAAGGTATGAAGGAGCACTTTTGTTTATGTAACTCAAAATTTTAGATTCTTTGAGATATGGCTACTTTGCAATAAAAAAAAAACCAAAACCTATCAAAAACTATCGATGGTGATGCGATAGTCAAAAACCGCTATCGATTGTTTCAGACCACTAAGTGAAGGGTACATAGATTCAGCATAGACCAATATAGCACTTTTTTTTTTCTTTCGAAAGATATTGGTATGTACTAATAAAAATAAACATTAATAAATAAAGTTGAATTGCGTATTTTTATATTATTTTTTTAATATGGCGTATAAAGAAATTTGTATTATTGTTTACAATTTAAATTCTTGTAGCTCTTTGCAGTAACAGTATTGTTTTTTAACATAAAAACATAAAATAATATTAGAAAATATTAGTATGTAACAATAACAATAAATAATGTGTTTTTCAAATGATCTTTCAAGGATATCGTACTAAGAACATTGTAATTAGGAAAGTAACGAATACCGATACCGATATGTATATCGGCGATACTTCAGAATTGCCGATATATCGGAATCACGATATTTTGCTGTCGATACGACGAAACTTTTTATATATTTTTTGGACTATTTTTGAACAAACAATTTATTTTTCTATGAATATACGGTCACCCCCACAGGTTGTACAAGTTCTGATAAGTCTAAAAGAACTGGCCTTTAAGGCGTTTATAAAAAATTTAAGAGAATCCGAGAAGGATTAACCTCTTTCCATCCTATGCTGTGCTTCTGCTAAAAAAGAAGACGAACGATACTTTAGAGGCTCTATTATTTCTAGAGATGCAGATCCTGAGAGATTATTTTCCACTGCAGGTCTGGTTAAAATGGACTTTCGAAACCGTACTTTGTTTTATTTTTAACAAAAATTTTATGTATGTCAATTCTAAATGTTAATCATTTATTTCTTACTTTGCTATTTTTGTAAAATTTTGTTTTTATTTTTTGTTCATTTTGTCACGAATTCAAATTTATTTCTTTGTTTTTAAAATTTTATTAATTTTAAATATTAATTATCTCTTACACTGTAATTTTGAATAATAAACAAATTACTGTAATTGAGCTTTGTTAATTTTAACTTGAATTCAAATTCGATATGCAGTTCGTTATCGGTATCGACATCGGCGGTACTTTATTTTGAGTATCGGTATCGTATCGGCGTTTCATTACTTCCCTATTTGTAATATTGTTTACTAACAAAACACAGGTGTTTTTTTTCAGCAGCAAATACATTATGGTTGTTTTTAATATATAATAATACGTGTTTTAGTAGATATAAGTATCAACTATTCGAATTTGAAGAATTTGTATAACCTTGAGAAAAAACATAGTACATACAGTTATGTTCACACCTCTTAAATATTTGGCATCCTACACGAAACCACTAGTTTTATTAAAATATCACTCGTATTTGCTTTTGTAAAACGTTTGGCTAAATCAAACATCATTTAAAAGTTTCTAAATTACATTATACAATTATCTTCTTACAACCAAAGTTTAGTAAATCAATAGAAATTGTTTAAAATAAAGCTAAAGTTTCAACAATTTATTGGAGCCCACATCTCAAAACAACAGATTAAAAACCCACAATTAAAATACTCTTGATAAAGCAACAATTTCGTTTTCAAATTTATTTTACTTGTAAATTTGCAACTTGTAGTTTTAAGAAATGAACGCCAGACTGTAATGACTTGTTATAAAATTATCTATAGAAAATTTGTACTGATCTGTTTGTACAAATAGCAGGGCCTGTAACCAACGATTTTCAAATTTAAACTAAACCAGAAGAAGCGCTACGTGCCTAAGAATTCTTTTATATGCATTGATTTTTATTTTATTACGTTTTATTAAATAACTCAACTGTATTATTTTCTGAGCTTTATTTATTCCTTAGAAAAAAAAAATTATTTTCGAGTTTTATTTTTTGCTTAGTCTGGGTTTATACTATGAAATTTTTCCTTCAGGATGTCTAACTGAGCTATCTAAACAAGGGCGGCAAGCGTTTTTTTAAACATGAAAATTCTATTTCAAATATATTTTCAATAAGACAAATCGACATAGCGATTTGTCAAACAGGATTTTCCAGCCGGGTGGTGTCGAATTCGCGTTCTAAAGGCTTCTTTCGTATAAACTTTATGCAAATGAAAAGTTTTGACATACAAAAAACGATTGCCGCTCTTATTTAGGTTGCTCAGTAAGTTTATTGGTTAGAGGGAAGAGAAGAGAAGCATGTTCTATTCCCCTCTCACCAATTAAGTCAGACTTTCTGAATAAAAACTTTCATTGTATGAACCCAGGCATAGAAAATTTAAGTTATTTTTTAAGCTTTATTTATTCCTTAGGAAAAAAATAATTTTTCAGTATAATTTTTTGCTTAGAAAATAAAAATTATTTTTGAGTTTTATTTATTCTTCAGGAAATAAATTTATTTCTTGATTTTTATTTATTCCTCAGAAATAAAAGTTATTTTTGAAATTAATTTTTTTTTGCTTAGAAAAAAGAAGTTTTTAAATTGAATAATATGTATATAAAAAAATTAATTTAATTTAACAAATAAGAGTTTTGGTACGGACTCTGGGGAGAAGTTCGCCTTTGAATCGGTTAATATTAATTTAAGAGCAGAATTACTTTTTACTTTCTTTTTGTAAGCAAAAAAATTAAATTCGAGAAATAAATGTTTTTTCTAAGCAAGACATAAAATTCAAAAAAATAATTTTTATTTTCTTTTTTCATTTTTAATCAACTTCTTGTGAATATTTTTTTGCCTCGAAAGTTTTTCTTTTTCCCTATTTGTATGTACATTAGGGTGGGCCGATTTGTAAGGACCAAAATTTGTTGATATTGAGCCATCGATTTATCGATAGCGTTTGGCATGAGGAAAAAAAAGTTCCACTACGGCATATCAATCAAATGATTTTCGAGGTGCCCAAATTTAATTTTGTTGATTTTTTCTCAATTTAATTTTTTTAATATCATCTTTCCAAGGTGAAAAATGTTTTTCATCAGGTTTTGCACAAGTTTTTGACGCGTTAATTTTTATGGGGTTTTTTAATAGTAAAAATTCACCGATTTAAATTTTTTTAAATATATCCTCTCCAAGGTAGAATTGTACGCTTAAGCCAATGGCGATGCTAAATCGACCACCCCCTAATGAACATAGTTTCAACTGTGAATTATTTCCTCGTGAAAAAACTCGTATGTTCGGTAAAAAAATGGCATCGCCGATTTTTATTCCCGTGGTTTTTGTTTCCCCAAAAATTATGTGACTTTTTTCACAAACATTTTAATTGAGAATAAAAAAGGCAGCACAGTGTAAGTAGTTTTTAGATTTTAAAGGGAATGGAAATGCAAACAAGATACAGCTGGCTACAATGAACATTGGTCAAAAACCAAATTTTTCTGTCCAAAATAATTTTTATTAAATAAGTGATAATATTTTGTTTATAATTTGATTATTTATATCATATTTTGTGAATTGCTTGAGAAATTTTGAAACCTAATAAATTTTGGGACTTAAGCAATTTCTGTCACTTTTTTTCAACTGCGTCAAATCATCCTAACTCCGAAGGGTTCCATTTTCCCTTTTATTTTTCTTTTTTTTTAAATAATGTCCACAAATCACAATATACTGTATAAAATAAGTTAATCGTAAGTCGAGTTTAAAATTATTTTATATTTTGTTAAGCAAACAGTGTGTACTTCCAATTGTAAAAGACATTTGACTTTAATCATGTTAAAGGATACTTTACACTATAATTCTTTGTATTACTAAATGTCAAAATCTCAAGTTAAATGTAAAAGTGTGATAGTTTGAATGTACACAGAAAAAATTATCGCCATTTTTTCACAATTATACCATTAATCAAAAATAAAGTCAGTTTATATTAAGCATACATGGGCATACTGCATTACTTTTTTACTGCAGCAAGCGTTTCAGTAATCAGTAAATGCTTACTGGTAATGAAATATAATTTTCATTACCAGTAAATTTTTACTGATTACTGAAAAAAAAAATCAGTATTCAGTAAAGTTTACTGATTACTGGAATAAAAAATCAGTATGCAGTAAATTTTACTGATTACTGGAAAAAAATTTCAGTATTCAGTCAATTTTACTGATTACTGAAAAAAAAATTCAGTAATCAGTAAAGTTTACTGAATACTGAAAAAATGACAGTAATCAGTAAATTTTACTGAATACTGAAAAAAATTTCAGTAATCAGTAAATTTGACTGATTACTGAAAATTTAGTCACGATTACGTATTTTTTTTTTTTTTTTTTTTTTTGACAAGCTCAAAGCTTTGCGGGTTTAGCACAAGAAATATTTGTAAATTGGAAAATTTGTTGAATAAAGATAAAAGATTTTATATATTATTGGCTTTTCTTAATACAAGCATTTCAAAATTTGTATCACTGAGTTTTTGTCTTCTGGAACGATTCACAATCCCAGCGAAAGAAAACAATCTTTCTACAGGAGCAGACGAAGGCAAAGGAGTATTGTATTTCAAAAACACGTTTTTAATAGCACTGTGATTATGCAGACAATTTATGCTAGTGTCTTGTTCGGCCAGGTACAAAATTGTTTCCTGGAGATAGTTTGCCAAGCCACCTGAATTAATAGTTATGCCCGCATCTGTTTAAGAAAATAAGATAAGCATGTGAATAATAAATACAAAAATTTAATGGAAAATAAGATGCAAAACGTTACCATTACTTTCCTCTCCAAAATCTAAAAATGATTTTTGCGGTCTTTGAGGCAAAGCACGGCTTTCAAGTATAATTAGTAAAAACCTCCCGATACTGCATTCTTATCAGTAATCAGTAAAATTTAATGATTACTGATTTTTTTTCAGTATTCAGTAAAATTTACTGATTACTGTAATTTTTTTCAGTATTCAGTAAACTTTACTGATTACTGAATTTTTTTTTCAGTAATCAGTAAAATTTACTGAATTTGGTGAAAAAGGTCAAAATAAATCTGACACCCTGTCAAAAAGTAGCAAGTTAGGCACTAGCGAAGTTACGAATATTCGTATTCGCCAAATTCAAAATTATATTTCACGAATATATCGAAAAAAATACATAAACTGAAACAAAAATATTAATTTTAAAATTTCTTTAACGCAAAATAAAATCTGCTTTTAGTAAAATAGAAAACAAACACACTAGAATTATTGTGCCGCCACAAAAAAAAACTTATGAAAATTACTCAGGTTAATTTTAAGCATTCCTAGATAAACTATCATTTGCAGCAATTGTCAATGAAATGTCAAGATAATTCCGATCTCATAACCCAAATTAGAAACGCGTTGACTGCAGTGGATTGACATTTGGCATTTAAAGAAACTCGGAGAGATCATTTTGTTCTGCTTATTATAAAAATTTAAATTCAAATGTAGAAAGTAATCGTTTCTTTTGCCTAATGAACGCAGCATTTATGTTTTGATGGACACTTAACGAGGAATATAAATGTAATACTCAAGCAATTCATTAATTATTTATTGATCTACACTTAAGGGAATCTTAGAAGTGCCCTAATCATGTTCATTTTAAAAATTATTTTCCATTTTTTATTACGTATAAAAGTATAAGGAAATTTTACATTGCAATGTAAAAATTGAATTAAATGATCTCAAGATAAAAAAATTTTATAGTGTAAATGTTTGGGCATTTCATGTTAATTCAACGAAAAATCTGAAAACAATTCTTGCTCTTAACTGCTCAGCTTTTCTGGTCTAAAATTTCATTTTATAGAATCTTTTCAACCAGAGCAAAACATAGAAATAGAATCGCTTGTATTTTGCTTCCTTCAGGGGTATTTCAGGCCTCCTAAATTTATTAAAATATTACCAATTTTTTAAAATTTATGTAGTTTTTAATAAAATTTTATACTTTTAATAAATTGTTTGCAAAAATCTAGAATTTCTTTTAGCATTTTCTGCCATTGTCTAATGCAAGATTTAGCTGTTAACGATTTTAAGATCTGGTCACACTGATAAGTATGCAAACAGTTCCTTGGGGTTATCTTAACCCAAGAGTACTAATTATCGACCTTTGGAAGATCATCATTCACTTTCAAATGGGTGTACCTAACAATCTTAAATTTTGTATTCTGTTTGTAGATGATTTACTTTTGCTGTGTGTAATTGTGTTTTTTAAACCGCGTTGCTGGAACATTGTTTTTTTTGGTTTTGTTCTCGTCGAATCGTCGAAGGTTAGAATTAACGTGATTTTTTTTTAAATTTTGTGGTCAAATATTGCAAATGTTATTACTCCAAACAATAGTGGCAACAATGACCAGCTAAGAAGAAAATACAAAAAGAACAAAAATGACGTATGAGTAGATCAACATCAAAATGTGATATATGCGAAAAACACATATGCGGAGAGCACAAAGTTGAGCTTATTGGCTCTTGCTCAAAGTGTTATTTAAAAATTTTTTTTTATTTTTTTTAAAGCTAAAAATGACTCTTTTTAAGTTTTGACTCTTTTTTAGCTTTTCAGTTTTACGCATAATATTTTTTAGGTCCTTTTTTTATGATCCCAAAAATATGTGCAACATAAAATGAATTAGTAAAAATTAAATATTTCGTTTATCTATATGAATTAAAATTAATTATTATTTTTATATATTGTAGACCTATAAGGTGCCACAATGATTAATAACATTTATTGAAAAATTATATTTGGTTTTAAGCCAAATTTATAGGCAGTTAAAAAATGCATTGTCGAATCGGCGATCATTAGTTACAACGTACGTAAAATATGGTTAGTACTCTAGGGTTAATAACTTCAGGTAAAGTACGAGATTTAATCTCTCACCATGGGGAATAACTGGCTTTGCTTGTAGCCTTAATTTTACTTCAGTGAACACTTGGGCTGAACATCCACGGTGCTTGTGGATTTTATATAATATAATAATGTTAGTATACAAATTTTAAAATGTACATTAGTGGCATTCAGGTGCAAACTTCATCATTTCCAATTCAGTCATCGGAATGTCATACATTACTAGTGGGCCAGTTTGTTTTTCTAATTTATTGTTATAGATGAGAAAAAGAGAGTTTTTGAATCATGTATGAAATATCGTGTGGCCTTAATATTGAAAATTTATATTCTTTAGTGAGGTTAGGCACATTGACTGTTAGATACGAAATTCTGAGGGCAAATTACGGCATTCGATATCGATCGAAATTACAAAATAATTTAAATGCAAATTTCGATCGATATCAAATGCCGTAATTCGCTGCCTGTATTCCTTAAGAAAAGTATATATTTTTTTTGTTATTGAAAAATTTTTTATTTAAAAATTTCTATTGCTATATAATATTATTTTGTTACACATTTTCAAAAGTTTGTTTTGTTAACAAAAATATGAAACGGCTGTTTCAAAAACTGCTGCATGTTAACATTTTACATTTTTTATCTCTTAATTTTTTTTACTTTCTTTTGACGCTCTCTACTTGCCACTTTTTTGGGTTAATGAACACTTTCCAGTACCAATTGTTACAAATTCGTAAAAATGTTTAGTAACTGAACACACCTATTGTCAAGTAGAATAAATATTCTGTTATGTTTGTATTTACATTTCATAACTAGCACTTAAACCTGTGTTAGGGACATTTTAGATAAAAAATTGTATTGAATATAAAAAAAAATAAAAGTTTGAAAATTGCTGGGACGTATTTTTCCAGTAGTCCTGTAAGGGTTAAACAACTTGGTTGTGCTTATTTCGCTTTATCCATTTTTGCTTTTTGTATATTTGACTCGTTCTTGTAAATATATTGCGATGTTCAAATTTAAATAAAACAAATAAAAGTGCTGTATTCGGCAATGTCGAATCTTATATACCCTATATATAAATGCTATGAAGCGGCTTTGCAGACTTGATTTCACTGTGAAGACAGGAATTTTACATTATGAAATTAATTAAAATTTTATTGATAATTTTTCATTCTTGACTGCGCTGAGAATTGAATCTTCGGAGGGGTTTGCCGTTTTACTCACACCGCCATTGAAGATGGATGACGTCAATAGTCAAACATCAATCTTTAAACAAAATGGTATTTTACCTTGGTAGAACGAAATTTTCTTTGAATGAATGATTATCTATTTAATTGATTTACATGTTCTTCCTAACTTCGGTTTTCGTACTTTTTGTCAAGAATTCTTCTTGAAATCCAAAGTACATTTTTGTACTTTGCGCGGCGTCAACGCTTTGCAATTAACAGCGCGCCAAAATTAGCAGGGTTTCTATATTTGTTGGTTTGACAGCCCTGTTTTTATTTTTGATAATAAATAATGGCAAATTAGCTATTTTTAGGTCAAACTAGCGATTTTAATTCCATTTCTTATTTCGTTTATGAGGGTTTTAGTATGCACAAAAGTTAACACTACTGTTTGTGACATAACGCTGACACTCTTGTTTAGGTATGGCATATCAGCGTAAAAGCTACGCGGAAGAAAACGTTCCGCCTTCCGCTCTTAATTAGGTACGGCTGGATGTAGCAAAGCGCACTGGGTTAAACTAGTAAATATACATACATATGTATCATATCTCAACAGAAAACCCAAACTTGGCAAAATGCGATTAAACTTTTCAATACTTACCTTTATATGCTGATTTAATAATTATATTTCGCTATAATATCGATTAAATTTGAGATATAATTCCTGTATATAGAAGGTATATAGGTATATGTTATAGAGAAGGTATGAAGGAGCACTTTTGTTTATGTAACTCAAAATTTTAGATTCTTTGAGATATGACTGCTTTGCAATAAAAAAAAAACCAAAACCTATCAAAAACTATCGATGGTGATGCGATAGTCAAAAACCGCTATCGATTGTTTCAGACCACTAAGTGAAGGGTACATAGATTCAGCATAGACCAATATAGCACTTTTTTTTTTCTTTCGAAAGATATTGGTATGTACTAATAAAAATAAACATTAATAAATACAGTTGAATTGCGTATTTTTATATTATTTTTTTAATATGGCGTATAAAGAAATTTGTATTATTGTTTACAATTTAAATTCTTGTAGCTCTTTGCAGTAACAGTATTGTTTTTTAACATAAAAACATAAAATAATATTAGAAAATATTAGTATGTAACAATAAAAATAAATAATGTGTTTTTCAAATGATCTTTCAAGGATATCGTACTAAGAACATTGTAATTAGGAAAGTAACGAATACCGATACCGATATGTATATCGGCGATACTTCAGAATTGCCGATATATCGGAATCACGATATTTTGCTGTCGATACGACGAAACTTTTTATATATTTTTTGGACTATTTTTGAACAAACAATTTATTTTTCTATGAATATACGGTCACCCCCACAGGTTGTACAAGTTCTGATAAGTCTAAAAGAACTGGCCTTTAAGGCGTTTATAAAAAATTTAAGAGAATCCGAGAAGGATTAATCTCTTTCCATCCTATGCTGTGCTTCTGCTAAAAAAGAAGACGAACGATACTTTAGAGGCTCTATTATTTCTAGAGATGCAGATCCTGAGAGATTATGTTCCACTGCAGGTCTGGTTAAAATGGACTTTCGAAACTGTCTATCTCCACAAAAGTTGAGAATACTTTGTTTTATTTTTAACAAAAATTTTATGTATGTCAATTCTAAATGTTAATCATTTATTTCTTACTTTGCTATTTTTGTAAAATTTTGTTTTTATTTTTTGTTCATTTTGTCACGAATTCAAATTTATTTCTTTGTTTTTAAAATTTTATTAATTTTAAATATTAATTATCTCTTACACTGTAATTTTGAATAATAAACAAATTACTGTAATTGAGCTTTGTTAATTTTAACTTGAATTCAAATTCGATATGCAGTTCGTTATCGGTATCGACATCGGCGGTACTTTATTTTGAGTATCGGTATCGTATCGGCGTTTCATTACTTCCCTATTTGTAATATTGTTTACTAACAAAACACAGGTGTTTTTTTTCAGCAGCAAATACATTATGGTTGTTTTTAATATATAATAATACGTGTTTTAGTAGATATAAGTATCAACTATTCGAATTTGAAGAATTTGTATAACCTTGAGAAAAAACATAGTACATACAGTTATGTTCACACCTCTTAAATATTTGGCATCCTACACGAAACCACTAGTTTTATTAAAATATCACTCGTATTTGCTTTTGTAAAACGTTTGGCTAAATCAAACATCATTTAAAAGTTTCTAAATTACATTATACAATTATCTTCTTACAACCAAAGTTTAGTAAATCAATAGAAATTGTTTAAAATAAAGCTAAAGTTTCAACAATTTATTGGAGCCCACATCTCAAAACAACAGATTAAAAACCCACAATTAAAATACTCTTGATAAAGCAACAATTTCGTTTTCAAATTTATTTTACTTGTAAATTTGCAACTTGTAGTTTTAAGAAATGAACGCCAGACTGTAATGACTTGTTATAAAATTATCTATAGAAAATTTGTACTGATCTGTTTGTACAAATAGCAGGGCCTGTAACCAACGATTTTCAAATTTAAACTAAACCAGAAGAAGCGCTACGTGCCTAAGAATTCTTTTATATGCATTGATTTTTATTTTATTACGTTTTATTAAATAACTCAACTGTATTATTTTCTGAGCTTTATTTATTCCTTAGAAAAAAAAAAATTATTTTCGAGTTTTATTTTTTGCTTAGTCTGGGTTTATACTATGAAATTTTTCCTTCAGGATGTCTAACTGAGCTATCTAAACAAGGGCGGCAAGCGTTTTTTTAAACATGAAAATTCTATTTCAAATATATTTTCAATAAGACAAATCGACATAGCGATTTGTCAAACAGGATTTTCCAGCCGGGTGGTGTCGAATTCGCGTTCTAAAGGTTTCTTTCGTATAAACTTTATGCAAATGAAAAGTTTTGACATACAAAAAACGATTGCCGCTCTTATTTAGGTTGCTCAGTAAGTTTATTGGTTAGAGGGAAGAGAAGAGAAGCATGTTCTATTCCCCTCTCACCAATTAAGTCAGACTTTCTGAATAAAAACTTTCATTGTATGAACCCAGGCATAGAAAATTTAAGTTATTTTTTAAGCTTTATTTATTCCTTAGGAAAAAAATAATTTTTCAGTATAATTTTTTGCTTAGAAAATAAAAATTATTTTTGAGTTTTATTTATTCTTCAGGAAATAAATTTATTTCTTGATTTTTATTTATTCCTCAGAAATAAAAGTTATTTTTGAAATTAATTTTTTTTTGCTTAGAAAAAAGAAGTTTTTAAATTGAATAATATGTATATAAAAAAATTAATTTAATTTAACAAATAAGAGTTTTGGTACGGACTCTGGGGAGAAGTTCGCCTTTGAATCGGTTAATATTAATTTAAGAGCAGAATTACTTTTTACTTTCTTTTTGTAAGCAAAAAAATTAAATTCGAGAAATAAATGTTTTTTCTAAGCAAGACATAAAACTCAAAAAAATAATTTTTATTTTCTTTTTTCATTTTTAATCAACTTCTTGTGAATATTTTTTTGCCTCGAAAGTTTTTCTTTTTCCCTATTTGTATGTACATTAGGGTGGGCCGATTTGTAAGGACCAAAATTTGTTGATATTGAGCCATCGATTTATCGATAGCGTTTGGCATGAGGAAAAAAAAGTTCCACTACGGCATATCAATCAAATCATTTTCGAGGTGCCCAAATTTCATTTTGTTGATTTTTTCTCAATTTAATTTTTTTAATATCATCTTTCCAAGGTGAAAAATGTTTTTCATCAGGTTTTGCACAAGTTTTTGACGCGTTAATTTTTATGGGGTTTTTTAATAGTAAAAATTCACCGATTTAAATTTTTTTAAATATATCCTCTCCAAGGTAGAATTGTACGCTTAAGCCAATGGCGATGATAAATCGACCACCCCCTAATGAACATAGTTTCAACTGTGAATTATTTCCTCGTGAAAAAACTCGTATGTTCGGTAAAAAAATGGCATCGCCGAGTTTTATTCCCGTGGTTTTTGTTTCCCCAAAAATGATGTGACTTTTTTCACAAACATTTTAATTGAGAATAAAAAAGGCAGCACAGTGTAAGTAGTTTTTAGATTTTAAAGGGAATGGAAATGCAAACAAGATACAGCTGGCTACAATGAACATTGGTCAAAAACCAAATTTTTCTGTCCAAAATAATTTTTATTAAATAAGTGATAATATTTTGTTTATAATTTGATTATTTATATCATATTTTGTGAATTGCTTGAGAAATTTTGAAACCTAATAAATTTTGGGACTTAAGCAATTTCTGTCACTTTTTTTCAACTGCGTCAAATCATCCTAACTCCGAAGGGTTCCATTTTCCCTTTTATTTTTCTTTTTTTTTAAATAATGTCCACAAATCACAATATACTGTATAAAATAAGTTAATCGTAAGTCGAGTTTAAAATTATTTTATATTTTGTTAAGCAAACAGTGTGTACTTCCAATTGTAAAAGACATTTGACTTTAATCATGTTAAAGGATACTTTACACTATAATTCTTTGTATTAATAAATGTCAAAATCTCAAGTTAAATGTAAAAGTGTGATAGTGTGAATGTACACAGAAAAAATTATCGCCATTTTTTCACAATTATACCATTAATCAAAAATAAAATCAGTTTATATTAAGAATGTAATCAAACGAATTAAAAGTTTACTTATATCAACAACCTTACTGATGAAAATGTTCTAAATATAAAAAAACATTTAATTGATAATATAAATTTGTTTCCTTGTAATAGATAGATACGATGAAGAAAATACGCACCGCGACCCAGACGATCTTTTTTGCAGCCTGTGTATATCACCATGTCAGGCTCAGTCTGCTTATAAAGCCTATCACCCTGCCCGGTGAAAGATCGTAGTTTTAGTTGGGCCCATCATTTGCCGCCTGGAAGTCCCCAAAGCGGGACAGCAGCAGAAGAAATCTTCCGACGTTTCAGCTCATGGCCAGGTACCCAACACAAATTCAATTCATTGTGTTTTCCCAGATCGTTCAGAGATTCAAAACAGTCCATGATCAACCTGGACTTCACCTGCTCTAAAGGCGGCCTGGCTATCCGACATTATAAATATCCTCAAGCCCTTTGCCCTTCTCCTCAGACATTCCCCAGCGCTTATGAGGATAGCATAGACCTCTGTCTGGAAAATCGAAGGCTGTTTGCCCATTGGCAAGCCCCTCTGGAAACCCGTGCCCATTACGGTGACAGCCAAAATTATTTTCTTGAATTGTAAAATTTTTTTCTGTGGAAAATTGTGACACTGTGTCCAAAACATCTGTATTGAAAATTTGAGCCAAATCGGACAACGTTTTCTGGACGCGCATCGAGGTCCAAGGTCACATATTTGCAAATTTTACAATTTATGTGAAATAAATTTGTGAGAATCGTAAATTTTTATCAAGATATGTGGACTTATTTATTTTAATAAGGAGGACAGTTAACCCATTTTTTTTGGAAACACAAACTATTTATCGATTAATTTTTTTAATATTTGTCATTATTAGCCGGAAATTAATAGATGATTTTATTCAAAAACGTTAATTATTTTGGAATAAAGCACATATATTCCAGAAAACATTGTCCAGTAATAAATGCAGATAGTTATGTGCCAGGAATAGCTCATCCAAGAATTATAGATTTTGTGTATGAAAAAATTAACGATTCATTTCCAAGAGATGATTATAAAAAATTTATGAAATTACAGTACTTTTGGTTTATAGTCACTACTGTTTAGTCCATTTTATCTGTTTACTCTGCCGCTATAAGTAAATTTAATATAAAGTATTAACGTTATAGTCCATTTTGCAATATAAGCATATTTGCCATATATACCATCTATCAGCGGCTACCAAAGGCAAAAGTAACGCTAATTATTGCTGTTATAGTCACATTGCAATATTTACTAATAGGGCATTTACATTACATCGAAATCTAGTAGATTTCATTTGAAATCTTCCTCCAAATCTAGTTCGTTTACTTTATACTTGTTTGACATTAGCGAGATTTGGTTTTCACAACAAAAACCGCCGACTGAAAGTTTTTTGTGTAACACATACCTACATATAAAGAAATAGGCATTTAAAAATTTGCATTACAATTTCTTTATAATCAACTTAATTTATTTTATCAATATTATTTGTCATTTGCATTTTTTTTTTTTTTACTATTTTACAAAATTTTTGAATTTTTTTTAACAATTTTAACAAGCAGCTATTATTGTTTTTGTTTTGTTTTTTGTTAAAATGTCATTTTTTTCTTGTGCAGGGAAGTAGTTTTTAGTGATATATGGGGAAAAACATAGTTGCATCAATAGGTACTACTAGATTTCGAATAGATTTCGTCAAAATCTAGTTACGGAGTAGATTTTGTTTTGTACGGGAAATCTAGCCAAAAACAACTAGATTTGGCTCGAAATCTCGAAAGTACTAGATTTCGTTGTAGTGTAAATTGGCTATTAGTTCTTTTTAATTTTCGATACCGAAGTCCATCATGAAACATAAATGTGTTTTAATGTCAATCCGGAAAATTGGCCATAAGAATTAAATCGCTTAATTTTTGTGGTCAACTGTCTACTCGTAAAAAATTCCGCCGTCTTCTCAATCGTGCCAAAAACGTGATGGATGGCAGTCACCGTAGACTTGCCAGACTGATAGGCAAACTTAAAGCGATGTATCGGAGTTACCGATAGATATTCATCCCTTATGAATTTGTCTATGAGTTTTTCCATGATCTTTAGGAAAAACGAGCTGAGGCTTATTGGTCTGTATGACTAGGGCAATTGTTCAGTAAACTGGATCTGTAGATCCTTGACATTTAGGAAGTGATGGCATTCCCCCCTTGCTGCAGACAGCCCAGGTGATTTCAAAGGGTTAAATTTGGATACAGCCTACTTCACTCGTCTTACATAAAAAATCTTCTCCCCCGACCTGATATTCCTTTTCGGCACCGAGGGCGGCCATGAGGACATTCTTGGCGACGAAAAAGGGCAGAGCTCCTGGAAAGTGAGTCGCTAGTGGCAGCTCACGGTCTCCCTTGTTGAATCAGTAAACGTACCGTCTGACCGCTTAAGCGTACAAAGACCATTTGTGTAATCTTGAGATAGCGCCTTTTGCAGCCGAAGTAACTCAGGAAGATTGTCAATATTTCCGCAGGAACTGCGCCATGTTGACCTTTAAGACTTCCTAATTTCCTTATGGTATTAAGTGAGAGCACAAGTCTCCTTGGCTTCGTTGAATGTGAGTTCCTCCGGATGCTCATCCACCAAGGGAACGTCCCTCTTCGGCTTACGGATCTGGAGTCGGCAGCTCTTCTCATAGGCCACTAAGATATTGTTTACTGGTGCAAATCTAATTAATATCATAAAATTTTAATAAAAATCAATTTTTATTTTTATATTACGAAAATAAATTGACATCCAAAACCACTTCATCGTTTTTTTAAATTTTTCTTAATAATTATTCTTTGCATTTGATGAGGTTTGCATATTATTTCTAGTGTGATAGTTTGAATACAAACTGATTTTTTGACAGCCGCAACAAAACTTTTTAGTTGTCCTTCCTAGAAAGTATTATGGAATACGTAAGACTTGTGTGATAGTGTAAAGTAGACTTAAAATGTTTACATTTTGAATAAATTAAGGGTTGCCAGGAATAAATGTGTATAATTGCGTGTGTAAGATGTTGTGATACGAATTAAAGTTGTTAGGCTAGCTCAGGGAAAAGAAAGAAAGAGGAATTTCTAGAGTGACCACTGGGTAGAAGGTAAGATGCGGTAGAAACTAAATTCCAGTAGTTAAATGGGCTGTAGTTTTACATACATATAAAGAAGGTATGTAACTTTAAATTTTTTGATTTTTTGAAATAGCAATAAGCAAAGCCCTTCAAAAACTATCGATATTATTGAAAACTATCGATGGTGATGCGATATTCAAAAACCATCTATAGTATCGATAGCGCTTTCGATTGTTTCAGACCACACGGTGAAGGGTATATAGATTCGGCATAGCCCAATATAACACTATTAATGGTTGTTTTTTTTTGGTTATTTTTTTTTTTTTTTTCTGGAAAATATTTGTATTAACAAGAATAAACATCAGAAATAAATAAATTTTAAATGCGTGTTCTTATATTATTTTTTCAATAAGTCGTTTAAAGAAATTTTTGTTATTGTTTACAATTATAACACTGGTCAACAAAAGAAGACAACTTGTATGATTCCTAGGATTTTTTGGTTTCTATATCAGTTTGACACATATTTTTCAAATATGGCAGCAATTTTTTTCTAACAGCTTTTATTTTTGAGTAATAACTAGAGTATCTAATTATTTGACTATTGGTTTTGTTCGAGTAAGGAATTAATCGATTTTTAAATTTTAATTTTGCTCGATTAATCGAAAAAGAATTTTAATATGTTCGAATAACTCGAACAATTCAAATTATTTTATCCGATGGAAAAAACATACATGTCTATTTGATTTGATACTTTTCTTATATTACTAAACAGAAAAAAACAATAAAATAAAAATATAGTTGAACCATAAACAATAAAATAACAATTCATTTATACCACGTATACAGTTTTAAAACTTTTAAATAAAATAAATAATTAAAAAGGCGCTAAAGAGACCGAGACAAGACTAATGAAATAAAATAAAAATAAACTGTAACAAAGTAAACACCTCTTCGGTTGAAAATGATCTAAAAGCCAAAGTTAAATACATGCATTTGGTTCAGCAGCAATCGGGGTCCATTAATTTTATTTCAGTGTATAATTTGCAACTATATCCCGCCTGCTAAACTAAATACGAGAATTCAACAGAGGCGTTCATCTCATATTTTTATAAATAATTTCTTTATTATTTGTTTTAGACTTTTTTGTCGAGGCATTTTTATAAGAGGTCCAGCCTATTTAAACAAATTTATTATTCGTAATTCAATTTAACTAATTTGTTATTCCTGAAAATCAAGTAAAATTTACATAAATCAATGGAGATTCTCAATTAATCTTTTTTTTCACCGTATTTTCCCTGCTTTAGGCGAAGACTCAAAGTATGAAGAAGCTTTTTAAACTGGATAGTTTTCCAAGTTTGTTCGATTTCAATTTCACTCATATGTATTCGATTTACCGAACATGGCTGATAACTTTATTTTTCTTTATTTTAAAGCTCTACTCTATAGGTTTGGGTAATTTGTTTCTTTTAACGTATTACTATTTTGCGCCAACAATCTGTGCTTTTGTTTTTGTTAGGATACGAGAGATACATTTATCGTATCTTTTGATGGCTTCATGTATCATGTATAATCCTGATATTTTTCGTATCTTTTGAATCTGTACGCAAAATGTACAGAAATAAAATATTAAACTTTCCGCACCTGACAAAGTTTTTTAAAGTTATCATTTCGTTATGAATACGAAAAAAAACAGTGACAACTAAATAAGCTTCGTACAGACGGTGGTACAGATCTTACAATATTGGTAAACAGCGTTGGTCAAATTGCATTAAAATTGACTAAAAATGTCTTGCTACTGTGTGAACATTGTAAGCTCATTTGTATTTGTCAGAAAAATATTTCTATTGGCAATGCCTGCTTACAATATTGTATGATCTGACCACCGTCTGAACGAATCTATACAAAAATAACATGTATTTTGATGTTAGGTTTTCTAAGTTTTTCTGTCGTCTGCTTATTCTTGTGTATGTGTGTTAAGATAAAATTTTAGAAGAAAAGTGTATGTGAACTTTTTAATATAATCGCCTTAGTATTAACGCCTTTACTCGTATATTAATTTTTACAAAAATAAATTTGTTTCGATAACATCCAAAGATAGTTAGATATGCATAATTAATTTTAAAGTTTACGTACTGTATTTTTAAAAATTACCTACCTAATATTTATGACTTAAATAAACATAAAAATGAATTTATATGATATCATTTTCTTTGCAATATTCATTAAATATGAAATAAAAATGTTATGTTGATAAATGTTAAACGTTAAAAATGGATTATAAAATTTTTTTCCAAATGTATTCTTTTTGGGAAAAAGTGTATCTTTTTGGAAACTAACTAACACTGGCAACACTGTTTTAACTACATATCTAAGGGCACTTCGGCTTTTAAAATGAATCCAACAATACCTCAAAGGTCAACATTCATCTAGCCTCTGACAGTGAATGGTTTACATATTTATAAATGATGCTGAATTTTTTTACAATGAACGCCAAACTTAATATGTAAAAGCGCTAGTTAGTACGAAAATTCTTACGTATAGAATTAGTTCTTAATGCTTTATTACACGATTTGTCTTACACACACCCACATCTAAAAAGGAACTGAAATATGTTTAGAAGTGCAAGTTACACAATAGATACAGAATATAGCAACATGTTATTTAGTTGTTATCCTGCGGGAAATTTGTGTCATTTGCTCTTAAAGCAATTATCCCGTGACCAGTGAATAAAATTTTATAATTAAAAGGAACGAATTGTGATAGGTGAAAACAAGACCTATCACTTAAATGGTGATAACGTGCTTAGAGTGTAGTTGGTCCAGAGGAAAGGTAATTGTCACAAAACTATTCATGTGACTGGATTTTGTGCGTGTAGTGGCTGATTCTCTCTAGTTCTATTACTTTATATGAAGGGGATCTATCATATTGACATGGTGCATTGGTGACAATACCTGCGACAGGCATTATTTTAACCGAAATTGGATGTGTCCATCAAAAAGATGCCAATAAACCCCTCGTAAGACATCGCCAAGTTAAAGTGACTTGTCACCTTCCCCTAGGGTAGGTATTTTATTTGTTAGAAATCTAAAAGAAAATATTTTTATGTGTAAAAGGTAGAAGTTTCTAAGAAATTTATTTTAATCGATTAATTATCATAAATTTTTCGAGTTATTCGTTATTAGAAATTGTCTTTTTTAATTTTTCGAAAAAATAATGGCGGAAAATTTCTTTGATTAAGAGATCAACGATTAATTGAGTGGGCACTCTAATAATAACTAAATATCCATATTTACTATGTCTTCTTGGATTTTCGTTTTTTGTTTGATACTAAATTATATTTTGTTGTTATTTTAAATATGGATTCGCCAAGAATATATTGCACAAATAATGCAGAGAGTTTTTGTGTAGTTTGTGATCATTATATGCTTGCACAGTATTGTGCAAAAATTAATATTTCCAATCAAGACATACAATGGATGGGACGCTAAATACTGTTTGACAGAACTGCGCTATATCCTTACAGCAATGATCAAGTGAGAAACGATCCACTCTTAAATTTGCGACACCAATGGCCTGGCGGGAGTCCCGTAATCATTATGACGATTGTTATATTTGGTACTAAATTTTCGGGACCCTTTAAATGGATTTAAATTTTTTTTAATAGTTTGTGAGAATGTCTAGTTTGTGCATACATGAAAAAATAGCGAAAAAAAAGTTGGATTTTTCAAAGTTTTAGGACCAAACTAAAAAAACATAATTTTAAACATCCTTGCAATACAAGTTAGAAGTCCTGATATACTAATCAATATGACTGCACTAAAATGAAATAGAATTTCGTGTAGATAAATAATTTAAAAAGTATTTTATGGTTTGTAGGGTCGTTCGTGAAACATTAAGCGTATAATACAAAAAATTCTGTTAATTATGCAAATACTGAACGCCAGTATATCTTAAGAACTAAAGCTGCTAGAAAGAAAAAAAACTAATGATGCCATCATAATCAGCACTCTCAATTGGTGTGTTGCCCTGTGTAATTATTGTTTCTCTTTGCAGTAACAACATTATTGTTTTTTTTTTAGATAAAGAATGTTCTTAAATTATTTTTCAAGTAAATTGTATTAAGAACATTCTTATATTGTTTACTCACAAGACACAGGTGTTTTTTTACAGCAACAATAACATTAGAGTGTTTTAATATAAAGGGTGGTTCAACCAAAACGCACGATGTTAATTGTAAGTAAAACAAAAAGTTTTCAGATAATTATCTTAATATTTTTTATTACGATAAAAGGATCTATGACAATTATGTTTAAGAAAAAATATCAGCCAAATGCCACGGCTTTGGTAGCATACCTCTATCCGACGGACAATATTTTCAATGACGCTGCGCTAATCCTTTAGCTCTTGAATTAATCTTGGCTTATTGACGTACACTTTTTCTTTTAAATATCCCCAAAGAAAGAAGTCCAACGGTGTCAAATCAAATGATCGTGGCGGCCAGTTAACATCGCCACGACGTGAGATAAAACGGCCATTGAATTTCTGGCGTAAAAGAGCCATTGTTGGCTGTGTGGCAGTGGCACCTGTTGGCACCACATATCGTCCGGGTCAATATCCTCAATTGCTGGCTACAAGAAGTCCTCCGTTATCATCTAGCGATAGCGAATACCATTCACGGTTAGTGCTTGGCCTATCTCATTTTCGAAGAAGTACGGCCCGATGACGCCACCAGCCCAGAACGAACTGGGAAAGTATGCACAAGTATTTTAACATTTCTTACAGATCCCGTTTGCTGAAATCTGCGCATAATTCTCCCGTTTGTGGTCATATTTGATCGATTATGCAGACCAAAAAAAAAAAAAAAATCACGAAGTGCCCGAAATGCATTTTAATTTGAAAGCCCATTTTCGTTAAGGGCATCAACAATCTCAACGCGCTGGTCAACTGTGTACCTTCCATGGTGGAATTTGTCAAGCACCGAAAGAAAGAAATGTCAAATTAAAAAACTTGACGTTAAGGTGTGACTCACAATTAACATCGTGCACTATGGCTGGAACACCCCTTATAATAATAACTGTTTTTAGTAGATATAAGTATCAACTATTCGAATTTGCCTTATTTATATAACCTTGAGAAAAAAACAAAGTACATTAGTATTAAAAAAAAAATACTTTTCAAAGTTTTAAAATAATTGAAATTGTTTTTAGCAGGGACCGTAACAGTTATAAGTTTTACTTTAAAAATGACTTTTTAATCATTATTTCTTGAAGTTATTTTTAGCTTTTCTAGGAAAAGAAAAAGTTATTCACTAAATAAATGTACATACGTGTTGTAATAAATTAATTGACTTTAAATATTTATTTTAATGCCCAAAAGAAATACCCGTGTTGATCGTTCATTAAAATAAATATTTAAAGTCAACTAAATTATTATAACATGTTCATTTCTTTACGCTTTTGATAATTATCACCCGTTATTCGTCTATCATACTTCAAATGATTCTGAAATTTCTGCTTGCATTGGAAATGGTACTTTATCGAGTAATAATTACTCAATAACTCAAATTCAATTGCTAAACTTTTATATTATAATTTAATTGTCGAGCCTGAGGTCTTATTTTTCAAAAGTTTATTCGAACTAATATTTCGGTACTTCTTTGAGTGCCTTCTTCAAGGGTTTTTCTTTCTTATTTTACAAAATTTGAACAGATTTTTAACAAATTTAACAATAAATTACAAATTTAAAATGTTTTAATTGAATTAAAAAAAATTATTTTTCAAATCGAACTTGATATATTACAATATAATTATATTTTTAACTTCCGTTTCTATTTTTATAAATTAAATGTCTATAATTTTGTGCTACATTTTCCATGTCTGACTTAAAATTAATTCTAGACATTTGTAACGACACATTACCGCTGGTTGCTGGGGTAGCCTGAACGGAGTCCATCGTCGGCGAGTAAGCCAATAAACTTCGTTAGAGTTATAAGCAATTCTTTGTTGACTTATCGTAACACTATTTACACCGTCGATAACCATAGCCGTCGGCGGGAGCACAAAGGAGATTTGAGCCGGTACACGGTTAACCCACGAATGTACTTTCTCACGTCTCCCCACGCACACCAAGAATTATGCGCACTCAGCGTTACCGTTGGATATTTTCAAAAAGTACCAAAAAAGGAGATATTTACAAAAAAAATTCGCACAAAGAGGATTTAAGAGGAAAAGAACAGAATAAGTACTCCAAATTATGTTTTTATACCCTCCACCACCACTAGTGGTGAATGAGGGTATACTAAGTTTGTCATTCCGTGTGAAACTTTTTTATTATACATCTTAGACCCCATAAAGTATATATATTCTGGTTCCTTGGGTAATTCTAAGTCGATTTAGCCATGTCCGTCTGTCTGTCCGTCTGTTGAAAACACGCTTACTTTCGAAAAACGCAAAAGAAAAGAACAAACTTGGTCTCACATTGCTTGTAGTTATCCTAAGCAGTTTGGGATTGAAATCCCGCAACATCGGTTTAGTAGGATCAGAACTATGAATCAAAATGTGGAACCACCATCCTAAAAAAATTGATAATTTTGATACAAAAAATAACATAAATGATGGAATAATGCACGGAATGATATACAATTTTGCACGAATTCGCTTTATACGACTGCAAATTATACTGTTCGTGAAGATCGGTCCATTATTTACCCTAGGCCCCATATAAACCCTACTCTCGGAAAACAGTTTATCGCGCCTAAAACCAAATAAAGGCCACTTTGGGTAAAATAATTAAATACGCCTAAAACCATAACAGATATAGATATTGCGGTAAAATTTCTTCCAATTTAGATTCATATGGCAGAAAAATATCATGCAATTTTGTGAAAATCACTGTTAACGCTGAAACTAATTACACTGCTGTATTGAAATTTATTCTAATTTATTTTTTGAACAACCAGAAATCAGTCTTCAGAATTTTGGGATGATTGGTTCATAATTTACCATATGTCCAACACAAATTACCCCCCTAAAAATAATTTTAGTTCGACTAAAACTGTTACGAATCATCAAATTTTACTCAAGCCCAGTTTAAAGTTCTAACAAGAAACGCATAAAACTTTCTTATTGTCGGTCAATAATTTAATATAGGTCTAAACCGCAACTAATTTCAATGCTGACGTTCGTTTTTGTGAAGCTTAGTTAATAATATATATTTATTTATCATATAGAGCCCAATCCTGTCGGTGGAGGGTATCAAAGATTCGGCACAGCCGAATATAGCACTCCCCTTTTTGGTGCCACTTTTTTTTTTGTAAATATCCCCTTTTTTTGGTTCTTTTTGAAAATATCCAACGGTAACGCTGAGTGCGCATAATTCTTGGTGTGCGTGGGGAGACGTGAGAAAGTACATTCGTGGGTTAACCGTGTTCCGGCTCAAATCTCCTTTGTGCTCCCGCCGACGGCTATGGTTATCGACGGTGTAAATAGTGTTACGATAAGTCAACAAAGATTTGCTTATAACTTTAACGAAGTTTATTGGCTTACTCGCCGACGATGGACTCCGTTCAGGCTACCCCAGCAACCAGCGGTAATGTGTCGTTACAAATGTCTGGAATTAATTTTAAGTCAGACATGGAAAATGTAGCACAAAATTATAGACATTTAATTTATAAAAATAGAAACGGAAGTTAAAAATATAATTATATTGTAATATATCAAGTTCGATTTGAAAAATAATTTTTTTGTATTCAATTAAAACATTTTAAATTTGTAATTTATTGTTAAATTTGTTAAAAATCTGTTCAAATTTTGTAAAATAAGAAAGAAAAACCCTTGAAGAAGGTGTTGACATTGGGCCTGGTCTGGATTGCCATAAGTGGTGGTGATGTAGGGCATCGGTAATGCTGGGCTATGGAAAAAAAAAAAAAAAAAAACTAAACAAGGAACAAATAAAACCATTGGGTGATTTTAGTTCTTAGATTTTACTCGCCTTGGGGTTGTTGTTGTCCGGGGGTGTGGTTGTTAGGTATTTCTCTTCGTTGGTCGTTCGGTTTAATTGTTGTTTTTTTATGTTGTAGTTTTTTATGTTTTATTTAATTAAATTATTTTAATAATTTTAGTATTTTGTTGCATGTTAATGGTTGTCAAAGGTATTGTTTATGTCATCGTACGATAAAATGATGGGAAAATAACAGTTGCTTATTAGGGTAGTATACCCGGTAGCTACTAACACAGGGCGTTAACTATATGCATAATTCCTAGGAGGGGCGAGTTTCTCCTTGTATATAAAAAGGTTGAAAAGCACAGGAAACGTTCATTGACCTCTTAGGAAAATTATTGCTGTATATAGTGTTGAAGTTCTGTAGTTGTGGTTGTTTTTTTATATATAGATTTGTTCGGGTATTATGCCCGTTAAGTGTAGCTTAGCCAAAACTGACCTTAAGTTAGGTAGAATTTAAATTGTGTAGGCTATTAGCAAAATATAAGTGTTTCAATAAGCAAGTGTACGCAAAAGTTTGTTTGAAAGTTTTAAAAGTTAAAACAGTTAGAGAAAAAAAAACAAGTTAGAAGACCAAAAAGAAAGGGTTCTAACAGGGGAATTACTAAGCTTCTGGTGAATTAAAATAAAGTGAGTGTTAGTAAAATTTTATTGATAATGGACATTTTGAGTCCTGAATCCTTATGTGTGATTTTAGGGAGTTACCTGAGGAAGGTTATCGAGAACCAGGGATTTTAAAATTTGTAAGAAGTAAAATTACCACTGTTCCAAAAAAATAAATAAAGGTAAGATAAAAACAATGCAGTATTAAGTGTTATATTCAATCTCCTTAGGAGGTATTATTAAAAGTGTGTTGAAAATATTTAAGCTTTGAACGCAATGATAGCAACAATTTCCTTGGTATTCCATCGGGTTTTTCCCCTAAGTGTTTTATATATTTTCATTCCATCTTTAGGAAAAAAAAATGAAAGATTTCTTTTTTTTAAAGATGGAGTCTTTTTGTGCTTAGCAACAAGTTTTATGCAATTTTGAATGACTGTTGGGAAAAAATTTTTTCAGTGGAGCGGAGAATAATATTAACAATAAGTTGATAGAAAGAAAAAATAATAATAAATGCTTAATATTGGTCAGTGTTAAAGAAAATTGTTACTCTGTTGTGAACACCAAGTGTAATTGTTGTTGTCATTGTGAATGGAGCAGGAATTTTGGAAATTTATAGGAAAATATTTCTTTGAATTGTTCATAGATATATTACTGGAGGAGAAAGATTTTGGAACAGTGAGAAAGAACGGGGAAGAAACGTTCTCCAAAGTTGGTCCCTGGTCTTATCGAGAAGAAAAGTTAAAGTTAAGGTAACGAAGTTTTTATTTTATTGCAAATACATAATAAAAGAAAAAAAAGGAAATTAAAAGTGGGGTTATTGTGCTGATAATTAAAAGCGGGGCTAACAACCAAATGAAATACCAAGTGTGGTGGAATTAGTCTAGCCGCATACCCACACACGATTTTAATTAATATCGTAAATGAAACGGGCAGTACCCAGAGAAAAAGTAATTTCCGTAAATTGGGAAAAGAAATTTTATTATTTTTTAGTATTGTTTAGTTTTAAGTAAAATATAATATTTTGTCAAATTAGATTTAAGTTTTGTTAATTTATGTTCGATTAGTGTTAGTTTTGTTTATTAGGAATCTAAAATTAAGAACCATTTTTTTTAGGAATTAACTATTTATCGGGTTATTTAGTAAGACCGCGAACTCAGAAACAAAGAAAACCAACGTTTCTGGTATTTGAGGAAATATTTTCCATTAACGTTTTTTTTAATTCCCAATAATAGTTAGTCCTTAAATTTTTAATTATCGTTATATATAAGTTTCTTGATCTTAGATTTTATTTATTTTATTTTTGTGTTTTAATATTAAGTTATTTAAAAATATGTTAGGGATAAATTAAGTTTTATTAAAATTTATTTGTTTATTTTAGCTTAGTATTTTTATATCGTAATAAATGTCTTGAGTTTTGTATTATAAATATGTTTTGGTAATTGTCTTTTTAAAGGGTTTCAGATAGTGATTTTGGATGGCCGGGTAAATTGTTGGTGAGTACACTAATGGGATCATCTAGAACCTGATTAGATGATATAGGTTGGGTTAGGGCGGCGTTGCAGGAAGGGAAACCCTTTTCCTGTAGTTTTTTTATTGTGATTCGAGAGGTGTTTAGGGTTATATTTTTATTTTTTTTTTTTTTTGTGTGAAATAAGTCTTTTGGTTTTTTTTTGTACAGTTTTTTTTTATTGTGAGAAACCGGAAAGGTGACGAAGGGTTGAGAAGACACGCCCGTTATCTTAAGCTAGTTGGGGCTGTTTCACATTTCCTAAGTGAGGTTTCGTAACAAAGGCACTCAAAGAAGTGCAGAAATATTGGTTCGAATAAACGTTTAAAGCTTTTGAAAAATAAGACCTCAGGCTCGACAATTAAATTATAATATAAAAGTTTAACAATTGAATTTGAGTTATTGAGTAATTATTACTCGATAAAGTACCATTTCCAATGCAAGCAGAAATTTCAGAATCATTTGAAGTATGATAGAGGAATAACGGGTGATAATTATCAAAAGCGTAAAGAAATGAACATGTTATAATAATTTAGTTGACTTTAAATATTTATTTTAATGAACGATCAACACGGGTATTTCTTTTGGGCATTAAAATAAATATTTAAAGTCAATTAATTTATTACAACACGTATGTACATTTATTTAGTGAATAACTTTTTCTTTTCCTAGAAAAAAAAGCAAATAATAAATTTTTTTTTTTAAGCTAAAAATAACTTTAAGAAATAATGATAAAAAAGTCATTTTTAAAGTAAAACTTATAACTGTTACGGTCCCTGCTAAAAACAATTTCAATTATTTTAAAACTTTGAAAAGTATTTTTTTTTTAATACTAATGTACTTTGTTTTTTTCTCAAGGTTATATAAATAAGGCAAATTCGAATAGTTGATACTTATATCTACTAAAAACAGTTATTATTATAAGGGGTGTTCCAGCCATAGTGCGCGATGTTAATTGTGAGTCACACCTTAACGTCAAGTTTTTAATTTGACATTTCTTTCTTTCGGTGCTTGACAAATTCCACCATAGAAGGTACACAGTTGACCAGCGCGTTGAGATTGTTGATGCCCTTTACGAAAATGGGCTTTCAAATTAAAATGCATTTCGGGCACTTCGTGATTTTTTTTTTTTTTTGGTCTGCATAATCGATCAAATATGACCACAAACGGGAGAATTATGCGCAGATTTCAGCAAACGGGATCTGTAAGAAATGTTAAAATACTTGTGCATGCTTTCCCAGTTCGTTCTGGGCTGGTGGCGTCATCGGGCCGTACTTCTTCGAAAATGAGATCGGCCAAGCACTAATCGTGAATGGTGTTCGCTATCGCTAGATGATAACGGAGGACTTCTTGTGTCCAGCAATTGAGGATACTGACCCGGACGATATGTGGTGCCAACAGGTGCCACTGCCACACAGCCAACAATGGCTCTTTTACGCCAGAAATTCAATGGCCGTTTTATCTCACGTCGTGGCGATGTTAACTGGCCGCCACGATCATTTGATTTGACACCGTTGGACTTCTTTCTTTGGGGATATTTAAAAGAAAAAGTGTACGTCAATAAGCCAAGATTAATTCAAGAGCTAAAGGATTAGCGCAGCGTCATTGAAAATATTGTCCGTCGGATAGAGGTATGCTACCGAAGCCGTGGCATTTGGCTGATATTTTTTCTCAAACGTAATTGTCATAGATCCTTTTATCGTTATAAAAAATATTAAGATAATTTTCTGAAAAATTTTTGTTTTACTCACAATTAACATCGTGCGTTTTGGGTGGACCACCCTTTATATTAAAACACTCTAATGTTATTGTTGCTGTTAAAAAAAACACCTGTGTCTTGTGAGTAAACAATATAAGAATGTTCTTAATACAATTTACTTGAAAAATAATTTAAGAACATTCTTTATCTAAAAAAAAAAACAATAATGTTGTTACTGCAAAGAGAAACAATAATTACACAGGGCAACACACCAATTGAGAGTGCTGATTATGATGGCATCATTAGTTTTTTTTTCTTTCTAGCAGCTTTAGTTCTTAAGATATACTGGCGTTCAGTATTTGCATAATTAACAGAATGTTTCACGAACGACCCTACAAACCTTAAAATACTTTTTAAATTATGCATCTACACGAAATTCTCTTTTATTTAAGTATAGTCATAGTACATCAGGACTTCTAACTTGTATTGCAAGGATGTTCAAAATTATGTTTTTTTAGTTTGGTCCTAAAACTTTGAAAAATCCAACTTTTTTTTCGCTATTTTTTCATGTATGCACAAACTAGACATTCTCACGAACTATTAAAAAAAATTTAATTCCATTTAAAGGGTCCCGAAAATTTAGTACCAAATATAACAATCGTCATAATGATTACGGGGCTCCCGCCAGGCCATTTGTGTCGCAAATTTAAGAGTGGGTCTTTCCCTCTTTAGCATTGCCGTAACGATATAGCGGAGTGTGACATTAGTAATGCTTAGGAACAAAAACTTTAAAAAAATATATATATCCGCAGTGATGATTACATTAGAATAGGAGTAAATGTTCAAAAATCACTTTTCAAACTAAAAAATAGACTTAAGGCCGCTTTAGCCGATCTTAAATGTAATAAAATGCAATGTAATGCACCGTAACGTACTGTAAGCTCGTTTGTGCACTTATAGAACATGCAAAAATATGCCAGCTGGTTTTCACAAACATAAACAAAAAAGCATAAAACAACACACACAGTGATGGGAATTAAAAATGTTCAAATAGTGACCGGTGTGCAGAAAAAGTACCAAGTGATTTAAATGGTATTAAAAGTGTATTTGGTGTATATAAAAAAACATTAATAACTTAATATTTATATTATAGATTTACAATAAACAAATATGTATTATAGCATATACATACACATGTACAAATATTATTTGCAAATATCCATACACAAAACAAGGTTTTGATACCACTAAAAACCTTTTATATATTTCAGGGTGTCTGGTGGCAAATTTATATTTTTAATAACGATTATTTCAAAAACTAATAAATGGTGCGGATTCGTCAGTCACGATGTCGCAGTGGTCGAGCGGAGACATTTTTTATGATTCTTACGTAATTGCTCGTTGACAATTTTGTTCAAAGTTCGGTATTCGGCGAAACCATAATGAACCGAGTGTAAATTTAATTCGTTCGTGGATGCTCAAATTCCGCACAACTGCTTCGGCTATTATTGTCCCACGGCCAGAGCCCAGTCAATCATCAAGGACTCCCGAAAACATTAAACTGGTTGAAAGCAGTTTACGTGAAAATCCGCGACTTTCTATACGGACTGGGACTTCCAAGAGCGATTATTCATGAAATTTTAAAAAAGGATCTAAAGTTCCATCCTTTAAAATTCAAAGCGTTCAAGAACTGAAAGAAAGTGACTTTGATACACGCAAAAATTTTTGTGAAACGATGTTGTAGCGTTTTCGCACTCTAAATCCCATTTATTGGAGCGGTGAGGCTCATTTTCACTTAAACGGCCACGTCAACAATCAAAACTGACGTTACTGGTCTCCAAGAACCAGCAACCCTCGACTGAAACATCAAAAACCATTGCATTGCCCAAGAGTAACTGTTTGGTGTGCCTTATCCACGCATGAGAGAATTGGACCATTTTTTTCGAAAATTCTCGAAGCCAGGCGACGAATGTCAACGGTTAATACGAATATTTACGTAATTCTTTTTACCAAACCGACTACACACACAGCCAGAGCTTCGATGAACTTGCTTCGGGAAAATTTCTCCCTAAAACTGATCAGTCGCTTTGGGGACATCCCATGGCCACCGAGGTCGCCTGATCTAACTCCCATTGATTTTTTTATGGAGATACCTCAAAGAGAGGGTTTATAATGACAATCCTCAATCTCTTGTGGCTTTAAAGGAAAATATTCATCGAGAAATCAACTTAATTGAACCAAGTTTACTGCAGCGTGTGGCGCAGAACACAAGGCTCCGTTTTGAACAGTGTGTTCAACTCGACGGAAGACAACTGGATGACATAATCTTTCCATTTCCATTCTATCGTTCAATGCTCTTAATAAAACTTTATAAATATATATATGCATTTGTTTATTTTATAAATCTATACGTATATATGGAAATATGTGTGTTATATTGTTAGATATTTTGTCAAAAGTGCACAGATATTATTTCTGAAAAAGGTACAAAAAAACAAGTTAGAGTGCTATATTCGGCTGTGCCGAATCTTTGATACCCTCCACCGACAGGAGTGGGCTCTTTATTGCAAATACATATATATTATTAACTAAGCTTCACAAAAACGAACGTCAGCATTGAAATTGGCTGCAGATTAGACCTATATTTAATTATTGACCGACAATAAGAAAGTTTTATGCGTTTCTTCTTAGAACTTTGAACTGGCTTGAGTAAAATATTATGATTCGTAACATTTTTAGCCGGACATATGGTAAATTATGGACCAATCATCACAAAATTCTGAAGACTGATTTCTGGTATTACAAAAAATAAATTAGAATTAATTTCAATACAGCAGTCTAATTAGTTTTAGCGTTAACAGTGAATTTCACAAAATTGCATGATATTTTTTCTGGCCATATGAATCTAAGTTGGAAGAAATTTTACCGCAATATCTATATCTATTATGGTTTTAGGCGAATTTAATTATTTTTCCAAAGTGGGCTTAGGCGCAATAAACTGTTTTCCAAGAGTAGGGTTTATATGGGCCCTAGGGTAAATTATCAACCGATCTTCACGAAATTTGGCAGTGTGGTTTCTCGTCGTATGAAACTGTGATAACATTATTTATTACGGTTTTAGGCGTACTAAACGGTGTTCCGGGAGTAGGGTTTATGGACCGATCTTCGCGAAATTTAGCAAATTTTAGTATGATAGCGTTATTAATTACAGTTTTAGGCGTACTTAAATATTTTCCGGGAGTAGGGTTTATATCGGGTCAAGTATTAATTATGGACCGATCTTAAAAAAATTTTACAGTGTGATTTCGGGTCCTATGAAACTGTGACGCACCGAATTTAATTATGATAGCTCTATTTATTACGGTTTTAGGCGTACTAAACTGTTTTCCGGGAGTAGGGTTTATATGGGGCCTATGGTGAATTATTGACCGATCTTCACGAAACTAAACAGTATAATTTGCAGTCGTATAAAGCGAATTCGTGCAAAATTTTATATTATTCCGTGCATTATTTCACCATTTATGGTAGTTTTTGTATCAAAATTATTAATTTTTTTAGGCTGGCGGTTCCACATTTTGATTCATAGTTCTGATCCTACTGAACTGATGTGGCTGGATTTCAATTCCAAACTGCTTGGAATAAGTACAAGCAATTTGAGACCAAGTTTGTTCATTTCTTTTGGGTTTTTTAAGAATGAGCGTATTTTCAACAGACGGACAGACAGACGGACATGGCTAAATTTAAAGTACAAGCAGCCCATCACTATCTACAGCTGTCACTAACCTCGTTATAAATTTCTATTTTCTACAGGTTGGCACGTTACGGTTAAGTGACATTACAGTTAGTTAAGCATTTGCACTGCTTTTCATTTAACAGAAACGATCAGCTGTTAACATTACATTTACATTTTTACAGTTACGGTCGGCTAACGCGGCCTTTAAGCTGTATGTCCACTCCACGCGTTTTCGCCTTCATGCATTGCATGTATTTCATAACTTTCTCGCGTTCCACGTTTCAAGTAACATGCAACGCTTTTTATGTGGCATTTTTATAAAATTTTATTTGTCAAATTCAGCTGATTTGTTCGAACTCTGCTTGTGACGCTAACAAAAGTAGAATTAATTAAGTAAAATTACCCGATTGAGATGAAATTGCACCTGATATCATATTAACGTTTTGTTTTATAAAAAAGTATTAAAGTACAAACTTTCAAGAATTTTCCCTAGTTAGTACCCATTATGGACCCGGCAAAAATATATGTTATAAGGTTAAGATTAATATAAGAATTCTTTACGCCGAATATTATCTACAAATCTTCTTCTAAATATTTATATGAAATTTTTCCGTCTTAAAGTGATTCTAGGGAGTGGGTTTATATCGGACCTATGGTCAATGCTCGTACTTATCTAGCTATTAGGCTAATCATTTAATCGGGCTTTTGCTTTTACCGGTTAATCGCTCAATTAATTAACCGAGGTTTTGGTTTAATCGGTTCATAATCGGTTAATTTTGTAATTGATCGGTTAACCGATTAATAAATTTTTTTTTATAAATTAAGTAATTTCAAAAATGCATAAATTATTTGCTATTTGAAGCTTTTTAGTAAAAAAAACCGAAAACATAACAAACATAACATTTGTTGAACTAAAACAGAAAACAAAAGAATAATTAATAAATAAGAAATAAATATTTTTTAATTAACACATATTATGTATAATTACACAATAAACTGTAAGACCATTTTATTAGTTATTTCAATAGTTTTAGAAAATCTTATAAAATAATACAAATAATTTGGCTTAAATGCTTAGGATTTCAGCGATTATTTTCAACAGTCTTTTCACTTATCTTTTCATTTCATTTATCGTAGAATCAAAAGCAACCTACAATACAGAATGTCTTATTTCTTAGTTCTCTTCCTGGATTTTCCTGTTTTAAATTTTGTACACTTCGCATTATTTTGGTTAATACTGTTAAACGATTGATATGAGAAGAAACAAATAACTAGGCGCATACATATAAATAGTACTGGAAACAAAAGGCTGTTGACAGCAGATTTAAAATGAAGATCACTGAACACCTTCTTTGTCGTATGAAAAAATATTTTCTGAACACATACCTTTTGTATGTGAGACAATACAATTAATTAAAAACACAAAAAATATGTAATTATACTACAAAAAGTTAAAAATGTTATTACGTCGGTTATTCGGTTAGTCGACTGAAATTAATCGTTAATCGAAAATAGGCAATTTTAAATTAACAAATCAGTTAATCGGGTAGTAATTAATCGTTTAACCGGTTATCGGTTAACCGAATGAATACCCTCCTAGCTATTATCGTCGCCAAATTTTATATTAATATGTACAAATATTTATAGGGAAGTTCTAACTTTAAAATATATTTTCGGGAGTTGTGTGGGAGCCATGGTCGAATATGGACCGATTCCAAAATATATTTAGTAAGATGATTTCGGTTCAAATAAAATATTTTTGTGCCAAATTTTCGCTTAATATCGACATAACAATAATTGGTACAAAGACTATCGCGGAATAGGGCTTTGTAAACTAATCTTAAAAATTGCGAAAAATTGGGCATCGTTTTTTTTTTTTTTTTTTTATTATTCCTACACTAAATCCCGCGAAGCTTTTTGCTTGTCTGCAGGAGACCAGAGTCTCTGGCGGGAATCGAACCCGCAACCCCGGTACTGATAGACTAGCTCACTACCAGCTAGCCTACCGGGGCACCCAAAAATAGATTCAGATATCGGTGATGCCATATTTTTTCAAACATGTGAGTTTTTTCACGTGGAAATTATTGACGATCGAAACTGTGTACATGCATATCGGGAAAAAGCAAAAAATTCCAGGGAAAAAATATTCACAACAGGGTTGATTAAAAAGTAATATAAAAATTATTTTTTTTAATGTTATTTCTAGTTTAGAAAAAGCAGATATTTCTTGAATAAAATGGTTTTTCTTACAAAAATAAAGTAAAATTCTACTCAAAAATTAATATTAACCGATTTAAAGGCGAATTTGTCCCGTGTCCGAGTCCGTGCAAAAACTCTTATTTGTTAAATTAAATGAAAAAAATTCAAGGAATAGAGCTATTACAAAAAGCTTTATAAAATACATAACTGAAATTTAACTCATAGAATAAATTCGAAAAATGTTGAATATAATAAAGTTGCTTATGAAAAGAAATAATTCCCAATATCTATTTATTTTATTTAATTTAAAAACTACTTTTTTCTAAGCAATAAAATTATATATCAAAAATAACTTTTATTTCTAAGGAATAAACAAAAATCAAGAAATAAAGTTTATTTTGTAAGGAATTAATAAAACTCAAAAATAATTTTTATTTTCTAAGCAAAAAATTAAACTGAAAAATTATTTATCCTAAGGAAAAATAAAAAGCTCAGAAAATAATAGATAAAGTTAAGTTTTTCAATAAAACTTAATAAAATAAAAATCAATGCATCTAAAAGTATTGTTAGGCACGTAGCACTTCTTCTGGTTTATTTTAAATTTAAAAATCGTTATTTGCAGGCCCTGCTTTTTGTACAAACAGATCAGTACAAATTTTCTATAGAAAACTTTTTAACAAGTCATTTCAGTCTGGGCGTCCATTTCTTAAAACTGCAAGTTGCAAATTTACAAGTAAAATAAATTTGAAACCGAAATTGTTGCTTTATCGAGCGTATTTTACTTGTGGGTTTTTAATCTGTTGTTTTGAGATGTGGGCCCCAGTCTCGCCTTGTCTTCCGATATTTTATAAAATGCGCACATGAAATTCACACTCACCTTCAACGAGTTCAAATTCCGTTCCACGTTCATATTTACTTAAACTCCAATTTTTGGTTAGTAGCAAATTATTTTCTTAGTTCATATTAAATATATGTTTAATAATTCAACAACAAAAAAGAAAGTGTAGTCGGCAGTGTAGCCATTTTGGTATTTTTGCAGCTAAATTTAGCTTTAAAAATTTTTATTTGGCTGCAAAATTATCATTTAGCACTTGGCATTTTATTTAGCATTTTTAGATAATGTCTTTATTTTTTTAGAATAATTTATTTTAAAAATTTGGACGAATAGTTTTATTGATTTTAATAAAAAAAAAAAATTAAATTATAATAAATTTTGACTCAAAATAGTTGTACCCAAAATGAAATTTCGTATGAAAATGGATAATCCTTTTGTTAAGGAACATCTTACCTGTATTGTTAAAAAATAGAATATTCAGGGAAAACATATTAGGAATGGCCTTATCATGTTGATTGTAAATATTATTTGCCATTTGATATTACGATATAAAAGTACAAGGAAATTTCACCTTATATTTAGATAAAAATTTAATAGTGTAAATGTTTGAAAACTTTTTTTGCTCTAAACTGCTAAAAAAAATATTATTTTAATGCTTCAACATTTCTTAAACTATAAAAAATAAAATGATCTAAAAATGTTGTATATCATAGAAATAAATCGTTTAAATTTTGCATATATTAGAGGTTTAAAGGGCCCCTAAACTAACCGTTTAATCTTAACTACCTGTACTACATATTTATATGTATCAAATGCTTTACGAAAATCTAGTCATTTGTTTAAGTATAACCATTTATTTCAATTCCGTTCAAAAATTAGTCACTAAAATGTATTTAGTTTCGAAAAAATTTCATACTGGTAATACATTTTTAACGAAAATCTTTAAACAATTTTAGCATTATTTTTGGCATTTTTTAAAATCATTTTTAGAATTTTTTGCCATATCTAATGCCAGACTTAGCTGCAAAATTTTATGAGACCTGGCCACACTGATAGTCGGTCAAGTACAACCATTACACAGAGAACTATGCTATTGCATTTTTTATGCCTCTTTCTTCGAAAGCTGCTATTTTTGCATTTCTCTTTGCACCATCTTTTCTGCCGCAATACAATGAAAAAAAATTTATTAAGTTTAGATTTATTTGCAAAACTATTGTAAAAATTAACTTATAACCTATAGTAATTATAATTTTATAACCTCCACCACCACTAGAGGTGAATGATGGTACACTAAGTTTGTCATTCCATGTGAAACTTTTTTATTATACATCTAAGACCCCATAAAGTATATATATTCTGGCTCCTTGGGTAATTCCAAGTCGATTTTTTTTTATTCCCTATGCTAATCCGAAACACTCAAAAGAAAATAACAAACTTGGTGCCAGATTGCTTGTAGTTACCCTAAGCAGTTTTGGATTGGGATTCAGAGCTATTAATCAAAATGTGGATCCACCACCCTAAAAAAAATGATAATTGTGTTACATAAATGGCGGACTACACGGAATGATATACAATTTTGCACAGATTCGTTTTATATGATTAGAAACCACACTGTCAAATTTTGTGAAGATCAGTCCATAATTTACTATAGGCCCCATATAAACCCTACTCTCGGGAGGCAGTTTATCACGCATAAAATCGTAATTAATAATACTATCATAATAAAATTTAATACTTCATTGTTTATAGGACTAGAAATCATACTAATAAACTTCGTGATGAGCGGTCCATAATTTGCCGTAGGCCCCATATAAAGCCCGCCCTGGGAAATTTACTAAATATGTCTAAAACCGTAGCAGATATAGACATTCCGGTAAAATTTTTTCCAATTTAGCTTCATATGGTCATAAAAAATGTCATGCAATTTTGTGATATACGGTCCATAATTTACCTTAGGTCCCATATTAGGCAGCCTTCTAAAATTCACTGTAAACGCTAAAACTAATTTCACTGCTTTATTGAAATTTAATCTAATTATGAAATCACTCTACAGAATGATAAGTGGGATGATTAATCCATAATTTACCATGGGTCCAATATAAATTCCTCTCCTGAAAATCTCTTTAGTTCGGCTAAAACTGTTACGAATCATGATATTTTACTCAATCTAGCTCGAATTTCTAAAAAGAAAAGCAAACAACTTTCCGATTGTCGGTCAACATTTTAATATACGTCTAAACCGCAAACGTCAATTTTAATAAAGAGTAATTAATAATATATATGTATATATCATATAGAGCCCACTCCTGAATTATTCGAAATATCGGTGAAGGGTATCAAAGATTCGGCACAGCCGAATATAGCACTCTAACTTGTTTTAAAATTTGTTTAACAATTTGTTTTTAAAACTTAAAAAAAATACAACAATGAGCGAGTTTGTTGTCAAAAGGAATTGAGTCCTTTTTCATTAACAAAACTAATAGAAATTTAAATTTCTACACAACAATAACGCGCAAGTTCCAAAGTTTTACAGTAGATCTATTGCTTCAAAGTTTTTAGCTGTGCTCTCACTAAATTGTAAACAAAATCAAATCTTTTTCACCAATTTCAATGAAAATTGGCTAAATTCGGTTCAAATATATTTTGCTACATGCTCCTGGACAAACGACTGACTCGTTGTTGTTTATATTTTTTTTAATTCGTACAGATAAAAAGTTTAAAGTTATTTATAAAAATTTTATTTTATTCGGACAAACTTTAATGATATCTATGGAACTACTGAGCAAAATCAGAAATATTGTTTGCACGACTGAAAGAAAGTTTTGTTTCGAATTTTACTAAAGTTACATGTACACGACATGTTTTTTACATCTGACTTGTCAAATTTCCCACTGCAAAATACAAACTAATGTACATGTCGTGTGTTACCTTTAAAACTGCGGTCGGCAACCTATTCTATTACATTTTACGATTGTATGTGTTTAAAGTTTAAAACATTGCATCTGTAAAAGTCAGATGCAAAATCATCTGACAAAATTTCAATTAGAGCGTGCTCTATTTTCTTTTGACAAGCCATCTGACATCAGCTGTGCCAGAAATCTATGCCGGGATGAAACCGGCAGCGGCGGTGCATCGTTGACGGAATAATTAGCCGGCTTTAGTTAATATTTTACAATACCGCTATATGTATAGTCATTTGAACCATTGCATATAAATTATGTACATATATAAATAAAAAACGCTTCATTATAATATCCTAAATTGGTATCTCCGAATTTAAAGAAAAAAGTGTTTAGATGGCTCAACTTTTTTACTACGCTATTTTGAAACCAAGAACTACTTTGATTTATTCCATAACTACAGAGAAAAACAAAGACAATGTCAGAAGCAAATTACATGTAATTTTGTGACCAAATATTATAAACCTTCTGTAAAACAGCAATTTTGACAGACGTTCACAATTACATATGACGAGAAGTCGACAAGTCAGATGTAAAAAACATGTCGTCTACGGGCACCTTAATTTGGGAAACCCCTTCTCAAGTTATGCTACTATATGTGGTGAAAGTGCATTTATTTTTTACAAAACACTATATCGCGAAAACTAGAGTTTTTTTTTTATTGTTGTACCGTAAATCATAGATCGGCACGTTGCAGTACCAATAATAATTCAACTTATAATTAGAAACCAAAGAAATTAACGAACCTTTTTTTAAATAACTAAAAAATGTTTACCAGGCTTTGTTCACCTTGAGCTAAATTTGTCGAAGAAACTTTCAAAAACACTGTGTTGGTCTAAAGCTTAATTTTCCAAAGCAAATTTATTTGTACGATTATACATTTCGCACTTAATCAACAAGAGGGTATAAACTAGGGTATTCATTCGATTAACCGTTAATCGGTGACCCGATTAATTACTACCCGAATAACTGAACGGTTAATTTAAAATTGGATATTTTCGATTAAGCCGCTTAATATCAGTCGATTAACCGATGTACGAAATTTTTTGTAGTACATATTATAACTTATTTTTTGTGATTTTAATTATTTGTTTCGTCTCATATACAAAAGGTATGTGTGTATAAAACATTTTTTCATACAAAAGAAGGTGTTTAGTGATCTTCTTGTCAACAACTTTTTGTTCTACGTACTTTATAAATCGTCGCCTAAAATGCAAAACAACACTTTTTATTTCTTTACTGGAGAAGCAAAAAACTTTACAAAATTAATAACAACAAGGAGTATTTGGAGTTTGAAGTTCTTCAATATAGTCGCCATTTTTGATCGCAAGGATGTAAATTTTTTGTAAACATGTACTTTAATAAAACGAACAAAAGTCAATAAAACACTCTGTTTCGAATTTTTTTGTTGCTACGACCTTTTGCATTTAGGTGACGATATGTATGTGTCTGGTTATTTGGTTCTTCTCAAATCAATCTTTTAACAGCAACAATTGGAAGTGTTAAAATTTTAAATAAATGAAAACTGGACTATTTTATATGCTTAGAAAAATCCAGGAAAAGGGCTGAAAAGTTAGATATTCTGTGTTATGGGTTGCTCTCAATTTCTCCAACATCTACGATAAATGAAAGAATTTTTGCAAGTAAAGTTTTATCAAAACTAAAGAAAAGAATAGCTTAAATCCTAACTATAAGGTATCCCTAAGCTATTGAAATAATTGTTATGTTTGTTATGTTATTGTTTTTTTTTTTTTTACTAATAAGCTCTAAAAAATTAATAAGTTATGCATTTTTATTTATTGAAATTACTTAATTTAAAACAAAACTTTATTCATCGGTTAACTAATCGATAATAAAAGTAGCCGATTATCAACCGATTAAATCAAAACCTCGGCTAATTAATCGAGAGATTAACCGATTAAGCCGAAAGCCCGATGAAATTTATACCCTAGTATTAACTCAAAATTTAACTGTTTCATTACAAAAAGGAGACAAAATAACACGATATTTTTACAGCATGAAGATATGAGTATAAAGAGTCGATTTTTTCCAAAAAGTGAAAAAAAAATTTCGAAGTAATACCCTCTTCTAGATCAAGTGCGATATGTATATTATTGCTTTTTATATAGGAAAATTTTTTCTTATTCTACATAATTTAATATTAAAAAAATTGCAAGACAAATTCTTAAATAAAATAAAATATTTAAAATTTAAATTAAAAGTTCTTTTTATTTAAAATATTTTTTTTTATTTTACATTAACATATTTTTCAGTAGTATTGAAACATAATTTATTTTTTATTACAAAAAAATGTAGTTGTTATTAAACTTCTTTATTTTCATATAACACTGGATATAAGGCACGTGTAGCAATGAAACATGCATTATTTCTATTACGTTGCATTTTTAAATATCCCTTATCACCCCAATTAGTGCCCCAAGAATTTTTAACCAACCAATAATCTAGGCCTCTTTCGGTAGTACCATAACCCACCACTAAAACTGCATGATTAGTCCCTCTCGTACATGAAGTATCTAAAACTCCTGAACGATATCTCACAAAGTCATAATTTACCTCGACAGACACCATTACAGGTCCTATATTGTCCACAACCTGTTTCAGGCATTGTTCATCACCTGGAGGTAGTTTTACATAACTTTTGCATTTTAAGACAATTCTTGGATTTTTTTCTTTTGAACTACAATTATTAGTAGATGCCACATAGGAAGAATCAAGCTCGAAAAGAATGCCATTTGATATTACATAATCAAGGGCTATAGACGCCAATCCACCGTCACAGCCTTTCGCAGCACAATTAACTAACATTTGTTCACTTAAATCAACAGATCTGTTGGTTTTCAAGAAGTAATGAGCCTCTAAACCCGCAGCGGCAGCAAAAGCCCAACAACTACCACAACGTTCTTGATTTTTTACTTCACTAATGGCTCCCGATTTACGCCAATCCTTAAAATTGGAAGATTTTTTGCTGGGCTGGCAAGAAGTTTCAGTACCGCTAGAACTCATTTTTGTGTCCCTGAAAAATGTATTAGTTAAATAGAAAATAAAATCATTTTAAACTTACACATGTAAATAAATACATACTTTTTATCTTCCACCAAACCCATATAATATTGTTCAACTTCCTTAAAGTCCAAATCGGTAAAATAATTTTCCCCCATTTCAAAGGTTACCTGATTTTGGTTAAAGAGTTGATTGTGTTTAGCAATTGCTTCCATATTTGTTTTATATCTATTTAAATGTTCGGCTCTTTTAGCTTCGTCTTTAAATGCCTTATCATGTTTTTTACTAAAGGCGGTAAACCTTTGTGACCAATCCGGATCATCCGTGGCTAAAGACAAACCACAGCAAATAAAGACCAATATTAATGATATCACTTTCATTTTTGATATTGAACTGTTTAAAATTTAAGTTTCAGCTTCGGTTTATATACTTCCACTACTTTGAAAAAAGCATTGGACTTTAACCCCAAAATTTGTTGTTATTGCTTTCAAAAACTAATAACTAAAAGACCACGTAGGCCTAATACATAAACAGGTTATAAGCGGTTTATTGAGATACACAATTTTAATTCCATAAATATCATAAACCAGTTATGAACTAGTTTATTGAATAAACCGGTTTAACCCTTTCGGGACGGAGTTTTATTTTGAAAACCGAAATATTTTTGGATGAAATTTTGGCATATTCTAAGCAAAAAAAAATTGGTCTGCATACTCACAAATCATAAAATCCTTCTTTCATCCTGGGACATATGAACCCAATAAGCACTTTCTGTGCGATATAAAATCCCAATAAGTGTGCTTCTTGGGCGATTAAAATTTAAAACAAAATAAATATATGATATTTAAGTAGTTCAACGTTGTTGTGATATTTATTAGGTGTAAATAAAAAATTTACAAAATTGTTCTCCCAATTTCTCAAAAAAATAGAAAAAGTTAATGAACGCAGAGATGACAACTACTCAAAAAAAGTGCCGACCCAGCAGACAAAAAGAGCTAAAAAGTTCTAAATTTAAAAATCAAAGATTGTAATGTTTTCCATCCATTTATTATTCGGTTTTGTCCTTCAAGACTTATTTGTATTAAAAAAATTTAATTTAAATATTATTGCTTAGTAAAGTTACTACTCAAAGATTGTATACAAATCAGCCCAATTATAAGTAAAAATTCCCCGGGAGTTTTTACCCATTTTTACAATTGAATTTAAATAGCGAAAATAGGAGAAAGAAAAATCTCGCGGTGAATTTTTATTTATAATTGGGTTGAATATTTACATTACAATATGAACATACACAGTAACATTTCAATAAGAAAATTTAAAAATATGAACAGACATTTGCAGAAAAAAGAGCTAACGGAAAAAATTACGAGTCTGGAATAATCAAAATGGGCTGTCAGAAAGCCATAAATTTGTTTTGATTATCATAACATTTTTGTTATTCTGCTGTTTTTATGTATGAAATTTCAGGCATACTACAGGCCGGTATTCACTATCCTACATAACCGTACGATTCATTCACATGAAAATCTGACGGAATTCTATCCGACATAAAAAAAATGTCTGCAAAATCCGCTGTCAATGCCACACTATCCCACAAAAAAGATGCAAACTCAAATGACTCATCTACTTTACAAGATGCAACTCAAAAAAATCATTTGGTCACTCAATTCATTTTTAAGCCACACTGTCAGACATTATGAGCACACACGATTTTTTTGACATATCGTGCGACTAAATAGGATAGTGAATACCGGCCTTAATGAATGGTCAGCATTTGAAACTTAATAAAGTAAAATATTGAAATGGCTGATGAAGATATTAAAATTCTTCGAAAAAATTATTTTTATATGTAAAGATGCTCTCAAACAATTAACAAATAGAATTCCTGAAAACATGAATTTGTATATTTAAAGTTTTCGGACATTTTTTCCATTATAAAATGTGGCAACTTATTATCACAAGCAAAACTCGTTGCTGTGAATGATATTTAAAAGAGTTGTATGAATCTTAAAATTACAATTTGTTGATTGGAAAGATTTTTTTACTGATGATGTTCCATCTAACTTAAAAAAGTGTTGGCAAAAATAAGCAGGTACGTACCATTTTGAAGAACTTGCTTTGGCTGTATTTATATGCTGGTAATTCCAACTGATTGTGCATTTGCTGAAGGAGTATTTTCAATAATGAACTCTACTTAATAGATTGCAATAGTTGTAATTGTTGATATGGTGAAAAAATTTAATTCCCATACAATGTATTCCGAAAAAGATGACAATGGGGAATGTCTTAGCGATGAAGTGTATAGCGTTTTTGTAAAACAATAGAATTGCAACAACATGCAAAAGTATATCCAATATTTGTTTAATTCTTTTTTGCTGCTTTAAGTAGACTACTGTAAACAATTTTATAGTTAACTATGTATCTTTTTGTGTCCACTAATCATTTTTACTTTGTTTTAAATAAAAATTAAACAAAATATATATAATGGCGAATTATTTTAATTTTTGGCGAGTTTTATCGATTCGGAATAGATAAATTTTTAAGGGTTTAAAAAAATAGATTTTGTTTGTTGTGCTTAATTCCCTTTTTTAATAATTGATAAAAATACTGAAATTTATTGTTGGAGGATAAGCTGTTCCTATGCGCATTTCACTGGTTGCTTAGGCCAGATCGTCAGGAAACGTTCTCCTAAATAATTTTAGAAAAGCCAAAGCTATCAGCAAACAAAACTACAGAAGGAATGAGAATTACCTACAATACCCTCAAAAAGTTTTATTTGCAACGATATCAAAGCTTAATCTGGCCTAAGCAACCAGTGAAATGCCCATAGGAACAGCTTATCCTCCAACAATAAATTTCAGTATTTTTATCAATTATTAAAAAAGGGAATTAAGCACAACAAACAAAATCTTTTAATAAATATTTGTATTCCCAAAAACAACTTTGATAATAGGTTTAAAAAAATTTTTTTTCAATAATTTAAAAAAATGTATATTTATTTTATTGTCAAAGACTAATAAAAAAATGATTTGGCGATTTTTGTTATTGAATTTGGTGAAAAAGGTCAAAATAAATCTGACACCCTGGCAAAAAGTAGCAAGTTAGGCACTAGCGAAGTTACGAATATTCGTATTCGCCAAATTCAAAATTATATTTCACGAATATATCGAAAAAAATACATAAACTGAAACAAAAATATTAATTTTAAAATTTCTTTAACGCAAAATAAAATCTGCTTTTAGTAAAATAGAAAACAAACACACTAGAATTATTGTGCCGCCACAAAAAAAACTTATGAAAATTACTCAGGTTAATTTTAAGCATTCCTAGATAAACTATCATTTGCAGCAATCGTCAATGAAATGTCAAGATAATTCCGATCTCATAACCCAAATTAGAAACGCGTTGACTGCAGTGGATTGACATTTGGCATTTAAAGAAACTCGGAGAGATCATTTTGTTCTGCTTATTATAAAAATTTAAATTCAAATGTAGAAAGTAATCGTTTCTTTTGCCTAATGAACGCAGCATTTATGTTTTGATGGACACTTAACGAGGAATATAAATGTAATACTCAAGCAATTCATTAATTATTTATTGATCTACACTTAAGGGAATCTTAGAAGTGCCCTAATCATGTTCATTTTAAAAATTATTTTCCATTTTTTATTACGTATAAAAGTATAAGGAAATTTTACATTGCAATGTAAAAATTGAATTAAATGATCTCAAGATAAAAAAATTTTATAGTGTAAATGTTTGGGCATTTCATGTTAATTCAACGAAAAATCTGAAAACAATTCTTGCTCTTAACTGCTCAGCTTTTCTGGTCTAAAATTTCATTTTATAGAATCTTTTCAACCAGAGCAAAACATAGAAATAGAATCGCTTGTATTTTGCTTCCGTCAGGGGTATTTCAGGCCTCCTAAATTTATTAAAATATTACCAATTTTTTAAAATTTATGTAGTTTTTAATAAAATTTTTAATAAATTGTTTGCAAAAATCTAGAATTTCTTTTAGCATTTTCTGCCATTGTCTAATGCAAGATTTAGCTGTTAACGATTTTAAGATCTGGTCACACTGATAAGTATGCAAACAGTTCCTTGGGGTTATCTTAACCCAAGAGTACTAATTATCGACCTTTGGAAGATCATCATTCACTTTCAAATGGGTGTACCTAACAATCTTAAATTTTGTATTCTGTTTGTAGATGATTTACTTTTGCTGTGTGTAATTGTGTTTTTTAAACCGCGTTGCTGGAACATTGTTTTTTTTTTTGGTTTTGTTCTCGTCGAATCGTCGAAGGTTAGAATTAACGTGATTTTTTTTTAAATTTTGTGGTCAAATATTGCAAATGTTATTACTCCAAACAATAGTGGCAACAATGACCAGCTAAGAAGAAAATACAAAAAGAACAAAAATGACGTATGAGTAGATCAACATCAAAATGTGATATATGCGAAAAACACATATGCGGAGAGCACAAAGTTGAGCTTATTGGCTCTTGCTCAAAGTGTTATTTAAAAATTTTTTTTTATTTTTTTTAAAGCTAAAAATGACTCTTTTTAAGTTTTGACTCTTTTTTAGCTTTTCAGTTTTACGCATAATATTTTTTAGGTCCTTTTTTTATGATCCCAAAAATATGTGCAACATAAAATGAATTAGTAAATATTAAATATTTCGTTTATCTATATGAATTAACATTAATTATTATTTTTATATATTGTAGACCTATAAGGTGCCACAATGATTAATAACATTTATTGAAAAATTATATTTGGTTTTAAGCCAAATTTATAGGCAGTTAAAAAATGCATTGTCGAATCGGCGATCATTAGTTACAACGTACGTAAAATATGGTTAGTACTCTAGGGTTAATAACTTCAGGTAAAGTACGAGATTTAATCTCTCACCATGGGGAATAACTGGCTTTGCTTGTAGCCTTAATTTTACTTCAGTGAACACTTGGGCTGAACATCCACGGTGCTTGTGGATTTTATATAATATAATAATGTTAGTATACAAATTTTAAAATGTACATTAGTGGCATTCAGGTGCAAACTTGATCATTTCCAATTCAGTCATCGGAATGTCATACATTACTAGTGGGCCAGTTTGTTTTTCTAATTTATTGTTATAGATGAGAAAAAGAGAGTTTTTGAATCATGTATGAAATATCGTGTGGCCTTAATATTGAAAATTTATATTCTTTAGTGAGGTTAGGCATATTGACTGTTAGATACGAAATTCTGAGGGCAAATTACGGCATTCGATATCGATCGAAATTACAAAATAATTTAAATGCAAATTTCGATCGATATCAAATGCCGTAATTCGCTGCCTGTATTCCTTAAGAAAAGTATATATTTTTTTTGTTATTGAAAAATTTTTTATTTAAAAATTTCTATTGCTATATAATATTATTTTGTTACACATTTTCAAAAGTTTGTTTTGTTAACAAAAATATAAAACGGCTGTTTCAAAAACTGCTGCATGTTACCATTTTACATTTTTTATCTCTTAATTTTTTTTACTTTCTTTTGACGCTCTCTACTTGCCACTTTTTTGGGTTAATGAACACTTTCCAGTACCAATTGTTACAAATTCGTAAAAATGTTTAGTAACTGAACACACCTATTGTCAAGTAGAATAAATATTCTGTTATGTTTGTATTTACATTTCATAACTAGCACTTAAACCTGTGTTTGGGACATTTTAGATAAGAAATTGTATTGAATATAAAAAAAAGATAAAAGTTTGAAAATTGCTGGGACGTATTATTCCAGTAGTCCTGTAAGGGTTAAACAACTTGGTTGTGCTTATTTCGCTTTATCCATTTTTGCTTTTTGTATATTTGACTCGTTCTTGTAAATATATTGCGATGTTCAAATTTAAATAAAACAAATAAAAGTGCTGTATTCGGCAATGTCGAATCTTATATACCCTATATATAAATGCTATGAAGCGGCTTTGCAGACTTGATTTCACTGTGAAGACAGGAATTTTACATTATGAAATTAATTAAAATTTTATTGATAATTTTTCATTCTTGACTGCGCTGAGAATTGAACCTTCGGAGGGGTTTGCCGTTTTACTCACACCGCCATTGAAGATGGATGACGTCAATAGTCAAACATCAATCTTTAAACAAAATGGTATTTTACCTTGGTAGAACGAAATTTTCTTTGAATGAATGATTATCTTTTTAATTGATTTACATGTTCTTCCTAACTTCGGTTTTTCGTACTTTTTGTCAAGAATTCTTCTTGAAATCCAAAGTACATTTTTGTACTTTGCGCGGCGTCAACGCTTTGCAATTAACAGCGCGCCAAAATTAGCAGGGTTTCTATATTTGTTGGTTTGACAGCCCTGTTTTTATTTTTGATAATAAATAATGGCAAATTAGCTATTTTTAGGTCAAACTAGCGATTTTAATTCCATTTCTTATTTCGTTTATGAGGGTTTTAGTATGCACAAAAGTTAACACTACTGTTTGTGACACAACGCTGACACTCTTGTTTAGGTATGGCATATCAGCGTAAAAGCTACGCGGAAGAAAACGTTCCGCCTTCCGCTCTTAATTAGGTACGGCTGGATGTAAGTCTATAATAAACATTTTTTTTTAAATAAAAATTCATATTGCTTAGGAGCAGAGCTGCCGTTTTTGGTTATTTCTAACCAAAATTTGTCATTTTTTTTTCTCAATGTGGAGATGTGAATATTTTTTTCATTTTGGTAACTTTTTTCTAAAATAATAATACGTTTGTATATGCACTTCTTAATAAACTTGCAATTTACGTTTTTTAAACCTTTAATGTTTTTATTTACATGGGGGGTTATAGCGTATTTCTTGTGGCCATTTGTTCTTTTAAGGAACCACAGGACATGATATATATATAGTGCATTTCGATTCGAAGGAAATTATTTACGACTTCGAATAATGTGTACTTTGCACTACGATTTCCTTATCAAATATTTGCTTCCAATCAACGGAAGTTTTTATACTTTATCGAAAGCACACAATTTCTTCCATAACAGCAGCCAGATATTTTTTTTTAAAGATTTTTGTTAAGAAAAAAATTACCAAATGTGATTTTCATTATAGAAACGGCCATGTTGCGTAGTTTTTCCTAATTTTGAGAGTAGTAAAGAGGCACCTTAAGTAGAAAGTGCATCATATCACGCGGAATCGATTTCAGAACATGACTGAAAAAGTACAAATAATTTGTTTTACTGTTTCTCAAAACTTGAATAGAAGTAAAATGTTCTAAACTTACATTATTTCATGTAGTATATTTTAAAACTCGTATATTGAAATACACATAGGAATTTTAAAGATTTTTCAAAAATATATATAATCTATAATTTTAGAATTTATGGAGTTTACTGTAAGAAAATGGCTTGAATTTAAAAAAATTAAAATTTTTCTTTTGATAAACTGTTGGTATGTATATTTATTTAATGTTTTTTGGCAGTATTTTTAATTAATAAAAAAACTTTTGACAATAATCGCCATATTGCTAAACGTAAATTTTCATCAACAAGAGGATTAACTGAGCTACCTAAATAAGAGCGGCAAGCGTTTTTTGTATGTCAAAACTTTCCATTTGCATAAAGTTTACACGAAAAAAACCTTAAGGACGCGAATTCGACACCGCCCGGCTGGAAAATCCTATTTGATAAATCGCTATGTCGATTTGTCTTATTGAAAATGAATTTGAAATAGAATTTTCATGTTTAACAAAACGCTTGCCGCCCTTGTTTAGGTAGTTCAGTAAAAGATCGCAACATTTAACAGCCCTGCCACTGTCAGTTAAAAAGCGGAAAATAATTTAATTTCTCCCTTATTTGTTATTTATAACTGTGAAGTACAAATTTCGTTTATTGTAAAGGATATATGCAAAAACAAAAGGCATTTCTAATATGGTTATATTTTTTCACATTTGGTAACTTTTTCAAAAATATTGGATGTAAAAATGTTATTAGTCGTGGCAGCACTGTTTGTGAGTATTGCCATCGAGACACGTTTCTTCCCGAAGGAAGTATCCCAGTAAAAAAAATTTGTGGTTTTTGAAGCACTTAAGAGAAAAAGCGCATAATCGAGCGCTTCAATAAGAGAGCTCTTATACAGCAGTAAATGATGACGAATAAAATATACAAAAAAAGCTGTTATTTTAGTGTAGACAACGAAGAAAGCGAAAAAAAATAAAAATATATTATGGTTTACGAAAATGCTTGAAAAAAAGCATTTAAGCCCGTAAAAGCAAAACATTAATAAATATGTTAATATAGTTGGCCCTTAAAAAATCCCTTTAGGAGTGCTTTATTTGCATGTTTTATTATGTTAAAAGAAGCGCTTATTGTCAGCAGAAAATAGTCCTCCAAACCGGGGACACCCCATACAAAAAACAGGCATCCCATCAGCAGGTTTGAAGCGATTTGAGGTATGTATTCATATATAAAACCTGCTCCTTTTAGAGCAGAGTTTTCACTGGGTATCTTCCGCAATACGAAATCGAGTATTGCCGTTATATTATTTTTTATCCACGGAATACGTTTGGCAATTTGGATTTTTTTCTGTATATTTGGCGAACAGCCAAAGCCAAAGTACAATCATACAATCAGAAGTGGGCGTGGCACCTTCTATGCAACGACATTATAGATTTATGTATATCTGGAGAACAGCAAGAGCCAACGTTTTCAAATTAGGTAAAAGCATCTCGGTTACCAATAGACAACATCCGAAAAAATGTGGGCGTGGCACAAAATATATTTATTTATACTAAAGAACGGTAAGAGAAAAATGCTCCAAATGTGGTACACAAAAAGTAGGTGTTACTGGATAAGTGGGCGTGACAGCTCCAATAAAAATACAAAATAGATCTGTAACAGTAAAAGTTACAATATTTAGTACAAATAGCTTCTATTCCACTTCAAGACATTCGAAAAAAATTGGAGGGGCTTAGAACTAGGCGCCGCACCAAAAAGTAGTTTTTGTATATATACAGATCAGTTGCAGGGTAGCAAAGCGCACTGGGTTAAACTAGTAAATATACATACATATGTATCATATCTCAACAGGAAACCCAAACTTGGCAAAATGCGATTAAACTTTTCAATACTTACCTTTATATGCTGATTTAATAATTATATTTCGCTATAATATCGATTAAATTTGAGATATAATTCCTGTATATAGAAGGTATATAGGTATATGTTATAGAGAAGGTATGAAGGAGCACTTTTGTTTATGTAACTCAAAATTTTAGATTCTTTGAGATATGGCTACTTTGCAATAAAAAAAAAACCAAAACCTATCAAAAACTATCGATGGTGATGCGATAGTCAAAAACCGCTATCGATTGTTTCAGACCACTAAGTGAAGGGTACATAGATTCAGCATAGACCAATATAGCACTTTTTTTTTTCTTTCGAAAGATATTGGTATGTACTAATAAAAATAAACATTAATAAATAAAGTTGAATTGCGTATTTTTATATTATTTTTTTAATATGGCGTATAAAGAAATTTGTATTATTGTTTACAATTTAAATTCTTGTAGCTCTTTGCAGTAACAGTATTGTTTTTTAACATAAAAACATAAAATAATATTAGAAAATATTAGTATGTAACAATAACAATAAATAATGTGTTTTTCAAATGATCTTTCAAGGATATCGTACTAAGAACATTGTAATTAGGAAAGTAACGAATACCGATACCGATATGTATATCGGCGATACTTCAGAATTGCCGATATATCGGAATCACGATATTTTGCTGTCGATACGACGAAACTTTTTATATATTTTTTGGACTATTTTTGAACAAACAATTTATTTTTCTATGAATATACGGTCACCCCCACAGGTTGTACAAGTTCTGATAAGTCTAAAAGAACTGGCCTTTAAGGCGTTTATAAAAAATTTAAGAGAATCCGAGAAGGATTAATCTCTTTCCATCCTATGCTGTGCTTCTGCTAAAAAAGAAGACGAACGATACTTTAGAGGCTCTATTATTTCTAGAGATGCAGATCCTGAGAGATTATGTTCCACTGCAGGTCTGGTTAAAATGGACTTTCGAAACTGTCTATCTCCACAAAAGTTGAGAATACTTTGTTTTATTTTTAACAAAAATTTTATGTATGTCAATTCTAAATGTTAATCATTTATTTCTTACTTTGCTATTTTTGTAAAATTTTGTTTTTATTTTTTGTTCATTTTGTCACGAATTCAAATTTATTTCTTTGTTTTTAAAATTTTATTAATTTTAAATATTAATTATCTCTTACACTGTAATTTTGAATAATAAACAAATTACTGTAATTGAGCTTTGTTAATTTTAACTTGAATTCAAATTCGATATGCAGTTCGTTATCGGTATCGACATCGGCGGTACTTTATTTTGAGTATCGGTATCGTATCGGCGTTTCATTACTTCCCTATTTGTAATATTGTTTACTAACAAAACACAGGTGTTTTTTTTCAGCAGCAAATACATTATGGTTGTTTTTAATATATAATAATACGTGTTTTAGTAGATATAAGTATCAACTATTCGAATTTGAAGAATTTGTATAACCTTGAGAAAAAACATAGTACATACAGTTATGTTCACACCTCTTAAATATTTGGCATCCTACACGAAACCACTAGTTTTATTAAAATATCACTCGTATTTGCTTTTGTAAAACGTTTGGCTAAATCAAACATCATTTAAAAGTTTCTAAATTACATTATACAATTATCTTCTTACAACCAAAGTTTAGTAAATCAATAGAAATTGTTTAAAATAAAGCTAAAGTTTCAACAATTTATTGGAGCCCACATCTCAAAACAACAGATTAAAAACCCACAATTAAAATACTCTTGATAAAGCAACAATTTCGTTTTCAAATTTATTTTACTTGTAAATTTGCAACTTGTAGTTTTAAGAAATGAACGCCAGACTGTAATGACTTGTTATAAAATTATCTATAGAAAATTTGTACTGATCTGTTTGTACAAATAGCAGGGCCTGTAACCAACGATTTTCAAATTTAAACTAAACCAGAAGAAGCGCTACGTGCCTAAGAATTCTTTTATATGCATTGATTTTTATTTTATTACGTTTTATTAAATAACTCAACTGTATTATTTTCTGAGCTTTATTTATTCCTTAGAAAAAAAAAATTATTTTCGAGTTTTATTTTTTGCTTAGTCTGGGTTTATACTATGAAATTTTTCCTTCAGGATGTCTAACTGAGCTATCTAAACAAGGGCGGCAAGCGTTTTTTTAAACATGAAAATTCTATTTCAAATATATTTTCAATAAGACAAATCGACATAGCGATTTGTCAAACAGGATTTTCCAGCCGGGTGGTGTCGAATTCGCGTTCTAAAGGCATCTTTCGTATAAACTTTATGCAAATGAAAAGTTTTGACATACAAAAAACGATTGCCGCTCTTATTTAGGTTGCTCAGTAAGTTTATTGGTTAGAGGGAAGAGAAGAGAAGCATGTTCTATTCCCCTCTCACCAATTAAGTCAGACTTTCTGAATAAAAACTTTCATTGTATGAACCCAGGCATAGAAAATTTAAGTTATTTTTTAAGCTTTATTTATTCCTTAGGAAAAAAATAATTTTTCAGTATAATTTTTTGCTTAGAAAATAAAAATTATTTTTGAGTTTTATTTATTCTTCAGGAAATAAATTTATTTCTTGATTTTTATTTATTCCTCAGAAATAAAAGTTATTTTTGAAATTAATTTTTTTTTGCTTAGAAAAAAGAAGTTTTTAAATTGAATAATATGTATATAAAAAAATTAATTTAATTTAACAAATAAGAGTTTTGGTACGGACTCTGGGGAGAAGTTCGCCTTTGAATCGGTTAATATTAATTTAAGAGCAGAATTACTTTTTACTTTCTTTTTGTAAGCAAAAAAATTAAATTCGAGAAATAAATGTTTTTTCTAAGCAAGACATAAAATTCAAAAAAATAATTTTTATTTTCTTTTTTCATTTTTAATCAACTTCTTGTGAATATTTTTTTGCCTCGAAAGTTTTTCTTTTTCCCTATTTGTATGTACATTAGGGTGGGCCGATTTGTAAGGACCAAAATTTGTTGATATTGAGCCATCGATTTATCGATAGCGTTTGGCATGAGGAAAAAAAAGTTCCACTACGGCATATCAATCAAATGATTTTCGAGGTGCCCAAATTTAATTTTGTTGATTTTTTCTCAATTTAATTTTTTTAATATCATCTTTCCAAGGTGAAAAATGTTTTTCATCAGGTTTTGCACAAGTTTTTGACGCGTTAATTTTTATGGGGTTTTTTAATAGTAAAAATTCACCGATTTAAATTTTTTTAAATATATCCTCTCCAAGGTAGAATTGTACGCTTAAGCCAATGGCGATGCTAAATCGACCACCCCCTAATGAACATAGTTTCAACTGTGAATTATTTCCTCGTGAAAAAACTCGTATGTTCGGTAAAAAAATGGCATCGCCGATTTTTATTCCCGTGGTTTTTGTTTCCCCAAAAATTATGTGACTTTTTTCACAAACATTTTAATTGAGAATAAAAAAGGCAGCACAGTGTAAGTAGTTTTTAGATTTTAAAGGGAATGGAAATGCAAACAAGATACAGCTGGCTACAATGAACATTGGTCAAAAACCAAATTTTTCTGTCCAAAATAATTTTTATTAAATAAGTGATAATATTTTGTTTATAATTTGATTATTTATATCATATTTTGTGAATTGCTTGAGAAATTTTGAAACCTAATAAATTTTGGGACTTAAGCAATTTCTGTCACTTTTTTTCAACTGCGTCAAATCATCCTAACTCCGAAGGGTTCCATTTTCCCTTTTATTTTTCTTTTTTTTTAAATAATGTCCACAAATCACAATATACTGTATAAAATAAGTTAATCGTAAGTCGAGTTTAAAATTATTTTATATTTTGTTAAGCAAACAGTGTGTACTTCCAATTGTAAAAGACATTTGACTTTAATCATGTTAAAGGATACTTTACACTATAATTCTTTGTATTACTAAATGTCAAAATCTCAAGTTAAATGTAAAAGTGTGATAGTTTGAATGTACACAGAAAAAATTATCGCCATTTTTTCACAATTATACCATTAATCAAAAATAAAGTCAGTTTATATTAAGCATACATGGGCATACTGCATTACTTTTTTACTGCAGCAAGCGTTTCAGTAATCAGTAAATGCTTACTGGTAATGAAATATAATTTTCATTACCAGTAAATTTTTACTGATTACTGAAAAAAAAAATCAGTATTCAGTAAAGTTTACTGATTACTGGAATAAAAAATCAGTATGCAGTAAATTTTACTGATTACTGGAAAAAAATTTCAGTATTCAGTCAATTTTACTGATTACTGAAAAAAAAATTCAGTAATCAGTAAAGTTTACTGAATACTGAAAAAATGACAGTAATCAGTAAATTTTACTGAATACTGAAAAAAATTTCAGTAATCAGTAAATTTGACTGATTACTGAAAATTTAGTCACGATTACGTATTTTTTTTTTTTTTTTTTTTTTTGACAAGCTCAAAGCTTTGCGGGTTTAGCACAAGAAATATTTGTAAATTGGAAAATTTGTTGAATAAAGATAAAAGATTTTATATATTATTGGCTTTTCTTAATACAAGCATTTCAAAATTTGTATCACTGAGTTTTTGTCTTCTGGAACGATTCACAATCCCAGCGAAAGAAAACAATCTTTCTACAGGAGCAGACGAAGGCAAAGGAGTATTGTATTTCAAAAACACGTTTTTAATAGCACTGTGATTATGCAGACAATTTATGCTAGTGTCTTGTTCGGCCAGGTACAAAATTGTTTCCTGGAGATAGTTTGCCAAGCCACCTGAATTAATAGTTATGCCCGCATCTGTTTAAGAAAATAAGATAAGCATGTGAATAATAAATACAAAAATTTAATGGAAAATAAGATGCAAAACGTTACCATTACTTTCCTCTCCAAAATCTAAAAATGATTTTTGCGGTCTTTGAGGCAAAGCACGGCTTTCAAGTATAATTAGTAAAAACCTCCCGATACTGCATTCTTATCAGTAATCAGTAAAATTTAATGATTACTGATTTTTTTTCAGTATTCAGTAAAATTTACTGATTACTGTAATTTTTTTCAGTATTCAGTAAACTTTACTGATTACTGAATTTTTTTTTCAGTAATCAGTAAAATTTACTGAATTTGGTGAAAAAGGTCAAAATAAATCTGACACCCTGTCAAAAAGTAGCAAGTTAGGCACTAGCGAAGTTACGAATATTCGTATTCGCCAAATTCAAAATTATATTTCACGAATATATCGAAAAAAATACATAAACTGAAACAAAAATATTAATTTTAAAATTTCTTTAACGCAAAATAAAATCTGCTTTTAGTAAAATAGAAAACAAACACACTAGAATTATTGTGCCGCCACAAAAAAAACTTATGAAAATTACTCAGGTTAATTTTAAGCATTCCTAGATAAACTATCATTTGCAGCAATTGTCAATGAAATGTCAAGATAATTCCGATCTCATAACCCAAATTAGAAACGCGTTGACTGCAGTGGATTGACATTTGGCATTTAAAGAAACTCGGAGAGATCATTTTGTTCTGCTTATTATAAAAATTTAAATTCAAATGTAGAAAGTAATCGTTTCTTTTGCCTAATGAACGCAGCATTTATGTTTTGATGGACACTTAACGAGGAATATAAATGTAATACTCAAGCAATTCATTAATTATTTATTGATCTACACTTAAGGGAATCTTAGAAGTGCCCTAATCATGTTCATTTTAAAAATTATTTTCCATTTTTTATTACGTATAAAAGTATAAGGAAATTTTACATTGCAATGTAAAAATTGAATTAAATGATCTCAAGATAAAAAAATTTTATAGTGTAAATGTTTGGGCATTTCATGTTAATTCAACGAAAAATCTGAAAACAATTCTTGCTCTTAACTGCTCAGCTTTTCTGGTCTAAAATTTCATTTTATAGAATCTTTTCAACCAGAGCAAAACATAGAAATAGAATCGCTTGTATTTTGCTTCCTTCAGGGGTATTTCAGGCCTCCTAAATTTATTAAAATATTACCAATTTTTTAAAATTTATGTAGTTTTTAATAAAATTTTATACTTTTAATAAATTGTTTGCAAAAATCTAGAATTTCTTTTAGCATTTTCTGCCATTGTCTAATGCAAGATTTAGCTGTTAACGATTTTAAGATCTGGTCACACTGATAAGTATGCAAACAGTTCCTTGGGGTTATCTTAACCCAAGAGTACTAATTATCGACCTTTGGAAGATCATCATTCACTTTCAAATGGGTGTACCTAACAATCTTAAATTTTGTATTCTGTTTGTAGATGATTTACTTTTGCTGTGTGTAATTGTGTTTTTTAAACCGCGTTGCTGGAACATTGTTTTTTTTGGTTTTGTTCTCGTCGAATCGTCGAAGGTTAGAATTAACGTGATTTTTTTTTAAATTTTGTGGTCAAATATTGCAAATGTTATTACTCCAAACAATAGTGGCAACAATGACCAGCTAAGAAGAAAATACAAAAAGAACAAAAATGACGTATGAGTAGATCAACATCAAAATGTGATATATGCGAAAAACACATATGCGGAGAGCACAAAGTTGAGCTTATTGGCTCTTGCTCAAAGTGTTATTTAAAAATTTTTTTTTATTTTTTTTAAAGCTAAAAATGACTCTTTTTAAGTTTTGACTCTTTTTTAGCTTTTCAGTTTTACGCATAATATTTTTTAGGTCCTTTTTTTATGATCCCAAAAATATGTGCAACATAAAATGAATTAGTAAATATTAAATATTTCGTTTATCTATATGAATTAACATTAATTATTATTTTTATATATTGTAGACCTATAAGGTGCCACAATGATTAATAACATTTATTGAAAAATTATATTTGGTTTTAAGCCAAATTTATAGGCAGTTAAAAAATGCATTGTCGAATCGGCGATCATTAGTTACAACGTACGTAAAATATGGTTAGTACTCTAGGGTTAATAACTTCAGGTAAAGTACGAGATTTAATCTCTCACCATGGGGAATAACTGGCTTTGCTTGTAGCCTTAATTTTACTTCAGTGAACACTTGGGCTGAACATCCACGGTGCTTGTGGATTTTATATAATATAATAATGTTAGTATACAAATTTTAAAATGTACATTAGTGGCATTCAGGTGCAAACTTGATCATTTCCAATTCAGTCATCGGAATGTCATACATTACTAGTGGGCCAGTTTGTTTTTCTAATTTATTGTTATAGATGAGAAAAAGAGAGTTTTTGAATCATGTATGAAATATCGTGTGGCCTTAATATTGAAAATTTATATTCTTTAGTGAGGTTAGGCATATTGACTGTTAGATACGAAATTCTGAGGGCAAATTACGGCATTCGATATCGATCGAAATTACAAAATAATTTAAATGCAAATTTCGATCGATATCAAATGCCGTAATTCGCTGCCTGTATTCCTTAAGAAAAGTATATATTTTTTTTGTTATTGAAAAATTTTTTATTTAAAAATTTCTATTGCTATATAATATTATTTTGTTACACATTTTCAAAAGTTTGTTTTGTTAACAAAAATGTGAAACGGCTGTTTCAAAAACTGCTGCATGTTAACATTTTACATTTTTTATCTCTTAATTTTTTTTACTTTCTTTTGACGCTCTCTACTTGCCACTTTTTTGGGTTAATGAACACTTTCCAGTACCAATTGTTACAAATTCGTAAAAATGTTTAGTAACTGAACACACCTATTGTCAAGTAGAATAAATATTCTGTTATGTTTGTATTTACATTTCATAACTAGCACTTAAACCTGTGTTAGGGACATTTTAGATAAAAAATTGTATTGAATATAAAAAAAAATAAAAGTTTGAAAATTGCTGGGACGTATTATTCCAGTAGTCCTGTAAGGGTTAAACAACTTGGTTGTGCTTATTTCGCTTTATCCATTTTTGCTTTTTGTATATTTGACTCGTTCTTGTAAATATATTGCGATGTTCAAATTTAAATAAAACAAATAAAAGTGCTGTATTCGGCAATGTCGAATCTTATATACCCTATATATAAATGCTATGAAGCGGCTTTGCAGACTTGATTTCACTGTGAAGACAGGAATTTTACATTATGAAATTAATTAAAATTTTATTGATAATTTTTCATTCTTGACTGCGCTGAGAATTGAACCTTCGGAGGGGTTTGCCGTTTTACTCACACCGCCATTGAAGATGGATGACGTCAATAGTCAAACATCAATCTTTAAACAAAATGGTATTTTACCTTGGTAGAACGAAATTTTCTTTGAATGAATGATTATCTATTTAATTGATTTACATGTTCTTCCTAACTTCGGTTTTCGTACTTTTTGTCAAGAATTCTTCTTGAAATCCAAAGTACATTTTTGTACTTTGCGCGGCGTCAACGCTTTGCAATTAACAGCGCGCCAAAATTAGCAGGGTTTCTATATTTGTTGGTTTGACAGCCCTGTTTTTATTTTTGATAATAAATAATGGCAAATTAGCTATTTTTAGGTCAAACTAGCGATTTTAATTCCATTTCTTATTTCGTTTATGAGGGTTTTAGTATGCACAAAAGTTAACACTACTGTTTGTGACATAACGCTGACACTCTTGTTTAGGTATGGCATATCAGCGTAAAAGCTACGCGGAAGAAAACGTTCCGCCTTCCGCTCTTAATTAGGTACGGCTGGATGTAGCAAAGCGCACTGGGTTAAACTAGTAAATATACATACATATGTATCATATCTCAACAGAAAACCCAAACTTGGCAAAATGCGATTAAACTTTTCAATACTTACCTTTATATGCTGATTTAATAATTATATTTCGCTATAATATCGATTAAATTTGAGATATAATTCCTGTATATAGAAGGTATATAGGTATATGTTATAGAGAAGGTATGAAGGAGCACTTTTGTTTATGTAACTCAAAATTTTAGATTCTTTGAGATATGACTGCTTTGCAATAAAAAAAAAACCAAAACCTATCAAAAACTATCGATGGTGATGCGATAGTCAAAAACCGCTATCGATTGTTTCAGACCACTAAGTGAAGGGTACATAGATTCAGCATAGACCAATATAGCACTTTTTTTTTTCTTTCGAAAGATATTGGTATGTACTAATAAAAATAAACATTAATAAATACAGTTGAATTGCGTATTTTTATATTATTTTTTTAATATGGCGTATAAAGAAATTTGTATTATTGTTTACAATTTAAATTCTTGTAGCTCTTTGCAGTAACAGTATTGTTTTTTAACATAAAAACATAAAATAATATTAGAAAATATTAGTATGTAACAATAAAAATAAATAATGTGTTTTTCAAATGATCTTTCAAGGATATCGTACTAAGAACATTGTAATTAGGAAAGTAACGAATACCGATACCGATATGTATATCGGCGATACTTCAGAATTGCCGATATATCGGAATCACGATATTTTGCTGTCGATACGACGAAACTTTTTATATATTTTTTGGACTATTTTTGAACAAACAATTTATTTTTCTATGAATATACGGTCACCCCCACAGGTTGTACAAGTTCTGATAAGTCTAAAAGAACTGGCCTTTAAGGCGTTTATAAAAAATTTAAGAGAATCCGAGAAGGATTAATCTCTTTCCATCCTATGCTGTGCTTCTGCTAAAAAAGAAGACGAACGATACTTTAGAGGCTCTATTATTTCTAGAGATGCAGATCCTGAGAGATTATGTTCCACTGCAGGTCTGGTTAAAATGGACTTTCGAAACTGTCTATCTCCACAAAAGTTGAGAATACTTTGTTTTATTTTTAACAAAAATTTTATGTATGTCAATTCTAAATGTTAATCATTTATTTCTTACTTTGCTATTTTTGTAAAATTTTGTTTTTATTTTTTGTTCATTTTGTCACGAATTCAAATTTATTTCTTTGTTTTTAAAATTTTATTAATTTTAAATATTAATTATCTCTTACACTGTAATTTTGAATAATAAACAAATTACTGTAATTGAGCTTTGTTAATTTTAACTTGAATTCAAATTCGATATGCAGTTCGTTATCGGTATCGACATCGGCGGTACTTTATTTTGAGTATCGGTATCGTATCGGCGTTTCATTACTTCCCTATTTGTAATATTGTTTACTAACAAAACACAGGTGTTTTTTTTCAGCAGCAAATACATTATGGTTGTTTTTAATATATAATAATACGTGTTTTAGTAGATATAAGTATCAACTATTCGAATTTGAAGAATTTGTATAACCTTGAGAAAAAACATAGTACATACAGTTATGTTCACACCTCTTAAATATTTGGCATCCTACACGAAACCACTAGTTTTATTAAAATATCACTCGTATTTGCTTTTGTAAAACGTTTGGCTAAATCAAACATCATTTAAAAGTTTCTAAATTACATTATACAATTATCTTCTTACAACCAAAGTTTAGTAAATCAATAGAAATTGTTTAAAATAAAGCTAAAGTTTCAACAATTTATTGGAGCCCACATCTCAAAACAACAGATTAAAAACCCACAATTAAAATACTCTTGATAAAGCAACAATTTCGGTTTCAAATTTATTTTACTTGTAAATTTGCAACTTGTAGTTTTAAGAAATGAACGCCAGACTGTAATGACTTGTTATAAAATTATCTATAGAAAATTTGTACTGATCTGTTTGTACAAATAGCAGGGCCTGTAACCAACGATTTTCAAATTTAAACTAAACCAGAAGAAGCGCTACGTGCCTAAGAATTCTTTTATATGCATTGATTTTTATTTTATTACGTTTTATTAAATAACTCAACTGTATTATTTTCTGAGCTTTATTTATTCCTTAGAAAAAAAAAATTATTTTCGAGTTTTATTTTTTGCTTAGTCTGGGTTTATACTATGAAATTTTTCCTTCAGGATGTCTAACTGAGCTATCTAAACAAGGGCGGCAAGCGTTTTTTTAAACATGAAAATTCTATTTCAAATATATTTTCAATAAGACAAATCGACATAGCGATTTGTCAAACAGGATTTTCCAGCCGGGTGGTGTCGAATTCGCGTTCTAAAGGTTTCTTTCGTATAAACTTTATGCAAATGAAAAGTTTTGACATACAAAAAACGATTGCCGCTCTTATTTAGGTTGCTCAGTAAGTTTATTGGTTAGAGGGAAGAGAAGAGAAGCATGTTCTATTCCCCGCTCACCAATTAAGTCAGACTTTCTGAATAAAAACTTTCATTGTATGAACCCAGGCATAGAAAATTTAAGTTATTTTTTAAGCTTTATTTATTCCTTAGGAAAAAAATAATTTTTCAGTATAATTTTTTGCTTAGAAAATAAAAATTATTTTTGAGTTTTATTTATTCTTCAGGAAATAAATTTATTTCTTGATTTTTATTTATTCCTCAGAAATAAAAGTTATTTATGAAATTAATTTTTTTTTGCTTAGAAAAAAGAAGTTTTTAAATTGAATAATATGTATATAAAAAAATTAATTTAATTTAACAAATAAGAGTTTTGGTACGGACTCTGGGGAGAAGTTCGCCTTTGAATCGGTTAATATTAATTTAAGAGCAGAATTACTTTTTACTTTCTTTTTGTAAGCAAAAAAATTAAATTCGAGAAATAAATGTTTTTTCTAAGCAAGACATAAAACTCAAAAAAATAATTTTTATTTTCTTTTTTCATTTTTAATCAACTTCTTGTGAATATTTTTTTGCCTCGAAAGTTTTTCTTTTTCCCTATTTGTATGTACATTAGGGTGGGCCGATTTGTAAGGACCAAAATTTGTTGATATTGAGCCATCGATTTATCGATAGCGTTTGGCATGAGGAAAAAAAAGTTCCACTACGGCATATCAATCAAATCATTTTCGAGGTGCCCAAATTTAATTTTGTTGATTTTTTCTCAATTTAATTTTTTTAATATCATCTTTCCAAGGTGAAAAATGTTTTTCATCAGGTTTTGCACAAGTTTTTGACGCGTTAATTTTTATGGGGTTTTTTAATAGTAAAAATTCACCGATTTAAATTTTTTTAAATATATCCTCTCCAAGGTAGAATTGTACGCTTAAGCCAATGGCGATGCTAAATCGACCACCCCCTAATGAACATAGTTTCAACTGTGAATTATTTCCTCGTGAAAAAACTCGTATGTTCGGTAAAAAAATGGCATCGCCGATTTTTATTCCCGTGGTTTTTGTTTCCCCAAAAATTATGTGACTTTTTTCACAAACATTTTAATTGAGAATAAAAAAGGCAGCACAGTGTAAGTAGTTTTTAGATTTTAAAGGGAATGGAAATGCAAACAAGATACAGCTGGCTACAATGAACATTGGTCAAAAACCAAATTTTTCTGTCCAAAATAATTTTTATTAAATAAGTGATAATATTTTGTTTATAATTTGATTATTTATATCATATTTTGTGAATTGCTTGAGAAATTTTGAAACCTAATAAATTTTGGGACTTAAGCAATTTCTGTCACTTTTTTTAACTGCGTCAAATCATCCTAACTCCGAAGGGTTCCATTTTCCCTTTTATTTTTCTTTTTTTTTTAAATAATGTCCACAAATCACAATATACTGTATAAAATAAGTTAATCGTAAGTCGAGTTTAAAATTATTTTATATTTTGTTAAGCAAACAGTGTGTACTTCCAATTGTAAAAGACATTTGACTTTAATCATGTTAAAGGATACTTTACACTATAATTCTTTGTATTACTAAATGTCAAAATCTCAAGTTAAATGTAAAAGTGTGATAGTGTGAATGTACACAGAATAAATTATCGCCATTTTTTCACAATTATACCATTAATCAAAAATAAAATCAGTTTATATTAAGAATGTAATCAAACGAATTAAAAGTTTACTTATATCAACAACCTTACTGATGAAAATGTTCTAAATATAAAAAAACATTTAATTGATAATATAAATTTGTTTCCTTGTAATAGATAGATACGATGAAGAAAATACGCACCGCGACCCAGACGATCTTTTTTGCAGAATGTGTATATCACCATGTCAGGCTCAGTCTGCTTATAAAGCCTATCACCCTGCCCGGTGAAAGATCGTAGTTTTAGTTGGGCCCATCATTTGCCGCCTGGAAGTCCCCAAAGCGGGACAGCAGCAGAAGAAATCTTCCGACGTTTCAGCTCATGGCCAGGTACCCAACACAAATTCAATTCATTGTGTTTTCCCAGATCGTTCAGAGATTCAAAACAGTCCATGATCAACCTGGACTTCAGCTGCTCTAAAGGCGGCCTGGCTATCCGACATTATAAATATCCTCAAGCCCTTTGCCCTTCTCCTCAGACATTCCCCAGCGCTTATGAGGATAGCATAGACCTCTGTCTGGAAAATCGAAGGCTGTTTGCCCATTGGCAAGCCCCTCTGGAAACCCGTGCCCATTACGGTGACAGCCAAAATTATTTTCTTGAATTGTAAAATTTTTTTCTGTGGAAAATTGTGACACTGTGTCCAAAACTTCTGTATTGAAAATTTGAGCCAAATCGGACAACGTTTTCTGGACGCGCATCGAGGTCCAAGGTCACATATTTGCAAATTTTACAATTTATGTGAAATAAATTTGTGAGAATCGTAAATTTTTATCAAGATATGTGGACTTATTTATTTTAATAAGGAGGACAGTTAACCCATTTTTTTTGGAAACACAAACTATTTATCGATTAATTTTTTTAATATTTGTCATTATTAGCCGGAAATTAATAGATGATTTTATTCAAAAACGTTAATTATTTTGGAATAAAGCACATATATTCCAGAAAACATTGTCCAGTAATAAATGCAGATAGTTATGTGCCAGGAATAGCTCATCCAAGAATTATAGATTTTGTGTATGAAAAAATTAACGATTCATTTCCAAGAGATGATTATAAAAAATTTATGAAATTACAGTACTTTTGGTTTATAGTCACTACTGTTTAGTCCATTTTATCTGTTTACTCTGCCGCTATAAGTAAATTTAATATAAAGTATTAACGTTATAGTCCATTTTGCAATATAAGCATATTTGCCATATATACCATCTATCAGCGGCTACCAAAGGCAAAAGTAACGCTAATTATTGCTGTTATAGTCACATTGCAATATTTACTAATAGGGCATTTACATTACATCGAAATCTAGTAGATTTCATTTGAAATCTTCCTCCAAATCTAGTTCGTTTACATTATACTTGTTTGACATTAGCGAGATTTGGTTTTCACAACAAAAACCGCCGACTGAAAGTTTTTTGTGTAACACATACCTACATATAAAGAAATAGGCATTTAAAAATTTGCATTACAATTTCTTTATAATCAACTTAATTTATTTTATCAATATTATTTGTCATTTGCATTTTTTTTTTTTTTACTATTTTACAAAATTTTTGAATTTTTTTTAACAATTTTAACAAGCAGCTATTATTGTTTTTGTTTTGTTTTTTGTTAAAATGTCATTTTTTTCTTGTGCAGGGAAGTAGTTTTTAGTGATATATGGGGAAAAACATAGTTGCATCAATAGGTACTACTAGATTTCGAATAGATTTCGTCAAAATCTAGTTACGGAGTAGATTTTGTTTTGTACGGGAAATCTAGCCAAAAACAACTAGATTTGGCTCGAAATCTCGAAAGTACTAGATTTCGTTGTAGTGTAAATTCGATACCGAAGTCCATCATGAAACATAAATGTGTTTAATTGTCAATCCGGAAAATTGGCCATAAGAATTAAATCGCTTAATTTTTGTGGTCAACTGTCTACTCGTAAAAAGTTCCGCCGTCTTCTCAATCGTGCCAAAAACGTGATGGATGGCAGTCACCGTAGACTTGCCAGACTGATAGGCAAACTGAAAGCGATGTATCGGAGTTACCGATAGATATTCATCCCTTATGAATTTGTCTATGAGTTTTTCCATGATCTTCAGGAAAAACGAGCTGAGGCTTATTGGTCTGTATGACTAGGGCAATTGTTCAGACTCGTCCCCATTCCTTAGGTATGAAGAACACTTTAACCTCCGGCCATGGCACCGGCACGTGATACGCCAGTAAACTGGATCTGTAGATCCTTGACATTTAGGAAGTGATGGCATTCCCCCCTTGCTGCAGACAGCCCAGGTGATTTCAAAGGGTTAAATTTGGATACAGCCTACTTCACTCGTCTTACATAAAAAATCTTCTCCCCCGACTTGATATTCCTTTTCGGCACCGAGGGCGGCCATGAGGACATTCTTGGCGACGAAAAAGGGCAGAGGTCCTGGAAAGTGAGTCGCTAGTGGCAGCTCACGGTCTCCCTTGTTGAATCAGTAAACGTACCGTCTGACCGCTTAAGCGTACAAAGAACATTTGTGTAATCTTGAGATAGCGCCTTTTGCAGCCGAAGTAACTCAGGAAGATTGTCAATATTTCCGCAGGAACTGCGCCATGTTGACCTTTAAGACTTCCTAATTTCCTTATGGTATTAAGTGAGAGCACAAGTCTCCTTGGCTTCGTTGAATGTGAGTTCCTCCGGATGCTCATCCACCAAGGGAACGTCCCTCTTCGGCTTACAGATCTGGAGTCGGCAGCTCTTCTCATAGGCCACTAAGATATTGTTTACTGGTGCAAATCTAATTAATATCATAAAATTTTAATAAAAATCAATTTTTATTTTTATATTACGAAAATAAATTGACATCCAAAACCACTTCATCGTTTTTTTAAATTTTTCTTAATAATTATTCTTTGCATTTGATGAGGTTTGCATATTATTTCTAGTGTGATAGTTTGAATACAAACTGATTTTTTGACAGCCGCAACAAAACTTTTTAGTTATCCTTCCTAGAAAGTATTATGGAATACGTAAGACTTGTGTGATAGTGTAAAGTAGACTTAAAATGTTTACATTTTGAATAAATTAAGGGTTGCCAGGAATAAATGTGTATAATTGCGTGTGTAAGATGTTGTGATACGAATTAAAGTTGTTAGGCTAGCTCAGGGAAAAGAAAGAAAGAGGAATTTCTAGAGTGACCACTGGGTAGAAGGTAAGATGCGGTAGAAACTAAATTCCAGTAGTTAAATGGGCTGTAGTTTTACATACATATAAAGAAGGTATGTAACTTTAAATTTTTTGATTTTTTGAAATAGCAATAAGCAAAGCCCTTCAAAAACTATCGATATTATTGAAAACTATCGATGGTGATGCGATATTCAAAAACCATCTATAGTATCGATAGCGCTTTCGATTGTTTCAGACCACACCGTGAAGGGTATATAGATTCGGCATAGCCCAATATAACACTTTTAATGGTTGTTTTTTTTTGGTTATTTTTTTTTTTTTTTTCTGGAAAATATTTGTATTAACAAGAATAAACATCAGAAATAAATAAATTTTAAATGCGTGTTCTTATATTATTTTTTCAATAAGTCGTTTAAAGAAATTTTTGTTATTGTTTACAATTATAACACTGGTCAACAAAAGAAGACAAATTGTATGTTTCCTAGGATTTTTTGGTTTCTATATCAGTTTGACACATATTTTTCAAATATGGCAGCAATTTTTTCTAACAGCTTTTATTTTTGAGTAATAACTAGAGTATCTAATTATTTGACTTTTGGTTTTGTTTGAGTAAGGAATTAATCGATTTTTAAATTTTAATTTTGCTCGATTAATCGAAAAAGAATTTTAATATGTTCGAATAACTCGAACAATTCAAATAATTTTATCCGATGGAAAAAACATACATGTCTATTTGATTTGATACTTTTCTTATATTACTAAACAGAAAAAAACAATAAAATAAAAATATAGTTGAACCATAAACAAAAAAATAACAATTCATTTATACCACGTATACAGTTTTAAAACTTTTAGATAAAATAAATAATTAAAAAGGAGCTAAAGAGACCGAGACAAGACTAATGAAATAAAATAAAAATAAACTTAAACAAAGTAAACACCTCTTTGGTTGAAAATGATCTAAAAGCCAAAGTTAAATACATGCATTTGGTTCAGCAGCAATCGGGGTCCATTAATTTTATTTCAGTGTATAATTTGCAACTATATCCCGCCTGCTAAACTAAATACGAGAATTCAACAGAGGCGTTCATCTAATATTTTTATAAATAATTTCTTTATTATTTGCTTTAGACTTTTTTGTCGAGGCATTTTTATAAGAGGTCCAGCCTATTTAAACAAATTTATTATTCGTAATTCAATTTAATTAATTTGTTATTCCTGAAAATCAAGTAAAATTTACATAAATCAATGGAGATTCTCAATTAATCTTTTTTTTCACCGTATTTTCCCTGCTTTGGGCGAAGAACTCAAAGTATGAAGAAGCTTTTTAAACTGGATAGTTTTCCAAGTTTGTTCGATTTCAATTTCACTCATATGTATTCGATTTACCGAACATGGCTGATAACTTTATTTTTCTTTATTTTAAAGCTCTACTCTATAGGTTTGGGTAATTTGTTTCTTTTAACGTATTACTATTTTGCGCCAACAATCTGTGCTTTTGTTTTTGTTAGGATACGAGAGATACATTTATCGTATCTTTTGATGGCTTCATGTATCATGTATAATCCTGATATTTTTCGTATCTTTTGAAATATTAAACTTTCCGCACCTGACAAAGTTTTTTAAAGTTATCATTTCGTTATGAATACGAAAAAAAACAGTGACAACTAAATAAGCTTCGTACAGACGGTGGTACAGATCTTACAATATTGGTAAACAGCGTTGGTCAAATTGCATTAAAATTGACTAAAAATGTCTTGCTACTGTGTGAACATTGTAAGCTCATTTGTATTTGTCAGAAAAATATTTCTATTGGCAATGCCTGCTTACAATATTGTATGATCTGACCACCGTCTGAACGAATCTATACAAAAATAACATGTATTTTGATGTTAGGTTTTCTAAGTTTTTCTGTCGTCTGCTTATTCTTGTGTATGTGTGTTAAGATAAAATTTTAGAAGAAAAGTGTATGTGAACTTTTTAATATAATCGCCTTAGTATTAACGCCTTTACTCGTATATTAATTTTTACAAAAATAAATTTGTTTCGATAACATCCAAAGATAGCTAGATATGCATAATTAATTTTAAAGTTTACGTACTGTATTTTTAAAAATTACCTACCTAATATTTATGACTTAAATAAACATAAAAATGAATTTATATGATATCATTTTCTTTGCAATATTCATTAAATATGAAATAAAAATGTTATGTTGATAAATGTTAAACGTTAAAAATGGATTATAAAATTTTTTTCCAAATGTATTCTTTTTGGGAAAAAGTGTATCTTTTTGGAAACTAACTAACACTGGCAACACTGTTTTAACTACATATCTAAGGGCACTTCGGCTTTTAAAATGAATCCAACAATACCTCAAAGGTCAACATTCATCTAGCCTCTGACAGTGAATGGTTTACATATTTATAAATGATGCTGAATTTTTTTACAATGAACGCCAAACTTAATATGTAAAAGCGCTAGTTAGTACGAAAATTCTTACGTATAGAATTAGTTCTTAATGCTTTATTACACGATTTGTCTTACACACACCCACATCTAAAAAGGAACTGAAATATGTTTAGAAGTGCAAGTTACACAATAGATACAGAATATAGCAACATGTTATTTAGTTGTTATCCTGCGGGAAATTTGTGTCATTTGCTCTTAAAGCAATTATCCCGTGACCAGTGAATAAAATTTTATAATTAAAAGGAACGAATTGTGATAGGTGAAAACAAGACCTATCACTTAAATGGTGATAACGTGCTTAGAGTGTAGTTGGTCCAGAGGAAAGGTAATTGGCACAAAACTATTCATGTGACTGGATTTTGTGCGTGTAGTGGCTGATTCTCTCTAGTTCTATTACTTTATATGAAGGGGATCTATCATATTGACATGGTGCATTGGTGACAATACCTGCGACAGGCATTATTTTAACCGAAATTGGATGTGTCCATCAAAAAGATGCCAATAAACCCCTCGTAGGACATAGCCAAGTTAAAGTGACTTGTCACCTTCCCCTAGGGTAGGTATTTTATTTGTTAGAAATCTAAAAGAAAATATTTTTATGTGTAAAAGGTATGTAGAAGTTTCTAAGAAATTTATTTTAATCGATTAATTATCATAAATTTTTCGAGTTATTCGTTATTAGAAATTGCCTATTTTAATTTTTCGAAAAAAGAATGGCGGAATATTTCTTTGATTAAGAGACCAACGATTAATTGAGTGGGTACTCTAGTAATAACTAAATATCCATATTTACTATGTCTTCTTGGATTTTCGTTTTTTGTTTGATACTAAATTATATTTTGCTGTTATTTTAAATATGGATTCGCCAAGAATATATTGCACAAATAATGCAGAGAGTTTTTGTGTAGTTTGTGATCATTATATGCTTGCACAGTATTGTGCAAAAATTAATATTTCCAATCAAGACATACAATGGATGGGACGCTAAATACTGTTTGACAGAACTGCGCTATATCCTTACAGCAATGATCAAGTGAGAGACGATCCACTCTTAAATTTGCGACGCCATTGCTCTGGCGGGAGCCCCGTAATCATTATGTTTTTTGTTATTTTTGGTACTATTTAAAACATGTAGAAAATTAGATAAAACATGAAGTTGGTTTCTAAATATTTCGGGACCCTTTTAATGGATTAAAATTTTTTTTAATAGTTCGTGAGAATGTCTAGTTTGTGCATACATGAAAAAATAGCAAAGAAAAAAGTTGGATTTTTCAAAGTTTTAGGGACCAAAATAAAAAAACATAATTTTGAACATCCTTGCAATACAAGTTAGAAGACCTGATATACTAATCAATATGACTGTACTAAAATGAAATAGAATTTCGTGTAGATAAATAATTTAAAAAGTATTTTATGGTTTGTAGGGTCGTTCGTGAAACATTTAGCGTATAATACAAAAAATTCTGTTAATTATGCAAATACTGAACGCCAGTATATCTTAAGAACTAAAGCTGCTAGAAAGAAAAAAAACTAATGATGCCATCATAATCAGCACTCTCAATTGGTGTGTTGCCCTGTGTAATTATTGTTTCTCTTTGCAGTAACAACATTATTGTTTTTTTTTTAGATAAAGAATGTTCTTAAATTATTTTTCAAGTAAATTGTATTAAGAACATTCTTATATTGTTTACTCACAAGACACAGGTGTTTTTTTTAACAGCAACAATAACATTAGAGTGTTTTAATATAAAGGGTGGTCCACCCAAAACGCACGATGTTAATTGTGAGTAAAACAAAAATTTTTCAGAAAATTATCTTAATATTTTTTATTACGATAAAAGGATCTATGACAATTACGTTTGAGAAAAAATATCAGCCAAATGCCACGGCTTCGGTAGCATACCTCTATCCGACGGACAATATTTTCAATGACGCTGCGCTAATCCTTTAGCTCTTGAATTAATCTTGGCTTATTGACGTACACTTTTTCTTTTAAATATCCCCAAAGAAAGAAGTCCAACGGTGTCAAATCAAATGATCGTGGCGGCCAGTTAACATCGCCACGACGTGAGATAAAACGGCCATTGAATTTCTGGCGTAAAAGAGCCATTGTTGGCAGTGTGGCAGTGGCACCTGTTGGCACCACATATCGTCCGGGTCAATATCCTCAATTGCTGGCCACAAGAAGTCCTCCGTTATCATCTAGCGATAGCGAATACCATTCACGGTTAGTGCTTGGCCGATCTCATTTTCGAAGAAGTACGGCCCGATGACGCCACCAGCCCAGAACGAACTGGGAAAGTATGCACAAGTATTTTAACATTTCTTACAGATCCCGTTTGCTGAAATCTGCGCATAATTCTCCCGTTTGTGGTCATATTTGATCGATTATGCAGACCAAAAAAAAAAAAAAAAATCACGAAGTGCCCGAAATGCATTTTAATTTGAAAGCCCATTTTCGTTAAGGGCATCAACAATCTCAACGCGCTGGTCAACTGTGTACCTTCCATGGTGGAATTTGTCAAGCACCGAAAGAAAGAAATGTCAAATTAAAAAACTTGACGTTAAGGTGTGACTCACAATTAACATCGTGCACTATGGCTGGAACACCCCTTATAATAATAACTGTTTTTAGTAGATATAAGTATCAACTATTCGAATTTGCCTTATTTATATAACCTTGAGAAAAAAACAAAGTACATTAGTATTAAAAAAAAAATACTTTTCAAAGTTTTAAAATAATTGAAATTGTTTTTAGCAGGGACCGTAACAGTTATAAGTTTTACTTTAAAAATGACTTTTTAATCATTATTTCTTGAAGTTATTTTTAGCTTTTCTAGGAAAAGAAAAAGTTATTCACTAAATAAATGTACATACGTGTTGTAATAAATTAATTGACTTTAAATATTTATTTTAATGCCCAAAAGAAATACCCGTGTTGATCGTTCATTAAAATAAATATTTAAAGTCAACTAAATTATTATAACATGTTCATTTCTTTACGCTTTTGATAATTATCACCCGTTATTCGTCTATCATACTTCAAATGATTCTGAAATTTCTGCTTGCATTGGAAATGGTACTTTATCGAGTAATAATTACTCAATAACTCAAATTCAATTGCTAAACTTTTATATTATAATTTAATTGTCGAGCCTGAGGTCTTATTTTTCAAAAGTTTATTCGAACTAATATTTCGGTACTTCTTTGAGTGCCTTCTTCAAGGGTTTTTCTTTCTTATTTTACAAAATTTGAACAGATTTTTAACAAATTTAACAATAAATTACAAATTTAAAATGTTTTAATTGAATTAAAAAAAATTATTTTTCAAATCGAACTTGATATATTACAATATAATTATATTTTTAACTTCCGTTTCTATTTTTATTAATTAAATGTCTATAATTTTGTGCTACATTTTCCATGTCTGACTTAAAATTAATTCTAGACATTTGTAACGACACATTACCGCTGGTTGCTGGGGTAGCCTGAACGGAGTCCATCGTCGGCGAGTAAGCCAATAAACTTCGTTAGAGTTATAAGCAATTCTTTGTTGACTTATCGTAACACTATTTACACCGTCGATAACCATAGCCGTCGGCGGGAGCACAAAGGAGATTTGAGCCGGTACACGGTTAACCCACGAATGTACTTTCTCACGTCTCCCCACGCACACCAAGAATTATGCGCACTCAGCGTTACCGTTGGATATTTTCAAAAAGTACCAAAAAAAGGAGATATTTACAAAAAAAATTCGCACAAAGAGGATTTAAGAGGAAAAGAACAGAATAAGTACTCCAAATTATGTTTTTATACCCTCCACTACTACTAGTGGTGAATGAGGGTATACGAAGTTTGTCATTCCGTGTGAAACTTTTTTATTATACATCTTAGACCCCATAAAGTATATATATTCTGGTTCCTTGGGTAATTCTAAGTCGATTTAGCCATGTCCGTCTGTCTGTCCGTCTGTTGAAAACACGCTTACTTTCGAAAAACGCAAAAGAAAAGAACAAACTTGGTCTCACATTGCTTGTAGTTATCCTAAGCAGTTTGGGATTGAAATCCCGCAACATCGGTTTAGTAGGATCAGAACTATGAATCAAAATGTGGAACCACCATCCTAAAAAAATTGATAATTTTGATACAAAAAATAACATAAATGATGGAATAATGCACGGAATGATATACAATTTTGCACGAATTCGCTTTATACGACTGCAAATTATACTGTTCGTGAAGATCGGTCCATTATTTACCCTAGGCCCCATATAAACCCTACTCTCGGAAAACAGTTTATCGCGCCTAAAACCAAATAAAGGCCACTTTGGGTAAAATAATTAAATACGCCTAAAACCATAACAGATATAGATATTGCGGTAAAATTTCTTCCAATTTAGATTCATATGGCAGAAAAATATCATGCAATTTTGTGAAAATCACTGTTAACGCTGAAACTAATTACACTGCTGTATTGAAATTTATTCTAATTTATTTTTTGAACAACCAGAAATCAGTCTTCAGAATTTTGGGATGATTGGTTCATAATTTACCATATGTCCAACACAAATTACCCCCCTAAAAATAATTTTAGTTCGACTAAAACTGTTACGAATCAACAAATTTTACTCAAGCCCAGTTTAAAGTTCTAACAAGAAACGCATAAAACTTTCTTATTGTCGGTCAATAATTTAATATAGGTCTAAACCGCAACTAATTTCAATGCTGACGTTCGTTTTTGTGAAGCTTAGTTAATAATATATATTTATTTATCATATAGAGCCCAATCCTGTCGGTGGAGGGTATCAAAGATTCGGCACAGCCGAATATAGCACTCCCCTTTTTGGTGCCACTTTTTTTTTTGTAAATATCGCCTTTTTTTGGTACTTTTTGAAAATATCCAACGGTAACGCTGAGTGCGCATAATTCTTGGTGTGCGTGGGGAGACGTGAGAAAGTACATTCGTGGGTTAACCGTGTTCCGGCTCAAATCTCCTTTGTGCTCCCGCCGACGGCTATGGTTATCGACGGTGTAAATAGTGTTACGATAAGTCAACAAAGATTTGCTTATAACTTTAACGAAGTTTATTGGCTTACTCGCCGACGATGGACTCCGTTCAGGCTACCCCAGCAACCAGCGGTAATGTGTCGTTACAAATGTCTGGAATTAATTTTAAGTCAGACATGGAAAATGTAGCACAAAATTATAGACATTTAATTTATAAAAATAGAAACGGAAGTTAAAAATATAATTATATTGTAATATATCAAGTTCGATTTGAAAAATAATTTTTTTGTATTCAATTAAAACATTTTAAATTTGTAATTTATTGTTAAATTTGTTAAAAATCTGTTCAAATTTTGTAAAATAAGAAAGAAAAACCCTTGAAGAAGGTGTTGACATTGGGCCTGGTCTGGATTGCCATAAGTGGTGGTGATGTAGGGCATCGGTAATGCTGGGCTATGGAAAAAAAAAAAAAAAAAAACTAAACAAGGAACAAATAAAACCATTGGGTGATTTTAGTTCTTAGATTTTACTCGCCTTGGGGTTGTTGTTGTCCGGGGGTGTGGTTGTTAGGTATTTCTCTTCGTTGGTCGTTCGGTTTAATTGTTGTTTTTTTATGTTGTAGTTTTTTATGTTTTATTTAATTAAATTATTTTAATAATTTTAGTATTTTGTTGCATGTTAATGGTTGTCAAAGGTATTGTTTATGTCATCGTACGATAAAATGATGGGAAAATAACAGTTGCTTATTAGGGTAGTATACCCGGTAGCTACTAACACAGGGCGTTAACTATATGCATAATTCCTAGGAGGGGCGAGTTTCTCCTTGTATATAAAAAGGTTGAAAAGCACAGGAAACGTTCATTGACCTCTTAGGAAAATTATTGCTGTATATAGTGTTGAAGTTCTGTAGTTGTGGTTGTTTTTTTATATATAGATTTGTTCGGGTATTATGCCCGTTAAGTGTAGCTTAGCCAAAACTGACCTTAAGTTAGGTAGAATTTAAATTGTGTAGGTTATTAGCAAAATATAAGTGTTTCAATAAGCAAGTGTACGCAAAAGTTTGTTTGAAAGTTTTAAAAGTTAAAACAGTTAGAGAAAAAAAAACAAGTTAGAAGACCAAAAAGAAAGGGTTCTAACAGGGGAATTACTAAGCTTCTGGTGAATTAAAATAAAGTGAGTGTTAGTAAAATTTTATTGATAATGGACATTTTGAGTCCTGAATCCTTATGTGTGATTTTAGGGAGTTACCTGAGGAAGGTTATCGAGAACCAGGGATTTTAAAATTTGTAAGAAGTAAAATTACCACTGTTCCAAAAAAATAAATAAAGGTAAGATAAAAACAATGCAGTATTAAGTGTTATATTCAATCTCCTTAGGAGGTATTATTAAAAGTGTGTTGAAAATATTTAAGCTTTGAACGCAATGATAGCAACAATTTCCTTGGTATTCCATCGGGTTTTTCCCCTAAGTGTTTTATATATTTTCATTCCATCTTTAGGAAAAAAAAAATGAAAGATTTCTTTTTTTTAAAGATGGAGTCTTTTTGTGCTTAGCAACAAGTTTTATGCAATTTTGAATGACTGTTGGGAAAAAATTTTTTCAGTGGAGCGGAGAATAATATTAACAATAAGTTGATAGAAAGAAAAAATAATAATAAATGCTTAATATTGGTCAGTGTTAAAGAAAATTGTTACTCTGTTGTGAACACCAAGTGTAATTGTTGTTGTCATTGTGAATGGAGCAGGAATTTTGGAAATTTATAGGAAAATATTTCTTTGAATTGTTCATAGATATATTACTGGAGGAGAAAGATTTTGGAACAGTGAGAAAGAACGGGGAAGAAACGTTCTCCAAAGTTGGTCCCTGGTCTTATCGAGAAGAAAAGTTAAAGTTAAGGTAACGAAGTTTTTATTTTATTGCAAATACATAATAAAAGAAAAAAAAGGAAATTAAAAGTGGGGTAAATGTGCTGATAATTAAAAGCGGGGCTAACAACCAAATGAAATACCAAGTGTGGTGGAATTAGTCTAGCCGCATACCCACACACGATTTTAATTAATATCGTAAATGAAACGGGCAGTACCCAGAGAAAAAGTAATTTCCGTAAATTGGGAAAAGAAATTTTATTATTTTTTAGTATTGTTTAGTGTTAAGTAAAATATAATATTTTGTCAAATTAGATTTAAGTTTTGTTAATTTATGTTCGATTAGTGTTAGTTTTGTTTATTAGGAATCTAAAATTAAGAACCATTTTTTTTAGGAATTAACTATTTATCGGGTTATTTAGTAAGACCGCGAACTCAGAAACAAAGAAAACCAATGTTTCTGCAATTAGACACCTAAAGAGAGCTCTTGCAGGGTAGTATTTGCATCGGTATTTGAGGAAATATTTTCCATTAACGTTTTTTTTAATTCCCAATAATAGTTAGTCCTTAAATTTTTAATTATCGTTATATATAGGTTTCTTGATCTTAGATTTTATTTATTTTATTTTTGTGTTTTAATATTAAGTTATTTAAAAATATGTTAGGGATAAATTAAGTTTTATTAAAATTTATTTGTTTATTTTAGCTTAGTATTTTTATATCGTAATAAATGTCTTGAGTTTTGTATTATAAATATGTTTTGGTAATTGTCTTTTTAAAGGGTTTCAGATAGTGATTTTGGATGGCCGGGTAAATTGTTGGTGAGTACACTAATGGGATCATCTAGAACCTGATTAGATGATATAGGTTGGGTTAGGGCGGCGTTGCAGGAAGGGAAAACCTTTTCCTGTAGTTTTTTTATTGTGATTCGAGAGGTGTTTAGGGTTATATTTTTATTTTTTTTTTTTTTTGTGTGAAATAAGTCTTTTGGTTTTTTTTTGTACAGTTTTTTTTTATTGTGAGAAACCGGAAAGGTGACGAAGGGTTGAGAAGACACGCCCGTTATCTTAAGCTAGTTGGGGCTGCTTCACATTTCCTAAGTGAGGTTTCGTAACAAAGGCACTCAGTAATTATTACTCGATAAAGTACCATTTCCAATGCAAGCAGAAATTTCAGAATCATTTGAAGTATGATAGACGAATAACGGGTGATAATTATCAAAAGCGTAAAGAAATGAACATGTTATAATAATTTAGTTGACTTTAAATATTTATTTTAATGAACGATCAACACGGGTATTTCTTTTGGGCATTAAAATAAATATTTAAAGTCAATTAATTTATTACAACACGTATGTACATTTATTTAGTGAATAACTTTTTCTTTTCCTAGAAAAGCTAAAAATAACTTCAAGAAATAATGATTAAAAAGTCATTTTAAAGTAAAACTTATAACTGTTACGGTCCCTGCTAAAAACAATTTCAATTATTTTAAAACTTTGAAAAGTATTTTTTTTTTAATACTAATGTACTTTGTTTTTTTCTCAAGGTTATATAAATAAGGCAAATTCGAATAGTTGATACTTATATCTACTAAAAACAGTTATTATTATAAGGGGTGTTCCAGCCATAGTGCACGATGTTAATTGTGAGTCACACCTTAACGTCAAGTTTTTTAATTTGACATTTCTTTCTTTCGGTGCTTGACAAATTCCACCATGGAAGGTACACAGTTGACCAGCGCGTTGAGATTGTTGATGCCCTTAACGAAAATGGGCTTTCAAATTAAAATGCATTTCGGGCACTTCGTGATTTTTTTTTTTTTTTTTGGTCTGCATAATCGATCAAATATGACCACAAACGGGAGAATTATGCGCAGATTTCAGCAAACGGGATCTGTAAGAAATGTTAAAATACTTGTGCATACTTTCCCAGTTCGTTCTGGGCTGGTGGCGTCATCGGGCCGTACTTCTTCGAAAATGAGATCGGCCAAGCACTAACCGTGAATGGTATTCGCTGTCGCTAGATGATAACGGAGGACTTCTTGTGGCCAGCAATTGAGGATATTGACCCGGACGATATGTGGTGCCAACAGATTCCACTGCCACACAGCCAACAATGGCTCTTTTACGCCAGAAATTCAATGGCCGTTTTATCTCACGTCGTGGCGATGTTAACTGGCCGCCACGATCATTTGATTTGACACCGTTGGACTTCTTTCTTTGGGGATATTTAAAAGAAAAAGTGTACGTCAATAAGCCAAGATTAATTCAAGAGCTAAAGGATTAGCGCAGCGTCATTGAAAATATTGTCCGTCGGATAGAGGTATGCTACCGAAGCCGTGGCATTTGGCTGATATTTTTTCTCAAACGTAATTGTCATAGATCCTTTTATCGTAATAAAAAATATTAAGATAATTATCTGAAAACTTTTTGTTTTACTTACAATTAACATCGTGCGTTTTGGTTGAACCACCCTTTATATTAAAACACTCTAATGTTATTGTTGCTGTTAAAAAAAACACCTGTGTCTTGTGAGTAAACAATATAAGAATGTTCTTAATACAATTTACTTGAAAAATAATTTAAGAACATTCTTTATCTAAAAAAAAAAACAATAATGTTGTTACTGCAAAGAGAAACAATAATTACACAGGGCAACACACCAATTGAGAGTGCTGATTATGATGGCATCATTAGTTTTTTTTTCTTTCTAGCAGCTTTAGTTCTTAAGATATACTGGCGTTCAGTATTTGCATAATTAACAGAATGTTTCACGAACGACCCTACAAACCTTAAAATACTTTTTAAATTATGCATCTACACGAAATTCTCTTTTATTTAAGTATAGTCATAGTACATCAGGACTTCTAACTTGTATTGCAAGGATGTTTAAAATTATGTTTTTTTAGTTTGGTCCTAAAACTTTGAAAAATCCAACTTTTTTTTCGCTATTTTTTCATGTATGCACAAACTAGACATTCTCACAAACTATTAAAAAAAATTTAAATCCATTTAAAGGGTCCCGAAAATTTAGTACCAAATATAACAATCGTCATAATGATTACGGGGCTCCCGCCAGGCCATTTGTGTCGCAAATTTAAGAGGGGGTCTTTCCCTCTTGAGCATTGCCGTAACGATATAGCGGAGTGTGACATTAGTAATGCTTAGGAACAAAAACTTTAAAAAAATATATATATCCGCAGTGATGATTACATTAGAATAGGAGTAAATGTTCAAAAATCATTTTTCAAACTAAAAAATAGACTTAAGGCCGCTTTAGCCGAACTTAAATGTAATAAAATGCAATGTAATACACCGTAACGTACTGTAAGCTCGTTTGTGCACTTATAGAACATGCAAAAATATGCCAGCTGGTTTTCACAAACATAAACAAAAAAGCATAAAACAACACACACAGTGATGGGAATTAAAAATGTTCAAATAGTGACCGGTGTGCAGAAAAAGTACCAAGTGATTTAAATGGTATTAAAAGTGTATTTGGTGTATATAAAAAAACATTAATAACTTAATATTTATATTATAGATTTACAATAAACAAATATGTATTATAGCATATACATACACATGTACAAATATTATTTGCAAATATCCATACACAAAACAAGGTTTTGATACCACTAAAAACCTTTTATATATTTCAGGGTGTCTGGTGTCAAATTTATATTTTTAATAACGATTATTTCAAAAACTAATAAATGGTGCGGATTCGTCAGTCACGATGTCGCAGTGGTCGAGCGGAGACATTTTTTATGATTCTTACGTAATTCCGCACAACTGCTTCGGCTATTATTGTGCCACGGCCAGAGCCCAGTCAATCATCAAGGACTCCCGAAAACATTAAACTGGTTGAAAGCAGTTTACGTGAAAATCCGCGACTTTCTATACGGACTGGGACTTCCATCCTTTAAAACTCAAAGCGTTCAAGAACTGAAAGAAAGTGACTTTGATATACGCAAAAATTTTTGTGAAACGATGTTGTAGCGTTTTCGCACTGTAAATCCCATTTATTGGAGCGGTGAGGCTCATTTTTACTTAAACGGCCACGTCAACAATCAAAACTGACGTTACTGGTCTCCAAGAACCAGCAACCCTCGATTGAAACATCAAAAACCATTGCATTGCCCAAGAGTAACTGTTTGGTGTGCCTTATCCACGCATGAGAGAATTGGACCATTTTTTTTCGAAAATTCTCGAAGCCAGGCAACGAATGTCAACGGTTAATACGAATATTTACGTAATTCTTTTTACCAAACCGACTACACACACAGCCAGAGCTTCGATGAATTTGCTTCGGGAAAATTTCTCCCTAAAACTGATCAGTCGCTTTGGGGACATCCCATGGCCACCGAGGTCGCCTGATCTAACTCCCATTGATTTTTTTATGGAGATACCTCAAAGAGATGGTTTATAATGACAATCCCCAATCTCTTGTGGCTTTAAAGGAAAATATTCATCGAGAAATCAACTCAATTGAACCAAGTTTACTGCAGCGTGTGGCGCAGAACACAAGGCTCCGTTTTGAACAGTGTGTTCAACTCGACGGAAGACAACTGGATGACATAATCTTTCCATTTCCATTCTATCGTTCAATGCTCTTAATAAAACTTTATAAATATATATATGCATTTGTTTATTTTATAAATCTATACGTATATATGGAAATATGTGTGTTATATTGTTAGATATTTTGTCAAAAGTGCACAGATATTATTTCTGAAAAAGGTACAAAAAAACAAGTTAGAGTGCTATATTCGGCTGTGCCGAATCTTTGATACCCTCCACCGACAGGAGTGGGCTCTTTATTGCAAATACATATATATTATTAACTAAGCTTCACAAAAACGAACGTCAGCATTGAAATTGGCTGCAGATTAGACCTATATTTAATTATTGACCGACAATAAGAAAGTTTTATGCGTTTCTTCTTAGAACTTTGAACTGGCATGAGTAAAATATTATGATTCGTAACATTTTTAGCCGGACATATGGTAAATTATGGACCAATCATCACAAAATTCTGAAGACTGATTTCTGGTATTACAAAAAATAAATTAGAATTAATTTCAATACAGCAGTCTAATTAGTTTTAGCGTTAACAGTGAATTTCACAAAATTGCATGATATTTTTTCTGGCCATATGAATCTAAGTTGGAAGAAATTTTACCGCAATATCTATATCTATTATGGTTTTAGGCGAATTTAATTATTTTTCCAAAGTGGGCTTAGGCGCAATAAACTGTTTTCCAAGAGTAGGGTTTATATGGGCCCTAGGGTAAATTATCAACCGATCTTCACGAAATTTGGCAGTGTGGTTTCTCGTCGTATGAAACTGTGATAACATTATTTATTACGGTTTTAGGCGTACTAAACTGTGTTCCGGGAGTAGGGTTTATGGACCGATCTTCGCGAAATTTAGCAGTGTGATTTCTGCTCTTATAAAACTGTGGCGTACCAAATTTTAGTATGATAGCGTTATTAATTACAGTTTTAGGCGTACTTAAATATTTTCCGGGAGTAGGGTTTATATCGGGTCAAGTATTAATTATGGACCGATCTTAAAAAAATTTTACAGTGTGATTTCGGGTCCTATGAAACTGTGACGCACCGAATTTAATTATGATAGCTCTATTTATTACGGTTTTAGGCGTACTAAACTGTTTTCCGGGAGTAGGGTTTATATGGGGCCTATGGTGAATTATTGACCGATCTTCACGAAACTAAACAGTATAATTTGCAGTCGTATAAAGCGAATTCGTGCAAAATTTTATATTATTCCGTACATTATTTCACCATTTATGGTAGTTTTTGTATACAAATTATCAATATTTTTAGGGTGGTGGTTTCACATTTTGATTCATAGTTTTAATCCTACTGAACCGATGTTGCTGGATTTCAATCCCAAACTGCTTAGGATAACTACAAGCAATGTGAGACCAAGTTTGTTCTTTTCTTTTGCGTTTTTCGAAAGTAAGCGTGTTTTCAACAGACGGACAGACAGACGGACATGGCTAAATCGACTTAGAATTACCCAAGGAACCAGAATATATATACTTTATGGGGTCTAAGATGTATAATAAAAAAGTTTCACACGGAATGACAAACTTAGTATACCCTCATTCACCACTAGTAGTAGTGGAGGGTATAAAAACATAATTTGGAGTACTTATTCTGTTCTTTTCCTCTTAAATCCTCTTTGTGCGAATTTTTTTTGTAAATATCCCCTTTTTTTGGTACTTTTTGAAAATATCCAACGGTAACGCTGAGTGCGCATAATTCTTGGTGTGCGTGGGGAGACGTGAGAAAGTACATTCGTGGGTTAACCGTGTACCGGCTCAAATCTCCTTTGTGCTCCCGCCGACGGCTATGGTTATCGACGGTGTAAATAGTGTTACGATAAGTCAACAAAGAATTGCTTATAACTCTAACGAAGTTTATTGGCTTACTCGCCGACGATGGACTCCGTTCAGGCTACCCCAGCAACCAGCGGTAATGTGTCGTTACAAATGTCTAGAATTAATTTTAAGTCAGACATGGAAAATGTAGCACAAAATTATAGACATTTAATTTATAAAAATAGAAACGGAAGTTAAAAATATAATTATATTGTAATATATCAAGTTCGATTTGAAAAATAATTTTTTTTAATTCAATTAAAACATTTTAAATTTGTAATTTATTGTTAAATTTGTTAAAAATCTGTTCAAATTTTGTAAAATAAGAAAGAAAAACCCTTGAAGAAGGCACTCAAAGAAGTACCGAAATATTAGTTCGAATAAACTTTTGAAAAATAAGACCTCAGGCTCGACAATTAAATTATAATATAAAAGTTTAGCAATTGAATTTGAGTTATTGAGTAATTATTACTCGATAAAGTACCATTTCCAATGCAAGCAGAAATTTCAGAATCATTTGAAGTATGATAGACGAATAACGGGTGATAATTATCAAAAGCGTAAAGAAATGAACATGTTATAATAATTTAGTTGACTTTAAATATTTATTTTAATGAACGATCAACACGGGTATTTCTTTTGGGCATTAAATTACGGTCGGCTAACGCGGCCTTTAAGCTGTATGTCCACTCCACGCGTTTTCGCCTTCATGCATTGCATGTATTTCATAACTTTCTCGCGTTCCACGTTTCAAGTAACATGCAACGCTTTTTATGTGGCATTTTTATAAAATTTTATTTGTCAAATTCAGCTGATTTGTTCGAACTCTGCTTGTGACGCTAACAAAAGTAGAATTAATTAAGTAAAATTACCCGATTGAGATGAAATTGCACCTGATATCATATTAACGTTTTGTTTTATAAAAAAGTATTAAAGTACAAACTTTCAAGAATTTTCCCTAGTTAGTACCCATTATGGACCCGGCAAAAATATATGTTATAAGGTTAAGATTAATATAAGAATTCTTTACGCCGAATATTATCTACAAATCTTCTTCTAAATATTTATATGAAATTTTTCCGTCTTAAAGTGATTCTAGGGAGTGGGTTTATATCGGACCTATGGTCAATGCTCGTACTTATCTAGCTATTAGGCTAATCATTTAATCGGGCTTTTGCTTTTACCGGTTAATCGCTCAATTAATTAACCGAGGTTTTGGTTTAATCGGTTCATAATCGGTTAATTTTGTAATTGATCGGTTAACCGATTAATAAATTTTTTTTTATAAATTAAGTAATTTCAAAAATGCATAAATTATTTGCTATTTGAAGCTTTTTAGTAAAAAAAACCGAAAACATAACAAACATAACATTTGTTGAACTAAAACAGAAAACAAAAGAATAATTAATAAATAAGAAATAAATATTTTTTAATTAACACATATTATGTATAATTACACAATAAACTGTAAGACCATTTTATTAGTTATTTCAATAGTTTAAGAAAATCTTATAAAATAATACAAATAATTTGGCTTAAATGCTTAGGATTTCAGCGATTATTTTCAACAGTCTTTTCACTTATCTTTTCATTTCATTTATCGTAGAATCAAAAGCAACCTACAATACAGAATATCTTATTTCTCAGTTCTCTTCCTGGATTTTCCTGTTTTAAATTTTGTACACTTCGCATTATTTTGGTTAATACTGTTAAACGATTGATATGAGAAGAAACAAATAACTAGGCGCATACATATAAATAGTACTTGAAACAAAAGGCTGTTGACAGCAGATTTAAAATGAAGATCACTGAACACCTTCTTTGTCGTATGAAAAAATATTTTCTGAACACATACCTTTTGTATGTGAGACAATACAATTAATTAAAAACACAAAAAAATATGTAATTATACTACAAAAAGTTAAAAATGTTATTACGTCGGTTATTCGGTTAGTCGACTGAAATTAATCGTTAATCGAAAATAGGCAATTTTAAATTAACAAATCAGTTAATCGGGTAGTAATTAATCGTTTAACCGGTTATCGGTTAACCGAATGAATACCCTACTAGCTATTATCGTTGCCAAATTTTATATTAATATGTACAAATATTTATAGGGAAGTTCTAACTTTAAAAGATATTTTCGGGAGTTGTGTGGGAGTTATGGTCGAATATGGACCGATTCCAAAATAAATTTAGTAAGATGATTTCGGTTCAAATAAAATATTTTTGTGCCAAATTTTCGCTTAATATCGACATAACAATAATGGGTACAAAGACTATCGCCCCTCTTAGCCCTCTAGAATAATCGGAGAAGTCCTTGAGAAGATCGTGGTCTCCTTTGAGGGTGGCAAGCACTCGCACTGACCTTTTTTCTTCCTCAGTCACGAATGCAGAAGTACGTGACGGCCACTCTGCAAGGGGTTGTCTTAGCCATGAAGGCCCATGCCACCACAGATCGTTAGATACTAATTCAGGGACGGTAAGACCGTGAGATGCCAGATCGGCGGGGTTGCTTTTGGACTCAACGTGAGCCCAGTTCTCTGCTCTGACTTTCTCGATAATCGACGAAATTCTGTGTTCAACAAAGGTCTTCCAATTATGAGCCGGTTTCTGCAGCCAGGCCAGCACAATAGTGGAATCTGTCCACAAAAAGGTTTGATAATCGTGAAGGCTAAGTTGAGATTGTACGGAATCCATCATTCTTGCTAGTAGGTCTGCTCCACATAGTTCCTTACGGGGCAAGGAAATAAATTTTATGGGCGCTACTTTCGTTTTTGCGGCTAAAAGGTGACTGGAGACAAAACCTTGGCTTTCGGAACGGATATATATGGTCGCAGCGTATGCTTTTTCTGATGCGTCGCAGAAGCCGTGTAGCTCGATATTATACGCGGGATCAAAATCTATAAAGCGGGGGATTTTGATTTGTTCTATCCTCAGGTAGTCATCAAGAAATTCCTGCCATTGTTGCATAGTAGTAGGGCTTAAATTGTCGTCCCAGCCGGTGCCATCCTTCCATATCTGCTGCATAATAATTTTGGCTACGATGATTTTAGGGGATAACCAACATGCCGGGTCGAAAAGCTTGGCGATTTCCGATAGAACGCGCCTTTTTGTGGTCAAGTTACGATCAGGGCTAGATTTAAGCTTAAAGTAAAAATGGTCGCTTCCAGCGTTCTACCGCAATCCCAGAGTTTTGGTAATAATAGAATCTGAGAGCTTAAGAAATTCTCCGTCTAGCAAATGTGCTGAGGGCAGGCCGTGCAGCAACATTTCATTGTTGGCTGTCCATTTACGCAGCGAGAAGCCAGCCGTATCAAGGACGGTTATGAGATCATCTCGCATCTTTACAGCAGAAGATATAGTGTGAGATCCCGTCAGTACATCATCGACGTACATGTGATTTCGTAAGATTTCAGCCACTTTAGGGTAAAGGCTTTCGTTTTTCTTGGCGAGCTCAAGCAATGTTCTAATTGCTAAATAAGGGGCACAGTTGACACCGAAGGTGACTGTGTTTAGTTCGTAGTCTTGGGTACCTCATTGGGGTGATTTCTGAACACGATTCTTTGATAGGGGGTGTGTGAGGGGTGTACGATAATTTGGCGGTACATTTTTTCGATGTCCGCGTTAAACACATAGCGGAAAAATCGCCATCGCAGAACTAAAATCATTAAGTCCGCTTGAAGAACCGGACCTGTGTGTAGGAGTTCGTTCAGACTTACACCATTGGATGAGGGACTTGAGGCATTAAATACCACGCGTAACTTTGTTGTGGTGCTGTCTGGTTTTAAAACAGCATGGTGGGGCATGTAATATGTGCCGCTATCACCAGCTACGGGGTTTACTTTGGTCATTTGACCCAGAGTAGAATACTCTGTGATAACTCGATCGTATTCCGTCTTAAGTGCGGGGTTCTTTAGCAATCGTGTCTCGTTTCTCAAAAATTGGGAGAAAGCGATTTTTCGGGATTATGTTTAATTTTTCGGGGTATTCTTGTTTATTGCGGAAGGTAGTGGATTCATACAATTTCTCGCAGAATGCGTCCTCCGAGGACGACTTTGATTTCCTCGGGATTTCCTCTAGCTCCCAGAAGCGCTGGAGTTGTTGGTCTAATTCAACTGCATTGAAGTATGAAAAGACTGAGTTTCTGCACGGGTTGTGAGCTATCTTGCCAGTAAGGATCCATCCGAAGACGGTTTTTTGGGCAACTAACGACTGTTGTGTATCCCACTGTAGGCCATCCTGAATTATTTTCGGGTACGCATCACCACCAAGAAGTAAATCGATTTCTGAACAGCCACTGACCTGTAAGATTCTTGACGACTAAAGCGTCGTGGAAAAATTCAAACGACTTATCGACAGGGGACCCGATGCGAATATGGCAACTTATTGTAGAGGTAGCGGTTAGCGAATCATTCAGGCCATGTATTTTTGCCTGGGAGGAACGAGTAGGCAAATTTAACGTCCTTTGAAGCTTTTGCGAAATAAAGGTCGCTTCTGAGGCAGAGTTAATTAAGGCACGAACAGTGCATTTCACATCATTGTTATAAGCATCCACCAGCGCGGTGCCAAGTATGACAGATGGCGAGGAAGGCGGTACCGCAGGCCCCTGCAATTGCGTTGAAAACGATCTTAACGTACGGTTCGCTGCTTCCGCGGAGGTAGAAGGGGCTAAGTCCAGAGCTGTAGGGGGGGTGTTGTTGGCCATATTTGGAGGCTTAGGGGCTGTGCTTGAAGCTGCCTCAGGCTCGGCCCGATGAAGCAGTGAGTGATGCTTCTTCTTGCAAAACATGCATACGTATTTGCTGGTACAAGCCCTGACATGATGAGAGTTTCCTAAACAGTTGGTACAGCGGTTTGTTTTCTTGACGACAGCGTAGCGGTCTTCAATAGAGAGTGAGAGAAAATTAGGGCACTGTCGCAAGGGGTGATTCTGAGCACAGAGGTCACACAGTATCATTTTCGGTGTTCCTGTCTTATGGTTTCCCGTTTGAGAATTATCATTTTTTTGATGAGAGATGCTCGTCTTGTAATTTTTAACTCTTTTACCGTGGGCTGAGTTGGCTTTATGAGCATTACTCGTTTAAAGGGGTTTGGAGGTGTGAGAACCCGAAAAAGTGGCTCGAATGTCTGCCACAGACTCCAAAGTCTGAAAACGGGAGGTTAAGAAAGCGTCCATGGCTTTCCATGAGGGGAGTTCCGCCGTGTGAGGTAAAGAGTGTTCCCACAAATGGAGGGTTATATCTGGCAAGCACGTTGAACAGATATATACAAATATGATGTCCCAGTTACTGGTGTCAATTTGAAGTAAGGTCAAATTGGTCACACAATCGTTTATTGTGCGTTGCAAACGCCTAATATTAGGACCAGTCTCCTTGGCAATGGGAGAGATATTAAACAGAGATTTTAATTGCGCATTGACAAGAACTCTTTTGTTCTCGTATCGGTTGACTAAATTTTGCCATGCCATTTCAAAACCGTCGTTTGTTATGGGACATGTTTTCAGCAGGTCGCGCGCTTCCCCTTGCGTCTTCTTTAAGAGATGACACATTTTCTCTACCGGTGAGAGACGTTTGTTTTTACCGTAGAGGGCCGTAAACATATCGCGGAAGGTGGGCCACGATTTATAGTCGCCATGGAAAATTTCTGTGTTGCATGGAGGTAGCGATATAAACGGGGATTGATCACGATCTGATTCATCGCGATCTTGAGCTTAGGGTATCTTACGAAAAGTATCAAGAAGCTCGTAGACTTTTACGGTCGCTCTAAGCTGGCTTTCATAGGTGGAAAGTAATTCTGCTTGATCGGAGCCAAGTCAGCAGTGTCCTTTTTCGACGAAGCTGTCTCGTCAGCGTCTTCGTAAACACTCAAAACCTTTTCATAGCAGGTTTTGAACTCCTCCCATAGCCGTGTGATTTCGGCTTTCTGAATTTCTAAGGAGTGTGCGGTATGGAGCTCAACGGGTAAACCGCAAAAGTAGGTCTCGAACTCTTTAACGCGATCAACTGCTTTTATCATTGCCTTTAACGATGCCATGACGTAAAATTATGTTGTATTCTGTTCAATTAATGTAAACAAGAATGGGTAACTATGCTCGGAGAACAGTAGATTTGTGTTGACTTGATAGAAAATGTTGATATGGTTTCGGAGAAACACTAAGGGAAATCGCTATATTATACCTTGAGCACCGTATGGGGTGGGGGTAAATTAGCGCAAAGATTAAAACCCGGATTTTAGCGTGCGCTTCGTAGAAGCGATGGTTAATATAATCCGACGCAACAATGGCGTTTAAAAGCAACGTGTAACGTTGGCCTATAATTTAGTTTTAAGGAGTGTGGTTTGTTGTGCCTCGTAGAAGCGACTAGCAATATTACTATCCACGGGTGGTTATATTCGCAAGAAAATATATAGGGATCTATTCTCGGAGAGAAGTAGATTTTGAAAAATTTATCAATAATTTTCCCTTGGGCCTCATAGGAGGATGACAAAAGGGTGATACATACTTAATAAGTTCTGATACCAAATCCTAAGGAACTTATCAGAGGCGCCTCGTAGAAGCGGCCTGCGTGTATTGAGGTGTATGTATGTTTGTCGCGAGTTGCATTAATATTGTAATTAATGCCTAATGAAAAAATATGGGTTACCTAGTGTGTACAGTGGGGGTAATAAAAAATGCATACAAATGTTGGTAAAGGGGGATTAAATACGTTAGCCCGCGAAAAAATATTAATCCCTTTCGATAATTATTTCCATTTTACAAATGATTAGCAATTATAATTAGTTTGATGAACTTCTGTGACGACCCTCGTACTTGTGTAAATGAACAAATGTAGGTCGACTCACTTTACTTATTGTTGTTGTTACGTACATGCATACCGTTTATCAAGAATGATAGAAGAAAGATTACGACAACACGAACTCAAAATTGAATTTTCTGCGCAGGTGGCTCAAATGACGTCACGAAACATACACGAATAGGTAACCCTAGCTTGGGTTAAGCTACGTCATCTAACGGGAAAACATGCACATGGCGTAATATCTTTTTATATCATTCTTGGTTTATTATTATGTGGTGAGCAGCGTTACCGTTGGTGCCACTAAAGTAGCAATTTGCCACTTTTTCGAATGCTTGGACACTATTTTGCCACTTTAACAAAATGCACCCAAATGTGATACTTTTTGTAATTCTTGCCACTTTTTTGATACTTTTTTCGTAAGGAAAAGATACTTTTTTTTCTTCATGTTTTATTATAACTTCCAGCTTTAATATAAGTAATACTGTTTTAATATATGTATATGTTAGCAAGAGTATATGAAATCTATTTTCTTGTCATGCGTGGTTAGCTTATGTACTTATGTATATACTGCGAATAATTTAATATAAATACATATGTATGTACAATGACGCAAATAAAACAACTTAAATATATAAAAAAAAGTAAATATTGGTATTTCAGTAATTTGGTCATAACTCGGGCATTTTCCAATCGATTTGATAGATTTATATACCTACGTCTTAAGGAAGAAATTTACCATTTACTTTGATAATAAAACTTGGACTCGGAAAGATCTACGGTTCCCGAAAATAGATATTTTTATTAAAAAAAATTATATTTTGGTAATAACTTTTTTGTATCTGAACCGATTTTTCCGAGTTTTTCAGCAAATATGTTCTTCTAAATTTCCGATCTTTTGATATAAAAGACGTATCCATAGGTCATGTAATAACTCTAAAAATTTAGTTTTTATAAAAATTTTGATGCTTTTTAGCCCATTTTTGGAGTATTTTGCTAATAACTTAACCATTTCTTAACCGATTTCTCAGATTTATATACCCACGTTTTAAGGAAGAAAACCATTTACTTAGATAATAAAACTTGGACTCGGGAAGATCTATTTGTTCCTGAAAATGGGTATTTTGGGCATTACTCTTCCATTTTTGGGAGAAAGGTTTCAGGGTTTTTCAGGAAATATATGCTGCTAAAAATTTCTGACATTTTGGTATATAAAACGTGTTCATATGTCTTACTAGAGCCCTTAAATTTAAAATTTTGAGTATTTTCAATAATGTCTTTGTGTGGGAAGTGCCACACCCACTTCTCCAATCCCGCCCATTTTTTTAGAGAGTTTGTGTATTGGCAAGCAACATGTTTGTACTAAATTTGAAAGCTGTAGCTCTTGCCGCTCTCGAGATATGTAGAAAAAAAGAATTTAAAAACCAACAACAACATGGGATTTATGGAAAAAATTAGAGGTAGTCGTGGTTTTTTGCTCATATCTCAGCCATTTATGGACCGATCTTCCTGAATTTCAATAGCAAACAATTCCGGACTATATGTGACATAAATGTATAACAATATACTTTCATCATATCTGGGGTCTTCGGAAACCCCATTTCAACGGACGGACAGACGGACAACCGGATTTGAACTTCCCTTCTCATAAGAAGCCTGAATATATATAATTTATATGGGCTTAGATCAATATTGTAGAAATTACAAACGTACGGACAAAGTTATATATACCCTTTTACCTTCGGTGAAGGGTATAAAAAGAATGATGCTAACAACAAAATTCTATAAGCCCTTAGAACCAGAGTACGAAAACAAACAAAATGAAACGTTTGCTTTCGTTTTGTTTTGTTCTTTGCAGTGAGTTAAACAAAAACAAAACAATGAGAATGATTGTGCCATTTTGTTTTGTATTATTTTTGCTAGTGAGCGCAAATTGTACATTAATATAAACGTACACAGCTGGAAAAGAAAAGAGTAAGAACAATATTGAAACATTCAGAGATAAAACGTTTGACAAACGTTTGGTAATTGATTTACTCATTATAATATTTACTCATATATATATAACTATTGTTTCTAACTGAGCTACCTAAACAAGGGCGGCAAGTGTTTTTTTAAGCATGAAAATTCTATTTCAAATACATTTTCAATATGACAAATCGACATAGCGATTTGTCAAATAGGATTTTCCAGCCGGGTAGTGTCAAATTCGCGTTCTAAAGGTTTTTTTTCGTATAAACTTTATGCAAATGAAAAGTTTTGACATACAAAAATCGCTTGCCGCTCTTATTTAGGTAGCTCAGTAAGTGAAATAAAAAGAGAGGTTTTTAGGTTTTTTTGTTTTTATTAATGCTTATTTTAACTACTATAGTAATTAAAAAAAACCAAACAAGAACTAAATGAATTACTCAAAACAAAACGTTTCTCTATCAGTTTTGTACTCAGATGTACGATTGTAACGGTAAATTAAATAATGCAGATGAGTGGAAAGCCAATTGTTTCGTTTTCTCTCTTTGACACTTGAAAAGTTTTTCTTTTGGTTTTGCTCATGTACAATACTATTTAAAAATTTTGAATTGTTTTGTATATTTTGCAAACGTTTGCGAAATGTTTTGTTTGTTTTCATACTCTGCTTAGAACAAGCGCAAGTACTAGTTTAAAAGGTTATTTGGTTATTTGCACTTACAAGGTTTTATACAAAAATTTATTCTTAAAAATTATAAACACAGTTGTGTTTCGCACTATGTGTATGTAAATTGAAGTGACCAAATAAATTAAATGTTTTTATGTGAAAATAATTTAGTGATATTCTACGAGACTTTTCTAAAAACCAACTGATTCACGTAACATTTTTAAAAATTTTAAAAATCGTGAAAAATACATATGTATGTACTTTTTTAATTTTTTTTCTCATATTATTATTTTGTAAGTATGTAAAAATATATAAGTCCCCTTATTCATAAAGGCTTAAATCGATTTACTCAAGGGGTATACAAAAATAGTTGTACGAAATTTACTTTACAATACTCTTATTTAAATTTATTTTTTGGTTACAAATATTCATTATTAAAACCAAATAAATTTTTTGGTTACAAATATCTTTTATAAACAGTATAGAGGGACAAATTTTCAAGGCTAAGATATATGTTAAAATTCTCACCATTTTCAATAGGCTTGGTCGTTAGAACCTTTGTGCGAATATCCCTAGATCTATTCAAAAAAAAATATACATAATTTTACCCCTCGTAAATAATTCATCACTGATAACCAAAAAAATAAATTATTTTTTGATGGAAATTTATAACCAAATATTAAGTTTGGCTTATAAAAGGCCAAATTTAAAACGACAGCAACATTTTCACTGGGTGTTCACAATAAGCAACCATTTTTCCACAACCATATACATTTTCAATAAGGTAAACATATGCAAATTTTGCCCCGAATATTATTAGTACTTATTATAATTTTTAAAAACATTTTGTTAACATTCTCATTTAAAACTAAATAAAAAATTATTGCAATCACAGGATTTGATTGCAATTAAAGTATTGCAAGCAAATCGATTGCAATTATAATCAATTATTATATAAATTGATTAAAAAAAATTAATTGCAATCAAAATCAGAAAATTGATTGTATTATTTAAAATTTCAATTATACAATTAATTTTCCGATTTCGAATGGAATCAAAAAGTTAGAAAATCGATTGCAATCGCTTACAGCTCTGATATGAATACATATTGTACATAAAAACAAACAAACAAAAAATTCAAATTTACTTTTATAAAATAAACTCAGAGAGCGGTTTATTAAGATTCAGAAAACTGTATTAATACAAAAATTTAGATCTCTTAAACATTTTATAAAAAATTCGGATATTTTTAAAAATTATATGTATTTCGCAGGTATCATGTAGTCGTACTATGCGAACGTTAACGTTCGATATCGGCGAACGGGCAGTTAGTGTGTATAATTATTATATAATGATTTTTGTTATGGTTTTATACCATTTATGAAATGTTATTTAAAATTATAATAAATAAAAGAAAGAAAAAAAAAACGTAGAAAAAACATAATGTGGTGTACTTATTTTAATTTTAAGAGGTGCCCCTTTTTTTAAAAAAAATCCCCTTTTTGGTGCCACTTTTTTTGTAGATATCCCCTTTTTTTTGGTACTTTTTGAAAATATCCGACGGTAACACTGGTGGTGAGAGAACAAATGATTCGTTGGCTCATGCTTAGACCCCTTTCAGACAAGCAAAGTATACTTTGCAAAGTCTTGAGTTTATCGAAGAGAAGGGAAAAGAGCATAGCGGGGGAGTACATACTTTGCTGTACTCGCAAAGTCGTTTTGTTTTTCGTTCGTAGATTATACCTGAAGTTGGCTGCAACTTTATATTTATATACAGCGTTACCAGAATCTTTGGAATAAAAATTGTCATATGGTGAAAGAAATCATATTTTGAAGAGGAAAATCTTAAATTTTTTTTTCTTAATTTAAATTTTTTAAAACAAGGGCAAAATAGTAAGAATTATTAATTTTTTATAAAACCATACTTCTTATTATTTGAATTGAAATACATAAAAACATAATTCGTCAGTATATGAAACTTTATAAAAATACATTTTTTCTTTTCACAAATATTTTTTTTATCAATATTCTAACTGCATATTTCCGATGTGCGCAAGAATTATTTACTTCTTAAGGTACGTTCAGACTAATGAAATATTTAACGAAAATATTTGTTCTGATATTTGCTTCAAACTGTGTGAAACAAAAAATATTTTGTTTAATGTTCAAACTAAGCTCAAATATTTGACAATTTTTGTTTGTTGATTCAGTTGGCAAATAGTTTCAAATAAAATAAATAAAATTTTGTTTGCCATGCGTTCAGACTAAAATAAATATTTGCATCAAATAATTATTTAATGAAAGTGTTTAAAAATAATAATATATTTCACAAATAGTAAAAATGAGCGCAAAAGCTAATTTTTTAATTTTATTCTGTGGAGCAGCATCTTTAATAGTGTTAGAACAGGAGAATGTTAAAGATAAAAAAACTGGAAGACAATGGGTAACGGGAGCATGGCTAAAATAATAATAATTGCAAACTTGGAAACAAACCCTTAAATATATTTGAAGTCGCTAAATCAGTTACAAAACAAAATGTCGGGAAAATTTTTTTTTGCAAAAATAGCGAAAATTCGCGAAAAATTTAGATATTTCAAACAAGCCATAAAATTTATTAAAAGTGCCTAAAACTATAAGGAATGGCAAACATTCGATAAAAATTGCTTAATTAGCGGAAATTCGCAAAAATTTGCTAATAGTGGTATGATAGCAAAGCATAATAATTATTAAAAATCGTTAAAGCTCTAAAGATTTACGTGAAAAATCGCTTCTTCGCGAGCATGGCTAAAATTCGCGAAAAATTGCTAACTTGGAAACAAACCCTAAAATATATTTGAAATTGCTAAATTGGTTAAAAAACAAAATGTAGGATAAAAACAAAAAAAAAATGTTGCAAAAATAGCGAAAATTCGCGAACTATTTTAATATTTCAAACAAGCCATAAAATTTAGTAAAAGTGCCTAAAACTATAAGGAATGGCAAAAATTCTATAAAAATTTCTAAATTAACGGTAATTCGCAAAAATTTGCTAATAGCGGCACGATAGCAAAGTCTAATAATTATAAAAAATCTTTATAATTGTAAAGAACCCGAAAACTTACAGGAAAAATTGCTTCTATCCGGAACATGGCTAAAATTATTTGTCGTTGTTTGCTCTTACAATTTTTTTGTAATATCAAATAAATGTTTGCTCAAAAATTACTAAAATATTTGATTTTTTGTGTTCACACTATGTTCACATTATTTGCTCAAAATCAGCTGTTATTTTATTTGATACTCAAAAATATTTTGTGTTCAGACTACGTTAATGAAATATTTGATGTTTGCTTTCAAATATTTCATCAGTTTGAACGTACCTTTACAAATACATTTAAAACAAAAACAAAGTTTTTAGAATTTGTTTTTGTTTTAAATGTAGTTGTTCGAAAGAAGGAATTCTTTCGCACATTGGAAATAGGTTATAATATTCCTTTTTTAATATTTTTTATGTCCAGAAATAATGATGCAATATTGTGTATTCTAGTACAAAAGTGTGCAGCCCCAAACGCATCAAGCAGATGCAAAACTTCATTGTTTTAAAAATTTACTGTTTAAATAATCGTGTATTTTGTATAAGCAAAATTAATGTAAAAATCTGAATTTCTAAAAATAAAAAAATCATCATTTGAAAAAAAAATCTTTAATCAACAAAAGAAAAGTTTTAGGCACCATATCGGTGTAGCCACCATTTTTTTTAATATATAAGTTTGGCAACATGTTGTTATCCCTAAATGGATTAACATAGGTAATTTAATTGCAGTTTATTTCGTGGACTCGTCTATAAATGTGTCATACTACCGTAGTCCCATATTTTGAATATATCTTTGTTTATTTAGGTATACGATGAAAACGCATTCTTTATTTCGTTAAAATATATCATTTCACACAGCAGAAACATGAATTTTTTCCCTACATGGAAATACTTTGTTACCATAGTACTTTGCTACCGTTTCACACACGCTCTAAATATTTACCACGAGTATTTAGGTACTAATTTTACTTATAGGCTCTTAACAAGTTTAATGGTTACAAATTTTAACTTTTTCAGTATGTAATCGATGATTTGAAGGTATTTAAATGTTTCCCATGTGTATTGCTTCCGTCATAATATAAGGAAGGACTAGTAAATTTAACATCTCCATCCTGTCTTTATAACATAGGTTATTCTCCGCAAACCAAAAACCATAAATATAAATAAATTTTTCATTTTCATTGCTTTATTTTGTAAAAATATTTTTGCAGACCTTTTTAAGAATTTTACAAACTTCTTAAAGGTAGACTTCCAAAGCCTGAATATTTTTCATAATTTGTAATAATTATTTGTTGTAATAATAAACAAAATTAGATTTTTCATCGGAAACAATTTAATAATATGTCAAATAATACAATTTTAATAAAATGTATTGAAAATCAAGTTTTCATACATTTTTAAACAAAAAATAAATAAAATTCCAAGAAATTACGTGCACACACATCAAACTGGCTGCAAATTTTTATGAAAATCAAAAGCATTTTGATTATGTCGCCATGTCGCTTTAGTAAACTTATAATATCTTTTATAAACAAAGCAGTTAATTTTTTATAGAAAAATGATTTCTTATATTCCTACAATTGTTTAAATTTAGACAATAACAGCATTTGAACTTCGGTGCAAATCGATATACTTTCATCTGTACAACAATAAAACACATATTATTGCCCTACAATTAAAAATCGGTCACATTTGCGTTTACATAGGTTTTTTGCACATAAATGGTATGCAAACATACCATTTTATTACTTAAATGAGTTTTCAACGAGAAAAACAAGACTTCTTTTAGTTTTTTATATTTTTTATATATTTTATATATGTAGATGAGAATTAAAAGTTCTCTGAGAGTAAAAACAAAGACTATAATTTACTCTCACAAGTGGATTTAGCGGCTAAATCCACCAGAAAAATTAATATAGACAGAAAAATGTATGAACTTTGTATGGCAGTGCAATATCTTTATAAATCTATAGTCTTTGGTAATGCACTTTTGGCAAACTAATGTTTTGACGAAACTGTACACACAGGGTATGTTTCTTAGTGGGTATACACAGGGTGTATAGATTATGGAGTGTGCTAAAAAACACAAGGGATTGCCGGGTTCCCGGGTACCGGATCCGGCTCGAAGGACCAAGATGAAGGGGTGAGGGAGAAGTAAGCAGATAAGAGTATAAAAAACGGAAGACTTACCTAAATGCTGGTGATGCTTCAAGCAAGGGGGTGTCCAGAGGCAAAAACTGGTGCACCGATATACTAGGTCGGTGTTCGTCACTTTATAAGTGCTCGGTTTGCACTTGTTCGCGCACCCGTACGCCAAAAGCAAAGCTAGAAATTTCCTATGCGTGACCAAGTATCACTAAAGATTTAAATTTTTAATCCGACACTGATACTAAAACACAATCAATTAATAAGGCAACAACAAATTATGCAATTTCCACTCTTTTATTCTTGGGGCCCTTAATTTACTATCAGTGTTTTGTGGTTTTTTTAAGAACAATGATAAGCAAAAAATTTATGTAGGTTTTTCTTTTTTTATTTAAATTTGATTGCTATGTTATAGGTTTTTTAAAATAATTTCACAATATATTTTGCCACTAGATTCGATTAGAAAGTAGTATTGTTTTATATCCGAATGGCTAAATAGTTATTAATTTCATAGATTGGTATGAATATAATTACAATTGATACTTTGCGTTAACTTCTTAAAAAGACTTAAAAAACCTCGCGGCGCACTTGTACACACTTGACTGACCTTCTTTTACTTTTTGCTTGCACTCACCGGCAAACTCACCACTATAAAAACAAAAACCAGCGAGTCGTTGGTTTTGGTCAGTGTTGCCAGCGGCCTAAAAATAATGTGATTTTAATAATTTGTATTTGTTTATGTTGAATAAAATGAATCATGAATTGGATTTTTTTTAATTAGAAGGTGAAAGAAGAATTCGGGTTTTAATCAATAATAAAAGATAAAAACCCCATTTCTTAACAATTAAAGTATTTATAAGGCAAATCAAAATATTTAATTATAGGGGTATAAAATTTCAACGTTGCGGACTGATTTACTGACAGATTAAGCCTTATCGCCGTGAGTTATAAGGTTGAAATTTGAAACGGATGCTGGTCTCTCGCTGAATCGATCCACTAAAAATCGAAGAAATTGCATAATATGTAGTACGAAAATTGTGTGTGTGTGTTAGTGAACAAATTTAGTGCATTGTGACTCGCAAGAAACTACTTTCATGTGTAAATGCTGGTAAGATGAATTTTTTGGAAATTCGAACGTTTAGGGGATAAATAGCGTAAAAACGAGTAAATTCGCTAACCTCATAACTCCTAAACTAATCGTGGATTCATCCATGCGTTCCGAACAATATTTTTGTCCGAAGAATAATTTTTTTACTAAGCGTGTTCTTCAGAACTATTCACCTATTTCGGAAAATTTTCCCGGCTACTAATATGGTTTACAGATGTAAACAATTATACAAACTGGCAGCACAACTGGCAAACTACTTATTTTAAATTGTGTGATAAGAAAATGGACGAAAAAAGGAAAGTTATTTTATTATTTTTAATTATATATATTTTTTTATTTAATTATTCAGCAAAAAAAAAAAAAACAATTGTTGCACTATATGATGTGGCAGCTCGATTTGATTTTTATGTTCAAATAGAAAAAAGTGGCATCGCAGTTCATTTTGTTCTGAACAAGAAGTCATTAATTTTTCAATTGAAGCCAATAAACATAGAAATAAAAACTGGTTTACACTCGTAACTTACACTGCAGCCACACGATCAAGTTGTTCTTGATAGTCTTTTACACATACAGTTTGTCGAAATTTCCAAAAATTTAATGCTGTGACGTAGGCTGCACGCAATTTACTTTCAAGATGTCATCAAGAAAACAGCTAATAAAGACAAACGAAAATTTTTCTCACCAAAATTGTAATCAGCTGTTTTATTAACATAAATTGATACACTCACTTGAAAGAGAATTTTAAAGGCAAGTTCGCTTCAATTTTTAAAACTGTGAGTGTATTGGTAAAAAAAAGTGTGAGTGTATTAAAACTTGATAGACAAAACATGATCGTGTAACCCTCAAGTTATCCAAAAAATACATATTTGTTTCTGTTTCGAAATTCAAACATTTAAGGGGTGAAAATTGTACCTATTTTTGGTACTTTCTTAACGAAACATTTTTCTCCACTCTTTGCAATATACATACGTTCTCAATTATGGGCTTCCACTACAATAATGAATTTTTGTATATTTCAATGGAGAGAACAAATATACAAAATGGTAAAATGCGGGAAATTAAATGTCTTTATTTTACTTTTTTGTTCTACAAGTGGTACTTTTTTAATTTGCTATAATAGGTATTAGAAACATAAAATTATAGGTGCAGGTTTCAGAACCTATAACGTTGGTAACTTTTTTTTTTAAACTTAGAAACATAAACCTTGGCATTTAAATATGACCACGACAGAAAGGTAAGGAGGTAGCGGGTTAAATTATTGTTCATTATAAAATAATTTTAGATATTCTCATTATATAATTTATGGCCGTTTTATTTGGTCCAAATGCATTTCTTTGGTGTTTGTTTTATAATAAACAAGACGGTCATAAAGTAAACAATGAGAATATCTCAAATTATTTTATAATTAATAAGAATCTTGAATTTTGTAAATAATTGAATTTGCAAACAAATTTTTTAACTAATGGGGTATTATACCGCAAAAGTGTTAAGTATCGGGTATCTAGGTAACCATTATACTCACATTACTAACAACAACACTTGATGGGTTAAAAGCAAAACAAAATACATAAGGGATTTTTTTAACAAGCTCGTTATTTTATTTTGTTTCAATTTACACGTTTCATCTTTTGATGCTCAACTTGTTTTCAATTCCCTTTTGAAGATGCCATTATGTTCACACGCAGCAATCGGTTTGTTTGCTTCAAAACAACAATACTTTTATTCAAAGCGAACCAAAGGGAAAAAGAAAAGAAAAATTTTATATGCAGCCATTGTTGTGCATAAACCTACGAATGAGAACACAAAGCGTACTGCCCAAGTACAGGCATCTCCGTACCAACCCCTTTTCTTCTTGCTTACCTCTCCGTTAAACAGAAGAGTTGAGCATCAAAAGATGAAACGTGTGAATGTAGACTTAGCAATTAAAATATCGAAATATCTATCTCAAGTTAAAAAAGGTATGATTTCTTATCGCATAAATATTTTTAATAATCTTAAAACTCAACATTAACTTGTTAATTTTGCAAAATATCCTTATTAGAATTTCTTTTGGAAAAGTTTGTTTTGTAAACAAAAATCTGCGACAGCTGTTTCAAAAATTCTTGTAAGTTAAAATTTTACCAGTAACAATTTGCAAGAATTTTTTTGTCTCTCAATTTTATTCTCTCTTTTGGCGCTCTCAACTTGAAAAATTGTTGGGTTAATGAACACTTTCCCGTAACAATTGTTTCAAATTCGTAACAATTTTTAGTGTAATCTACACTTTCCAGTACATCTACTATGTTGCGACTTATCTTACCTTAATAATAAGAGTGACGGGCAATGTGTGCCCGTGCCCGTGCCCATAAAGTATATATATTCTGGCTCCTTGAGTAATTCTAAGTCGACTTGGCCATGTCCGTCTGTTGAAAACACGCTTACTTTCGAAAAACGCAAACGAAAAGAACAAACTGGGTCTCAAATTGCTTGTAGTTATCCTAAGCAGTTTGGGATTGAAATCCAGAAACATCGGTTAAGTAGGATCAGAACTATGAATCAAAATGTGGAACCACCACCCTAAAAAACTTGATCATTTTGATACAAAAACTAACATAAATGGTGGAAAGACAAGAAATTTACATTGCGAAAAACGTTGCGTCATTGGGTGTAATACAGCGTCAGTCGAACAAATTAAGTTTTTACATCATAATATAAAAACGATGGACGCCGATCTTGATGCATAATTTATATGACACTTTTTTGGCTTGAATTTATTACTTATATTTTAACCATGCATTATCTCTTTTTAGTTCTCAATATAATAATATCTGTAGTTTGTTTAGCATTTTGAATTTATTAGCTATCTACTTTTTTATATTTGAGGCAAAAATAAGAAACAAATTTAAAAATAAATAAAATTTTTTAATATTATTGAAAATTGACATTGAAAACAAAAACAAATTTGAGTTTTTTTTTATTAAATATTTTTTATTTTTCGAATTTATTCTATGAGTTATAATTGTAAATTTTTCTGAACATACAATATACTTCATTGCTATCCAACGGAAAGCTAAGGTAAAATGTAACAAGAAGATACAAGATAATAGTCTGGTAGTGTATAAAGTTATTCCTAAAAAATTTAAGGAATATAACTATTACAAAAAGCTTTATAAAATACATAACTAAAATTTAATTCATAGAATAAATTAGAAAAAATACAAAATATTGAATATAATAAAGTTGCTTATGAAAAGAAATAATTCCCAATATCTAGTTTTTTTTTTATTTTAATATTAACTTACTTCCTAATCTTTTTTCATTTACCTTTTATGGTTATTTGTAATCTTTTATCTTTCCTAAATATTTTTCTTTTCCTGCAAATGGCAACACGGACTTTTAAATTAATGTTTTTTTCCATGAACTTATTCGACATTTATTCAGTGGTTGTTTTGTTTCAGAGTTGTTAGTGTTCATATTCTCTTGTTTAAGTAAACAAGGTAACATTATCTTATTCGTCTCTTAAATTTCGTGTGTTTGTTGCTTTCATTTCGTAGTTATTCATCTTACTGAATACAAACGAAGCAAATACAAAATGTTAATGAAAGTTTCATGAACATCATTATTAAGATTCATTCAGATGTTTAATATATATGTACATATAATGTTTTTGAAGAACAGGTGAGCAATTCCAATGAAACATAATACATCTGTGGGTTGATATCAAATTTTCGTAACCCTTACACAATTTGAATCTAAATATGACATAATAATAGATTGGGATTTCGTTTTATTCATACATTTGTAAATAAAATAACCAAAATCAGTTCATGAATGACAGACTTATTTAAAAAAGAAAAACGATAAACTTGTACCATTAACAAAAAAATTTTTGGAAAATAAAGCATTAAAATGTTGACGAAAATCTTGTTTTGAAAAGTTAAAACTAAAAACTAAAAAGAAACATAGATCTGCCAAAAACTACTGAATCGTTACATAATTGTATCACCTAGAATCTACACTGTTTTTTGGGAATATTGTAATAGAAAAATCTAGGCGAATCGGCTTGATTTAGCCCAAACACTCTAAAATTGAAATATAACTAGTCGGTCCTTCAATGGCCTAAGTGATTCCTTACATTTAATTATCTCTTTCAAATAATAAATATGCTTATAAAAAAAACGGACAAATTAGGTCCATTAATGTCATATTTAGTAGCCTATACTGCTGTGCTTAGTAAAAAGGCAGTAAAGTGTAAAAATGAAAATCTGTGAAAACTGAAATTTAAATTTTGTATTTTGTTATTTATTTTTAAATACTTTTAAGATTGCTCTTACTTTGAAATAATATTTTTTTTTATATTTAACGAGTAATTAAAATAATTTATTAGCATCGAAATTAAAAAAGGTAGTAAGTTAATTTTGCTGTCTTTTTTTCTAAGTATGTATCTGTACTAAATTAACCTTTTTTTAAATATAATTTGATTAAGAAAATTTGGATTAGAGATCTATTTTTGCTTAGTTTTTTATAAAAAAGATCAATGGCCTTTGAATCACACAAATAGCTTGACAAAGACACACTTTTCGTACGCAAATAAACGACTTATACATCATTAACTTTTCGATAAATTCGAATGATAAACTTACCCCCTTTAGCTTTTATATGCCTCTTCCTCACCTTCTTGACATCAAAATTTTCACTAAAATGATAAGGAAGCGCAAACAGTTTGACAAATATTCATTATGTGTGTACGAAAATCGAACATTTTTGACTTTCCTACAAACATCCGAATTTAAAATGCAAATTTTGTACCGAAACGTTCACTCATTATTTAGTCATGAGCGAGCGTTTGCGTTTAAAAATTTTTCTGGTTATTCATTCTCATGAGAGTGAGGAATACAAAAATGTAATTCTTCACCCATGAAAAGTAAAACAAATTCATATGTGAGTTTTTCAGATATGAAAAATTTAATTTATTCATATTAAAATTCTTCACAAGAAAATCAAACAAAACATGTATATAATACACACTCAACAGGCTATTCGCGCTGTGATCGTGCAAATTGTCGAGCAACAATAAAAATACTATTGAGGAGCGTTGATAAAATATTTTTTGTTTGCTCATTCCTCATGCATGAGAAAATGCCAAGTTTTTTTTAATTCCTCACGTTCATGAGTTATTGTTCGAAAAATTACCATTCATTCATGACTGTGAACAATTTTTACAGATTTTTTATTTCTCACTCATGAGAAAATTCATGAATGCCTAAATATGAACGATCATATATGAATTTTTCTGAGCTCTGGCAAAAACGTAAAACTTTGACATGTTTGGCGTTTGTATAAATTATTTGGCACTTAACATAAAAATGTGTATGCCAAATTTACTATTCCATTGATGAAAATACATATTCCGGAAGTAAATTTATATGGGGCTAGGAGAAATATCTGATTCCATCCAAATTTTTTTTATCAATATATTTTTACGAGGTAGTAGAATAAATAATAAACCGATCTGACTCTTCAACAATAATAAAAAAATAAAAATATAATTATTTTAAAGAATTTATATATCTATTTGTGCTTGATTATTGTCCTTCTAAGAGCAGACAAATTAGGTATAATTAATTTATCATCAAGATATTTGTATGAGAAGTTCTAAAATCAACATCAAGTAAAATTGAAGTCTATGGATATTTTTAAACAAGAGTATTTATAAAAAATTTACGTAGTTTTTCCTGATGTTAAAAGTAGCTCTGAAAAATATAAGTGGTACCTTTTATTTATTAAAAGGAATATTTTTATGGACTTGTGAAACAGGATTGTTTTCAAAGTTTTTTCGATTTAAATTTTACTCGAACGAGTGAGTTTATCATTTAAGAAAAGAAACGATAAACTCACTGTTTATTGTTGTGGCTTTGTTGAAGCTTTGCTATTGTTACAAGTAAGACCTGAGTGTTTAAAATACTTATTCACTTTATAGTCTTGCTTGTATTATATTTTTAACTTTTCTAAAGTGTGATTATTTTTTTGTTTCGGCTTAAGGTCTTGTGACGATAAAATATAAATAAAAACCAATTTTTTTGAGAATTTGTTTTTGTTTTACATGTAGTTGTGCGTAAGAACGCGTTCTTTCGCATTTAGTGAAATAGGCAGTAAAACACCAATACAAGTTTCAACAAAAGATGGGCCAATTGACCGATAAACCATACCAAACCTTTCCTTCAGTGGATGTTATTTTCGCTAATGAACTTCTATTGAATTCTCCGTAGCCCAAGTTCTGCAGTTTTGCTTGTTGACAAAGCCATTTAATATAAAAAATTAAATTTAATTGTTTTATAATCAAACATTTTATAAAGAACTCAAACCTAATAAATAGATCATTTTGCTGCACCTTGCAGCTTAGGAACGTTCATAATGTTCATCGCCTTATTTAGAAAATAAAATTCCTGTAGTGGTCTTAGACGACAGGCTATTTCTTAAATATAAAAAGTACCTAATATTCTCTCAACTAAAGCGTTTGAAAATGGCAAAATAACCGGCAGGTATTTTTTAGTTTCGAACAAACTTAGGGCTTCTAATCGCAATGAAGCTCATACTTATCGAAATCTAACTGCCTGTTTTTCGTAGACGAACTTATTTCGCTTTCGTCATCTAAAAACAGCTTGTAAGTGTCCATGTTCCGCCATTCATTATCCAGCTTTTGCAAATCATATATTCAACAATGAAAACTAACTAAGGAATGTCAAATTACACCTGATCTACACCTAAAAGAATTTCTCTCGATTTATATCGAGCTTTCTCAGAGATCGCACTATACGGGTTGTTCTAGATGGGGTTTCATCAAACGAGTTCAAGATTCATTCAGGTGTACCGCAAGGCTCCGTTCTTTCTCCTACTCTATTTCTTATTTTTCTAAATGACCTCTTATGTCAAACTTCCAACCCTATCTATTCTTTTGCAGATGACAGCAAACTTTGCCGTTCGTATTCATTTGGTTACAGAGCAGGCGTGTCCGATGTTTGTGCTATGAGACAGAACATGAATGATACGCTTGGCCGTGACCTAGACATAATCTCAGAATGGGGTCGTGCGAATAGGGTCGAATTTAATGCCCGAAAGACCCAATGTTGCGTACTAACGCATAAACGCGCGACGGATCAAGGTGCCTCATCTGTATGTATGGGTGGTATATATATTGAGGAAACAGAATCTCTTGATGTTCTGGGCATGAGGATACAATGTGATGTCCGATGGACAGAACATATATTCAAGGTGTCGAAAGAAGCATTCAAGTGCCTCGGTTTTTTGAAACGGTGTAAGATATACTTCACTCCATCTGATCTCCTTACAATTTATACCAACTATATCCGACCGAGAATGGAATACAACTCTCATGTGTGGGCCGGTGCTTCAAAGTCTATTTTGGAGCTTCTCGACCGCGTGCAGGAGAGGGCGAAGGTTCTCATTGGCGACAGTAGGGTATCCAATTCTGTTGACTCCCTTGAGCACCGTCGCAATGTGGGTTGTACTTGCCTATTTTATCGGTACTACAACGGGATGTGTTCTGATGAAATTAGAGATTTGGTTCCCGAGACCCATAGCTTTGTTCGTAATACACGTTTTTCCTCAAGAGCACATCCTTTTGTGGTCGATTGGCCGGTGAATCGTACAACGCATTACAGGGAAAATTCGTTTTTTGGCCGGACAGTTCGTATGTGGAATAACCTTCCTGCTGAAGTCTTCCCTCTCACTTACAACATGAAAAAGTTCAAGTCGAATGTTCACAAACACTACTCCCTCTTTCCTCCTTCCCATAATCTATTTTCCTAGTTCCAACACAATGCATTGCATTAGTAGGGGTCATCCCCTGAGTGCTGGTCCCAACAAAAAAAAAAAAAAAAAAAAAAATTACCCACGAAGTGGCAACACTGCTTATATCACAAATAATAACAACAGCTATGGCGATGCGTTGCAAAAAGTATATGTATTACTTATACTTATGCACGGCAATATTTCACGCAACAACGTTCAGTAAACTTAAATACATGAATATTATTCAATACCCATGAATGCGTTTTGGTTATCTGTCATACCTATAAAATATCGGAACAAATCTAGTTTACCGATGCAGCTCCAAATAAAAAAAAAGTACCTAGGGTGATAGAAAATCGAAAAATAAAATAATAATAAAATTTGCGTAAACGCTTTGTTTTTGAGTTATGGACGTTATGGATTTTGCACTACAATTCTATATTTGTAACTAATTTTGCGTATTGAGCACCAACCTTTTTGTACCAACTTTAGAAACTGTAGCTATGACCGTTCCCTAGCCGTACAGAAGTCTCTTTTGCATTTGTCGATAACCCAGCTATTGTACCAAATTTTGCCAACTAATACCTTATCGTTCTCTAGATGTAAATAAATCTATTGTATGCCACGCCCACTTCTCCAATCCCGCAAAGATTCTGTCAGAAGTTGTAAATTACTAACCAAGATACTTGTACCTAATTTGGAAACTTTGGCTTTTGCCGTTCTCCAGACATACAGAAATCTATAATCTCTTTGTATGGGAGATACCACTCCCACTTTTCCAATCCCCCCCCCCCCCCCCCCCCCACACTTTGTCGGATGTTGTGTATTGATAACTTAGATTTGTTTACCTAATTTGGAAACCTTCGCTCTAACCGTTCTTTAGATGTGCAGAAATCTATATTGTCTTTCTGTTGGAAGTACCACGCCCACTTCTCCAATACTGTCCATGTTTTAGAGAGTCTGTGTATTGATAACCCAGATATGTGTACCAAATTTGGATAATCATTATGCTGATAAAAAGGCCAACGAGGAAAAAAGAAAGGCACAAACAGGAAAAACATAAAAATATACTTTGGACTTCAAGAAGAAGAATTCTTGACAAAATATATGAAAAACAGAAGTAGGGAGAAACATGTAATTCAATTAAAATAGATAATTATTCAAAAAACAAATTTCGATCTATAATTTGGTTTAAAGATTGATGTTTGGCTATTGAATGCCAGCTGCCTTCGATGCCCGCGAATGTAAAACGGCAAACCCCTCTGAAGAGATTGTGTGGTTACAATTGAAACATGTCAGGACAACCTGTCCGTGAAAATCTGGGTTCAATTCCCAGCTCAGTGAAGAATGAAAATTATCAATAAATTTTAATTCATTTCATGTTGCAAAATTCCTTTCTTCATAAAAATAATTTAATGAAAAATTAAATTTAATGAACATAAGCCTGAATAAAATATTAAAAATTTGCTTTAAAAACCATAAACAGTTCAACAAAATAACCACGATACTAATTTCTTAAATTTGTTAAATAAAAATATGCTACATTTTTACAAAAAAAAAAAAAAAAAAAATATGCTAAAAATCTGCTAAAAAAGGATTTTTAGTATAAATTTCATAAAGAATTTTATTTTTTTAAGAGAATATACTTCAAAAATAGGTTTTTTAAAAACGTAAAATATGTATGTTAAAAAAAAGTCTGATTTTGGACAAAGAAATATGCTAAAGAGCAGTTGCATATTTAAAAAAAAAAAAAATATTCCCGAACTTAATCTGCTAAATCTAGCAGAAAATATGCTAAAATAGTAACACTGCTCTTAAAGTGTACTAAAAAAATTTCTCAAGATTAGGGAAATACAAGATGAAATTTTTACACCATCCGATTAGGTGTGGAATGCCACGCCCCATAAAAATTAGTGGCTTGCAACAAATGTAGAAATTACCAAGTGGTCTTCGAAGCAATAAATTATTTTTGTATAATTATACGTATATAAAGGGTGGTTCGATTTTAAGGGCCGATGTTGCCTTTGAATAAAACACAAATTATTTAGGAAATTACTGTCATTTCTTTTTACTATGATAATATTGGTATGGTTCAATTATGTATTGAACAAAATATCGGCCAAATGGCCTCCGCGACCTCGGTGGCACACCTCCGTCCGATGGTCCAGATTTTCGATGACGCTGAGGCATAATTAGGGTTCTATGGCGTTAATGTGTCCCTTAGCTCTTGAATTGTTGCTGGCTTATCGACGTACACCCTTTCTTTCAAATAACCCCAAAGAAAGAAGTCCAACGGTGCCAAATCACATGTTTTTGGCGGCCAATTGACATCGTCACCACGTGAGATAACACGGCCATTGAATTTGTCGCTCAAAAGAGCCATTGTTTCGTTAGCTGTGCGGCATGTGTCACCGTCCTGTTGAAACCACATATCGTCCACATCCATATCTTCAAATTCGGGCCATAAAAAGTTCGTTATCATCTCACGATAGCGTATTTAATTATGGAAAAAATACGGCCCGATGATGCCGTAAAAATAATCATAGTTGGGGGTTGTGCACTAAATATTGATTTAAGTCAGCAGTGCACTATCACTAATTAAAAGTGCAAAAAAATTAGTTTGCACTCTTTTTTTACCAGCTTTAGTGACGATTGCTATTTTTTTAACTACCACTAATAAAAAATTTCTGATATTGCAAATTTTTTCACTATCACTAAACGAAGATTGAATGCAAAAATCTGCACTGAATTCAAATAGTGCAAAATTTGTACTTGCAATCAGAAAAAGCTGCATATAAACAGACTCTTACTAAAATTTTAAAAATGTAATTTTGTATGAGCATAATTTTTGATTCTTGTTATGATATGCATAAGAAAGAAAATTAAGCAACATGCCAATAATTTGCCAATAACGGAATATCTCATGGCTGTAATCATGAAAAAAACAAGTTTTTTGTTTGTAAATTTAGTGCAAAATTTTAAGTTGCACTCAAATGAGTGAAGAGCTTAAATCAAACATTTTCAATTCATCACTCAACATCAACAAAATGATTGCAATAATTTTGCACTTTCACTAAGTGTGAGTTGAAACTGCAAAATGAGTGCACTAACAAAGTTGTATTGTTATATATTAATATGAAATATAAAACAACATTTTTTAAACAGTCATAAAATAATAGCAAATACGACCAACACTACACAAAATTAACCTTCATAAAACTGAAATATTTATTATACTACATATTTATGTTAAAATAAATTTGCACGAGTTGCTTCTAAAAGGGAGTACAAGTTATAAAACTACTGCACTTTGTATCATTCGAATAAAACTGAAAAACTGCAGGGATTTAAAAACACTTTTTTTTTGGAGTAAAAATCTGCAAGACTGTTCTGCACTTAAAAAAACTGCAAAAAATTTTTAGTTTTCTTTACCAGCCAAAAGGGCGCTAAGCACAACTGAAACGAACGATCATTACCGGCAAATATCACCAGTTATAAAGTAAGGGGCTGAACTGAACATAACGAAATTTATGATTAAAAAAAACAGAACGCAATAAAATGTTTTAATCATTTTGTTGAGTTGAATAAGTACAGTTTTATTTTTGTGTTTGAGGATCACAAACTGAGAAACGTTTGCTTAATGATTTTCCAAATAGCTACCGAAAAGAACACTAAGGAACAGTATTAATTGATTATTTTCGAACACTGACCTAAAATTGCTTGAAATGCTTTCTACGGAACAGTTTGAAAGTAATTGTGCTTCTTAAATTAGAAATTGAATACTGTGCGACATCATTGGTCCATGTTTCTTTGAGAACAAAGTTGGCCAGCGGGTGCTACAGGTCGTTGAATACCAGTGAAAAAAAGTTCACAATGCCTCAAAGTATTTTTGTCCAATTTGGTTCATTTTAATATTACTCACTTTATCAGCCATGTCACAGAGTAAAATTCACTTGAGAACCGAAGAAAACATATTTCTTTATTGATATAAAGTATATTTTGATAGTTTTTTTTTTGACTTTAAGAAATAGAAAACTCTCATTCCGTTCATGAAAACAAAAATGGTTTCATTCCGCAAAGTTTTTTCGTAATTTTCTGAAGCTTCAAAATACGGAATGAATTCTGTTTCCGAAAGGAATTGTACTCTTTGACATGGCTGTATGTTTCATGCTCAAAAGCAACACGAAAATTTAGTTTGCAATACAAAATTTAATTAATGTATTAAGAAATTTTATCATTTAACAGTCTACCTTTTTTTATTTCATTAAAATCATTTTTATTTAAATCAAGACTGATTTGCAAATACAAGTAAGGAGTTGTTACTTGAAAGGGCTACACAAGCGGTTTGATAACGACAACAAGATGTTTTTGTGGATATTCAAAATTTTTGATTTTCGCACACATAAGTCCCAATTTACATTATACGATTTTTGTCGTTGCGATTATTGTCGTTTCTTCTTTGAAGTCTGTCTAGTGTTTACATTGTAAGATTTTTATCGTTACAACTTCTTGTGTATACATATATTTTTACACTCGCTTGTGTACCCCTTTTAATGCCTCTCTCCCCTCTCACCTACAAGGTAAGAATCGCAACGACAAAAATCGTATAATGTAAATTGGGACTAAGATTCGTATATTTCTTTCATCATATCATGTATCTAACCGTTTGTGCGGTTTATTTGGTCCTGAACAAACAAAATAATTTCCTAAATAAAATTAGTGTTCGAAAAAGTGAAAAAAATAACATTGAAAAATGTATTGAACAATTTTAAGTAGTTAGTTGAATTTGGACGTGAAAGGGTAAAAAAAGATTTCCATGGGGCCCTCAAACATTTAAAAGTGCCAAAAATGACACAATTATGCCACGTTTTGCATCACTGATGAATACGTATGTACCATAACTACGCGTCTCCACTTTCCATCAACTTGGTAAGAACAGTGTTTCGCACATGAATTCTACTAGTGTAAACTCTTCATGTTCATATTTCGAGCATGTGCTGCAATCGTTGGCTAAACTTATGTCCTGGAAACCAAGGTCACCATGATGGTCGCCTTACAATGTCATTGTCTGTCTACAACCAAACGCACAATAAAAGATATTTTGGTAAATCAGAACATGAACATCAACACGTACTCGCCACATTCAAGAACATGAACAAATTAATACCGTCGCTCTGCCAGCGTTATGTTCATGCCTTGTTCAAGTCGATAGCAATTGAAGACGTAGTGTAAAGCCCATGACACATAAGACATTCTGCACAGTCCGGTTTTAGAGGCCCGCATAACCGAGGTTCAGCTGTATTTTTTTTTTTTTTTTATTATTTAAATTTGAAGATCGCAATTGCCTAATGAAACCCCCTTCATATCTACAAATGGCAGACAAATATACAAAAAATATCAATTTACCGCTTATAACCTCTTTTTGGCTCATTTGTAAATAATGTATATATAGTGTTCTGCTTGTGTATACTCTTCATGTTCATATTTCGTTCATGTGCTGCAATCGTTGGCTAAACTTATCGCCTATGTGCTAGAAATCGCAAATCGCAAGAAAGTTGTGATTACGATTTGAAATCGCAAAGAAGGTGTGCTGGAGTTCGTAATCGCCTTAAATTTGGCGATTTTAAATCACAAGCCTACAGTAATGTGATCCACATGTGAACTTGTAAATTTCCTTTAAAACTTATTTTCAACATCAATAAATAGCATACAAAAAGGAAATTTAATGTTTTTCTTTTCCATTTATTTTAAAAACTCATAATCTTTTGAGAAAATTTTCATAGAAAATATAAAATTAAAAAACAACATTGTTTTAATACTGATTGTTTAACAATTTCTTTTAAATTTGCATTTTGATTGTGAGCAGCTGTTTCTATTTAACTTCGAAAAAAATATGTAAGAAATTTTAACCATTTATCAACAACATGTACTTATGGTACTTACCATTGTTCAGGAATATCTCTTGGGTTGTAATAATCCCTTAGAAGACGTTTTCTGATACGTTTGTTGAGGGATGAACTTTAATAATAAATCCTCAACTTAAACACGGTTCACTATCGGTTTTTACTTTTAAAAACAAAACAAAGACTAATTTGATATTTTTTGTATTTTAAATTATTTTATTTCAGTTTTATTTAAGTACAATTTCAATGGTTTGTTTATTGTTACAAGAGATTTTGTTCAATGTTATTTTTCAGTTAAGTTTTTATATTTTGGTTTAATTTCACAATTTATTTGCTTCTCTTTTTTGATGCGGGCGCGATGACGATCGAAACTAGAGTCAGTTTTAATTGTTTTTCAATATACAAAAAGGGTCACATATTATAAAAGAATTTTTGTACTAAATATAACGGGATATACTGAGTGCAAATGTAACAACAATTTAACTTTATAATGTTTACATATGAATATGAATATGCAGATTAAAGAAAATAAAATATAACAAGTTGTTGGTAGGCAGGGTCGTCGCTGTTGGCAGGGGTCATCTCTAAACATTCCGCCCCCCATGATATGGTGATATATTCAACTGGGCTCAAGTTCTTCAAGGGGTAAACTGAGATGAGACCATACGACCAATGCCATAAAGTTATTTGTGTTTTTCTTGGGTGACTTTTACTGGAATTATACAAAATAATTATTAGAAATGTGTATTTAATTATTAAATAACAGTACGAGTTTCGTTATGGGTCTCGTAATAATTCCATTTGTAGCTCGAATATCTGCCACCCTAATGTTGTGATCAGATCCGGAGTAGGTTTTCGTAACGCGACCCAATTTCCATTCATTGGGCGGTAAATTGTTCTCTTTGATAACGACTAGATCATTCACTTTGACATTTTCCTGTGGAAACTTCCACTTGTACCTTCTATGGAGTTCGGCAAGGTATTCTGTTTTCCATCTTTGGCAAAAGGAATTATAGATAATTTTAAGGCGTTTCCAGCGATTGGCAAGTGTCATATTTTCATTTGTTAAGTCTGGTTCTGCTGGGGTCATTAGTGGAGTACCAATTAAAAAGTGTCCTGGGGTCAATGGGGTCAAATCGTTAGGGTCATCGCTAGCAGGGCTTAGGGGTCTAGAATTCAAGCAAGATTCAATACGGGCTAAAATTGTGGATAACTCTTCAAACGTGACTTTCATATTCGGCAATAATTTTTTCAGGTGTGTTTTAAACGACTTTACGCCTGCTTCCCAAAGTCCACCCATGTGTGGAGCCCCGGGAGGAATGAATTTCCAGTTGATGTTTTGATGGCTATATTGTTGAATAAGTTGATTCTGAAGAGTCTTTTGGAATTCTAAAGGATCTTTCTTTAGAAGCTCTGCTGCTCCGACGAAGTTTTTCCCATTGTCTGAGTACATGACGGCAGGACATCCTCGGCGACCTATAAAGCGAGAAAAGGCCGCCAAAAAAGCTTGGGTTGTTAGGTCGCTTACAGCCTCTAAATGTATGGCTTTAGTGGCGAAGCAGATGAAGAGGCAGACATAACCCTTTGTTATGAGGCAGGCTCGACCCGTGAAGTTGCGTATATCAAAGGGTCCAGCGTAATCAACACCTGTAACTGTAAAAGGTCTTGATATTGTTGTGCGCTCAGGTGGCAGGGACGCCATGATCTGACTTTGAGTATGTTTTTTGAAAAGGACACATGTCTTGCAATTATTTATGACGGTTTTAACTAAGGGCTTTAGTCGAAATATCCAAAATTCTGTTCTTATGACTCGGGTCATGAGCTGATTTCCTCCATGCAAGGTAATTTTATGCACAAATTCTGTAATCATTCTGGCCAATTTTGATTCGTATGGCAACAGAATTGGACAGCGTTCATTATACGTTAATGCTGGGGACTGCGCTAAACGCCCATTGGCCCTTATGATCCCATTGCGATCGAGAAATGGCGTAAGGGTTAAGAGTTTACTTCGAGGGGAAATTGGACGCTTGTGAAGTAAAGCAGTATATTCATCAGGAAATAAAGTTTTTTGTGTCCAAATTATGATGCGATTTTTTGCAGATTGTATTTCTTCTGGTGTTGGTTCTATGGATGAGATTGTACTTCTTGGTGTGAGTCTTCCGAAACGTAAAACATAGGCTATGACTCGATAGGCACGGGGTAGAGATGAAAATCGGCTTAACGGGTCTTCAGTGTTTGTGGCTGTTAGAATTTTGATTGTCTTGGCTTCTATATTTGTATCCTGAGGAATACGTGGCGATGGCCATTGCTGTTTTGGCAATTTTAACCACGAAGGTCCACTCCACCATAGGCTATGTGATTCTAACTCACTTGGTGAACAACCTCTGCTTGCTAGGTCAGCGGGATTCATTTTTGAGTCAACATGATGCCAGTTTTGAGTCCCGACTTTTTGTATTATTTCCGACACTCGATTTCCAACAAACGTATTCCAGGTACATGGCGGTTTCTTAAGCCACGATAATACTATTGTCGAGTCAGTCCAATAGTGGGTTACTACATTTTGAAATTCATAGGTTTTTAATAGACTTGATGCCAAATTAGCTAGCAATACAGCTCCACAAAGTTCTAAGCGTGGTAGCGATAAGCTTTTGAGGGGGGCTACTCGAGTCTTCGAAACCAAAAGAGTTGTGTGTATAGATGTTTCGTCATTTTGTATTCGAATGTATAATGCAGCAGCATAAGCTTTTTCTGAAGCGTCGCTGAAGCCATGTATTTCGATGTGACTTAAGGGTGTATATTTTATCCAACGGGGTATTTTTATAATTTTAATATTGGGAAAACTGCTTACGAATCTTTTCCATTTATGTTGTGAAATTGGTTTTAAAATGTCATCCCAGTTTGTCTTATCTAACCATATTTGCTGCATGATTACTTTAGCGTCTATTATTATTGGAGCTATCCATCCACATGGGTCAAACAATTTGGCAATTGTAGACAAAACTTCTCTCTTTGTATACGCCTCTTTAACTTTTATATCTGGGGCTGTGAATGTAAAGGAGTCCGATGAAATGTTCCATTTTATACCTAGAGTCTTGGTCCCGTCATTTTCGGACAGATTTAACCAGTCGAGTGGTAGTAGAGTCTCACTAGGTAAATCCTGAATGACTTGTGGCTCATTAGAGTTCCATTTCATCAGATCGAAGCCTGCTGATTTTAAGACAGAAGTTAATTCTTTTCTAGATTTGATAGCTTCTTCTATAGTATGACCTCCTGCTAAGACATCATCCACATACATATTTTGTTTAAGACTCGTGGACGCTAAGGGATGAGTCATTTGCACCTCTTCAGCTAATTGAAGAAGCGTCCTGATGGCTAAAAATGGGGCGCAATTAACTCCAAATGTGACGGTGAGAAGCTCGTAATCTTCTATCGGGTCATTTTTGGATTTTCTGAATAAGATTCTTTGAAATTTTGTTTGAGTTGGGTCGATCAGTATTTGACGATACATTTTTGTAATGTCGGCGTTGAATACAAAGCGGAAAAATCTCCATTTGGCTATCAGAAGAACAAGATCTTGCTGAAGAATGGGTCCTGGATATAAAATGTCATTAAGACTATTCTTATTTGACGTTGGGCTAGAGGCATTGAAAACCACTCTGAGTTTAGTGGTCAATCGGTCAGGTTTTATTATTGCGTGATGCGGCAGATAATAATTGGGGGCTTTGTTTATATCCGGGGGTGCGATTTTTCTCATGTGGCCTAACTCAAGATATTCCAAAATGACATTGTCATATAATTGCTTTATTTCGGGTTTCTGGCTGAGCATGCGTTCCATTCGTAGGTACTGAGCCATAGCAATATTGCGAGAAGAGCCTATTTCTTCTGTTTTTTTGAAGGGCAGGGTAACTATATACCTTCCCGAGTCGTTTCTACGTGTTGTTTTCTTGAAATTGTGTTCCACAATGGTGTCCTCGTCTGACTTCAAAATCTGTTTTGGGGTTTCCTCCACCTCCCAAAAGCGTGTGAGGATTTGGTCAAGGGACGATGTATTTAATAAAGAAATTGTTGTTCTGGGTTGAGTAGTTTTTGGTGTTGGTCCCCCCACAATCCAGCCAAATACTGTTTTTTGTGCCAAAAGGGATCCTATAGACCGCATCGGTGTGTCCATGCAATAAATCGAGGGGCCTACGTCAAGGCCTATTAGCATGTCGATGGGTCTACTTTGATTGAAATGAGGGTCTGCAAGTTGCAATTTTGCAGTCTCACTGAGCTTTTGCATGTCTAGCGTTTGAGGTGGTAAATTAGAGGGAAGGGTCTTGAGAACTGGGGCCCAAACTTCTAACTTAAACGATGTGTCCACCCGTGAGCAAAGGTTAAGCAAACATGCTTTAGTTGAAGTTTCAGAAACTGTTTGACTCAAACCAGAAACGTGAACTATGTTTCTTTTTGTGGGTAATTTTAATCGGTTTTTTAGTTTGTCCGATATAAAGGTTGATTGGGATCCAGGGTCGATGATAGCTCTCGCCTGGTATCTTTGACCTCTAGTTTCTATTTCGACAATAGCAGTGAAAAGCAAGGTTTCTCGGTCGGTTTGATTTGTCGATGTTTGTATGTTTTCGCGCAGGGTCAGGGAAGTAAAGTTAGGAATACTTGATCTTGAAGTGGACTGTATGTATTGGGCTTGAGCTGCGGCACTTGTGCTTGGTGGCTCGTTAGCGTTATTTTGTGGCATGTTTGTAGGCTGGGTCACCGTTGCCTTGTGCAACAAAGTGTTGTGTTTTTGTTTACACAGCCTACAACTGTATTTACTGGGGCACTCCCTGACACTATGATTGATCGACAGACAGTTGTAACATGAATTTGTGACTCTTACGATATGAATTCGATCACTTACATTTTTTTCTAAAAATGTGGGGCATGATCGTAGGGTGTGTGACTCGCTACAATGTTGGCACGTTATGGGGTTATTATTAGAGCTTCTGACGGGTTTACTTTTGTTCTGATTGTGAATTTCAGATTTCGCAATATTCGTTTGAAATGAATTAATGTTCCGTCTATTTTGGTTGGTTTTTGCGACTTCTGACTTGGGCGGTATGGATTTGTCCTTTGATGATTTGATATTGCCTACTGATTCTAGGGTCTTAAATTTGTGGGTAAAAAATTTGTCGAATTCTTGCCATTTGGGTACTTCGACACAATCTTCACGAGAATTTTCAAATTCTTGAACAAGGGCCCTGGGAAGTTTTTGAGAGCAAATGTAGATTAAAAAGGACTCCCATGTTGAAGTGTCAATTCCTAGTGTGCCTAATGTATGCCTACAATCATTTATTGTCCTTTGTAATTTTTTTATTGAGGCTCCAGAGTCCATAGAGGCATGAGGCAGATCCAAAATAATTTTATATTGCTCATTAACCTGCATCCATTTATTTTCGTACCGGTCAACTAAATTTTTCCAAGCCATGATAAACCCATCGTTTGTTAAAGGGACATGCGAAATTGCGTCTCTGGCTTCTCCCCCGGTTTTTTGGGTCAGATAAAAAAGCCTTTCAACATTGCTAATTTTTGGATTTCTAACGTATATGGCTGTGAACAAGTCACGAAAACTAGGCCATAATTTATAATCCCCAAAAAAGGTGTCGGTGTCGCAAGGAGGGAGTCTTATCGATGAAACCTCACTTTCTAAAGGAATATTTGACTGGCGTTCAACTTTTTCCACGGTTGTGTCCGAAAGCGCTTGGATTTCAGCGTTGATTGACGAAAGACAATTTTTATAAGCCATTAGGGCAGTTTGGTATCGCTCCCGTAATTTTTTCCTGTCAATTGGTTTATCATCATCTTGATCTACGTCCCTACATTCTTCATATGACCTTTTTACCTGGGTCCATATGGAGTCTAATTCTACTCGAATTATTTCTAACGCGTGTACATTATCTTCAGCTCGCGCTTCTGCTTGAATCTTTTCGAAGTCGACTAAATCGTTTGTGCAATTGACGAATTTTTTTCAGGGACATGTTTGTAGATTGAAAAAGTGTCAGAATAATAATAAATTGAGTCAACAAAATTGCCTGCTAGCGATAAAACAAATTGTGTCTTAAAAATTTCGAGTCAAATGTTGTATTAATTTCCCCGGTTAATTTTTCCAAAATAGACGTAATGGTAACTCGGTTTTTATTTATTTAGATAGTGACGTCACGGTTATTTTCTCTTAAAAATTGCAGCGGCAAAAATTAAAGAGTAACACAACAAGCAAGAATATTTACTTCTTGTTGTATTGTATACTTTGACTTACTTGTTGTGTTGTTGTTGTTGTAATTGCAGTTTGTTTCTTTGTTGTCCCTGCTCCAACTTCTCTGCTGCTGAGCTTTGATCTGCCGGTGGTGGTTTACCGTTAGTAATTTTAATTTTTGTAATTTTTGTTGACTGTTCTTTTTTTTCAAAAAAATTTGTTCTTTTAAATTGTTGTTGTTTAGAGTCACAAAACTTTTTAAAAATTTTTAAATACACACAATGTTTTTGTTGTTTTAAAATTTAGAGTCACAAACACAATTTTTTGTAAAATAAAATTTACACACACGGTAGGTAATTGTCGTTTTATTTTTTGTAAAATTTATCCGGTTCGTTTGGACCAAATGTTGAGTGATGAACTTTAATAATAAATCCTCAACTTAAACACGGTTCACTATCGGTTTTTACTTTTAAAAACAAAACAAAGACTAATTTGATATTTTTTGTATTTTAAATTATTTTATTTCAGTTTTATTTAAGTACAATTTCAATGGTTTGTTTATTGTTACAAGAGATTTTGTTCAATGTTATTTTTCAGTTAAGTTTTTATATTTTGGTTTAATTTCACAATTTATTTGCTTCTCTTTTTTGATGCGGGCGCGATGACGATCGAAACTAGAGTCAGTTTTAATTGTTTTTCAATATACAAAAAGGGTCACATATTATAAAAGAATTTTTGTACTAAATATAACGGGATATACTGAGTGCAAATGTAACAACAATTTAACTTTATAATGTTTACATATGAATATGAATATGCAGATTAAAGAAAATAAAATATAACAAGTTGTTGGTAGGCAGGGTCGTCGCTGTTGGCAGGGGTCATCTCTAAACAACGTTCTTTTTTAAAATACAGTTTTTTTAATGAAATAACACTTAATATAAAAGCTGCCGGCATTTTTCATGCAAATAATTATTTTTTTTTGTTCAAATTTGACAGCTAAAACATATGTTTTATTTTTCGACCACTACTTCGAAAAAAAACAAAACACGTGAACTATAGCACATGCTTAAATAAAATTGGCGATTTTCAGATCGCATGTGATTTTCAAATCATGCGATTTTCAGCACATGGCCGTATGTCTTGGAAACCATGTTCGCCATGATGGTCGCCTTACAATGTCATTGTCTGTCTACAACCAAATGCACAATAAAAAATATTGTAGGAAATCAGAACATGAACATCAACACGTATTCGCCACATACAAGAACATGAACAAATTAATACCGTCGCTCTGCCGGCGTTATGTTCATGCCTTGTTCAAGTCGATAGCGCTTGAAGACGTAGTGTAAAGCCCATGACACATTAGACATTCTGCACAGTCCGGTTTTAGAGGCCCGCATAACCGAGGTTCAGCTGTATTTTTTTTTTTTTTTTATTATTTAAATTTGAAGATCGCAATTGCCTAATGAAACCCCCTTCATATCTACAAATGGCAGACAAATATACAAAAAGCAAAGATGAATAAAGCAAAATAAACATTAACCACTGGTTTATGATTTTTATGGAGAAGCATGTTATAACCAGATATAAAACTTGTTTATCTCAATTTACCGCTTATAACCTCTTTTTGGCTCATTTGTAAATAATGTATATATAGTGTTCTGCTTGTGTATACTCTTCATGTTCATATTTCGTTCATGTGCTGCAATCGTTGGCTAAACTTATCGCCTATGTGCTAGAAATCGCAAATCGCAAGAAAGTTGTGATTACGATTTGAAATCGCAAAGAAGGTGTGCTGGAGTTCGTAATCGCCTTAAATTTGGCGATTTTAAATCACAAGCCTACAGTAATGTGATCCACATGTGAACTTGTAAATTTCCTTTAAAACTTATTTTCAACATCAATAAATAGCATACAAAAAGGAAATTTAATGTTTTTCTTTTCCATTTATTTTAAAAACTCATAATCTTTTGAGAAAATTTTCATAGAAAATATAAAATTAAAAAACAACATTGTTTTAATACTGATTGTTTAACAATTTCTTTTAAATTTGCATTTTGATTGTGAGCAGCTGTTTCTATTTAACTTCGAAAAAAATATGTAAGAAATTTTAACCATTTATCAACAACATGTACTTATGGTACTTACCATTGTTCAGGAATATCTCTTGGGTTGTAATAATCCCTTAGAAGACGTTTTCTGATACGTTCTTTTTTAAAATACAGTTTTTTTAATGAAATAACACTTAATATAAAAGCTGCCGGCATTTTTCATGCAAATAATTATTTTTTTTGTTCAAATTTGACAGCTAAAACATATGTTTTATTTTTCGACCACTACTTCGAAAAAAAACAAAACACGTGAACTATAGCACATGCTTAAATAAAATTGGCGATTTTCAGATCGCATGTGATTTTCAAATCATGCGATTTTCAGCACATGGCCGTATGTCTTGGAAACCATGTTCGCCATGATGGTCGCCTTACAATGTCATTGTCTGTCTACAACCAAATGCACAATAAAAAATATTGTAGTAAATCAGAACATGAACATCAACACGTATTCGCCACATACAAGAACATGAACAAATTAATACCGTCGCTCTGCCGGCGTTATGTTCATGCCTTGTTCAAGTCGATAGCGCTTGAAGACGTAGTGTAAAGCCCATGACACATTAGACATTCTGCACAATCCGGTTTTAGAGGCCCGCATAACCGAGGTTCAGCTGTATTTTTTTTTTATTATTTAAATTTGAAGATCGCAATTGCCTAATGAAACCCCCTTCATATCTACAAATGGCAGACAAATATACAAAAAGCAAAGATGAATAAAGCAAAATAAACATTAACCACTGGTTTATGATTTTTATGGAGAGGCATGTTATAACCAGATAAAAAACTTGTTTATCTCAATTTACCGCTTATAACCTGTTTTTGGCTCATTTGTAAATAATGTATATATAGTGTTCTGCTTGTGTAGACTCTTCATGTTCATATTTCGTTCATGCAATCGTTGGCTAAACTTATGTCTTGGAAACCATGTTCGCCATAATGGTCGCCTTACAATGTCATTGTCTGTCTACAACCAAACGCATAATAAACAAGTTAGAGTGCTATATTCGGCTGTGCCGAATCTTTGATACCCTCCACCGACCGGAGTGAGCTCTATATGATAAATACATATATATTATTAACTAAGCTTCACAAAACCGAACATCAGCATTAAAATTGGTTGCGGTTTAGACCTGAATTAAATTATTGACCGACAATAAGAAAATTTAATGCGTTTCTTGTTAGAACTTTAAACTGACTTGAGTAAAATATCAGGATTCGTAAAAGTTTTAGCCGATTAAAATAATTTTTAGGAGAGTAATTTGTATTGAACCTATGGTAAATTATGGCCCAATCATCCCAATATTCTGAAGACTGATTTCTAGTATTACAAAAAATAAATTAGAATAACTTTCAATACAGCAGTGTAATTAGTTTTAGCGTTAACAGAAAATTTCACAAATTTGCATGATATTTTTTCTGGCCATATGAATTTAAGTAAGACATTTTACCGCAATATCTATATCTGTGATGGTTTAAGGCGAATTTTATTATATTCCCAAAGTGGGCTTTATTTGGTTTTAGGCGCAATAAACTGTTTTCCAAGAGTAGGGTTTATATGGGGCCTAGGGTAAATTATGGACCAACCTTCACGAAATTTCGCAATGTGATTTCTCGTCGTATAAAACTGTGACGTACCGAATTTAAGTATGCTAGCGTTATTTATTGCGGTTTTAGGCGTACTTAACTGTTTTCCGAAAGTTGGGTTTATAGGGGGCCTAGTGTAAATTATGGACCGATCTTCAAAAAATTTTACAGTGTGATTTCTGGTCCTATAAAACTGTGACGTAAAATATTTAAGTATGCTAGCGTTTTTTATTGCGGTTTTAGGCGTACTAAACTGTTTTCCTCGAGATGGGTTTATATGGGGCCTATGGTAAATTATGAACCGATCATCACGAAATTTACCAGTATGATTTGCAGTCGTACAAACCAAATTTGAGCAAAATTGTATGGCATTCCGTGCATTATTAAACCACAAATGTTAGTTTTTGTATCAAAATTATCAATTTTTTTAGGGTGGTGGTTCCACATTTTGATTCATAGTTCTGATCCTACTGAACCGATGTTGCTGGATTTCAATCCCAAACTGCTTAGCATAACTACAAGCAATTTGAGACCAAGTTTGTTCTTTTCTTTTGCGTTTTTCAAAAGTGAGCGTGTTTTCAACAGACGGACAGACAGACGGACATGGCTAAATCGACTTAGAATTACTCAAGGAGCCAGAATATATATACTTTATGGGGTCTTAGATGTATAATAAAAAAGTTTCACACGGAATGACAAACTTAGTATACCTTCATTCACCACAGTGGTGGTGGAGGGTATAAAAATATTGTGGTAAATCAGAACATGAACATCAACACGTACTCGCCACATTCAAGAACATGAACAAATTAATACCGTCGCTCTTCCAGCGTTATGTTCATGCCTTGTTCAAGTCGATAGCAATTGAAGACGTAGTGTAAAGCCCATGACACATAAGACATTCTGCACAGTCCGGTTTTAGAGGCCCGCATAACCGAGGTTCAGCTGTATTTTTTTTTTTTTATTATTTAAATTTGAAGATCGCAATTGCCTAATGAAACCCCCTTCATATCTACAAATGGCAGACAAATATACAAAAAGCAAAGATGAATAAAGCAAAATAAACATTAACCACTGGTTTATGATTTTTATGGAGAAGCATGTTGTAACCAGATATAAAACTTGTTTATCTCAATTTACCGCTTATAACCTCTTTTTGGCTCATTTGTAAATAATGTATATATAGTGTTCTGCTTGTGTATACTCTTCATGTTCATATTTCGTTCATGTGCTGCAATCGTTGGCTAAACTTATCGCCTATGTGCTAGAAATCGCAAATCGCAAGAAAGTTGTGATTACGATTTGAAATCGCAAAGAAGGTGTGCTGGAGTTCGTAATCGCCTTAAATTTGGCGATTTTAAATCACAAGCCTACAGTAATGTGATCCACATGTGAACTTGTAAATTTCCTTTAAAATTTATTTTCAACATCAATAAATAGCATACAAAAAGGAAATTTAATGTTTTTCTTTTCCATTTATTTTAAAAACTCATAATCTTTTGAGAAAATTTTCATAGAAAATATAAAATTAAAAAACAACATTGTTTTAATACTGATTGTTTAACAATTTCTTTTAAATTTGCATTTTGATTGTGAGCAGCTGTTTCTATTTAACTTCGAAAAAAATATGTAAGAAATTTTAACCATTTATCAACAACATGTACTTATGGTACTTACCATTGTTCAGGAATATCTCTTGGGTTGTAATAATCCCTTAGAAGACGTTTTCTGATACGTTCTTTTTTAAAATACAGTTTTTTTAATGAAATAACACTTAATATAAAAGCTGCCGGCATTTTTCATGCAAATAATTATTTTTTTTGTTCAAATTTGACAGCTAAAACATATGTTTTATTTTTCGACCACTACTTCGAAAAAAAACAAAACACGTGAACTATAGCACATGCTTAAATAAAATTGGCGATTTTCAGATCGCATGTGATTTTCAAATCATGCGATTTTCAGCACATGGCCGTATGTCTTGGAAACCATGTTCGCCATGATGGTCGCCTTACAATGTCATTGTCTGTCTACAACCAAATGCACAATAAAAAATATTGTAGTAAATCAGAACATGAACATCAACACGTATTCGCCACATACAAGAACATGAACAAATTAATACCGTCGCTCTGCCGGCGTTATGTTCATGCCTTGTTCAAGTCGATAGCGCTTGAAGACGTAGTGTAAAGCCCATGAGACATTAGACATTCTGCACAGTCCGGTTTTAGAGGCCCGCATAACCGAGGTTCAGCTGTATTTTTTTTTTTTTATTATTTAAATTTGAAGATCGCAATTGCCTAATGAAACCCCCTTCATATCTACAAATGGCAGACAAATATACAAAAAGCAAAGATGAATAAAGCAAAATAAACATTAACCACTGGTTTATGATTTTTATGGAGAAGCATGTTATAACCAGATATAAAACTTGTTTATATCAATTTACCGCTTATAACCTCTTTTTGGCTCATTTGTAAATAATCTATTATTTAATAGTTTTTTAGAGCAATAACAACAAATTTTGGGGTAACAGTCTAACGCTTTTCAAAAGTATATAAACTGAATTTGAAACTAAAATTTAAAACAGTTCAATCTTTAAAATGAAAGTAATATCATTAATATTGGTGATTATTTGCTGTGGTTTGGCATTAGGCGCTTTAGATGATGTGGAATTATTGAAAAAGTTCGAGGCTTATATTCTACATCATGGTAAGAGTTTCAGCAGCGATAAAGACAAAGCCGCTCGTTTTATTACATATAAAAAAAACCTAAAAGAAATTAATGAACACAATAAACAAAAGCAGAACACCTATCAAATGGAAGAAAATTTTTTTACCGATATGGACTTGGATGAAATTAAAAAATCGTATATGGGTTTTATAGTAAATAAAAAGTATGTATTTATTTAAATTTAAAAATATATCATTTTCATTAAGCAAATTTTTCAGCGACAATAAAAAGAGTTCTAACGTTGCTCAGAAATCTGCACAAGCTAGAGTTATTGCAAACCTTCCCTCCTCTAAGGACTGGCGTCAAACGGGAGCCATAACTCAGGTGAAAAATCAAGGTAGTTGTGGTTCTTGTTGGGCTTTTGCTGCCACTGGGGCTTTAGAGGCCTATTACTACTTGAAAAACAAAGCATCTGTTATTTTAAGTGAACAACACTTAGTTAATTGTGGTTTGAATGGCTGTAATGGTGGTGATGCTACTACAGCTTTTTACTATGCAACACAAGTCGGCATTCCTTTAGAATCTAATTGTCCCTATGTAGGAATTAAGCAAACCTGTAGTTCCATAAAGGGAACTATTATTAAAGGCATTGATTACGAAGAACTACCTCCAGGCGATGAAGCACGGATGAAAGAGGTTGTGGCCACAAACGGACCAGTAGCAGTTGCTATCGAGGCAAATGCTAACTTTATGAATTATAAGTCAGGAGTTTATGTTGATTCTTCATGTGGTACATCGGCAAATCATGCCATGTTAGTGGTGGGTTATGGCAACGAAAATGGCCAAGCTTTTTGGTTGGTTAAGAATTCTTGGGGCACTGGATGGGGTGACAATGGATATATAAAAATGGCACGTGATAAAGGCAACCAATGTGAAATTGCTTCACATGTTTCATATCCAATATTATAAAGAAATAAATAATTTGTTTTATAACAATTCAATTTATTTTTATTAAAAAATATATTGTTTTTTAATAATAGTAAAAAATATTTGAATGTTAAATAAAAATATATATAACCTTGAATAAAAAGAAAAAAATATGTGTAAGTGTTTTTTTAAACCGCGTTGCTGGAACACTGATTTTGGTTTTGTAATCGTCGAATCTTCGAAGGTTAGTATTAGCGTAACTTTTTTATCAATTCTGTGAGCAAATATTGCAAACAATAGTGGCAACAATGACCAGCTGAGGAGAAAAGCAGAAAGTTGAGCTTTGTGACTCTTGCTCAGTGTTATTTAAAAAATTTTTTTAAAGCTAAAAATATCTTTTTTAAGTTTTGACATTTTATTTAGTTTTCCAGTTTTACTAACAATATTTTTTAGGACCTTTTTTATGATCCCAAAAATATGTGCAACATAAAATGAATTGGTACAAAAACTAAATTTTTCTATAATATCAATATGGATTCAAATTAATTTTTTTTTCTATAGACTTATAAACTGCCACAATGATTAATTAATGATTTATTGAAAAAGTATATTTGGTTTTAAGCCATAGGCAAATAGGCAGTTAAAAAATACATTGTCGAATCGACGATCATTAGTTACAACGTACGTAAAATATGGTTAGTACTCTAGGGTTAAAAACAGGTACTTTTTGAATTTTCTTTTTTTTTATTTATTTAAACCGAATGTGTCCCCAGAGTCCGTGTAAAAATTCTTATTTCAGTAATTAATGTGCTGTTTTCACAACACAAGTGATTGAATGTGTAGTAAAATTTATATGAAAAATACTCAAAAAATTAAGTGCTCTTCATATAAATTTTACATAGTTTGGGGTAAATATTGATATAAGCATTGCACTTTCACTAAATAAAACTAAGAAAATTAGTTTGCACTCTTTTTTACCAGCTTTAGAGATGATTGGTATTTTTTCACTAGCACTTAAAGAATTGATTGGTATTACAATTTTTTTCACTATCACTAGCGGTGAGGGAATGCATAAAATCTGCTCTCAATTCAAATAGTGCAAAATTTGTACTTGCAATCAAAAAAGCTGCATATAAACAGACTTTCACTAAAATTTAGAAGATGTAATTTTCTATGTGCATAGTTTTTGATCCTTGTGATGATATGCATAAGCAAAGGAAATTAAAAAACATAAAATTTTATCAATAACGGAATATCTCTTTGCTTTAATCAAGAAAACTCCAGCTTTTTGTTTCTAAAAATAGTGCAAAATTTTAAGTTGCAGTTAAATGAGCTAAGAACAAAAAAGTTGCAGTAGACCAGGGATTTCCAAAAATTTTTTGGTTGTGTAGTACTGAGTACCAGAGAGTAAAAAAATGGAGAGAATGCATTCATTTACAGCCGAAATAAAATGTAAGTAATATATTTTATAAGTTGTATAACACAAAGGTACAAAATTAAAAATTTTTTGTGTTGATAAAAAATTTGTAGCAATTCTTTACCAATTCAATGTCGCTGATTTTAAAACTGCATTTTTTTCATTTAACATACTTGTCGTATCTGCCAAAAAAGCTAAGTCTAAAATAAAATTATTGTCTTTTAAACACTGTACTAAAACTTTCTATTTTCTCAGTTTCTAGGAACTGAAGAACTTCTTTTAAATAAAGTCTATTCAGGCAATCACCGCGACTTAGCCACCGAACTTCTGTAAACATATTCAGGTCACAACAGTGATGCAAAATGTGGCACAATCGGGCCATTTGTGGCACTTTTGAATGTTTGATGGCCCTGTGGTACTTTCTAATCTATTTTGGCCCTTTCAGATCCAAATTCAACTTACTACATTTACAAATTTTTCAATGTAATTTTCTCACTGTTTCAAACTCGAATTTTATTTACAGCATTGCTTTGTTTGGTAAAAAAAACTTCATAATTGTATTGGCAAATCTATCATGTTTTAAATAAAAATTATGTATATCAAGTAAGTAGCAAAATCTCGTATTGGACAATAGCAACTAAGCGCTTGTCGAGCAAAATGTTTGCTGGTTCTTTTTATATGTGGACAATCCATCGCCATTTTTGACGTTTTATTTCATTGCACTGGTTTTGATTTGTTTTTAGCCATTAGCCAGCATCACTGATTCTATTCGGCCACTATATACGCAGGATATTTCTGGTGAAAACTTTTGGCCCTATCAAAGGTATTTCAGCCCTTTTAAATATCATTTTGGCCCAAAAATTAAAAACGCAAAATGCATCACTGGGTCACAATTCACAGCATTTTTGTTTTTCAAAAAGGTTAAAAATTTTCGGTGGGTAAGCGCTTGATGTCCGCCTCGAATTTTATTTATTATATCCTCTGCTGTCTTCATAGCTGGGGTATCATTTATGAATTTCGATGCAAGAGCGGTCTGATGAATTATGCATTGAAAATTATGAACTGCAAATTCGTGTTTTTTTTAATTGGCCTATAAGCCCATTATATTTGCCCAACATTACATTGGCTCCATCTGTGCAGACTCCAGCAAATTTGTTTATGTCTCCAATGGAAAGAAGCTTTTCTGTGACAACATCATACAACAACGTAACAGTTACATTTCCATTAAATGTTTCTAAAGTAAACATTGACTCAAAAATAGTGTATTCGCTTCGCTGTCTACGCATCGAATACAAATTACAAGTTCACACAGATCATTTATGTCAGTGCTTTCGTCTAAACAAATTGAAAAAAAATTCGCAATTAATTACTTTTTCCCTAATTGCAGATTCTACACATGTTCCTAATTGAACAGTACGACGGCCTACAGTTTGACTGGACAGGGGAAGAGACTCTATAAATTTAGTATTATAATTAAGCCTTTCCCAAATTTTTTTTAGCAAAACACCATCCCACAATGGTCTTCCTTTCTTAACAATTTCCAATATTACTAAACTTGAAATCTCCTTTTTCAATTTGGGAACTGATTTTGGTTCATAAATTTCCTCTTCTAATAACCATTTTTTCAATTTTTTTAAAAATTTTTTTTTTTTTTTATAAAACAGGTCTTCTCTTTCCTTATCATATAAATTATTTATATTATTATGAAAGCTATCGCAATGCCGTTTAATAACATATTCCGTTCCTTCCTTAAATGTTGCATAGCATATATGGCATTGGATGTTACCAAAAGCGTTTTTGACCGCACAATATTTTTTAAGTGCCATCATAAAGTTTTTTCTGTTAACCTGAAACAAAAATATGTATTAGTAGTGGTATACACAATTGTGCATAGAAATGTATTTCCCTGGTCTATTTATTCAAAAATAAAATAAATTACATGAGAATTATAACGTGAAAAAGTTATTCTAGTAAAAAGTAACGTTAAATAAATACCATAAATTAGTAAGGTTAACTCTTTGGACTCGGTCATATAATTGTAGCATAAAAAAGTAACCAATAAAAATAGTGGGAAACAATAAAGTTTCATTAATACATCAATAAAACACATCTTCTTACCCAAAAATTTTACCTGCTATCACATTTGCTTTTATGTGTATATGTTTACACATAAATTGTAGGAAAACAAGACTTTTTTTAACTTGTTTTTTAAATATTTTTACTTACTTAAGAAAAGTGTTTTCAAAGAAAGAAACCCCACCGACGCGATTGGTACAGAAACAAAAATATTTTTACAAGCACAAAATACCAACAAATTCTTGTGGCTATTTTTTTTTCTTAATAATTTCTGCATATAGGTACGTCTTTTTAACGAAAGAAAAAGGGACCCTTTTTACAGGCATCAAAGAATTTTTTTCACAAGCAAAACACATATCGTTAGCTTAAATGCAAAACAATGTAGATATTATTTGAAAATTTGAAATTTTTGTTGATTAGGATTCACGTTACATATGTATTTTTATATAATTTTAAGTTATTTACAAAATTAAAAATGACGTATCATCAAATACATATATAATTTTTTTTAGCAGAGTTTTTAATTCTTTTTATAAGAACACATTAATATTTTTAAACACCAAAACTGGGTAATCTGTTTTATAACTATTACCACGGTGTTAGTGGAATTAGTGATCAGATAATAATTTATAATAATAATTTTTAGTATTTCATAAGAAAAAATAAAAAAGTGCTGTAAAATTATAAGAACCGAATCCATATACGTATGTAAAATAAAACCTATAATAAATGTGACTATCAGCTTCTTCCACATAGGACTGTTAGACATTTTGAAATTTTTTATCTGAAATATTAAAAATTGCTTTTAAATCTCAAATAATTACCATTTTACAAAGTTCTTTGCTTTGCATGAAAACTTATGAAATGTTACATTATTCTACATTTAAGTCTTAAAATTTCAACTCTAAATAAAAATTGCACGCAAGGCATTGGATGTTACCAAAAGCATTTTTGACCGCACAATATTTTTTGAGTGTAAGCTGAAACAAAATAATATAGCATCCGCCAGACATGTACACTTGTCGAAGTCACATCGACGACTGAATTGAAGAGTATAAAAATATGTGTTAATAGTGGTGTACACAATTGTGCAAGGAAATGGAAATCCCTACAGTAGACTGATGATTGCTTTATCTTAAATCGAACTTTATTTTTTTTTTTGAGTGCAACAGTTTTTAACATCACTTTCACTCATGTTTAGAAAAGCTGCTAATCTTCAATTCATCACTCAACACCAAAAAATTATTGCAATTATTTTGCACTGTCACTAATTGTGAGTTGAAACTGCAAAATAAGTGCACTATCCCCATCTATGAAATTTTACTACACGTTCAATCACTTCTGTTGTGAAAACAGCACATAAATAAATTTTTTTTATATTTTATTCAATTTAAAAACTACTTCTTTCTAAGCAAAAAAATTAAATTTCAAAAAAACCTTTTGTTTCTGAGGAATAAATAAATCTCAAAAAAAATTTTTTTTTTGAGGAATAAATAAAGCTTAGAAAATAACCGATAAAGCTGAGTTTTTTAATAAAACTTAAAAAAATAAAAATTGTAACAATGATTGATGCCCTGATATTTAAACAAACAGATCAGTACAAATTTTTTTTAGAAAAATTTTTAACAAGTCATTACAGTCTGGAGTAAAACAACTACAAGTTTCAAATTTACTAGTTAAATAAATTTGAAACAAAAATGTTTGCTCTTTCAAACTTGCGGTTTCTTAATATGTATTTTTAAGATGTGGGCCCCGGTCAAATTTTTTTTTAAAAATGTTGTAGCCGATCAGTACAGTCTTGCCTTGTCTTGTCATCCGATATTATGTAAATACTTCCACAAAATTTAAACTCACGTTCAACAATAGTTATACAAAATGGTGTATCGAGTTTAAATTTAAATAAAATAATAATGTCTTACTTCATCTTAACTATATACGTATAATTATACAAATATAATTTAAGACACCACACCATTTATTGCTTCGAAGACCACTTGGAAATTTCTACATTTGTTGCAAACCCCTAATTTTTATGGTGCGTGGCATTCCACACCTAATCGGATGGTGTAAAAATTTCATCTTGTACTTCCCTAATCTTGAGAAATTTTTTTAGTACACTTTAAGAGCAGTGTTACTATTTTAGCATATTTTCTGCTAGATTTAGCAGATTAAGTTCGGGAATTCTTTGTCCAAAATCAGATTTTTTTTAACATATTTTACGTTTTTAAAAAACCTATTTTTGAAGCATATTCTCTAAAAAAAATAAAATTCTTTATGAAATTTATACTAAAAATCCTTTTTTAGCAGATTTTTAGCATATTTTTTTTTTTTTTTTTTGTAAAAATGTAGCATATTTTTATTTAACAAATTTAAGAAATTAGTATTGTGGTTATTTTGTTGAACTGTTTATGGTTTTTAAAGCAAATTTTTAATATTTTATTCAGGCTTATGTTCATTAAATTATTTTTATGAAGAAAGGAATTTTGCAACATGAAATGAATTAAAATTTATGGATAATTTTTCATTCTTCACTGAGCTGGGAATTGAACCCAGATTTTCACGGACAGGTTGTCCTGACATGTTTCAATTGTAACCACACAATCTCTTCAGAGGGGTTTGCCGTTTTACATTCGCGGGCATCGAAGGCAGCTGGCATTCAATAGCCAAACATCAATATTTAAACCAAATCGAAATTTGTTTTTTTGAATAATTATCTATTTTAATTGAATTACATGTTCCTCCCTACTTCTGTTTTTCATATATTTTGTCAAGAATTCTTCTTCTTGAAGTCCAAAGTACATTTTTCTGTTTTTCCTGTTTTTGTCTTTCTTTTTTTTCCTCGTTGGCCTTTTTTATCAGCATAATGATTATCCAAATTTGGTACACATATCTGGGTTATCAATACACAGACTCTCTAAAACATGGACAGCATTGGAGAAGTGGGCGTGGTACCTCCAATAGAAAGACAATATAGATTTCTGCACATCTAAAGAACGGTTAGAGCGAAGGTTTCCAAATTAGGTAAACAGTTATCAATACACAACTTCCGACAAAGTGTGTGGGGGGGGGAGATTGGAAAAGTGGGAGTGGTATCTAAGTCTTACGTATTCCATAATGCTTTGTGAGATAGAAATCTAATGAGTTTTGTTGCGACTGTCAAAAAATCTAATGTAACATTACAGTTTGTAGTCGCAATATCACACATGAACATGCTTCTGTTAAAATGCAACCCTGATCAAATAAAAAGTATTATTGTTTAGAAAAACATCAAAAAAAGATGAAGTCGTATGGGATGTCAAATTTTTTTCGTATTACTTGTGACACATTGCATTCACACTATCACACTTTGTCATATTACTTGAGTTTTTGACATGTATTAATACAAAGTATAATAGTGTAATCTAGCCTTAAATAAAACTGCAAAAAAAATAGTTTGCACTCTTTTTTACCAGCTTTAGTGATGATTGCTATTTTTTTAACTACCACTAATAAACAATTTGTGATATTGCAAATTTTTTCACTATCACTAAACGAAGATTGAATGCAAAAATCAGCACTGAATTCAAATAGTGCAAAATTTGTACTTGCAATCAGAAAAATCTGCATATAAACAGACTCTTACTAAAATTTTAAAAATGTAATTTTGTATGAGCATAATTTTTGATTCTTGTTATGATATGCATAAAAAAGAAAATTAAGCAACATGCCAATAATTTGCCAATAACGGAATATCTCATGGCTGTAATCATGAAAAAAACAAGTTTTTTGTTTGTAAATTTAGTGCAAAATTTTAAGTTGCACTCAAATGAGTGAAGAGCTTAAATCAAACATTTTCAATTCATCACTCAACATCAACAAAATGATTGCAATAATTTTGCACTTTCACTAAGTGTGAGTTGAAACTGCAAAATGAGTGCACTAACAAAGTTGTATTGTTATATATTAATATGAAATATAAAACAACATTTTTTAAACAGTCATAAAATAATAGCAAATACGACCAACACTACACAAAATTAACCTTCATAAAACTGAAATATTTATTATACTACATATTTATGTTAAAATAAATTTGCACGAGTTGCTTCTTAAAGGGAGTACAAGTTATAAAACTGCTGCACTTTGTATCATTCGAATAAAACTGAAAAACTGCAGCGATTTAAAAACACTTTTTTTTTTGGAGTAAAAATCTGCAAGACTGTTCTGCACTTTAAAAAACTGCAAAAAATTTTTAGTTTTCTTTACCAGCCAAAAGGACGCTAAGCACAACTGAAACGAACGATCATTAACGGCCACTATCACCAGTTATAATTAACTATCATTTATAACTGTCAAAAACATATTGTTAACTATAAGTTAAAGTAATAGGTTGTTTTGACTTAACTTGGTGGAATTGGCAGTAAGGGGCTGAACTGAACATAACGAAATTTATGATTAAAAAAAACAGAACGCAATAAAATGTTCTCATCATTTTGTTGAGTTGAATAAGTACAGTTTTATTTTTGTGTTTGAAGATCACAAACTGAGAAACGTTTGTTTAATGATTTTCCAAATAGCTACCGAACAGAACACTAAGGAACAGTATAAATTGATTATTTTCGAACACTGACCTAAAATTGCTTGAAGTAATCGTGCTTCTTAAATTAGAAATTGAATACTGTGCGACATCATTGGTCCATGTTTCTTTGAGAACAAAGTTGGCCAGCGGGTGCTACAGGTCGTTGAATACCAGTGAAAAAAAGTTCACAATGCCTCAAAGTATTTTTGTCCAATTTGGTTCATTTTAATATTACTCACTTTATCAGCCATGTCACAGAGTAAAATTCACTTGAGAACCGAAGAAAACATATTTCTTTATTGATATAAAGTATATTTTGATAGTTTTTTTTTTGACTTTAAGAAATAGAAAACTCTCATTCCGTTCATGAAAACAAAAATGGTTTCATTCCGCAAAGTTTTTTCGTAATTTTCTGAAGCTTCAAAATACGGAATGAATTCTGTTTCCGAAAGGAATTGTACTCTTTGACATGGCTGTATGTTTCATGCTTAAAAGCAACACGAAAATTAAGTTTGCAATACAAAATTTAATTAATGTATTAAGAAATTTTATCATTTAACAGTCTACCTTTTTTTATTTCATTAAAATAATTTTTATTTAAATCAAGACTGATTTGCAAATACAAGTAAGGAGTTGTTACTTGAAAGGGCTACACAAGCGGTTTGATAACGACAACAAGATGTTTTTGTGGATATTCAAAATTTTTGATTTTCGCACACATAAGTCCCAATTTACATTATACGATTTTTGTCGTTGCGATTATTGTCGTTTCTTCTTTGAAGTCTGTCTAGTGTTTACATTGTAAGATTTTTATCGTTACAACTTCTTGTGTATACATATATTTTTACACTCGCTTGTGTACCCCTTTTAATGCCTCTCTCCCCTCTCACCTACAAGGTAAGAATCGCAACGACAAAAATCGTATAATGTAAATTGGGACTAAGATTCGTATATTTCTTTCTTCATATCATGTATCTAACCGTTTGTGCGGTTTATTTGGTCCTGAACAAACCAAATAATTTCCTAAATAAAATTAGTGTTCGAAAAAGTGAAAAAATAACATTGAAAAATGTATTGAACAATTTTAAGTAGTTAGTTGAATTTGGACGTGAAAGGGTAAAAAAAGATTTCCATGGGGCCCTCAAACATTTAAAAGTGCCAAAAATGGCACAATTATGCCACGTTTTGCATCACTGATGAATACGTATGTACCATAACTACGCGTCTCCACTTTCCATCAACTTGGTAAGAACAGTGTCTCGCACATGAATTCTACTAGTGTAAACTCTTCATGTTCATATTTCGTGCATGTGCTGCAATCGTTGGCTAAACTTATGTCTTGGAAACCATGTTCGCCATGATGGTCGCATTACAATGTCATTGTCTGTCTACAACCAAACGCACAATAAAAGATATTTTGGTAAATCAGAACATGAACATCAACACGTACTCGCCACATTCAAGAACATGAACAAATTAATACCGTCGCTCTGCCAGCGTTATGTTCATGCCTTGTTCAAGTCGATAGCAATTGAAGACGTAGTGTAAAGCCCATGACACATAAGACATTCTGCACAGTCCGGTTTTAGAGGCCCGCATAACCGAGGTTCAGCTGTATTTTTTTTTTTTATTATTTAAATTTGAAGATCGCAATTGCCTAATGAAACCCCCTTCATATCTACAAATGGCAGACAAATATACAAAAAGCAAAGATGAATAAAGCAAAATAAACATTAACCACTGGTTTATGATTTTTATGGAGAAGCATGTTGTAACCAGATATAAAACTTGTTTATCTCAATTTACCGCTTATAACCTCTTTTTGGCTCATTTGTAAATAATGTATATATAGTGTTCTGCTTGTGTATACTCTTCATGTTCATATTTCGTTCATGTGCTGCAATCGTTGGCTAAACTTATCGCCTATGTGCTAGAAATCGCAAATCGCAAGAAAGTTGTGATTACGATTTGAAATCGCAAAGAAGGTGTGCTGGAGTTCGTAATCGCCTTAAATTTGGCGATTTTAAATCACAAGCCTACAGTAATGTGATCCACATGTGAACTTGTAAATTTCCTTTAAAACTTATTTTCAACATCAATAAATAGCATACAAAAAGGAAATTTAATGTTTTTCTTTTCCATTTATTTTAAAAACTCATAATCTTTTGAGAAAATTTTCATAGAAAATATAAAATTAAAAAACAACATTGTTTTAATACTGATTGTTTAACAATTTCTTTTAAATTTGCATTTTGATTGTGAGCAGCTGTTTCTATTTAACTTCGAAAAAAATATGTAAGAAATTTTAACCATTTATCAACAACATGTACTTATGGTACTTACCATTGTTCAGGAATATCTCTTGGGTTGTAATAATCCCTTAGAAGACGTTTTCTGATACGTTTGTTGAGGGATGAACTTTAATAATAAATCCTCAACTTAAACACGGTTCACTATCGGTTTTTACTTTTAAAAACAAAACAAAGACTAATTTGATATTTTTTGTATTTTAAATTATTTTATTTCAGTTTTATTTAAGTACAATTTCAATGGTTTGTTTATTGTTACAAGAGATTTTGTTCAATGTTATTTTTCAGTTAAGTTTTTATATTTTGGTTTAATTTCACAATTTATTTGCTTCTCTTTTTTGATGCGGGCGCGATGACGATCGAAACTAGAGTCAGTTTTAATTGTTTTTCAATATACAAAAAGGGTCACATATTATAAAAGAATTTTTGTACTAAATATAACGGGATATACTGAGTGCAAATGTAACAACAATTTAACTTTATAATGTTTACATATGAATATGAATATGCAGATTAAAGAAAATAAAATATAACAAGTTGTTGGTAGGCAGGGTCGTCGCTGTTGGCAGGGGTCATCTCTAAACATTCCGCCCCCCATGATATGGTGATATATTCAACTGGGCTCAAGTTCTTCAAGGGGTAAACTGAGATGAGACCATACGACCAATGCCATAAAGTTATTTGTGTTTTTCTTGGGTGACTTTTACTGGAATTATACAAAATAATTATTAGAAATGTGTATTTAATTATTAAATAACAGTACGAGTTTCGTTATGGGTCTCGTAATAATTCCATTTGTAGTTCGAATATCTGCCACCCTAATGTTGTGATCAGATCCGGAGTAGGTTTTCGAAACGCGACCCAATTTCCATTCATTGGGCGGTAAATTGTTCTCTTTGATAACGACTAGATCATTCACTTTGACATTTTCCTGTGGAAACTTCCACTTGTACCTTCTATGGAGTTCGGCAAGGTATTCTGTTTTCCATCTTTGGCAAAAGGAATTATAGATAATTTTAAGGCGTTTCCAGCGATTGGCAAGTGTCATATTATAATTTGTTAAGTCTGGTTCTGCTGGGGTCATTAGTGGAGTACCAATTAAAAAGTGTCCTGGGGTCAATGGGGTCAAATCGTTAGGGTCATCGCTAGCAGGGCTTAGGGGTCTAGAATTCAAGCAAGATTCAATACGGGCTAAAATTGTGGATAACTCTTCAAACGTGACTTTCATATTCGGCAATAATTTTTTCAGGTGTGTTTTAAACGACTTTACGCCTGCTTCCCAAAGTCCACCCATGTGTGGAGCCCCGGGAGGAATGAATTTCCAGTTGATGTTTTGATGGCTATATTGTTGAATAAGTTGATTCTGAAGAGTCTTTTGGAATTCTAAAGGATCTTTCTTTAGAAGCTCTGCTGCTCCGACGAAGTTTTTCCCATTGTCTGAGTACATGACGGCAGGACATCCTCGGCGACCTATAAAGCGAGAAAAGGCCGCCAAAAAAGCTTGGGTTGTTAGGTCGCTTACAGCCTCTAAATGTATGGCTTTAGTGGCGAAGCAGATGAAGAGGCAGACATAACCCTTTGTTATGAGGCAGGCTCGACCCGTGAAGTTGCGTATATCAAAGGGTCCAGCGTAATCAACACCTGTAACTGTAAAAGGTCTTGATATTGTTGTGCGCTCAGGTGGCAGGGACGCCATGATCTGACTTTGAGTATGTTTTTTGAAAAGGACACATGTCTTGCAATTATTTATGACGGTTTTAACTAAGGGCTTTAGTCGAAATATCCAAAATTCTGTTCTTATGACTCGGGTCATGAGCTGATTTCCTCCATGCAAGGTAATTTTATGCACAAATTCTGTAATCATTCTGGCCAATTTTGATTCGTATGGCAACAGAATTGGACAGCGTTCATTATACGTTAATGCTGGGGACTGCGCTAAACGCCCATTGGCCCTTATGATCCCATTGCGATCGAGAAATGGCGTAAGGGTTAAGAGTTTACTTCGAGGGGAAATTGGACGCTTGTGAAGTAAAGCAGTATATTCATCAGGAAATAAAGTTTTTTGTGTCCAAATTATGATGCGATTTTTTGCAGATTGTATTTCTTCTGGTGTTGGTTCTATGGATGAGATTGTACTTCTTGGTGTGAGTCTTCCGAAACGTAAAACATAGGCTATGACTCGATAGGCACGGGGTAGAGATGAAAATCGGCTTAACGGGTCTTCAGTGTTTGTGGCTGTTAGAATTTTGATTGTCTTGGCTTCTATATTTGTATCCTGAGGAATACGTGGCGATGGCCATTGCTGTTTTGGCAATTTTAACCACGAAGGTCCACTCCACCATAGGCTATGTGATTCTAACTCACTTGGTGAACAACCTCTGCTTGCTAGGTCAGCGGGATTCATTTTTGAGTCAACATGATGCCAGTTTTGAGTCCCGACTTTTTGTATTATTTCCGACACTCGATTTCCAACAAACGTATTCCAGGTACATGGCGGTTTCTTAAGCCACGATAATACTATTGTCGAGTCAGTCCAATAGTGGGTTACTACATTTTGAAATTCATAGGTTTTTAATAGACTTGATGCCAAATTAGCTAGCAATACAGCTCCACAAAGTTCTAAGCGTGGTAGCGATAAGCTTTTGAGGGGGGCTACTCGAGTCTTCGAAACCAAAAGAGTTGTGTGTATAGATGTTTCGTCATTTTGTATTCGAATGTATAATGCAGCAGCATAAGCTTTTTCTGAAGCGTCGCTGAAGCCATGTATTTCGATGTGACTTAAGGGTGTATATTTTATCCAACGGGGTATTTTTATAATTTTAATATTGGGAAAACTGCTTACGAATCTTTTCCATTTATGTTGTGAAATTGGTTTTAAAATGTCATCCCAGTTTGTCTTATCTAACCATATTTGCTGCATGATTACTTTAGCGTCTATTATTATTGGAGCTATCCATCCACATGGGTCAAACAATTTGGCAATTGTAGACAAAACTTCTCTCTTTGTATACGCCTCTTTAACTTTTATATCTGGGGCTGTGAATGTAAAGGAGTCCGATGAAATGTTCCATTTTATACCTAGAGTCTTGGTCCCGTCATTTTCGGACAGATTTAACCAGTCGAGTGGTAGTAGAGTCTCACTAGGTAAATCCTGAATGACTTGTGGCTCATTAGAGTTCCATTTCATCAGATCGAAGCCTGCTGATTTTAAGACAGAAGTTAATTCTTTTCTAGATTTGATAGCTTCTTCTATAGTATGACCTCCTGCTAAGACATCATCCACATACATATTTTGTTTAAGACTCGTGGACGCTAAGGGATGAGTCATTTGCACCTCTTCAGCTAATTGAAGAAGCGTCCTGATGGCTAAAAATGGGGCGCAATTAACTCCAAATGTGACGGTGAGAAGCTCGTAATCTTCTATCGGGTCATTTTTGGATTTTCTGAATAAGATTCTTTGAAATTTTGTTTGAGTTGGGTCGATCAGTATTTGACGATACATTTTTGTAATGTCGGCGTTGAATACAAAGCGGAAAAATCTCCATTTGGCTATCAGAAGAACAAGATCTTGCTGAAGAATGGGTCCTGGATATAAAATGTCATTAAGACTATTCTTATTTGACGTTGGGCTAGAGGCATTGAAAACCACTCTGAGTTTAGTGGTCAATCGGTCAGGTTTTATTATTGCGTGATGCGGCAGATAATAATTGGGGGCTTTGTTTATATCCGGGGGTGCGATTTTTCTCATGTGGCCTAACTCAAGATATTCCAAAATGACATTGTCATATAATTGCTTTATTTCGGGTTTCTGGCTGAGCATGCGTTCCATTCGTAGGTACTGAGCCATAGCAATATTGCGAGAAGAGCCTATTTCTTCTGTTTTTTTGAAGGGCAGGGTAACTATATACCTTCCCGAGTCGTTTCTACGTGTTGTTTTCTTGAAATTGTGTTCCACAATGGTGTCCTCGTCTGACTTCAAAATCTGTTTTGGGGTTTCCTCCACCTCCCAAAAGCGTGTGAGGATTTGGTCAAGGGACGATGTATTTAATAAAGAAATTGTTGTTCTGGGTTGAGTAGTTTTTGGTGTTGGTCCCCCCACAATCCAGCCAAATACTGTTTTTTGTGCCAAAAGGGATCCTATAGACCGCATCGGTGTGTCCATGCAATAAATCGAGGGGCCTACGTCAAGGCCTATTAGCATGTCGATGGGTCTACTTTGATTGAAATGAGGGTCTGCAAGTTGCAATTTTGCAGTCTCACTGAGCTTTTGCATGTCTAGCGTTTGAGGTGGTAAATTAGAGGGAAGGGTCTTGAGAACTGGGGCCCAAACTTCTAACTTAAACGATGTGTCCACCCGTGAGCAAAGGTTAAGCAAACATGCTTTAGTTGAAGTTTCAGAAACTGTTTGACTCAAACCAGAAACGTGAACTATGTTTCTTTTTGTGGGTAATTTTAATCGGTTTTTTAGTTTGTCCGATATAAAGGTTGATTGGGATCCAGGGTCGATGATAGCTCTCGCCTGGTATCTTTGACCTCTAGTTTCTATTTCGACAATAGCAGTGAAAAGCAAGGTTTCTCGGTCGGTTTGATTTGTCGATGTTTGTATGTTTTCGCGCAGGGTCAGGGAAGTAAAGTTAGGAATACTTGATCTTGAAGTGGACTGTATGTATTGGGCTTGAGCTGCGGCACTTGTGCTTGGTGGCTCGTTAGCGTTATTTTGTGGCATGTTTGTAGGCTGGGTCACCGTTGCCTTGTGCAACAAAGTGTTGTGTTTTTGTTTACACAGCCTACAACTGTATTTACTGGGGCACTCCCTGACACTATGATTGATCGACAGACAGTTGTAACATGAATTTGTGACTCTTACGATATGAATTCGATCACTTACATTTTTTTCTAAAAATGTGGGGCATGATCGTAGGGTGTGTGACTCGCTACAATGTTGGCACGTTATGGGGTTATTATTAGAGCTTCTGACGGGTTTACTTTTGTTCTGATTGTGAATTTCAGATTTCGCAATATTCGTTTGAAATGAATTAATGTTCCGTCTATTTTGGTTGGTTTTTGCGACTTCTGACTTGGGCGGTATGGATTTGTCCTTTGATGATTTGATATTGCCTACTGATTCTAGGGTCTTAAATTTGTGGGTAAAAAATTTGTCGAATTCTTGCCATTTGGGTACTTCGACACAATCTTCACGAGAATTTTCAAATTCTTGAACAAGGGCCCTGGGAAGTTTTTGAGAGCAAATGTAGATTAAAAAGGACTCCCATGTTGAAGTGTCAATTCCTAGTGTGCCTAATGTATGCCTACAATCATTTATTGTCCTTTGTAATTTTTTTATTGAGGCTCCAGAGTCCATAGAGGCATGAGGCAGATCCAAAATAATTTTATATTGCTCATTAACCTGCATCCATTTATTTTCGTACCGGTCAACTAAATTTTTCCAAGCCATGATAAACCCATCGTTTGTTAAAGGGACATGCGAAATTGCGTCTCTGGCTTCTCCCCCGGTTTTTTGGGTCAGATAAAAAAGCCTTTCAACATTGCTAATTTTTGGATTTCTAACGTATATGGCTGTGAACAAGTCACGAAAACTAGGCCATAATTTATAATCCCCAAAAAAGGTGTCGGTGTCGCAAGGAGGGAGTCTTATCGATGAAACCTCACTTTCTAAAGGAATATTTGACTGGCGTTCAACTTTTTCCACGGTTGTGTCCGAAAGCGCTTGGATTTCAGCGTTGATTGACGAAAGACAATTTTTATAAGCCATTAGGGCAGTTTGGTATCGCTCCCGTAATTTTTTCCTGTCAATTGGTTTATCATCATCTTGATCTACGTCCCTACATTCTTCATATGACCTTTTTACCTGGGTCCATATGGAGTCTAATTCTACTCGAATTATTTCTAACGCGTGTACATTATCTTCAGCTCGCGCTTCTGCTTGAATCTTTTCGAAGTCGACTAAATCGTTTGTGCAATTGACGAATTTTTTTCAGGGACATGTTTGTAGATTGAAAAAGTGTCAGAATAATAATAAATTGAGTCAACAAAATTGCCTGCTAGCGATAAAACAAATTGTGTCTTAAAAATTTCGAGTCAAATGTTGTATTAATTTCCCCGGTTAATTTTTCCAAAATAGACGTAATGGTAACTCGGTTTTTATTTATTTAGATAGTGACGTCACGGTTATTTTCTCTTAAAAATTGCAGCGGCAAAAATTAAAGAGTAACACAACAAGCAAGAATATTTACTTCTTGTTGTATTGTATACTTTGACTTACTTGTTGTGTTGTTGTTGTTGTAATTGCAGTTTGTTTCTTTGCTGTCCCTGCTCCAACTTCTCTGCTGCTGAGCTTTGATCTGCCGGTGGTGGTTTACCGTTAGTAATTTTAATTTTTGTAATTTTTGTTGACTGTTCTTTTTTTTCAAAAAAATTTGTTCTTTTAAATTGTTGTTGTTTAGAGTCACAAAACTTTTTAAAAATTTTTAAATACACACAATGTTTTTGTTGTTTTAAAATTTAGAGTCACAAACACAATTTTTTGTAAAATAAAATTTACACACACGGTAGGTAATTGTCGTTTTATTTTTTGTAAAATTTATCCGGTTCGTTTGGACCAAATGTTGAGTGATGAACTTTAATAATAAATCCTCAACTTAAACACGGTTCACTATCGGTTTTTACTTTTAAAAACAAAACAAAGACTAATTTGATATTTTTTGTATTTTAAATTATTTTATTTCAGTTTTATTTAAGTACAATTTCAATGGTTTGTTTATTGTTACAAGAGATTTTGTTCAATGTTATTTTTCAGTTAAGTTTTTATATTTTGGTTTAATTTCACAATTTATTTGCTTCTCTTTTTTGATGCGGGCGCGATGACGATCGAAACTAGAGTCAGTTTTAATTGTTTTTCAATATACAAAAAGGGTCACATATTATAAAAGAATTTTTGTACTAAATATAACGGGATATACTGAGTGCAAATGTAACAACAATTTAACTTTATAATGTTTACATATGAATATGAATATGCAGATTAAAGAAAATAAAATATAACAAGTTGTTGGTAGGCAGGGTCGTCGCTGTTGGCAGGGGTCATCTCTAAACAACGTTCTTTTTTAAAATACAGTTTTTTTAATGAAATAACACTTAATATAAAAGCTGCCGGCATTTTTCATGCAAATAATTATTTTTTTTTGTTCAAATTTGACAGCTAAAACATATGTTTTATTTTTCGACCACTACTTCGAAAAAAAACAAAACACGTGAACTATAGCACATGCTTAAATAAAATTGGCGATTTTCAGATCGCATGTGATTTTCAAATCATGCGATTTTCAGCACATGGCCGTATGTCTTGGAAACCATGTTCGCCATGATGGTCGCCTTACAATGTCATTGTCTGTCTACAACCAAATGCACAATAAAAAATATTGTAGGAAATCAGAACATGAACATCAACACGTATTCGCCACATACAAGAACATGAACAAATTAATACCGTCGCTCTGCCGGCGTTATGTTCATGCCTTGTTCAAGTCGATAGCGCTTGAAGACGTAGTGTAAAGCCCATGACACATTAGACATTCTGCACAGTCCGGTTTTAGAGGCCCGCATAACCGAGGTTCAGCTGTATTTTTTTTTTTTTTTTATTATTTAAATTTGAAGATCGCAATTGCCTAATGAAACCCCCTTCATATCTACAAATGGCAGACAAATATACAAAAAGCAAAGATGAATAAAGCAAAATAAACATTAACCACTGGTTTATGATTTTTATGGAGAAGCATGTTATAACCAGATATAAAACTTGTTTATCTCAATTTACCGCTTATAACCTCTTTTTGGCTCATTTGTAAATAATGTATATATAGTGTTCTGCTTGTGTATACTCTTCATGTTCATATTTCGTTCATGTGCTGCAATCGTTGGCTAAACTTATCGCCTATGTGCTAGAAATCGCAAATCGCAAGAAAGTTGTGATTACGATTTGAAATCGCAAAGAAGGTGTGCTGGAGTTCGTAATCGCCTTAAATTTGGCGATTTTAAATCACAAGCCTACAGTAATGTGATCCACATGTGAACTTGTAAATTTCCTTTAAAACTTATTTTCAACATCAATAAATAGCATACAAAAAGGAAATTTAATGTTTTTCTTTTCCATTTATTTTAAAAACTCATAATCTTTTGAGAAAATTTTCATAGAAAATATAAAATTAAAAAACAACATTGTTTTAATACTGATTGTTTAACAATTTCTTTTAAATTTGCATTTTGATTGTGAGCAGCTGTTTCTATTTAACTTCGAAAAAAATATGTAAGAAATTTTAACCATTTATCAACAACATGTACTTATGGTACTTACCATTGTTCAGGAATATCTCTTGGGTTGTAATAATCCCTTAGAAGACGTTTTCTGATACGTTCTTTTTTAAAATACAGTTTTTTTAATGAAATAACACTTAATATAAAAGCTGCCGGCATTTTTCATGCAAATAATTATTTTTTTTGTTCAAATTTGACAGCTAAAACATATGTTTTATTTTTCGACCACTACTTCGAAAAAAAACAAAACACGTGAACTATAGCACATGCTTAAATAAAATTGGCGATTTTCAGATCGCATGTGATTTTCAAATCATGCGATTTTCAGCACATGGCCGTATGTCTTGGAAACCATGTTCGCCATGATGGTCGCCTTACAATGTCATTGTCTGTCTACAACCAAATGCACAATAAAAAATATTGTAGTAAATCAGAACATGAACATCAACACGTATTCGCCACATACAAGAACATGAACAAATTAATACCGTCGCTCTGCCGGCGTTATGTTCATGCCTTGTTCAAGTCGATAGCGCTTGAAGACGTAGTGTAAAGCCCATGAGACATTAGACATTCTGCACAGTCCGGTTTTAGAGGCCCGCATAACCGAGGTTCAGCTGTATTTTTTTTTTTTTATTATTTAAATTTGAAGATCGCAATTGCCTAATGAAACCCCCTTCATATCTACAAATGGCAGACAAATATACAAAAAGCAAAGATGAATAAAGCAAAATAAACATTAACCACTGGTTTATGATTTTTATGGAGAAGCATGTTATAACCAGATATAAAACTTGTTTATCTCAATTTACCGCTTATAACCTCTTTTTGGCTCATTTGTAAATAATGTATATATAGTGTTCTGCTTGTGTATACTCTTCATGTTCATATTTCGTTCATGTGCTGCAATCGTTGGCTAAACTTATCGCCTATGTGCTAGAAATCGCAAATCGCAAGAAAGTTGTGATTACGATTTGAAATCGCAAAGAAGGTGTGCTGGAGTTCGTAATCGCCTTAAATTTGGCGATTTTAAATCACAAGCCTACAGTAATGTGATCCACATGTGAACTTGTAAATTTCCTTTAAAACTTATTTTCAACATCAATAAATAGCATACAAAAAGGAAATTTAATGTTTTTCTTTTCCATTTATTTTAAAAACTCATAATCTTTTGAGAAAATTTTCATAGAAAATATAAAATTAAAAAACAACATTGTTTTAATACTGATTGTTTAACAATTTCTTTTAAATTTGCATTTTGATTGTGAGCAGCTGTTTCTATTTAACTTCGAAAAAAATATGTAAGAAATTTTAACCATTTATCAACAACATGTACTTATGGTACTTACCATTGTTCAGGAATATCTCTTGGGTTGTAATAATCCCTTAGAAGACGTTTTCTGATACGTTCTTTTTTAAAATACAGTTTTTTTAATGAAATAACACTTAATATAAAAGCTGCCGGCATTTTTCATGCAAATAATTATTTTTTTTGTTCAAATTTGACAGCTAAAACATATGTTTTATTTTTCGACCACTACTTCGAAAAAAAACAAAACACGTGAACTATAGCACATGCTTAAATAAAATTGGCGATTTTCAGATCGCATGTGATTTTCAAATCATGCGATTTTCAGCACATGCCCGTATGTCTTGGAAACCATGTTCGCCTTATTTTTTATTATTTAAATTTGAAGATCGCAATTGCCTAATGAAACCCCCTTCATATCTACAAATGGCAGACAAATATACAAAAAGCAAAGATGAATAAAGCAAAATAAACATTAACCACTGGTTTATGATTTTTATGGAGAGGCATGTTATAACCAGATAAAAAACTTGTTTATCTCAATTTACCGCTTATAACCTGTTTTTGGCTCATTTGTAAATAATGTATATATAGTGTTCTGCTTGTGTAGACTCTTCATGTTCATATTTCGTTCATGCAATCGTTGGCTAAACTTATGTCTTGGAAACCATGTTCGCCATAATGGTCGCCTTACAATGTCATTGTCTGTCTACAACCAAACGCATAATAAACAAGTTAGAGTGCTATATTCGGCTGTGCCGAATCTTTGATACCCTCCACCGACCGGAGTGAGCTCTATATGATAAATACATATATATTATTAACTAAGCTTCACAAAACCGAACATCAGCATTAAAATTGGTTGCGGTTTAGACCTGAATTAAATTATTGACCGACAATAAGAAAATTTAATGCGTTTCTTGTTAGAACTTTAAACTGACTTGAGTAAAATATCAGGATTCGTAAAAGTTTTAGCCGATTAAAATAATTTTTAGGAGAGTAATTTGTATTGAACCTATGGTAAATTATGGCCCAATCATCCCAATATTCTGAAGACTGATTTCTAGTATTACAAAAAATAAATTAGAATAACTTTCAATACAGCAGTGTAATTAGTTTTAGCGTTAACAGAAAATTTCACAAATTTGCATGATATTTTTTCTGGCCATATGAATTTAAGTAAGACATTTTACCGCAATATCTATATCTGTGATGGTTTAAGGCGAATTTTATTATATTCCCAAAGTGGGCTTTATTTGGTTTTAGGCGCAATAAACTGTTTTCCAAGAGTAGGGTTTATATGGGGCCTAGGGTAAATTATGGACCAACCTTCACGAAATTTCGCAATGTGATTTCTCGTCGTATAAAACTGTGACGTACCGAATTTAAGTATGCTAGCGTTATTTATTGCGGTTTTAGGCGTACTTAACTGTTTTCCGAAAGTTGGGTTTATAGGGGGCCTAGTGTAAATTATGGACCGATCTTCAAAAAATTTTACAGTGTGATTTCTGGTCCTATAAAACTGTGACGTAAAATATTTAAGTATGCTAGCGTTTTTTATTGCGGTTTTAGGCGTACTAAACTGTTTTCCTCGAGATGGGTTTATATGGGGCCTATGGTAAATTATGAACCGATCATCACGAAATTTACCAGTATGATTTGCAGTCGTACAAACCAAATTTGAGCAAAATTGTATGGCATTCCGTGCATTATTAAACCACAAATGTTAGTTTTTGTATCAAAATTATCAATTTTTTTAGGGTGGTGGTTCCACATTTTGATTCATAGTTCTGATCCTACTGAACCGATGTTGCTGGATTTCAATCCCAAACTGCTTAGCATAACTACAAGCAATTTGAGACCAAGTTTGTTCTTTTCTTTTGCGTTTTTCAAAAGTGAGCGTGTTTTCAACAGACGGACAGACAGACGGACATGGCTAAATCGACTTAGAATTACTCAAGGAGCCAGAATATATATACTTTATGGGGTCTTAGATGTATAATAAAAAAGTTTCACACGGAATGACAAACTTAGTATACCTTCATTCACCACAGTGGTGGTGGAGGGTATAAAAATATTGTGGTAAATCAGAACATGAACATCAACACGTACTCGCCACATTCAAGAACATGAACAAATTAATACCGTCGCTCTTCCAGCGTTATGTTCATGCCTTGTTCAAGTCGATAGCAATTGAAGACGTAGTGTAAAGCCCATGACACATAAGACATTCTGCACAGTCCGGTTTTAGAGGCCCGCATAACCGAGGTTCAGCTGTATTTTTTTTTTTTTATTATTTAAATTTGAAGATCGCAATTGCCTAATGAAACCCCCTTCATATCTACAAATGGCAGACAAATATACAAAAAGCAAAGATGAATAAAGCAAAATAAACATTAACCACTGGTTTATGATTTTTATGGAGAAGCATGTTGTAACCAGATATAAAACTTGTTTATCTCAATTTACCGCTTATAACCTCTTTTTGGCTCATTTGTAAATAATGTATATATAGTGTTCTGCTTGTGTATACTCTTCATGTTCATATTTCGTTCATGTGCTGCAATCGTTGGCTAAACTTATCGCCTATGTGCTAGAAATCGCAAATCGCAAGAAAGTTGTGATTACGATTTGAAATCGCAAAGAAGGTGTGCTGGAGTTCGTAATCGCCTTAAATTTGGCGATTTTAAATCACAAGCCTACAGTAATGTGATCCACATGTGAACTTGTAAATTTCCTTTAAAATTTATTTTCAACATCAATAAATAGCATACAAAAAGGAAATTTAATGTTTTTCTTTTCCATTTATTTTAAAAACTCATAATCTTTTGAGAAAATTTTCATAGAAAATATAAAATTAAAAAACAACATTGTTTTAATACTGATTGTTTAACAATTTCTTTTAAATTTGCATTTTGATTGTGAGCAGCTGTTTCTATTTAACTTCGAAAAAAATATGTAAGAAATTTTAACCATTTATCAACAACATGTACTTATGGTACTTACCATTGTTCAGGAATATCTCTTGGGTTGTAATAATCCCTTAGAAGACGTTTTCTGATACGTTCTTTTTTAAAATACAGTTTTTTTAATGAAATAACACTTAATATAAAAGCTGCCGGCATTTTTCATGCAAATAATTATTTTTTTTGTTCAAATTTGACAGCTAAAACATATGTTTTATTTTTCGACCACTACTTCGAAAAAAAACAAAACACGTGAACTATAGCACATGCTTAAATAAAATTGGCGATTTTCAGATCGCATGTGATTTTCAAATCATGCGATTTTCAGCACATGGCCGTATGTCTTGGAAACCATGTTCGCCATGATGGTCGCCTTACAATGTCATTGTCTGTCTACAACCAAATGCACAATAAAAAATATTGTAGTAAATCAGAACATGAACATCAACACGTATTCGCCACATACAAGAACATGAACAAATTAATACCGTCGCTCTGCCGGCGTTATGTTCATGCCTTGTTCAAGTCGATAGCGCTTGAAGACGTAGTGTAAAGCCCATGACACATTAGACATTCTGCACAATCCGGTTTTAGAGGCCCGCATAACCGAGGTTCAGCTGTATTTTTTTTTTTATTATTTAAATTTGAAGATCGCAATTGCCTAATGAAACCCCCTTCATATCTACAAATGGCAGACAAATATACAAAAAGCAAAGATGAATAAAGCAAAATAAACATTAACCACTGGTTTATGATTTTTATGGAGAAGCATGTTATAACCAGATATAAAACTTGTTTATATCAATTTACCGCTTATAACCTCTTTTTGGCTCATTTGTAAATAATCTATTATTTAATAGTTTTTTAGAGCAATAACAACAAATTTTGGGGTAACAGTCTAACGCTTTTCAAAAGTATATAAACTGAATTTGAAACTAAAATTTAAAACAGTTCAATCTTTAAAATGAAAGTAATATCATTAATATTGGTGATTATTTGCTGTGGTTTGGCATTAGGCGCTTTAGATGATGTGGAATTATTGAAAAAGTTCGAGGCTTATATTCTACATCATGGTAAGAGTTTCAGCAGCGATAAAGACAAAGCCGCTCGTTTTATTACATATAAAAAAAACCTAAAAGAAATTAATGAACACAATAAACAAAAGCAGAACACCTATCAAATGGAAGAAAATTTTTTTACCGATATGGACTTGGATGAAATTAAAAAATCGTATATGGGTTTTATAGTAAATAAAAAGTATGTATTTATTTAAATTTAAAAATATATCATTTTCATTAAGCAAATTTTTCAGCGACAATAAAAAGAGTTCTAACGTTGCTCAGAAATCTGCACAAGCTAGAGTTATTGCAAACCTTCCCTCCTCTAAGGACTGGCGTCAAACGGGAGCCATAACTCAGGTGAAAAATCAAGGTAGTTGTGGTTCTTGTTGGGCTTTTGCTGCCACTGGGGCTTTAGAGGCCTATTACTACTTGAAAAACAAAGCATCTGTTATTTTAAGTGAACAACACTTAGTTAATTGTGGTTTGAATGGCTGTAATGGTGGTGATGCTACTACAGCTTTTTACTATGCAACACAAGTCGGCATTCCTTTAGAATCTAATTGTCCCTATGTAGGAATTAAGCAAACCTGTAGTTCCATAAAGGGAACTATTATTAAAGGCATTGATTACGAAGAACTACCTCCAGGCGATGAAGCACGGATGAAAGAGGTTGTGGCCACAAACGGACCAGTAGCAGTTGCTATCGAGGCAAATGCTAACTTTATGAATTATAAGTCAGGAGTTTATGTTGATTCTTCATGTGGTACATCGGCAAATCATGCCATGTTAGTGGTGGGTTATGGCAACGAAAATGGCCAAGCTTTTTGGTTGGTTAAGAATTCTTGGGGCACTGGATGGGGTGACAATGGATATATAAAAATGGCACGTGATAAAGGCAACCAATGTGAAATTGCTTCACATGTTTCATATCCAATATTATAAAGAAATAAATAATTTGTTTTATAACAATTCAATTTATTTTTATTAAAAAAATATATTGTTTTTTAATAATAGTAAAAAATATTTGAATGTTAAATAAAAATATATATAACCTTGAATAAAAAGAAAAAAATATGTGTAAGTGTTTTTTTAAACCGCGTTGCTGGAACACTGATTTTGGTTTTGTAATCGTCGAATCTTCGAAGGTTAGTATTAGCGTAACTTTTTTATCAATTCTGTGAGCAAATATTGCAAACAATAGTGGCAACAATGACCAGCTGAGGAGAAAAGCAGAAAGTTGAGCTTTGTGACTCTTGCTCAGTGTTATTTAAAAAAATTTTTTAAAGCTAAAAATATCTTTTTTAAGTTTTGACATTTTATTTAGTTTTCCAGTTTTACTAACAATATTTTTTAGGACCTTTTTTATGATCCCAAAAATATGTGCAACATAAAATGAATTGGTACAAAAACTAAATTTTTCTATAATATCAATATGGATTCAAATTAATTTTTTTTTCTATAGACTTATAAACTGCCACAATGATTAATTAATGATTTATTGAAAAAGTATATTTGGTTTTAAGCCATAGGCAAATAGGCAGTTAAAAAATACATTGTCGAATCGACGATCATTAGTTACAACGTACGTAAAATATGGTTAGTACTCTAGGGTTAAAAACAGGTACTTTTTGAATTTTCTTTTTTTTTATTTATTTAAACCGAATGTGTCCCCAGAGTCCGTGTAAAAATTCTTATTTCAGTAATTAATGTGCTGTTTTCACAACACAAGTGATTGAATGTGTAGTAAAATTTATATGAAAAATACTCAAAAAATTAAGTGCTCTTCATATAAATTTTACATAGTTTGGGGTAAATATTGATATAAGCATTGCACTTTCACTAAATAAAACTAAGAAAATTAGTTTGCACTCTTTTTTACCAGCTTTAGAGATGATTGGTATTTTTTCACTAGCACTTAAAGAATTGATTGGTATTACAATTTTTTTCACTATCACTAGCGGTGAGGGAATGCATAAAATCTGCACTCAATTCAAATAGTGCAAAATTTGTACTTGCAATCAAAAAAGCTGCATATAAACAGACTTTCACTAAAATTTAGAAGATGTAATTTTCTATGTGCATAGTTTTTGATCCTTGTGATGATATGCATAAGCAAAGGAAATTAAAAAACATAAAATTTTATCAATAACGGAATATCTCTTTGCTTTAATCAAGAAAACTCCAGCTTTTTGTTTCTAAAAATAGTGCAAAATTTTAAGTTGCAGTTAAATGAGCTAAGAACAAAAAAGTTGCAGTAGACCAGGGATTTCCAAAAATTTTTTGGTTGTGTAGTACTGAGTACCAGAGAGTAAAAAAATGGAGAGAATGCATTCATTTACAGCCGAAATAAAATGTAAGTAATATATTTTATAAGTTGTATAACACAAAGGTACAAAATTAAAAATTTTTTGTGTTGATAAAAAATTTGTAGCAATTCTTTACCAATTCAATGTCGCTGATTTTAAAACTGCATTTTTTTCATTTAACATACTTGTCGTATCTGCCAAAAAAGCTAAGTCTAAAATAAAATTATTGTCTTTTAAACACTGTACTAAAACTTTCTATTTTCTCAGTTTCTAGGAACTGAAGAACTTCTTTTAAATAAAGTCTATTCAGGCAATCACCGCGACTTAGCCACCGAACTTCTGTAAACATATTCAGGTCACAACAGTGATGCAAAATGTGGCACAATCGGGCCATTTGTGGCACTTTTGAATGTTTGATGGCCCTGTGGTACTTTCTAATCTATTTTGGCCCTTTCAGATCCAAATTCAACTTACTACATTTACAAATTTTTCAATGTAATTTTCTCACTGTTTCAAACTCGAATTTTATTTACAGCATTGCTTTGTTTGGTAAAAAAAACTTCATAATTGTATTGGCAAATCTATCATGTTTTAAATAAAAATTATGTATATCAAGTAAGTAGCAAAATCTCGTATTGGACAATAGCAACTAAGCGCTTGTCGAGCAAAATGTTTGCTGGTTCTTTTTATATGTGGACAATCCATCGCCATTTTTGACGTTTTATTTCATTGCACTGGTTTTGATTTGTTTTTAGCCATTAGCCAGCATCACTGATTCTATTCGGCCACTATATACGCAGGATATTTCTGGTGAAAACTTTTGGCCCTATCAAAGGTATTTCAGCCCTTTTAAATATCATTTTGGCCCAAAAATTAAAAACGCAAAATGCATCACTGGGTCACAATTCACAGCATTTTTGTTTTTCAAAAAGGTTAAAAATTTTCGGTGGGTAAGCGCTTGATGTCCGCCTCGAATTTTATTTATTATATCCTCTGCTGTCTTCATAGCTGGGGTATCATTTATGAATTTCGATGCAAGAGCGGTCTGATGAATTATGCAGTGAAAATTATGAACTGCAAATTCGTGTTTTTTTTAATTGGCCTATAAGATAATGGGCTTATTTGCCCAACATTACATTGGCTCCATCTGTGCAGACTCCAGCAAATTTGTTTATTTCTCCAATGGAAAGAAGCTTTTCTGTGACAACATCATACAACAACGTAACAGTTACATTTCCATTAAATGTTTCTAAAGTAAACATTGACTCAAAAATAGTGTATTCGCTTCGCTGTCTACGCATCGAATACAAATTACAAGTTCACACAGATCATTTATGTCAGTGCTTTCGTCTAAACAAATTGAAAAAAAATTCGCAATTAATTACTTTTTCCCTAATTGCAGATTCTACACATGTTCCTAATTGAACAGTACGACGGCCTACAGTTTGACTGGACAGGGGAAGAGACTCTATAAATTTAGTATTATAATTAAGCCTTTCCCAAATTTTTTTTAGCAAAACACCATCCCACAATGGTCTTCCTTTCTTAACAATTTCCAATATTACTAAACTTGAAATCTCCTTTTTCAATTTGGGAACTGATTTTGGTTCATAAATTTCCTCTTCTAATAACCATTTTTTCAATTTTTTTAAAAATTTTTTTTTTTTTTTATAAAACAGGTCTTCTCTTTCCTTATCATATAAATTATTTATATTATTATGAAAGCTATCGCAATGCCGTTTAATAACATATTCCGTTCCTTCCTTAAATGTTGCATAGCATATATGGCATTGGATGTTACCAAAAGCGTTTTTGACCGCACAATATTTTTTAAGTGCCATCATAAAGTTTTTTCTGTTAACCTGAAACAAAAATATGTATTAGTAGTGGTATACACAATTGTGCATAGAAATGTATTTCCCTGGTCTATTTATTCAAAAATAAAATAAATTACATGAGAATTATAACGTGAAAAAGTTATTCTAGTAAAAAGTAACGTTAAATAAATACCATAAATTAGTAAGGTTAACTCTTTGGACTCGGTCATATAATTGTAGCATAAAAAAGTAACCAATAAAAATAGTGGGAAACAATAAAGTTTCATTAATACATCAATAAAACACATCTTCTTACCCAAAAATTTTACCTGCTATCACATTTGCTTTTATGTGTATATGTTTACACATAAATTGTAGGAAAACAAGACTTTTTTTAACTTGTTTTTTAAATATTTTTACTTACTTAAGAAAAGTGTTTTCAAAGAAAGAAACCCCACCGACGCGATTGGTACAGAAACAAAAATATTTTTACAAGCACAAAATACCAACAAATTCTTGTGGCTATTTTTTTTTCTTAATAATTTCTGCATATAGGTACGTCTTTTTAACGAAAGAAAAAGGGACCCTTTTTACAGGCATCAAAGAATTTTTTTCACAAGCAAAACACATATCGTTAGCTTAAATGCAAAACAATGTAGATATTATTTGAAAATTTGAAATTTTTGTTGATTAGGATTCACGTTACATATGTATTTTTATATAATTTTAAGTTATTTACAAAATTAAAAATGACGTATCATCAAATACATATATAATTTTTTTTAGCAGAGTTTTTAATTCTTTTTATAAGAACACATTAATATTTTTAAACACCAAAACTGGGTAATCTGTTTTATAACTATTACCACGGTGTTAGTGGAATTAGTGATCAGATAATAATTTATAATAATAATTTTTAGTATTTCATAAGAAAAAATAAAAAAGTGCTGTAAAATTATAAGAACCGAATCCATATACGTATGTAAAATAAAACCTATAATAAATGTGACTATCAGCTTCTTCCACATAGGACTGTTAGACATTTTGAAATTTTTTATCTGAAATATTAAAAATTGCTTTTAAATCTCAAATAATTACCATTTTACAAAGTTCTTTGCTTTGCATGAAAACTTATGAAATGTTACATTATTCTACATTTAAGTCTTAAAATTTCAACTCTAAATAAAAATTGCACGCAAGGCATTGGATGTTACCAAAAGCATTTTTGACCGCACAATATTTTTTGAGTGTAAGCTGAAACAAAATAATATAGCATCCGCCAGACATGTACACTTGTCGAAGTCACATCGACGACTGAATTGAAGAGTATAAAAATATGTGTTAATAGTGGTGTACACAATTGTGCAAGGAAATGGAAATCCCTACAGTAGACTGATGATTGCTTTATCTTAAATCGAACTTTATTTTTTTTTTTGAGTGCAACAGTTTTTAACATCACTTTCACTCATGTTTAGAAAAGCTGCTAATCTTCAATTCATCACTCAACACCAAAAAATTATTGCAATTATTTTGCACTGTCACTAATTGTGAGTTGAAACTGCAAAATAAGTGCACTATCCCCATCTATGAAATTTTACTACACGTTCAATCACTTCTGTTGTGAAAACAGCACATAAATAAATTTTTTTTATATTTTATTCAATTTAAAAACTACTTCTTTCTAAGCAAAAAAATTAAATTTCAAAAAAACCTTTTGTTTCTGAGGAATAAATAAATCTCAAAAAAAATTTTTTTTTTGAGGAATAAATAAAGCTTAGAAAATAACCGATAAAGCTGAGTTTTTTAATAAAACTTAAAAAAATAAAAATTGTAACAATGATTGATGCCCTGATATTTAAACAAACAGATCAGTACAAATTTTTTTTAGAAAAATTTTTAACAAGTCATTACAGTCTGGAGTAAAACAACTACAAGTTTCAAATTTACTAGTTAAATAAATTTGAAACAAAAATGTTTGCTCTTTCAAACTTGCGGTTTCTTAATATGTATTTTTAAGATGTGGGCCCCGGTCAAATTTTTTTTTAAAAATGTTGTAGCCGATCAGTACAGTCTTGCCTTGTCTTGTCATCCGATATTATGTAAATACTTCCACAAAATTTAAACTCACGTTCAACAAGTGTTATACAAAATGGTGTATCGAGTTTAAATTTAAATAAAATAATAATGTCTTACTTCATCTTAACTATATACGTATAATTATACAAATATAATTTAAGACACCACACCATTTATTGCTTCGAAGACCACTTGGAAATTTCTACATTTGTTGCAAACCCCTAATTTTTATGGTGCGTGGCATTCCACACCTAATCGGATGGTGTAAAAATTTCATCTTGTACTTCCCTAATCTTGAGAAATTTTTTTAGTACACTTTAAGAGCAGTGTTACTATTTTAGCATATTTTCTGCTAGATTTAGCAGATTAAGTTCGGGAATTCTTTGTCCAAAATCAGATTTTTTTTAACATATTTTACGTTTTTAAAAAACCTATTTTTGAAGCATATTCTCTAAAAAAAATAAAATTCTTTATGAAATTTATACTAAAAATCCTTTTTTAGCAGATTTTTAGCATATTTTTTTTTTTTTTTTTTGTAAAAATGTAGCATATTTTTATTTAACAAATTTAAGAAATTAGTATTGTGGTTATTTTGTTGAACTGTTTATGGTTTTTAAAGCAAATTTTTAATATTTTATTCAGGCTTATGTTCATTAAATTATTTTTATGAAGAAAGGAATTTTGCAACATGAAATGAATTAAAATTTATGGATAATTTTTCATTCTTGACTGAGCTGGGAATTGAACCCAGATTTTCACGGACAGGTTGTCCTGACATGTTTCAATTGTAACCACACAATCTCTTCAGAGGGGTTTGCCGTTTTACATTCGCGGGCATCGAAGGCAGCTGGCATTCAATAGCCAAACATCAATATTTAAACCAAATCGAAATTTGTTTTTTTGAATAATTATCTATTTTAATTGAATTACATGTTCCTCCCTACTTCTGTTTTTCATATATTTTGTCAAGAATTCTTCTTCTTGAAGTCCAAAGTACATTTTTCTGTTTTTCCTGTTTTTGTCTTTCTTTTTTTTCCTCGTTGGCCTTTTTTATCAGCATAATGATTATCCAAATTTGGTACACATATCTGGGTTATCAATACACAGACTCTCTAAAACATGGACAGCATTGGAGAAGTGGGCGTGGTACCTCCAATAGAAAGACAATATAGATTTCTGCACATCTAAAGAACGGTTAGAGCGAAGGTTTCCAAATTAGGTAAACAGTTATCAATACACAACTTCCGACAAAGTGTGTGGGGGGGGGGAGATTGGAAAAGTGGGAGTGGTATCTAAGTCTTACGTATTCCATAATGCTTTGTGAGATAGAAATCTAATGAGTTTTGTTGCGACTGTCAAAAAATCTAATGTAACATTACAGTTTGTAGTCGCAATATCACACATGAACATGCTTCTGTTAAAATGCAACCCTGATCAAATAAAAAGTATTATTGTTTAGAAAAACATCAAAAAAAGATGAAGTCGTATGGGATGTCAAATTTTTTTCGTATTACTTGTGACACATTGCATTCACACTATCACACTTTGTCATATTACTTGAGTTTTTGACATGTATTAATACAAAGTATAATAGTGTAATCTAGCCTTAAATAAAACTGCAAAAAAAATAGTTTGCACTCTTTTTTACCAGCTTTAGTGATGATTGCTATTTTTTTAACTACCACTAATAAACAATTTGTGATATTGCAAATTTTTTCACTATCACTAAACGAAGATTGAATGCAAAAATCTGCACTGAATTCAAATAGTGCAAAATTTGTACTTGCAATCAGAAAAATCTGCATATAAACACTCTTACTAAAATTTTAAAAATGTAATTTTGTATGAGCATAATTTTTGATTCTTGTTATGATATGCATAAAAAAGAAAATTAAGCAACATGCCAATAATTTGCCAATAACGGAATATCTCATGGCTGTAATCATGAAAAAAACAAGTTTTTTGTTTGTAAATTTAGTGCAAAATTTTAAGTTGCACTCAAATGAGTGAAGAGCTTAAATCAAACATTTTCAATTCATCACTCAACATCAACAAAATGATTGCAATAATTTTGCACTTTCACTAAGTGTGAGTTGAAACTGCAAAATGAGTGCACTAACAAAGTTGTATTGTTATATATTAATATGAAATATAAAACAACATTTTTTAAACAGTCATAAAATAATAGCAAATACGACCAACACTACACAAAATTAACCTTCATAAAACTGAAATATTTATTATACTACATATTTATGTTAAAATAAATTTGCACGAGTTGCTTCTTAAAGGGAGTACAAGTTATAAAACTGCTGCACTTTGTATCATTCGAATAAAACTGAAAAACTGCAGCGATTTAAAAACACTTTTTTTTTTGGAGTAAAAATCTGCAAGACTGTTCTGCACTTTAAAAAACTGCAAAAAATTTTTAGTTTTCTTTACCAGCCAAAAGGACGCTAAGCACAACTGAAACGAACGATCATTAACGGCCACTATCACCAGTTATAATTAACTATCATTTATAACTGTCAAAAACATATTGTTAACTATAAGTTAAAGTAATAGGTTGTTTTGACTTAACTTGGTGGAATTGGCAGTAAGGGGCTGAACTGAACATAACGAAATTTATGATTAAAAAAAACAGAACGCAATAAAATGTTCTCATCATTTTGTTGAGTTGAATAAGTACAGTTTTATTTTTGTGTTTGAAGATCACAAACTGAGAAACGTTTGTTTAATGATTTTCCAAATAGCTACCGAACAGAACACTAAGGAACAGTATAAATTGATTATTTTCGAACACTGACCTAAAATTGCTTGAAGTAATCGTGCTTCTTAAATTAGAAATTGAATACTGTGCGACATCATTGGTCCATGTTTCTTTGAGAACAAAGTTGGCCAGCGGGTGCTACAGGTCGTTGAATACCAGTGAAAAAAAGTTCACAATGCCTCAAAGTATTTTTGTCCAATTTGGTTCATTTTAATATTACTCACTTTATCAGCCATGTCACAGAGTAAAATTCACTTGAGAACCGAAGAAAACATATTTCTTTATTGATATAAAGTATATTTTGATAGTTTTTTTTTTGACTTTAAGAAATAGAAAACTCTCATTCCGTTCATGAAAACAAAAATGGTTTCATTCCGCAAAGTTTTTTCGTAATTTTCTGAAGCTTCAAAATACGGAATGAATTCTGTTTCCGAAAGGAATTGTACTCTTTGACATGGCTGTATGTTTCATGCTCAAAAGCAACACGAAAATTTAGTTTGCAATACAAAATTTAATTAATGTATTAAGAAATTTTATCATTTAACAGTCTACCTTTTTTTATTTCATTAAAATAATTTTTATTTAAATCAAGACTGATTTGCAAATACAAGTAAGGAGTTGTTACTTGAAAGGGCTACACAAGCGGTTTGATAACGACAACAAGATGTTTTTGTGGATATTCAAAATTTTTGATTTTCGCACACATAAGTCCCAATTTACATTATACGATTTTTGTCGTTGCGATTATTGTCGTTTCTTCTTTGAAGTCTGTCTAGTGTTTACATTGTAAGATTTTTATCGTTACAACTTCTTGTGTATACATATATTTTTACACTCGCTTGTGTACCCCTTTTAATGCCTCTCTCCCCTCTCACCTACAAGGTAAGAATCGCAACGACAAAAATCGTATAATGTAAATTGGGACTAAGATTCGTATATTTCTTTCTTCATATCATGTATCTAACCGTTTGTGCGGTTTATTTGGTCCTGAACAAACCAAATAATTTCCTAAATAAAATTAGTGTTCGAAAAAGTGAAAAAATAACATTGAAAAATGTATTGAACAATTTTAAGTAGTTAGTTGAATTTGGACGTGAAAGGGTAAAAAAAGATTTCCATGGGGCCCTCAAACATTTAAAAGTGCCAAAAATGGCACAATTATGCCACGTTTTGCATCACTGATGAATACGTATGTACCATAACTACGCGTCTCCACTTTCCATCAACTTGGTAAGAACAGTGTCTCGCACATGAATTCTACTAGTGTAAACTCTTCATGTTCATATTTCGTGCATGTGCTGCAATCGTTGGCTAAACTTATGTCTTGGAAACCATGTTCGCCATGATGGTCGCATTACAATGTCATTGTCTGTCTACAACCAAACGCACAATAAAAGATATTTTGGTAAATCAGAACATGAACATCAACACGTACTCGCCACATTCAAGAACATGAACAAATTAATACCGTCGCTCTGCCAGCGTTATGTTCATGCCTTGTTCAAGTCGATAGCAATTGAAGACGTAGTGTAAAGCCCATGACACATAAGACATTCTGCACAGTCCGGTTTTAGAGGCCCGCATAACCGAGGTTCAGCTGTATTTTTTTTTTTTATTATTTAAATTTGAAGATCGCAATTGCCTAATGAAACCCCCTTCATATCTACAAATGGCAGACAAATATACAAAAAGCAAAGATGAATAAAGCAAAATAAACATTAACCACTGGTTTATGATTTTTATGGAGAAGCATGTTGTAACCAGATATAAAACTTGTTTATCTCAATTTACCGCTTATAACCTCTTTTTGGCTCATTTGTAAATAATGTATATATAGTGTTCTGCTTGTGTATACTCTTCATGTTCATATTTCGTTCATGTGCTGCAATCGTTGGCTAAACTTATCGCCTATGTGCTAGAAATCGCAAATCGCAAGAAAGTTGTGATTACGATTTGAAATCGCAAAGAAGGTGTGCTGGAGTTCGTAATCGCCTTAAATTTGGCGATTTTAAATCACAAGCCTACAGTAATGTGATCCACATGTGAACTTGTAAATTTCCTTTAAAATTTATTTTCAACATCAATAAATAGCATACAAAAAGGAAATTTAATGTTTTTCTTTTCCATTTATTTTAAAAACTCATAATCTTTTGAGAAAATTTTCATAGAAAATATAAAATTAAAAAACAACATTGTTTTAATACTGATTGTTTAACAATTTCTTTTAAATTTGCATTTTGATTGTGAGCAGCTGTTTCTATTTAACTTCGAAAAAAATATGTAAGAAATTTTAACCATTTATCAACAACATGTACTTATGGTACTTACCATTGTTCAGGAATATCTCTTGGGTTGTAATAATCCCTTAGAAGACGTTTTCTGATACGTTCTTTTTTAAAATACAGTTTTTTTAATGAAATAACACTTAATATAAAAGCTGCCGGCATTTTTCATGCAAATAATTATTTTTTTTGTTCAAATTTGACAGCTAAAACATATGTTTTATTTTTCGACCACTACTTCGAAAAAAAACAAAACACGTGAACTATAGCACATGCTTAAATAAAATTGGCGATTTTCAGATCGCATGTGATTTTCAAATCATGCGATTTTCAGCACATGGCCGTATGTCTTGGAAACCATGTTCGCCATGATGGTCGCCTTACAATGTCATTGTCTGTCTACAACCAAATGCACAATAAAAAATATTGTAGTAAATCAGAACATGAACATCAACACGTATTCGCCACATACAAGAACATGAACAAATTAATACCGTCGCTCTGCTGGCGTTATGTTCATGCCTTGTTCAAGTCGATAGCGCTTGAAGACGTAGTGTAAAGCCCATGACACATTAGACATTCTGCACAATCCGGTTTTAGAGGCCCGCATAACCGAGGTTCAGCTGTATTTTTTTTTTATTATTTAAATTTGAAGATCGCAATTGCCTAATGAAACCCCCTTCATATCTACAAATGGCAGACAAATATACAAAAAGCAAAGATGAATAAAGCAAAATAAACATTAACCACTGGTTTATGATTTTTATGGAGAGGCATGTTATAACCAGATAAAAAACTTGTTTATCTCAATTTACCGCTTATAACCTGTTTTTGGCTCATTTGTAAATAATGTATATATAGTGTTCTGCTTGTGTAGACTCTTCATGTTCATATTTCGTTCATGCAATCGTTGGCTAAACTTATGTCTTGGAAACCATGTTCGCCATAATGGTCGCCTTACAATGTCATTGTCTGTCTACAACCAAACGCATAATAAACAAGTTAGAGTGCTATATTCGGCTGTGCCGAATCTTTGATACCCTCCACCGACCGGAGTGAGCTCTATATGATAAATACATATATATTATTAACTAAGCTTCACAAAACCGAACATCAGCATTAAAATTGGTTGCGGTTTAGACCTGAATTAAATTATTGACCGACAATAAGAAAATTTAATGCGTTTCTTGTTAGAACTTTAAACTGACTTGAGTAAAATATCAGGATTCGTAAAAGTTTTAGCCGATTAAAATAATTTTTAGGAGAGTAATTTGTATTGAACCTATGGTAAATTATGGCCCAATCATCCCAATATTCTGAAGACTGATTTCTAGTATTACAAAAAATAAATTAGAATAACTTTCAATACAGCAGTGTAATTAGTTTTAGCGTTAACAGAAAATTTCACAAATTTGCATGATATTTTTTCTGGCCATATGAATTTAAGTAAGACATTTTACCGCAATATCTATATCTGTGATGGTTTAAGGCGAATTTTATTATATTCCCAAAGTGGGCTTTATTTGGTTTTAGGCGCAATAAACTGTTTTCCAAGAGTAGGGTTTATATGGGGCCTAGGGTAAATTATGGACCAACCTTCACGAAATTTCGCAATGTGATTTCTCGTCGTATAAAACTGTGACGTACCGAATTTAAGTATGCTAGCGTTATTTATTGCGGTTTTAGGCGTACTTAACTGTTTTCCGAAAGTTGGGTTTATAGGGGGCCTAGTGTAAATTATGGACCGATCTTCAAAAAATTTTACAGTGTGATTTCTGGTCCTATAAAACTGTGACGTAAAATATTTAAGTATGCTAGCGTTTTTTATTGCGGTTTTAGGCGTACTAAACTGTTTTCCTCGAGATGGGTTTATATGGGGCCTATGGTAAATTATGAACCGATCATCACGAAATTTACCAGTATGATTTGCAGTCGTACAAACCAAATTTGAGCAAAATTGTATGGCATTCCGTGCATTATTAAACCACAAATGTTAGTTTTTGTATCAAAATTATCAATTTTTTTAGGGTGGTGGTTCCACATTTTGATTCATAGTTCTGATCCTACTGAACCGATGTTGCTGGATTTCAATCCCAAACTGCTTAGCATAACTACAAGCAATTTGAGACCAAGTTTGTTCTTTTCTTTTGCGTTTTTCAAAAGTGAGCGTGTTTTCAACAGACGGACAGACAGACGGACATGGCTAAATCGACTTAGAATTACTCAAGGAGCCAGAATATATATACTTTATGGGGTCTTAGATGTATAATAAAAAAGTTTCACACGGAATGACAAACTTAGTATACCTTCATTCACCACAGTGGTGGTGGAGGGTATAAAAATATTGTGGTAAATCAGAACATGAACATCAACACGTACTCGCCACATTCAAGAACATGAACAAATTAATACCGTCGCTCTTCCAGCGTTATGTTCATGCCTTGTTCAAGTCGATAGCGCTTGAAGACGTAGTGTAAAGCCCATGACACATTAGACATTCTGCACAATCCGGTTTTAGAGGCCCGCATAACCGAGGTTCAGCTGTATTTTTTTTTTTTTTATTATTTAAATTTGAAGATCGCAATTGCCTAATGAAACCCCCTTCATATCTACAAATGGCAGACAAATATACAAAAGCAAAGATGAATCAAGCAAAATAAACATTAACCACTGGTTTATGATTTTTATGGAGAAGCATGTTATAACCAGATATAAAACTTGTTTATCTCAATTTACCGCTTATAACCTCTTTTTGGCTCATTTGTAAATAATCTATTATTTAATAGTTTTTTAGAGCAATAACAACAAATTTTGGGGTAACAGTGTAACGCTTTTCAAAAGCAGTGGAAGTATATAAACTGAATTTGAAACTAAAATTTAAAACAGTTCAATCTTTAAAATGAAAGTAATATCATTAATATTGGTGATTATTTGCTGTGGTTTGGCATTAGGCGCTTTAGATGATGTGGAATTATTGAAAAAGTTCGAGGCTTATATTCTACATCATGGTAAGAGTTTCAGCAGCGATAAAGACAAAGCCGCTCGTTTTATTACATATAAAAAAAACCTAAATGAAATTAATGAACACAATAAACAAAAGCAGAACACCTATCAAATGGAAGAAAATTTTTTTACCGATAGAAAGACAATATAGATTTCTGCACATCTAAAGAACGGTTAGAGCGAAGGTTTCCAAATTAGGTAAACAAATCTAAGTTATCAATACACAACATCCGACAAAGTGTGTGCGGGGGGGATTGGAAAAGTGGGAGTGGTATCTCCCATACAAAGAGATTATAGATTTCTGTATGTCTGGAGAACGGCAAAAGCCAAAGTTTCCAAATTAGGTACAAGTATCTTGGTTAGTAATTTACAACTTCTGACAGAATCTTTGCGGGATTGGAGAAGTGGGCGTGGCATACAATAGATTTATTTATATCTAGAGAACGTTAAGGTATTAGTTGGCAAAATTTGGTACAATAGCTGGGTTATCGACATGCAACACCTGTCAACAAAAAGGCGCGAGTGGATAAGTAAGCGTGGTTACTTACATACAAATGCAAAAGAGATTTCTGTACGGCTAGATAACGGTCATAGCTACAGTTTCCAAAGTTAGTACAAATATGTAGGTTGGTGCTCAATACGCAAAATTAGTTACAAATTTAGAATTGTAGTGCAAAATCGCATATTTATATGAAAACTTTAAACGTCCATAACTCAAAAACTAAGCGTTTGCGCCAATTTTATTATTTTATTTTTCCATTTTCTATCAGCTGCGTCGGTAAACTAGATTTGTTCCGATATTTTATATGTATGACAGATAACCAAAACGCATTCATGGGTATTGAATAATATCTGCATAATATTCATGTATTTAAGTTTACTGAACGTTTTTGCGTGAAATATTGCCGTGCATAAGTATAAAGGCTAGTTTACACTATCACATAAGTCTTACGTATTCCATAATGCTTTGTGAGATAGAAATCTAAAGCCTCTAGTACACGGAATGTAACAGCATTGTGTGTTGTGTGATGACGTCAAAATTACGTCAGAACCACATGCGCATGTGGCTTTTTACATGCCGTGTACTAGAGGCTTAATGAGTTTTGTTGCGACTGTCAAAAAATCTAATGTAACATTACAGTTTTTAGTCACACTATCACACATGAACATGCTTCTGTTAAAATGCAACCCTGATCAAATAAAAAGTATTATTGTTTAGAACAACTTTTTATCAAAGTTGTTTGTGGGAATACTATTATTTATTAAAAGATTTTGTTTGTTGTGCTTAATTCCCTTTTTAAATAATTGATAAAAAATACTGAAATTTATTGTTGGAGGATAAGCTGTTCCTATGCGCATTTCACTGGTTGCTTAGGCCAGATCATCAGGAAACGTTCTCCTAAATAATTTTAGAAAAGCCAAAGCTATCAGCAAACAAAACTACAGAGGGAATGAGAATTACCTACAAACACTCAAAAAGTCTTGTTTGCAACGATATCAAAGCTTAAACAAAATACCAAACAATAAATCAGTGTTGAGTTTTTATCTTTTTTACATTTCCCGCTACAAGAACAACATCAAAAATCGATGAAGTCCTATGGGATGTCAAATTTTTTTCGTAATACTTGTCATTTTCATAACACATTGCATTCACACTATCGCACTTTTACATAATACTTGAGTTTTTGACATGTATTAATACAAAGTATAATAGTGTAAACTAGCCTTAAGTAATACACATACTTTTTGCAACGCATAACCATAGCTGTTGTTATTATTTGTGATATAAGCAGTGTTGCCACTTCGTGGGTAATTTCTTTTAGGTGTAGATCAGGTGTAATTTGATATTCCTTAAGGCTAGATTACACTATCTCACAAGCCTTACGTATTCCATAATACTTTGTGAGATGGAAATCTAATGAGTTTTGTCGTGACTGTCAAAAATCTAATGTTACATTACAGTTTGTAGTCACACTATCACACATGAACATGCTTTTGTTAAAATGCAACCCTGATCCAATGAAAAGTATTAGCGTTTAGAAATTTTTCAAAAAACTTTTAAGTCGTATGGGATGTCAAACTTTTTTCGTAATACTTGTGACACATTGCATTCACACTATCACACTTTGTCATATTACTTGAGTTTTTGACATGTATTCATACAAAGTATAATAGTGTAATCTAGCCTTTAGTTAGTTTTCATTGTTGAATATATGATTTGCAAAAGCTGGATAATGAATGGCGGAACATGGACACTTACAAGCTGTTTTTAGATGACGAAAGCGAAATAAGTTCGTCTACGAAAAACAGGCAGTTAGATTTCGATAAGTATGAGCTTCATTGCGATTAGAAGCCCTAAGTTTGTTCGAGACAGGTGTTCAAACTAAAAAATACTTATTTTGCCATGTTTGAACGCTTTAGTTGTGAGAATATTAGGTACTTTTTATATTTAAGAAATAGCCTGTCGCCTAAGACCACTACAGGAATTTTATTGGCTAAATAAGGTGATGAACATTATGAACGTTCCTAAGCTGCAAGGTGCAGCAGAATGAGCTATTTATAAGGTTTGAGTTCTTTATAAAATGTTTGATTATAAAACAATTAAATTTAATTTTTTATATTAAATGGCTTTGTCAACAAGCAAAACTGCAGAACTTGGGCTACGGAGAATCCAATAGGAGTTCATTAGCGAAAATAACATCCACTGAAGTAAAGGTTTGGTATGGTTTATCGTTTGATCGGTCAATTGGTGTTTTACTGCCTATTTCACTAAATGCGAACGAACGCGTTCTTACGCACAACTACATGTAAATCAAAACCAAATTCTCAAAAATTTGTTTTGGTTTCATATGTATTTGTGCTAGAGTTTTTTTATTCCCGCACTTTTTGGATTCCCGGGAAAGCGGGAAATAAAAATAAAATTCTCGGGATCCCGGGATTCCCGCCAAAAATCTTTTATTTATTTCTTTACTTCTTTCTCCAATAAAACTTATATTTTATACTTTAATAATTAAGTCTAGTATCTAATATATAACAAAAAAGTAAAAAATTCAAGATTAAAATTATTTTAAGATACTTAAGAGGTTATTTTTATGTCAATAGGATCATAGAAATCAATATACGTATATACATTGTAAGATTCAGAGCTCATTTGCATAATTACAATGAAAGAATTAAAGTCTTACAGCCAATTTCATCAAGTTCAGTTAAAACTTAACTGTTACCTTACCTTCCAGTTAACAATATATTTTCGACAGTTATAACTGGTAGTTAATTATAACTGAACTTGGTGAAATTGGCCGTTAGTGGAATAAAATTTCTGGAAGGGCGATAAGGAACTGAAAGCATAACATTACGAAGTAGGAATTCTGAAACAATTTTACCGTTTAACAAATTCAGCAGGAAGGCGAAAATTTATTTGCTACACATATTTAATAACATATTTTTTTTTTACAATTTTATAACCCTTAATCAGCAGCACAGAAAAAAGTGTTTTATCAATTAAAAAAATGGTTAAAAAAGTATTTTAATTTAATTAATGTGATAATTGAATCAATAATTTTTTTAGCTGAAAAAATTAAAAATTTAATTTTGATTTAATTAACATTTTAGTTGTTTTGAAATAAATTTTCAATTAGAATTTTAATTATATAACAAAAAATCTTAATTGACTTTTTTCGTTTAAAATAAAATAATTTAAATATGTAGAATTGTTGTTGGGAATTGTCAATATTTATTTAAATAAATTAACACATTGTTTAAAATTTCAAAGTTTTTTGATCACTTTTTTAATTAAAATTAAAAATATCATTTATTGAAAATATTTTTTCAAAATTTTAATATTTTAGTAATCAATATAATCATTTTGGTAATAGGTGCAAAATCAACAACTTGTTTGCTTGATATTTTGAATTTAGAACAAATTTGGTGATAGGAGAAATTTAATAATAGCGGTTTTCACCCTTTGTATTAAGTGTATAACTCTGTTATATTTAATACGATTTTATACTTCAAAGCGTGAGTGTCTTTTTCGTATGCATTGTAAATTAATGAATTTGCTAAGTGAGAGAAAGAGACAGATAAAGTTTCTTCAACTGTTTTATTCTGGTAAATTCACACACTTGTTTACTACTGCTTTTTGTGGGATTTTTTAACAACAGCGTAGTATATTTTAGTCTAATACATTTTGTTGTTGCAGTGTTGTAAATGTTAGTAATTTTACTAAAATTATAAGATTAACAAGGTCTACAAGGGACTTTACTATCAACGGTGAATTCCGCTAATATTTTCTGTGAGTGGTGTTCAAAGGTATACTAAGTTTGCCATTCCATGTGAATCTTTTTTTAATATTTATCTAAGGTCCCATAAAGTATTTGTATTGTGAGTCCTTCGTTTACTATAAGCTGACTTCGCCATATGGGTGTCAAATTGTTTCTAGATCTTCTAGGCTGATTGTAGTTTTATTCCAGCAGAATCGCTTCAGTAGGAAAAGAGTTATGTGGAACTACCTCCCTAAAAACTCAACAAAAACTAACACAACTTTGTGGCGAAATACACCTATTGTCATTAAATTTCAACAAATTCGTTTTATAAGGCACCAAATTTCGTGAATATCGGTCCATAATTTACCTAAGGCTCCATGTTTAGACTAATCTCGTAAATCATGTAAGTATGACTAAAAGCGTAACAAATAATGCTTTTGTGGTGCAATTTAGCATAATCTACTTTCATAAGACTAAAAATTACTTGAAATGCCGCATATAAGGCACAATCTAGGATAACACTTTACTACACCCTTAACTGCAAAACCTTATAATATTATTGTAAAATTTACACTTCAGTTTGCTAAGACAAGAAAATTTAAATATTGTGGTAAAATTAAGTTGGATTAAACTACTTACTTACACATTCTAGACACCAGTCCGACATAGATTTACTAAAGTTTGAAAAAAGATGTTTTTCAAAATTTCCCGGGAATCCCGCAATTAAATCCCGGGAAAGCGGGAATTGAAAACAATTGAAAATCCCGGGAATTCCCGGTACGGCTACATGTTGTCATTCTCCAGTTTCTATGCGCATTTCGCTGGTTGCTTAATCCAGCTCGTCAGGGAACATTTTCAAAAGACTTTAGAAAAGCTAAAAATATTTTACAAATAAGACTATAAAATGAATACATATTTTATTAAAAGAATTTAAATCCATTTAAAGGGTCCTGAAATAATAAGAAACCAACTTCATGTTTTAACTAATTTTCTACATGTTTTAAATAGTACTAAAAATAAAAATCGTCATAATGATTACGGGCCTCCCGCGAAAATTTAAAAGTTGATAAGATGTAGTCCACGAAACATTTTTAGCAACTCATTCGACCGAAGTTTTTAGCAGTGAATAAACTTTTTTAATGCTGTGACAAAAAGGAAAAAGAACTTAAGTTGACTCAACCTAAATTTGAGTTAATGGCACCTTCACGTTCAAAAGTACACATGGGTACAGCTTCAATTATTTTGAACGACTTTTTAGGAAGTTATAGTAAAATTACTCTTTGCGTTTTTTTTTTCAATTTTCAATAATATTTTGAAAACTTAAGTTTACTTCCGATCTGTGACATTAGTAATGCTTAGGAACCAAAACTTTAAAAAAAATATATAACCGTAGTGATGATTATATTAGAATAGGAGTAAATTTTCAAAAATCACCGTTAAAACTAAAGAATAGATTTACCCAGGAAAAACTTTTTGAATTTTGGTAATGGGTAGTAGTTATATCATACGTTACCTGGTAAGTACTTGTCATTACAATTGTCATTATTTTAAAAACCTCAATAAGTACTTACTTGTGACATCAGTAACTACTTTTTACTTATATTATTTTTACTTCTAAATATTTGCTTAGACCCCTTTCAGACAAGCAAAGTTTACTTTGCAAAGTCTTGAGTTTATGGAAGAGAAGGGAAAAGAACATAGCGGGGGAGTACATACTTTGCTGTACTCGCAAAGTCGTTTTGTTTTTCGTTCGTAGATTATACCTGAAGTTGGCTGCAACTTTATATTTATATACAGCGTTACCAGAATCTTTGGAATAAAAATTGTCATATGGCGAAAGAAATCATATTTTGAAGAGGAAAATCTTAAATTTTTTTTTCTTAATTTAAATTTTTTAAAACAAGGGCGAAATCGTAAGAATTATGAATTTTTTATAAAACCATACTTCTTATTATTTAAATTGAAATACATAAAAACATAATTCGTCAGTATATGAAACTTTATAAAAATACATTTTTTCTTTTCACAAATATTTTTTTATCAATATTCTAACTGCCTATTTCCGACGTACGAAAGAATTATTTACTTCTTAAGGTACGTTCAGACTAATGAAATATTTAACGAAAATATTTGTTCTGATATTTGCTTCAAACTGTGTGAAACAAAAAATATTTTGTTAATGTTCAAACTAAGCTCAAATATTTGATAATTTTTGTTTGATGAAACAGTTGGCAAACAGTGTTAATAAAATAAATTAATTCATGTTTGCCATGCGTTCAGACTAAAAGAAATATTTGCATCAAATAATTATTTAATGAAAGTGTTCAAAAAATAAAAATATATTTCTCAAATGGTAAAAATGAGCGCATAAGCTAATTTTTTTATTTTATTCTGTGGATCAGCATCTCTTTTAGTGTTAGAACAGGAGAATGTAGAAGAAGAAAAAAATGGAAGCCACTGGGTAACGGGAACATGGCTAAAATTTGCGAAAAATTGCAAACTTGGAAACAAACGCTAAAATATATTTGAAGTCGTTAAATCGGTTAAAAAGCAAAATGTCAAGAAAAAAACAAAAAAAAAATGTTGCAAAAATAGCGAAAATTCGCGAAAAATTTTGATATTTTAAACAAGCCATAAAATTTATTAAAGGTGCCTAAAACTATAAGGAATAGCAAAAATTCGGTAAAAATTGCTAAATAAGCGGAAATTCCCAAAAATTTGCTAATAGCGGCATGATACCAAAGTTTAGTACTCATAATTATTAAAAATAGTTAAAGCTGCAAAGAATCACAGAAAGAAATCGCTTCTTTTGCGAACATGGCTAAAATTCGCGAAAAAATGCAAACTTGGAAGCAAACCCTAAAATATATTTGAAATTGCTAAATCGGTTAAAAAACAAAAAAAAAATGTTGCAAAAATTGCGAAAATTCGCGAACCATTTTAATATTTCAAACAAGCCATAAAATTTAGTAAAAGTGCCTTAAACTTTAAGGAATGGCAAAAATTCTTTAAAAAATTTCTAAATTAGCTGTTATTTTATTTGATACTCAAAAATATTTTGTGTTCAGACTACGTTTATGAAATATTTGATGTTTGCTTTCAAATATTTCATCAGTCTGAACGTACCTTTACAAATACATTTAAAACAAAAACAAAGTTTTTAGAATTTGTTTTTGTTTTAAATGTAGTTGTTCGGAAGAAGGAATTCTTTCGCACATTGGAAATAGGTTATAATATGCCTTTTTTAATATTTTTATGTCCAGAAATAATGATGCAATTTTGTGTATTCTAGATACTGGGTACAAAAGTGTGCAGCACCAACACACATCAAGCTGATGCAAAACTTCATTGTTTTAAAAATTGACTGTTTAAGTAATCGTGTATTTTCTATAAGCAAAATTAAAGTAAAAATTAGAATTTCTAAAAATAAAAAATCATCATTTGAGAAAAAAATCTTTAATCATATTTTGTTCATCATCATTCTGGCAACGCTGTTTATATATTATATTCAAACAAGAGAAAACAAAAATTTGTCAAATTAAACTTTGTGTGTCTGAGCACCAAACAAAGTTTAAAAGAGAATTCAACAGACTTTGTCAAAGTAAACTTTGCCTGTCTGAAAGGGGTCTTAGTAATTATCAGCTCAATACCAACTTATTAGTTGTGTTGTTTTCAGTACTGATTATTACCTTACTGGTAACGAGCTCAATAACTACTTATAAGGGGTATTAACTAGCGCCAATAAAATAAAAACTAGTCATTTTTTTGGCTTCTAGTAATACACTTACTAGTAAGTACTGAATTCTGTGAACAACTCGAACAAAAATAAGAAGTTATTCAGCCGAAAAATAAGTAGTGTTCATAGGTCTCCAATATTACTTGCTAACTTACCAGGTAAGTAAAATTTTTGCTGGGTAAGCTGTCGGCCCACTCCACGCGTTTTCGCCTTCATGCATTGCATGTATTTCACAACTTTCTCGTGTTCTACGTTTCAAGTTACATGCACCGCTTTTTATGTGGCATTTTTATATAATTTTATTTGTCAAAATCAACTGATTTGTTTGAACTCTGCTTGTGACGGTACTGCATGTCCTACCAGTGCTACCACCAGCTAAATCTAAAATTATACTTGAGATGAAGCAAAATTACCCGATTGAAATGAAATTGCACCTGCTATTAAATTAACGTTTAGTTTTATAAAAAAAAAGTATTAAAAGACAAATTTTCAAGATTTTTCCCTAGTTGGACCCGACAAAAAAAATTATGTTATAAGGTTAAGATTAATATAAAAATTCTTTACGGCGAATATTATCTACAAATCTTCTTCTAAATATACTAATTTTTTCCGTCTTAAAGTGATTCTAGGAAGTGGGGGTTTATATCGGAAATATGGTCAATGCTCGTACTGTCATAGTATAAACTCAAACTAAGCAAAAAAAAAAACTCAAAAATAATTTTTTTCCTAAGTTGAGTTTTTAATAAAACTTCTGGTTTAGTATTTGTATAAACATATCAGTACGTATTTTGTCTAGAAAATTTTGTAGCAAGTCATTACAGTCTTGCATCCATTTCTTAAAACTACAAGTTGCAAATTTACAAGTAAAATAATTTTAAAACAGAAATGTTTGCTTTATCGAGCGTATTTTACTTGTGGGTTTTTAATCTGTTCTTTTCAGATGTGTCTTGTCTTCCGATATTATATAAAATGCACCCACAAAATTTAAGCTCACCTTCAACAAGTCTTACACAAATTGGTGTTTACTTAAAACCTCATTTTTAGTTAGTAGCAATTTATCTCCTTAAATCATTTTAAATATATGTATGTCTAATAACACAAAAAGGAAAGTGTGTTCGGTCAAGTCCGACCATATCACAGAGTACTATACAGAGCTGTCACGAGACGGAAGATATTGCATTTCTCTTTGCACCATCTTTTATGCCGCAATACAATGAAAACAAACTTATTTTGTTGAGATTTATTTGCAAAGCTGTTGTAAAAATTAACGTTTAATGTTCTTTAATGATGAAACAGAACTGGGGCTGGACGATGTTTTCCATACAGTTTGACATAAAATTATGCCAGAGAATGCGGTCGAGAAATAAAATCAATTTTATTTTGAAAACGTTTTTTCTCATGCTCTCACATAGAGACAATTATTCTCCCAACAATGCAACCATACTTTCGTTCAATTTCATACATTTTGTAAACAAAGATAAAAAAAGAACAAAAGAAAACGAAAGAAATGAGAGAAAATTGCAGTTACGGTCGACGTTTTAATTATGGGCTTAAAATTTTTTGCCTGAAGTTGAAGACTCAAGGCCCAACCATAATATGCATAGCCTAGCTGAACCTACTGTCAAAAGTTAACAAAACGTCTCTCGAATGTATTTGAAAAACAAACAAAAACCTAATAAAAATAACTTAATTCCGTACGGAATGTGCGATCAGTTTCGCACTTTGCTTAAGCAAATGACAGTTTCATAAAACTTACCAAAAAGTTTCTTTTAGTTCAATATGGTTAGGGTCATAAAATTTACATGTATTCGCATATTTGCTTAAGACAACTTAAGCACATTATGGTTGGGCCTTCAATTCTGTTTCATCATTTAAGTTCTACAAAAAAAAAAATTTTTTTATACCCTCCACAACAACCGTGTGAAACTTTTTTATTATACATCTAAGGGCCATTATTACAACCTAATGATAAAGTTGCTGATAGTTAACGTGAACAATAGCTATCTTGAACGATAAAGTGACCAATAAGTTTTTTCCATTATTACAACTGTCCGATAAAATAAAAAATGTACTGTGGCAACATTGCAGTATATACCGACTACTTTTGGTTGTTAAAATACGTAGTGGCAACGACTTGCTTTTGTTTCTTTCTTTAATTAAAAAAAGAACTCAATTTTTGTGCTTTATTTTTGTTCATAATGGTAAATTGTTTTGTTTTTTGTGTTTAATTGTGTTTTTTTTTTTAAGTTTGCATAATTTAATTTGACTTAAAACTGTCACTGATGCTACCATATCTTCAGCAGAAAATATGGCATCTTCAAGTTCTTAAAGTTCACTTGTAAAGTTACCAGGAGGACAAACCTGATGTTAGCTTATCAGTCACTTTTTAGGTTAATGTTAACTTGTAATAACCAAAAACTATTTATCTGTCAGATAGCATCCTAAAAATAACTATTTGTAAGTTGTAATAATAATAATAATGGCCCTAAGCCCCATAAAGTATATCTATTCTGGCTCCTTGGGTAACTTTAAGTCGATTTAGCCATGTCCGTGTGTCTATCCGTCTGTTGAAAACAAGCTCACTTTCGAAAGACTCAAAAGAAAAGAACAAACTTGGTATTAAACTCCTTATAGTTACCCTAACCAGCGACATCGGTTCAGTGGGATCAGAGCTATGAATCAAAATTTGGAACCACCACACTAAAAAATTGATAACTTTGCTACAAAAACTAACATAAATGGTGGAATAATGCACAGAATGATTTAAAATCTTGAACAAATATTTCATATAACTGGAAATCACACTCACAGAAAAAATTATTAAATTTCTCCTATCACCAAATTTGTTCTTAATTCATAATATCAAGCAAACAAGTTGTTGATTTTGCACCTATTACCAAAATGATTATATTGATTACTAAAAATTTTAAAATTTTGAAAAAAATACTTTCAATAAATGATATTTTTAATTTTAATTAAAAAAGTGATGTGATCAAAAAACTTTGAAATTTTAAACAATGTGTTAATTTATTTAAATAAATATTGATAATTCCCAACAACAATTCTACATGTTTAAATTATTTTATTTTAAACGAAAAAAGTCAATTAAGATTTTTTGTTATTTAATTAAAAATTTAATTGAAAATTTATTTTAAAACAGCTAAAAAAATGATTGATTCAATTATCACATTAATTAAATTAAAATACTTTTTAAACCATTTTTTTAATTGATAAAACACTTTTTTCTGTGCTGTTGAATTTCATGAAGATTGGCCCATAATCTACCCCAGGCCCCATATTAACCATAATAATGCTATCATAAAAAAATTTGGTACATCGCAATTTTATAGGACTAAGAAACGCACTACCAAATTTCGGTCCATAATTTACCTTAGGCCTCATATAAACCCTTCTCTCATAAAACAGTTTAGTACGCCTAAAATCGTGACAAATAATGATATCGCAATAAAATTAATTACGTTAAAGTTTTATAGGATAAGAAATCACACTGCCAAATCCCATGAAGATCGGTCCATAAATTCCCATAGGCCCCATATAAAGCCTACTGTCGGAAAACAGTTAAGTACGCCTAAAATCGTAATAAATAATACTATCATTATAAAATTTAATACTTTTCAGTTTTATAGGACTAGAAATCATACTAATAAACTTCGTGATGATCGGTCCATAATTTTCCGTAGGCCCCATATAAAGCCCACTCTGGGAAATTTACTAAGTACGCCTAAACCCGTAGCAGATATATATAAATATTCCGGTAAGTTTTTTTCCAATTTAGGTACATATGGCCATAACAAATTTCATGCAATTTTGTGATATACGGTCCATAATTTACCTTAGATCCCATATTAGGCAGCCTTCTAAAATTCACTGTAAACGCTAAGCCTAATTTCACTGCTTTATTGAAATTTATTCTAATTATTCTAATATTTTTTAATACCAGAAATCACTCTACAGAATGATGAGTGGGATGATTAGTTCATGTTTTACCATGGGTCCAATATAAATTATTCTCCTGAAAATCTCTTTAGTTCGGCTAAAACTGTTACGAATCATAATATTTTACTCAAGCTAGCTCAAATTTCTAAAAAGAAAGGCATAAAACTTTCCGATTGTTGGTTAACAATTTAATATACATTTAAACCGCAATCCTCCGTTTTTATAAAGAGTAGTTAATTATTAATATACAGATATCGTATAGAGCCCAGAGACGAATATAGCACTCTAACTTGTTTTAAAATTTGTTTTTAAAACTTAAAAAAATACAACAATGAGCGAGTTTGTTGCCCAAAGGAATTGAGTCCTTTTTCATTGAAATTCGTAAACAGCTTATGATTTTATTTACATTTTAGTGACAGAACAAAACTGATAGAAATTTAAATTTCTATACAACAACAACGCACAAGTTCCAGTAGATCTATTGCTTCAAGGTTTTTAGATGTGTTCTCACTAAATTGTAAACAAAATAAAACCTTTTACAGCAATTTCAATGAAAAGTGGCTTAATTCCTTTCAAATATATTTTGCTACATGCTCCTGGACAAAAGACTGGCTCGTTATTATATATTTTTTTTTTTTTTTTGAATTCGTAAAAATAAAAAGTTTAAAATTATTTATTAAAATTTTATTTTTTTCGGTCACACTTTAATGATATCTATGAAACTACTGAGCAAATTCAGAAATATTGTTTGCATGACAGAAAGATAGTTTTGTTTCAAATTTTACTATTTAGGGAAACCCCTTCTCAAGTTATGCTACCATATTTGGTGAAAGTGAATTTATTTTTTACATAACACTATATCGCGAAAACAAGAGATTTTTTAAGTGTTGTACCGTAAATCATAGATCGGCAAGTTGCAGTACCAGTAATAATTTAAATTATAAATAAAAATCAAAAGAATTAACGAAAATTTTTTAAATAACTAAAAAATGTTTACCAGGCTTCTTGGTTCACCTTGAGCTAAATTTTTCGAAGAAACTTTCAAGAACAATGTCTTGGTCTAAAGCTTAATTTTCCATAGAAAATTAAGATCTGCTACAAGACTTTTTATAGAAACTTTGTTATGATCTGTTTTTATAGTAATTTATAAATAAAAATTTATTTGTACGTTTATACATTTCCCACTTGATCAACAAGAGGGTATTAACTAAGGTATTCATTCGATTAACCGTTAATCGGTTAACCGATTAATTACTACCCGATTAACTGATCGGTTAATTTAAAATTGGATATTTTCGATTAAACCGGTTTATTTCAGTCGATTAACCGATGTATGAAATTTTTAATTTTTTGTAGTACATTTTATAACATATTTTTTTTGTGATTTTAATTATTTGTTTCGTCTCATATACAAAAGTTATGTGTGTATAAAATATTTCTTCATACAAAAGAAGGTGTTTAGTGATCTTCGTTTTAAATAAGTGTTTGCTGTCCACAGCTTTTTGTTTCACGTACTTTTTATATCGTCGCCTAAAATGAAAAACAACACTTTTTATTTTTTTACTGGAGAAGCAAAAAACTTTACAAAATTAATAACAACAAGGAGTATTTGGAGTTTGAAGTTCAAAAATGGCGACTATTTTTGATCGCAAGGATCTAATTTTTTGTGAACATGTACTTTAATAAAACGAACAAAAATCAATAAAACACTCTATTTCGAATTTTTTTGTTGCTATTCCCGTTTGCATTTAGGTGGCGATAAGTATGTGTCTAGTTATTTTGTTCTTTTTTTATCTTCTCATATCAATCTTTTAACAGAAACACTTGGAAGTGTTAAAATTTTAAATAAGTAAAAACAGGACTATTTTATATGCTTAGAAAAATCCAGAAAAATAAAATATTAAAAATTCTTTTTATTTAAAATATTTTTTTATTTTATATTTTTTATTACAAAAAATTTAATGGTTATTAAACTTCTTCATTTTCATATAACACTGGATATAAAGCACGTGTAGCAATGAAACATGTATTATTTATATTATATTATGCTGATGAAGATACTAAAAATCTTCGAAAAAATTATTTTTATATGTAAAGATACTCCTAAACAATTAACAAATAGAATTCCTGAAAACATGAATATATTTAAAGTTTTCGGACATTTTTTCCATTATAAAATGTGGCAATTTATTATCACAAGCAAAACTCGTTGCTCTGAATGATATTTTAAAGAGTTGTATGAATCTTAAAATTACAATTTGTTGATTGGAAAGATTTTTTTACTGATGATGTTCCATCTAACTTAAATAAGTGTTGGCCAAAAAAACAGGTACGTAACATCTTGAAGAACTTGCTTTTGCTGTATTTATATGCTGGTAATTCCAACTGATTATGCCTTTGCTGAAAGAGTATTTTCAATAATGAACTCTACTTAATAGATTGCAATAGTTGTAATTGTTGATATGGTGAAAAAATTTAATTTCCATACAATGTATTCCGAAAAAGATGACAATGGGGAATGCCTTAGCGATGAAGTGTATAGCGTTTTTGTAAAACAATAGAATTGCAACAACATGCAAAAGTATATCCAATATTTGTTTAATACTTATAGAAAAAATTCTTTTTTGCTGCTTTAAGTAGACTACTGTAAACAATTTTATAGTTAACATTGTATCTTTTTGTGTCCACTAATCATTTTTACTTTGTCTTAAATAAAAATTAAACAAAATATATATAATGGCGATTTTTTTTCATTTTTGGCGAGTTTTATCGATTCGGAATAGATAAATTTTTAAGGGTTCAAAAAAATTTTCAGTAATTTAAAAAAATTTATATTTATTTAATTGTCAAAGACTAATAAAAAAAAATGATTTGGCGATTTTTGTTTTTGAATTTGGTGAAAAAGGTGAAAGCTTTATTGTAAGTTTGGATGAAAAGTTTCATTGATTAACTCAGCTTTTTTACGTTGCCTTTACACATGCAAGTAGTGGCATGCCACTGTTCTATACATATTATCAACGAAAAAGTGTTCGAAATAGTCGAATCTCATGACATTTGCTTTTCTGTTTACACATGCCACTGCCAGTTCATTTAAAACTGTCGTCGAAGCGTCAACTTGAGATAATTTGTTTACTTCTCAAATTAAAAAAAAGTACCAGAAAACAAAAAAGAGCTACCGACTTCATCACATAGTTTTAGTTTTGGGGAAATAGTTTACATTTATTTATATTAGCATTATTTTAGCAAAATTATTGCTCTATAATTAGGAAACTTACTTATTTTAACGCCCGTTTATACAAATTAATCTTAAAAATGCATTTAACAGTTAAAACTTTAATTACAGTTCGACAACAATCCAGTCGATTTGCATAAAATTTTGAACAGGGTAACATTGCTAATCATTTTGACATTTAGTGGCATGCAAGTGCCAAATTTTCACTTGCATGCAATTTTGGCTGCCACTGGAGCTGCCATTGCGAAAAATATGAATGTATTAGTAAAAAATCGTGAGTGTATTGAGTTTTTCGAACTGGCAGTTTCATGTGTAAATGCTAGGTTATAAACCCTCGTCAGGCGGTCTCATTTTACAACGTTAACTGGCGGTATGGGTACAACTGCACCTGTATACAAAAACGTTTCTATTGCCTAATGAAAGCAGCATTTATGTTTTAATGGACACTTAACGAGGAATAGAAATGTAATACTCAAGCAATTCATTAATTATTTATTGATCCACACTTCAGTATAGAAAACGGGGAATCCCCAAAAAATACACAGTTTAAAAAAGTAGCATAAATAAATTAGTTATCGTAAAATATTTCCTTCGAAGTTCAGTATAAATGGCTTTCGAAAGACGCATTGATGTAGTACCAGAGCCAGAAAATAAACCGAAAGCACAATATGGAGGAGGATCCTTAGCCGTCGTTAGAAGGCACTAGCGATGTTACGAAAAAGGTGTTATATTTGCCAATGCAACCACGAATACAACGCAAACTCAGAAAGTCTTGTATGGCCTGTTTTTATCCCGTCTGTGATGAACGCCCACTAACAGTATCAACATGTATTTGATGCAAAGAATCTCAGTAAACATATTTTTAATTAGTTTTGTTCATATTTGCACATTGAATACTCTACTTCCTCAATTGAAAAATCTGCATTGTCAAATCGTTTGGTATTGTTTTCTTGTTTCTTTTCACATAAAATATGCGAAGGTACAATTGTAACTCTAATGCCTCTTAAGGGCTTCAAATTAAACAGGCTTTATTATTGCGGAAAGTTCCCACGATATTTTTTAAAAATTTCAAGAAATGCACTGTGTATTGTAAGCGTGGAGATGTCACAGACCTTTTAGGCATCTGATGATTAAGGAAAAAAAGGAATAGCATATCAAAAATGAAAAAGTTACAATTGTGCCCTTTCCGCTTGACGAGGGTAAACTATTATACAGTTTGACTACAAATAGTTTGCTTTAAAAAATAAATTTTGTATGAAAATGGATTAGTTTTATCTTAAAACACGTCTTACCTGCTTGGTAAAAAAAATTGTAACATTTATGGCTAATAAATCAGTGAGTGTTTAAACGCTGGTTTAGTTGAACTAAACTTAAATTTATATGTAGTTTAAACTCAACAGTTGTAAATCAGTGTCCCATGTATTATATGTAGTTTAAAAAGTAACATGTGGCAGCACTACGATAAATGTTGACAAATTCATATGGCTTGTATTGGTAGTTTAAACGACCAATTTTATGCGTTTGAAGATGGTTTATATGTTTTCTGATTTATAGATTTGTTGGCTTAAACACATTTTAAACCAAAAATAGAGTTTAACTTGCTCTGATTTATTAGCCCTTAGGGTATGTTAGAAGTGCCCTAATGATGTTGATTTTAAAAATTATTTTCCATTTTTTATTACGTATAAAAGTATAAAGAAATTTTACATTGCAATGAATTAAATGATCTCAGGATAAAAAACTTTATAGTGTAAATGTTTGGGCATTTCATGTTGTTAATTCAACGAAAAATCTGAAAAAAATATATTCCGATGTTCAAATTTAAATAAAACAAATAAAAGTGTTGTATTCGGCCATGTCGAATCTTATATACCTTATATATATATTAGACCGACTCAAGTTGTATGGAGCCGAAAAAAGTGTTTTAGTTACCCCTCTGAAAATAAAGCTTGATATGTTTTATGATGATTCCCAAAATATTTTGGTTCTAGCGTTGACCATCCGTGAGCTGGACCATTTTTAAAAAAGGTCTTTTTTCAGTTTTCGAATTTTTTTGTACTTTGCTCCAAGACGACATAAATAAAATTTGATATCATCGAAAAGAGTTTTTGAAGCAGCATCCAATGGTATATAAAACTTGAGCTACTAATTAAGATATTAAGCTAAATACATATTTTCGTTTTGGGTTTTCATACAAATTCTACGTATGTGGAAATAATGTTCTGCTTTTCAAATTGAATCTGTTTTAAAATAATGTTAATTTACTTTTTTTGTAATTATTCCCACAAAACGCGAAATTCGCGATATATTTGATCTATTTTATATTTTTCATATATAGGCAATATGGGTATCAAATTGTTTGATTTTTCAATTTTAATAACCTGGTGATAAGCAAAAGATCCGTTTTTAAGCCCTGGATGCTGTGAGCTAAGTTTAAGTTATTTTTAAATTTTTGACGTTTTTGTTAAATTTTTGACGTTTTCAACGATTTTTTAATTCTCTACTGGTAAGAACTCATAAACATACATATATTTTATGCTTTTGTAAATTTCCCATTTTTATTAAATTTTTAAAACCTTCGCGAATTGCGCGTTTTAGGTAACCCAAATCCTAATAAGCTGATTATGGGATTTATTATTTTTTTTTTATTTATTTATTTATTTATTTATTTGAAAAATAAACAGTACAACAAGACTTAATCTTATTTAATAGTACTGGGGAGATAAAGGCACATTAGATAAGAACATTTACAAAGTTTTATCTTTAAACTAAGAACAATTTAAAAACAAATTAATAAGTTATGAGTAACAGAGTTTAATACAAAAGAAAAGTAATAATTATAACAAAATTTAGATATTTTAATTAGGCTTAAGTTCATTGAATTTAATTTGCATTAAATTATTTTTATGAAGAAAGGAATTTTTACAACATGGAAGATTAATTAAAATTGTTATTGATAATTTTCATTCTTGACTGACCTGGGATTCGAAGCCAGGCTGTCTGGCGTGTGATTCGAACCCAGGCGGCTGGTTACCCTGACATGTTTCGACCTCAACCACTAGGTCTTCTCAAAGGGATTTGCCGTCTTACACTCGCAGCCATCGATGACTGCTGACGTCAGTAGTCAAACATCAATCCTTAAACCAAATTGTATTTTAACCTTTGGTAAATTAATTAATCTTCCATGTTGTAAAAATTCCTTTCTTCATAAAAATAATTTAATGCAAATTAAATTCAATGAACTTAAGCCTAATTAAAATATCTAAATTTGGATTAAAAACCATTAACAGTTCAATAAAATAACCACAATACTAATTATTGTTAACAGCTAAGGCACGAGCTATGTTTACATTTGTCCTTCAAGTTGTGCTGAAAAAGGTCAACTAGAAAAAAGAAAGACAAAAACATAAAAAAAAATGTACTTTGGACTTCAAGAAGAATTCTTGACAAGAGTACGAAAAAACAGAAGTAAGGAAAAACATGTGAGATCAATTAAAAATGGATAATCATTCAAAAAAGCAAATTTCGATCTACCAAAGGTTAAAATACAATTTGGTTTAAGGATTGATGTTTGACTACTGACGTCAGCAGTCATCGATGGCTGCGAGTGTAAGACGGCAAATCCCTTTGAGAAGACCTAGTGGTTGAGGTCGAAACATGTCAGGGTAACCAGCCGCCTGGGTTCGAATCACACGCCAGACAGCCTGGCTTCGAATCCCAGGTCAGTCAAGAATGAAAATTATCAATAACAATTTTAATTAATCTTCCATTTTGTAAAAATTCCTTTCTTCATAAAAATAATTTAATGCAAATTAAATTCAATGAACTTAAGCCTAATTAAAATATCTAAATTTGGATTAAAAACCATTAACAGTTCAATAAAATAACCACAATACTAATTATTAATTATAACAAAAAAAAAAAAATTTTAGTTATTTATGTGATTTTTCGTTAACCCAGGAGGGTAAATATTTCGCATCGAAAGTGCATTGCATTGCTTATTATCTGAATATTAGGAGGAAATTCATTCCAGAGACGGATAGCATTAACAAAAAAGTGTCTTTCAGATATTTGCTTACGGTATCTTATGGAGTTTATTCTATTGCCCCGATTCGATCTTGAAAATGTTATTCTTTTGTAGAGATAAGTAGGCTGTTTATTAAATATAAGTTTATGTAAAAATATAAGTGTACGGCATTTTAATAGATTTTCAAAAGATACATTATAGATTAGGTTTGATAACTGAGTTATACTGCTATATCTTGTTCGTCCATATATATATCTGGCAATGTTATTGTAGGTCACTTTGAGCTTATTCTTGCTTATAGAATCACAACTGGAAAATAATTCACATCCATACATTAAAGTGGGTAGTAGATATATCTTAGCGAGTAGCGTGCGGATGTTAATTGGCGTAAAATACTGTGTCATCCAAAGATTTCTTAACATAGCATAAGTTTTTCCACATATGGCATTTACATGATCTGACCAGGTAAGATCGTTGTTAAAAATAACTCCAAGGCTTTTGGCACTTTTCACGATTTCAATAGTAGAATGTCCAATTTGGATTGGCGGCAAGCTAGACGGTAAATACTTTGTTTTGCTTATAAGCATTGCCTTCGATTTCTTCGCATTGAGGCATAGACCATTCACTGACGCCCATCTTAATACGTTATCAAGATCGTGATTTAATTTGCTGATACAATCAATAATACCTGATGGGGAACAGCTGATGTAAAGCTGAACGTCATCTGCATACATCTGTACACCACAGTAGTTGAGTCTGGACGGCAAGTCGTTGGAGTATATTGAATATAATAGTGGACCAAGTATTGATCCCTGTGGAACACCTCTTGTCATTAAGCAGCTGTTTGATTTATTAGAACCAACAGAAACGAATTGACTTCTATCACATAGATATGAAGCAAGTAATTTTACAGCTGTGTTTGAAAAATGACACATGTATTTCAGTTTTTGGCAAAGTATTGTGTGTTCGACGGTATCAAACGCCTGTGAATGGTCAAGCAAAACCAAAAAAGATATCATATTGTTATCAATTTTTGACCGTATTTCCTCTGAAACATCGATGAGAGTAGAAATACAGCTGTGTCTAGGTCTAAAACCAGATTGTCTCTCAGAGAGCAGAGAATTTTCATACAAAAATCGAGTCATTTGCGTATGTATTAATCTTTCAAATACTTTTGACAAATAGGGCAAAATCGCAATTGGCCGGTAATTTTTATCAGGTTTCGGAACAGGTATAATCTTTGCTTGTTTCCACATTGATGGGAAAGTAGATGTTGTAATTATTGTGTTAATCAAATGTGTTATATGTTGTAGTATATATGTAACTATCAACTTAATAAATTTCGGATGAACCTCATCATTTCCCAAAGAGTCAGATTTAATGCTAAGCATAGATTTAAGAACATCTTCCTGGGTAACATGTATGAAATCAAAACATAATGAAAGTTGTTGATTAGTATTGTTAGCGTTATAAAAGGCATTTGTAGAATTGTAATATCTGAGATTTGCTTCTGGCATTGGTATATTGGCAAATTCTAAGTTAAGTTGATTAACATCAATTGCGTTTTCTGTTTTCATGCAATTGTTAACGATACCCATCGTACGAATTTCCCTCCATTTCTTTTTTGACCAAACCGCTGATTGAAACTTTTCTTCGTAAAATTTTGATTTTTCAATTCTAATTTTAAAATTAACGTTTCTTCTGCATATCTTGAAAAAATTATGGAGTTCCGGGGTTTTAAATCTTTTCCACCTTGCATACGCATCATTTCTTTCTTTAATTAAGGCTTTAATTACGTTTGAAAACCACGGTTTCTCATTTATAATTTTTTTTACTTTAACTAACACATACTTTTCATATAAATATTGTATATTGCAATGCAAAAAAGATACCTGTTCATCTACTGTAGGCATTAAGAATGTTTGGTTCCATGGTATTGTTGTTAGTTCCGTTTCCAGGGATTGAAGATCTATGTTTTTAAAATCTCGAAATGTTATTGTTTGTTCTTGTGATATTGCTTCAAAATTATAAGACATAAAAATTAGATCATGTTTTGAAAAAACAGAGGCAGAAAGTTGGTCAAATAAGAGCATTCGATTAGGATTATCTACAAAACAAAGGTCAAGTAGAGTACTGGCGGTGGATGTAAAATGTGTCGGTGTTAAATTATTTATCAAAATCATACCAATGGCACTCATATCCTCTATTAAACGTTTGTCTATTAGTATGTTAGCGTTGAAATCACCAGTAATAACAACATCTGTGTAACCAAGAGTAAGCATGGATAGTTTTTCTAACAATGGCTTAATTTTTATTTTTTTATTCGGACGATAAATTGTTCCCAGTAAAAGTTTTTGATTATTATTGAAAATTTCAAGAAACAAATATTCTGGTTTCAGAGTATTTAAGGCAGATACTCCATTATTTTCATATATTTCGCCATTATAGGCATTAACATCATCATCAATAACGACTTCCTCGTCATTAACTTTGTCTTCATCGGACGTTTGGCATTTAATTTTGCATGAAATTGATGATTTTACATATATTGCCACACCACCAGCGTTTAAATACCTGTCAGATCGAAAAAGCATATATCCTCTCAGTTTATAGTAGTTGTCGTGAATTTCAAAGTGAAACCACGTTTCCGAAATACAAATTATGTCCATACCTGACCCCTCAAAGATAAGTCGAAATTCATCCATTTTGTTGTTAAGGCTCTGAGCATTTATATGGCAGATGTTTAAACCAGAAGTTCTTTTACAAAGTATTCTGATCATAGTGTAAAGGTTTTCTCTAGAACTAACTCTCCTATTAACAACAGATTGTAAAACCATAGTTTAAAACGAATTTGTTATTAGCAATGCAAGCACAAAAATTAATTTTAGTAGTTTTATCACATATGAGTTTTATAAATATATATTTAAAAATGGCATTTTTAGAAAATAGAAGCTTAAAAGCATAATAAGGAATTAGAAAAACAAACAATTTTATTTGTATTAAAAAATATTTTTGAAAAATATACTGGAAAACTTTAGCTTGAGTCATGAAAATTAATATCTTAATTAGGGGAAATATTTGCTTCATCAGTGTTTGGTGAACGAAACATCTGATCCAATATTTTAAAATCATTAATGCATATTGGATCATCCTCTCCAATCTTTTTTATGTAGACGAGGCCTCTATTAATAAAAGCAGCTGATATTTTTTTGCCTTTTTTTAAACGATAAGCTTGCAGAAAAATTCGGTGGTTTTCAGGAGTTAAGTTTTCATTTACATAAAACGGAACACTGCTATCAAAACCAATAAGATTTAAACGTAAAACATCCTCCGAACAAGGAGCCAGGTTTCTCTTATGTTTGCCCCCCGAAAGGCGGCGCACAGTGCTTTGTCCCCATATGACCAAGAGACAAAAATAGAAGGAGTTGCCAGATATCTTTGAAATTTGGTAAACTCATATAAAATAGTTTTTTTTTATTTATTGTTATTCTAACAAACATTATTTATCCAGTTTGTTTAGTTAGACTACCTCTCAATCGAATATATTTCCATGTTATTGTGATTGGTTTCTTCCAATTACAGTTACATAAGATTGTGCATTGGATGTAAATGTAATTAGTGTTCTGTAGTCTATTATTGAATTTTTAATTTATTTAAAAAAAAGTATTATACTTTTATTAAACACTAATGTCAACATGTACAAATTATTAATAAAAAATTAAATATGTAACTATTTTTGATCTTATAATAGCTTTTATAAATATGCAACATGGCTAAAAAGAAAAATTTGACTAAAAAAATGATTGTAAATATGCCTTTCGGACTGGCGGCGACTTCAACGCAAAATTTAAGTTCGGCGGCGGCTTAGACGCGACTTTGAGTTGCACAACCTGGGAGTGTGTCTGATAATTGTTTGGTTGTCAAAAATTTCTACGCTAATGTCAAAATTAATACTAGCTCCCTGGGCTAGTGAAATTTTATACACCTCAACAGTGTCAAATTTTTCCATTCATGAGTACTTTGCTACCGTTTCACACATGGTGGAATAAGTAGGTGGCAGCGCTACGGCAACAAATACAACATTACAACAAAAATGAAAAATAAGTCTCCGTTTACGTCAAAAATTATATTAAACTAAAATCAAATTTTGCTTCCGAACGCATTGAAATAAATTAATTTTTTAGCCAATTTTTATTTCACTATGGTTACTATCTTATTTAATTTTAATTTAAATAATCAAAAACTTTAATACAATACAATAATTACAGCAAAAAACGTGGACTTTTTGTAAACATAAACAGTACTTTGACATAAGACTAGACAAACAATACAAGAGCAAAAAATCGTTATCTGGCGTAGTAATGCCACCTGTTTATTTCATCATGGTTTCACACACGCCCAAAATCATAAAATTTGTCTCCAAATTCATGATATTTTTCATTTTAAAAAATTACAAAAAGATATGGAGTACTTTTAGGCACGTGCGTTATTATGACATTTAGTTACAACAATAACTTATTTTGGAATAGATTAAAAACAAAACCATATGATTTAACAACAATAAAAATGAAAAAATTTGTGTAAATAGCAAATAGCGAAGTGAAAAAGATATCAATAAAATGAGTTTATTTTCTGTGTTATATAGTGAACTGAGTTACGAACTCATTAATTGCAATGCAAGTTTGGAATTAATAACCGATTTCATTACATCAAAAAATGCAATGCTTCAGGATGAAGAAATCGGTATAGTGAAAAGAGCAATTTAGATGAGGTTTCAAAAAACGGTGGCAAGAATCGCATAAACTAAAATCCCATTTTTTTAAAAAAAATTTAGATTGGCTAAAAAGTACGTTTAAAGAGTTATAAAATTTTATATGTGTATATGTTTTTTCCTATTGTGTTTTTAGCTGTATTTGAAGTATCACTTAAGGCTAGTTTACATGGTAATACAATGTATTACGACTTTGTGGAATCAAAATATTATGAAATTCTCTCCGTGTTTAAAATAAAAAAATAAAAATCTGTTGGTAAGTATTTTTCATGTTTACACGGATGGTTTAAGTAAAATAAAAGCAAAGTGAGTTAATAACACAAAAGCAGATGGTTGCAGTTTTACAATATTTACAAAAACAACATGAACATTTCCTGTTTTTGTAATTTTATAAAAATGTTACCACCTTCAATATACTCTGTGAAAATTCGACTCTGGTGTGATGAGAATACATAAGTTTCTAATACATTTTGTCAATACATTTTGTTTTAACATGGTAAGAATTTTCTCATTCTACATCATTTTTTGGCATGTCGTAATACATTGTATTACCGTGTAAACTAGCCTTTAATAGCGATCCTAGTTGTTCAACTAAACTAGGAAGGCCAGCGAAAGACTTCGAAGATTGTCAAGTTCATTTCAAAAACTTTGGGCCAAAAATAAATTTTGGGTTCTATGGGCGGTGGGTAGAGGGCGTGGCCCATTTTGATGACACTTTATATTTTTCTTAATTGAGCTAACCAAAGGCTCTGTGCCAAATTTCAAAAACTTTGGGCCAAAAAATAAATTTTGGGTTCTATGGGCGGTGGGTAGAGGGCGTGGCCAATTTTGATGAAACTTTATATTTTCCTTAATTGAGCTAACCAAAGGCTCTGTACCAAATTTCAAAAACTTTGGGCCAAAAATAAATTTTGGGTTCTATGGGCGGTGGGTAGAGGGCGTGGCCAATTTTGATGAAACTTTATATCTTTCTTAATTGAGCTAACCAAAGGCTCTGTGCCGAATTTCAAAAACTTTGGGCCAAAAAAAAATTTTGGGTTCTATGGGCGGTGGGTAGAGGGCGTGGCCAATTTTGATGAAACTTTATATTTTTCTTAATTGAGCTAACCAAAGGCTCTGGGCCAAATTTAAACATTCTACGAGCACTTCTTATATTTTTTTGCCAAACATTGTATGAACAAATCCCTCTGTGCGACATCGTGACCGACAAATCCACCCTCCCTCCGCACCATTTATTACTTTTTGAAAAAATCGTTATTAAAAATATAAATTTGCCACCAGACACCCTAAAATATATAAAAGGTGTTTAATGGTATCAAAACCTTGTTTTGTGTATGCACAATAACGTTTGTACATGTGTATGCATTAGGGTATTTATTCGATTAACCGTTAATCGGTTAACCGATTAAGTATTACCCGATTAACTGATCGTTAATTTAATATTTTCTATTTTCGATTAACGATTAAACTGGTAAGTTTCAGTCGATTAACCGAAGTAATAAAATTTTTAATTTTTTTTAGTATTATAACCAGAGAAGACAAAAAAAAGCAAAAAACAAAGTGTTTACAGCAAAAAAAATATATAAAAAAAGCACAAAAATTTAGAAAAAAAGCAGCAAAAAAAGCATTTTTATTTTTTTAATATATACATTTAAATATAAAAAATTACAGTTATTCTATTTCTTCAGATTCGTGAAAACAGTTACAATAACCAATCATGTGGGCTTTTATATTTGTAAACGTCGTTTTTCTTCGTCTTTCTGTTAAAAGTGAATTGTATAAGTAGAAACTTCTTTCCACGTCAACGGATGTTGTTGGAGCAAATTTATATTTCAAAATTTCATTTCGTCATCAGGTTTAGCACCAGTTTGAAGAATGTTGTTTATTTGTAAAATTTGTTTGTACCCCGGATTTCTTTGAAATACATACTGCATTAAATTTCTTCATATATAGTTTTTCATGTAGATTCTCAAGAGCTTTTCGTATTTTTGACATTTGACACAATATTTACACTTTCGTGAATAGCTAACTCAACTGTTTGTAGCTTTTTTTATAGAAGACACAATAATTGAAAAAATTGTTTTTGATAAACGCAAGCTGGGAACTTAATCCGGGCAAGTTATATATTTCCTTGGCGTGCGCGATCGAATCTGAGTCTTCACTTTTCAGTTAAGAAATAACAGCCTTTACTTTATCAAGGTATTCTGCATAATGCATTGTGGCTTCTATCCAAGTACCCCAACGTGTAGGGCAAGAGAACGGTGGAAGAGCCAAATTGGGATTCATTTGTAAAAATAACTGCTTTCTACGAGGAGCCTATGGAAATTAAAATTTTAGTTTGTATGTGTGTAAATACGAGTTATTGAAAAATTAACTTAACAAAAACGGATTTGGTACAAGATATTAATTTATTTACATGCTGAAACTCTAAGCGCTGCATCAGTTACCATTAGCAATATTTTGTCGTATTGAATGCCTAGATTAAATTAAAAAAAAAAAACATAAAAAATAAAAAGAAAATTATGAATCAAATATTCACTTACCATCAGGCCATAAAATTTGTAATGAATCGTTGAAGAAAGATGCAATAGAAGCCCCATTTGCATTTTCGAGAACACCCATGTTCAATAAAAAAAGGTTTATTTACAACATCGTCATTTAAAATACCAAATATATTTGTTCACTGTCTGTTGTTTCATCAACAGAAATCCATATATATTTACCATTAGCCTTTTCACGCATTTTTCCCAAAGCTTCCGTATACATTTGAGGTATGTATTTACCTCGAATAGATCTTTCGCTTGGAACTGACAAATTGGCGTACTTTTGAAAGATGTTTTTGAAACTGGGATGGCTTACTTTTTTTTACTGGTATATTGGTCTCCAACAAAAATTTACATATATCTTCGTGAAATGTATTAGCAGTAATCGTAACAGGAAATTCCGTTATAAGTTTTTGTGGACGATTTTCTTGGCAAGCAGCTAATTTGTGTTTTTTGTACTAAAATGTTGCTCCACATTGCACTTCTTTTCGCTATTAATTTTACTCGAACACACATTACAAAAAAGCCAATCTTTTTCAACTTTAAAAACTTCAGGATACAATTTTACGATTTTTAGCAAAAATAACATATTTGACTTTTCTTTCGGCATTTTTTTTTTATTATTTTTTCGTTCACAACGGCCGGTACTTATTTTGTTTTAAACTCAAATAAGTAACATGGCTGTTTTTTTGGGATGGTAAGTTTATTAATTTTAGTTGTAATAAAGCGCCCAAAAACGTTGAGTCCACAACTAACATATTTCAACATATCAAAAAAATATTTTTTACGTAAAAATTATGTTAAAAAAGCTATTTTACAGCAAAAACATAGGAAAAAACAAAATAAGCACCATAATAACAAAAACAGCAAAAATGGGCAAAAACAGCAAAAAAGAAGCAAAACAGCAAATTTGTCTTCTCTGATTATAACATATTTTTTCGTGTTTTTGATTATTCGTTTCGTCCCATATACAAAAGGTATATGTTTAGAAAATATTTTTTCATACAAACAAAGAAGGGATCTTCATTTTAAATAGGTCTTTGCTGTCAACAGCTTTTTCTTTCACGTTCTTTTTATCCATTGTGACGTGACGTGATATTTGTAAGACAAAATGTAAAAAAATTAAATGAACAAGTCAAATGTGTAAAAAGTTGTTTCTATATTACTAAGTAATAAAGCAGCACTATATTCAGAAAAAAATTTACAACAATCAACCGTAAGGATTTGAAGATATGTTAATAACTAACATATTTATTATTTATAAAGTTTAATATCACCTGTCGCAATTCAATTGCTGACACATTTAAAGTTAATAATTAACATAGTTCTTATTTCTTTTATTTAAAATGCTGATGACATGTCTGCATTGAATGCAATTCAATATGATGATTAGCTGTTCGATAAATATAAGTAGTTAGTAAGTAAAAATAGAGAGTAGTAAAATAAATAATTAATCAACAAGACCGATGAAGAAGACGTAGTCTTCCGGCAGTACAATATAATATAAGTTAAATAAAGATATAGAGGACATAGTCCTCTCTTTAAAAAAATAGTTTAAGTTAAATAAAGATATAGGGGCCTTAGTCCTCTCTTTAAAAAGACCAAAAAATAAAAAGTGTTTTTATAATTTATATAAGCAAAAATATGCGCCAGCGTGACGTTACAAAAAACAGAAGTGGATTTTGACTTGCAAGACTGTTTGTATAAAACTTTTTTTAATTAGCTTTGGACTTATAAAGATTTATTTTCCAAGTTATCAAAGTTAAATATCTTTTCTCATATGGGAAAAGTCTACTTTTTGTAATGTAACGCCAGAAAGCAAAAACGCTTGTATTTTAGGACCATGTTGTTCAAAAGTTATCCCTTTTGTAACTTAATGTAGAGCCAGTTGCGCTTTACCCAACATATAAAAACGTAAATTATAAATATACAATTTTTGATATACGATTTAAACTACTTGTGGCGTTACGTTACAAAAAGGAGACTTTTCACTGGAACTTCCCATATGTATGTATGTGTTTAATTATTTGTTTCTTCTCCTATTTTCTCATATCAATCTTTATCAATTAGAAGGGTTGAAAATTTAAAAAAATTAAAACAGAACTCAAATTACATAATGGAAGATTTTATACGTTTAGAGAAATCCAGGAAAAGGACTCAGGAACTAGATATAAGTAAAAGAATTTTTTCCAAGTCAAGATTTATCAAAACTAAAGGAAAGAATCGCTTAAATACTAAACATTTTTTCTAAGATCTCCTTAAACTATTGAAATAACTAATAAAATTATCAAACAGTTTATTTTTTAATTACCACATAATATTTAAGTATTAATTAAAAAAAATATGTATTACATACTTATGAATTCTTTTTTTTTTTGTTTGCTTGTGTTAGTTCATGTGACGGTCCCTGGCATTGCGTGATAAATTGCTGTGCAAAGTTGGCGTTTTTCATACTGTTTTATAAGGTAACCATCTATGGCACCCATCATTGGCACAAATGCAGCGTTGAAACGCAATGCGAAAAAACACAACTCTACCAGATGACACGTCATTAGTACAACGAGCGAACGCGGGATAAGGCTTGGTCAATTGAAAATGGCGTAACGAGTGGTCATTCGTCTAGTAGCATCCAACAAGAAAAGTTAAACCCAGGAAAAAATTAACATGTGTGAAAAAGTATAAGTTGGTTAATTAAGAAAATGGAGGATAAGAAAAAATTGTTGGTGTGCAATTTGTAAAAAAAAAGACAGAACTAAATGAGTTAATACTTAAAGCCATGCAAAAAAAAATTAGAGAAAAAACAATAACAGTTCCTACTAAGCTCGAGTGAAAAATATAATGTATAATTTTTTAAAATAAAAGACATATCATTGTTAGTATAAAAAAACAATAAAAAAATAAAAACTCAAAACTCCGATAGCAATTAAGGAGTTGAAATTGCATAATTTGCCGGTGCTTTATAAGTTGATCGTGTTTCATTAACAGTGTCAGTTAAAAGAAAAAAATCTTAATTAAAACTTTAAGTGTTACTTGCCCACGCATAGACAGCCCAAAAAGTTGTCGGAAAAATACAAAGAAGAAAAAAAACAATAAAAAAATAGAACACGTTCCCGGACATAACCTAAAAACACCCAAAAAAAATGGCGGAACCGCTACACCAAATCGGTTGATTAAAAAGGAGAATGCCCGCAACATAGCAACAAGAAAATGGTACCGGCACGTGATTTCACATTTAAAAGTGAAAAAAAAACTAATCTTTTTTTTTATTATGCAAGTGAACAGTGATAACTATGGTGGGATAAGATCACAATATGTGTGACCAAAGTTAATGTTTCCCCAACACCTATACATTAAAGTTTAGTGAACCAAAAAACTACAAATTAATGGAGAAAAATAAACTAAACGAAAAAGTTAAACCCCTACAAAAAAAAATCTCCTGTAACACTAAATTTTGACAAAATAAATGCCCAACATAAATGGCCTAAAAAGTTAAAAAGATTCGCCAATTACAACTGAGTTAAGAATCAATTGCTAAAAAGGGGTAGGAGACCTTGCCACACGACGCATCAACTATTAGACAACAGTGAATATACACCAGTGATAGGACCAAATTGCCTTCAACCCTAGCGTTTCAATTTACCCCCCATCTTCAAACCTCGTCAGTAAAGACATCTTCAACTTTCCGAACACCAACAATAGCCATTTCATTGTCCACAGGACGGGCAAAAGCATAGGACGTCGCCATCAAGCCACAGTATATGTCCACATGAAATCCCACAACCTTGACATCCTAAAACATATGACCACCCCATCTCAACACAACAGGCAAGAACTAGAGGATTTCCCAGGTAACATTTGTAATGCCAGCAAAATCATCCTGAATAAAATTACATAAACGATCAAAAATTATTTAAGCCTTTTTTTGTCAGCATATTTTAAAGTCAATATTATAATTATTAGCCTTACCTGAAAATTATATTCACCATTAGGTTAACTAGTCTTAACCTACCTGTTTAATAATTATTGTTGTAACAATTGGTACAATAATCATAATAAAAAAAAATATTCTCATTCAAACCGCCTTACTAACCATTAGAAACTAGCATTAACGTTACAAAAAAAAAAAAACAAACAACAAAAAAAAATTCTATCCTAGTATATCTATAACTACATACATACATTATTAATATAAAAAACTATAGCTTCAGAGTGCGTATAACTTAGGATATAATATTATATACATACATATAAATTTTCTAAACTTACTAAAACTATTTTTAATATCCACTTTTTTCTTATAATCTAAGTCTCAATATCTATTTACTTTTCATATTTTAAACTTATCATTACTTGCATTAACCTACATTATAACCTTAGTCTCAAGATTTATTTACTTATCTTAGATTAGACTTATTATTGCTTACATTAACTAAAGAATTGTGAGGGAATTATTAAATTAGATTAGAAATTATAAAAAACTAGGGAAAGCAATTGTATAAAAAGCAAAAATGAAATTATACTTGCAAACCAAGAAAAAAAAAGAAAGAAACCCTAAAACAAAAACAAAACAAACAAAAAGGTAATTTTTTTTATTAATGAAAGTAAAACTAAGCAACAGTTTTTAAGACCTAAATTTAAATAGCAATAGAAGGGCATAATTAAGAAAAGAATTTATTAATTTTTTTTTAATTACGTAAATATTTTCATAAATGGTCTAATTAATCCCTTAATGGCTTAACAAAAAAAAAATACCTTTTTTTTAAATCTTAATGAATACTTAAATAAATTAGAACTTAAATAAATAATTTACTTATTTTATAATAAACTAATTAAGGCCTAATAAAATGATTACACAATAGTTAATTCGATTTATTAGTAAATAAATAAACTAATAAATAAGTAAATAAATAAACTAATAAATAAGTAAATAAATAAATTAATAAATAAACTAATAAATAACTAATAAACAAATTAAAAAATGAATTAATAAACAAATTTATAAGAAAATTAATAATAATAAAAATAAAAAACAAATAAATAAATAAATTTATAAATAAGTTATTAAATAAATCAATACATAAACCAATAAATAAATAAATCGATTGATAAACCAACAAATAAATAAGCTATTAAATTCCTAACTAAGAAAAAAATATATAGCAATGCTATATTAATAAATAAAAAAAAAAAGAAAAAAAAGAAACGAGAAAATTTACGATACAGTCAAATTACATTAAAAAAAAAAAAAAAAGTAAAATCATATCAAGAGTAAAAAAAATTAAAGAAAAAAAAAAGGAAAAATAGTAAGATCGTATTTGCTTTGATATATTAAACTGAAGGGAAATCTTGTAAAAAGATTAAAGTTTCAAAGTGATTGAAACTTTGGGTTTTATCCTTTTTATCTCCATGTTATTTCTAGGTGGTCTTTGATAAGTTGCGAAATAGGTTCATATCCTTATAAAAAAAAAAAGAAAAAAAGAAACCTTTTTCTTTTATTAAAGAAAACTGACATTTGAATAAGGACCTGAACAAAGGAAGAAAAGATCAAACCATATAGGATATATATTCAGCTTTTATTTTCATATTGTTTCTTAATAATTAACATTTTATAAAGAAATGAGGCAAAATATTGTCCGAACTTTTATATGGCAAGATATAGATGTTGATTAATTATTCCATATTATTAAACCAAACCAAAAAAAAAAAAGAAAATATAATAATTAGGTTTAGTTTTACTAACATACAATTATTATTGGTAAAACTAATTTAGAATAAATAATTCTTTCCGAACCTTATTTCTAAGTATTACTATAAATTTTTTTTGGTGAGAATTAACTCTGAATTTGTTAAATTAAATATTAGAAACGTATTGTTACTATTGATTGTAAATAAATACCTTTATATATTTTGAAGTTTAAATTGAAAATACAAAATGTGTTGACTTAATTAAAAAATGGTTGGGAGGTAACGCTCGTATGGTGAAATGGTAAATTTTGTATTGGGGCATTACTCTAAATATTTTTTTTTCAGGCTACGAGTAGTGCCACGGATGGCAGTCAAATGTCATATGGGGTGGGCAGCCTGTCCAGGATAAAAACATCTAGTCCTGAAGACTCGAGGCAATCATGTCGAAAACTGCGGTTAAGTTTTCAATATTATCATTCAACAATCGGTCTTTGTTCAATGTTTTTTTTTTTGTTTTCTATCGCTTCGGTATATCAACAGCTTTCGTTTTTGTTTAGGCACGAATAAACTTGTGTATGTGTGAGTAGATGGACCCGAACCCCCCATTTCCGGCGAGCTTCAGCCCAAACACCAGCGTGCCATTGTCCATCGCGAAGCGAATTTGAGGTTTTGATTTGATTCAAAACGTTTCTCAAAATGAAAAATCACTCAATAACTCCACGCACATCACATTCAATTTAGTTAGCTAAACAATAAACTCCAAATAATAAATAATTTATGCATTTTTATGTATTGAAATTACTTAATTTATAAAAAAAAGCTTTATTAGCCGGTTAACCGATAAATTACAAATTAATCGAGCGATTAACCGTTTAAAGCAAAAGCGCGATTAAATGAATACCCTAGTATGTATATGCTATAAATAAGAGTTTTTTTATTCCCGGGAAAGCGGGAAATAAAAATCAAATTCCCGGGATCCCGGGATTCCCGCCCAAAATTTATTATTTATTTCTTTACTTATTTCTCCAATGAAACTAATATTTCTTACTGACAATTACGCTTAAAATAATTAAGTCTAGTATCTAATATATAACAAAAAAGTAAAAAATTCAAGTTAAAAATTATTTTAAGATACTTAAGAGGTTATTTTTATGTCAATAGGTATATGCATTGTCAAATTCAGAGATCATTTGCATAATTAGAATGAAAATATTGTTACGAAATTATATTTGTCTGAGAATTATTTATGGTTTTAGTTATAAGCTATCTTATAAATTATAGTTTTATGTCATATTAGTTACTATTTTTATGAACGCCACTGTAATAAATTGTCTAGCAATTGTAATTGTAGACTTTAGATTTAGATGTATAACAGTTATTTTAAAATAATTCGAACACAACATTCTGGAAAATACTAGACGGTTCTTGAATCAACAAGGAATATTTTTGAACTATAAATTCAGGCTTACTCATAAAAGTTTAGTTTAGTTTGATTGGAGACATTAAACGGTTCAGATCGCTACTTACAATTGTGGTTAAAATTTGTAAACATTATAATTAATTTCAATAAAGTTTGTTAAAGGCCTGTATTCACTATCCTATTTAGTCGCACGATATGTCAAAAAAATCGTGTGTGCTCATAATGTATGACAGTGTGGCTTAAAAATGAATTGAGTGACAGATTTTTTTGACAAGTCTGTCCGACTTGGAAACGTTTTAAAAATTTTCATAAAATGATAGATTATATGCGATCAGAGTTGCATTTTCTTGTAAAGTAGATGAGTCATTTGAGTTTGCATCTTTTTTGTGGGATAGTGTGGCATTGACAGCAGATTTTGCAGACATTTTTTTTATGTCGGTTAGAATTCCTTCAGATTTTCGTGTGAATGAATCGTACGATTATGTAGGATAGTGAATACCGGCCTTAAGTTATATTCGTGTGTGTATTTATTTTGAATTGCAATTTAAAGAACTCAAAGGTTTATTATAAAGGGAAACCCCTTAACGCGTTTTATAAGTAAAAACGTAAAAGTATTAAAGTCTTACATCCAAATTCATCAAGTTCAGTTAAAACTTAACTGTTACCTTAACTTCCAGCTAACAATATTTTTATATTTTAAATTTATGGCAAAATGCACCCATTGTCATTAAATTTCAAAAAATTCGTTTTATAAGGCACCAAATTTCGTGAATATCGGTCCATAATTTACCTACGGCTCGATGTTTAGATTATTCTCGTAAATCATGTAAGTATGGCTAAAAGTGTAACGAATAATGCTTTTGTGGTGCAATTTAGCATAATATACCTTCATAAGACTCAAAATTACTTGAAATGCCGCATAAAAAGCATAATCTAGGATAACACTTTACTACGCCCTTAACCGCAAAACCTTATAATATTATTGTTATATTTACACTTCAGTTTGCTAAGACAAGAAATAAAATTTTGGAAGATAGATCTATAATTTATCATAGGCCCTATATAAGGCCCATTCTCAAAAATTAGCTTAATAAGTCTTAAGCTGTAGCAAATTTTAATATTGTGGTAAAATGAAGTTGGATTAAACTACTAACACAGTCTAGACACTAGTCCGACATAGATTTACTAAAGTTTGAAAAAAGATTTTCTTCAAAATTTCCCGGAAATCCCGCAATTAATTCCCGGGAAAGCGGGAATTGAAAACAATTGAAAATCCCGGGAATTCCCGGGTCGGGAAATCCCGAAAAAAAACTCTAGCTTTAATACATATTTGTTTATTGTAAATCTATAATATAAATATTAAATTATTTATGTTTTTTTACATACACGAAAACAGTTTAAATACCAATTAAATCACTTAGTACTTTTTCTGCACAGCGGTCACCACATTTTTAATTCCCATCACTGTGTGTGTTGTTTTATGTATACTAATGCTTTTTTGTTTATGTTTGTGAAAAACAGCTGGCACGTTTTAACATGTTCTATAAGAGCACAAACGAGCTTACAGTACGTTACAGTGCATTCCATTGCATTTCATTAAGTCTATTTTTTAGTTTTAAAGGTGATTTTTGAAAATTTACTCCTATTTAGGGTTGCCATTCGTACTGTTTTTATCAGTACATGTACTGTTTTTTATTCAAAGTACTGATTTATGCATTACAAGCAAATCAGTACGCAAATATACTGATTTTTTCATTAATGTACTGTTTTTGTACTGTTATTAAATATTAATTTTGTTCAGTATATAGTTTGTCATATTGTCAAATTGTTTGCGATACAAATATTAATATAGATGTCCTTACCGATGAGCTATAAACTTTAAAGATTTTTGCCGAGTCAGTACGAAAAAAGAAGACAGTAGAAGAAAAATGAAAAGTGTTTCTAAATGGTGGTGTATTAACGAATTTGAGGGAATGTGTTATTTTATTTCTTCCATTCGACATTCAAACGCTTTTACAGAACGAGTCTTTAGTTTTCAAAGTGGAAAAAAGAGAGTAACAGGCTCCTAATATAAAACCAAGAAGGTAAGTTGAAGATAAATACAAACTTTAGTTATAGTTGTAATGAGTTTTACAATTTCTTGAAGACTGAAGACACGAAAACATTGGGGCAATGTACAAAAAGGCCATACATATTTTTATCTTGTAACATTGTAAATATTTATGCCCATACATATGTAAATATATTATTTATAAAAATAAATAGTATAAGATCGTCTGAAAAACGTAATAGTAATTAGTTGTTAATCACTTTTATATAATTTTTTAAAATTATCTTGAAGAAAAATACATAACCAGCTTCGTTATTTCAAGTGTCAAATTAGTTTTTTAACATTGTTGTCCAAACCTGTAGCTTGGTGCTAAAAAGGCGAATGAAAATGTAAATTTTAGTATTTTATAGAAGAGTTCTAAGTGAAATTGGCTAGCAAATCTTTTTGAAACTGCTCTCGGTTAAATTAGACATTGGCTGTTTCCGCAAAATAAAAGAGATTCCGCATGACCTTTTAATTGCAAAATAAAATTAATTATGCTGGTAGATATAGCAAAAAACTACTTTTATTTAATTTTTATTTAATTCTATGTTGACCTATGTTCGTCAAATATTTGCTAGGTGTGACCGTAGGTTAAGAAAAGACCTAATGCAACAATTGACTCAAACAATATTAAACTTGGCCCTTTAAGTACCAAGCTTCAGACATAATAAACTCAATTTTTGCTTTTAATAAAACTAATGTCTCTTTGAAAAATATTAAACCAAGTAGCTAGCAAGGAATAAAGAATCGAATTTTTAACAACTTGTTGGGTTTTAGATTTTTTTGTTATTCACTTTGTATTCCCGCTAAAAATATATACGGAATTAAATTATTGTTTTGAAAAAGTTCAGTTTAATTAATTAAAATTTGTCACTGTTCAAATTATAGACTGAATTCAGGTTTTGGTTTAAAAAAGATTAAAACTTTTTATGTTATTAACATACAATTTTATATTAAAAAAGTAAGTGTACTGTTTTTTAAGCAATTGTACTGATTTTTTTTCTCTTATGTACTGATTTCTCTGATTTCAAAACTGGCAACCCTACTCCTATTCTAATATAATCATCACTGCGGATATACATATATATATTTTTTAAAGTTTTTGTTCCTAAGCATTACTAATGTCACACTCCGCTATATCTTTAAGGCAATGCTCAAGAGGGAGAAGATCCACTCTTAAATTTGCGACACCAATGGCCTGGCGGGAGTCCCGTAATCATTATGACGATTGTTATATTTGATACTAAATTTTCGGGACCCTTTAAATGGATTTAAATTTTTTTTAATAGTTCGTGAGAATGTCTAGTTTGTGCATACATGAAAAAATAGCGAAAAAAGTTCGATTTTTCAAAGTTTTAGGGACCAAACTAAAAAAACATAATTTTGAACATCCTTGCAATACAAGTTAGAAGTCCTGTTATACTCAACAATACTAAAATGAAAGAGAATTTCGTGTAGATGAATAATTTAAAAAGTATTAGCGTATAATACAAAAAAATTCTGTTAATTATGCAAATTCTTAATGCCAGTATATCTTAAGAACTAAAGCTGCTAGAAAGAAAAAAAACTAATGATGTCATCATAGTCAGCACTCTCAATTAGTGTGTTGCCCTGTGTAATTATTGTTTCTCTTTGCAGTAACAACATAATTTTTTTTTTTTTTGAGATAAAGAATGTGTTCTTAAATTATTTTTCAAGTAAATTGTATTATGAACATTCTTATATTGTTTACTCACAAGATACAGGTGTTTTTTTACAGCAACAATAACATTAGAGTGTTTTAATATAAAGGGTGGTCCAACCAAAACGCACGATGTTAATTGTAAGTAAAACAAAAAGTTTTCAGAAAATGATCTTAATATTTTTTATTACGATAAAAGGATCTATGACAATTATGTTTGAGAAAAAATGTCGGCCAAATGCCACGGCTTCGGTAGCATACCTGTATCCGACGGACAATATTTTCAATGACGCTGCGCTAATCCTTTAGCTCTTGAATTGTTCTTGGTTTATTGACGTACACTTTTTCTTTTAAATATCCCCAAAGAAAGAAGTCCAACGGTGTCAAATCAAATGATCGTGGCGGCCAGTTAACAGCGCCACGACGTGAGATAAAACGGCCATTGAATTTCTGGCGTAAAAGAGCCATTGTTGGCTGTGTGGCAGTAGCACCTGTTGGCACCACATATCGTCCAGGTCAATATCCTCAATTTCTGGCCACAAGAAGTCCTCCGTTAACATCTCGCAATAGCGAACACCATTCACGGTTAGTGCTTGGCCAACCTCATTTTCGAAGAAGTACGGCCCGATAACGCATGCACAAAAAAGCATGCACAAGTATTTTAACATTTCTTACAGATCCCGTTTGCTGAAATCTGCGCATAATTCTCCCGTTTGTGGTCATATTTGATCGATTATGCAGACCAAAAAAAAAAATCACGAAGTGCCCGAAATGCATTTTAATTTGAAATCCTATTTTGGTAAAGGGCATCAACAATCTCAACGCGCTGGTCAACGGTGTACCTTCCATGGTGGAATTTGTCAAACACCGAAAGAAAGAAATGTCAAATTAAAAAAACTTGACGTTAAGGTGTGACTCACAATGCAAACTTTAAAATTAATTATGCATATCTAACTATCTTTGGATGTTATCGAAACAAATTTATTTTTTGTAAAAATTAATATACGAGTAAAGGCGTTAATACTAAGGCGATTATATTAAAAAGTTCACATACATTTTTCTTCTAAAATTTTATCTTAACACACATACACAAGAATAAGCAGACGACAGAAAAACTTAGAAAACCTAACATCAAAATACATGTTATTTTTGTATAGATTCGTTCAGACGGTGGTCAGATCATACAATATTTTAAGCAGGCATTGCCAATAGAAATATTTTTCTGACAAATACAAATGAGCTTACAATGTTCACACAGTAGCAAGACATTTTTAGTCAATTTTAATGCAATTTGACCAACGCTGTTTACCAATATTGTAAGATCTGTACCACCGTCTGTACGAAGCTTATTTAGTTGTCACTGTTTTTTTTCGTATTCATAACGAAATGATAACTTTAAAAAACTTTGTCAGGTGCGGAAAGTTTAATATTTTATTTCTGTACATTTTGCGTACAGATTCAAAAGATACGAAAAATATCAGGATTATACATGATAAATGAAGTCATCAAAAGATACGATAAATGTATCTCTCGTATCCTAACGGCATCACTGAGTTAAAAACAAAAGCACGGATTGTTGGCGCGAAATAGTAATACGTTAAAGAAATAAATTACCCAAACCTATAGAGTAGAGCTTTAAAATGAAGAAAAATAAAGTTATCAGTCATGTTCGGTAAATCGAATACATATGAGTGAAATTGAAATCGAACAAACTTGGAAAACTATCCAGTTTAAAAAGCTTCTTCATACTTTGAGTTCTTCGCCTAAAGCAGGGAAAATACGGTGAAAAAAAAGATTAATTGAGAACCTCCATTGATTTATGTAAATTTTACTTGATTTTCAGGAATAACAAATTAGTTAAATTGAATTACGAATAATAAATTTGTTTAAATAGGCTGGACCTCTTATAAAAATGCCTCGACAAAAAAGTCTAAAACAAATAATAAAGAAATTATTTATAAAAATATGAGATGAACGCCTCTGTTGAATTCTCGTATTTAGTTTAGCAGGCGGGATATAGTTGCAAATTATACACTGAAATAAAATTAATGGTCCCCGATTGCTGCTGAACCAAATGCATGTATTTAACTTTGGCTTTTAGATCATTTTCAACCAAGAGGTTGAAAGAGGTTAGTCTTGTCTCGGTCTCTTTAGCGCCTTTTTAATTATTTATTTTATCTAAAAGTTTTAAAACTGTATACGTGGTATAAATGAATTGTTATTTTATTGTTTATTGTTCAACTATATTTTTATTTTATTGTTTTTTTTCTGTTTAGTAATATAATAAAAGTATCAAATCAAATAGACATGTATGTTTTTTCCATTGTATAAAATAATTTGAATTGTTCGAGTTATTCGAACATATTAAAATTCTTTTTCGGTTAATCGAGCAAAATTAAAATTTAAAAATCGATTAATTCCTTACTCGAACAAAACCAATAGTCAAATAATTAGATACTCTAGTTATTACTCAAAAATAAAAGCTGTTAGAAAAAAATTGCTGCCATATTTGAAAAATATGTGTCAAACTGATATAGAAACCAAAAAATCCAAGGAAACATACAATTTGTCTTCTTTTGTTGACCAGTGTTATTATTGTAAACAATATCAAAAATTTCTTTACACGACTTATTGAAAAAATAATATAAGAACACGCATTTAAAATTCATTTATTTTTCATGTTTATTTTTGTTAATACAAATATTTTCAAGAAAAAAAAAAAAACCAAAAAAACAACCATTAATAGTGTTATCTTGCGCTATGCCGAATCTATATACCCTTCACCGTGTGGTCTGAAACAATCAAAAGCGCTATCGATACTAAAGATGGTTTTTGACTATCGCATTACCATCGATAGTTTTCAATAATATCGATAGTTTTTGAAGGGCTTTGCTTATTGCTATCTCAAAAAATCAAAAAATTTAAAGTTACATACCTTCTTTATATGCATTTAAAACAAAAAGCCCATTCAACTACTGGAATTTAGTTTCTACCGCATCTTACCTTCTACCCAGTGGTCACTCTAGAAATTCCTCTTTCTTTCTTCTCCCTGAGCTAACCTATTAACCTAAATTCATATTCACTCATCATCACAACATCTTACACACGCAAGTATACAAGCCATATTTATTCCTGGCAACCCTTAATTTATTCAAAATGTAAACATTTTAAGTCTACTTTACACTATCACACAAGTCTAACGTATTCCATAATACTAAAAAGTTTTGTTGCGACTGTCAAAAAATCAGTTTGTATTCAAACTATCAATATGCAAACTTCATCAAATGCAATGAATAATTACACTACGTGATAGTTTTTTGACCAAATGAATCTAATACCTACTCTTTATGTAAAATTGTCCGCTGAATCCGAATATGAAGTCAGAATTGTCAAAAGTAGAACAGTTTTCGAGATATTCCGAAAAACCGTTATTTGTGTTATTAAAAAAGATGATATCACTTAAATGCAAATATTTTCCAAAAAGTTAGACGGATTATGTATGTACATATTTGTGTTTTATGAAAGACAATTACTAAAATAACCACGGGTCGCTTGTAAACATTGGTCAAGAAATGACAGAGTTACAGTGGACAACATTTGAAAATTTATGAAAAATTTTACGATTTTTTTTGCAATTTTGTTTAATACTTTATATTAAATTTACTTATAGCGGCAGAGTAAACAGATAAAATGGACTAATGCCCGTAATTTCTACAAATAGTTATCTAGCTGTGTATAGATATCTATTGTGTGACGTATTTTAAAACCTATTTCTTACCTACGGGGTAAAGTGTAGTGTATTTTAAACCATCTATTTTCGATAGTTAATTCACGTGGGCCAATTTAACGTTGAAATTGGCAAAAAAGTGTTACTGGATAAGTAAAGATAACTGTTAGGTACGAACACGACCAGATATCCGTTAGTAGAAATTACGGGCATAAACAGTAGTGACTATAAACTAAAAGGACTGTAATTCCATAAATTTTTTATAATCATCTCTTGGAAATGAATCGTTAATTTTTCATACACAAAATCTATAATTCTTGGATGAGTTATTCTTGGCACATAACTATCTGCATTTATTACTGGACAATGTTTTCTGGAATATGCGTGCTTTATTCCAAAATAATTAACGTTTTTGAATAAAATCATCTATTAATTTCCGGCTACTAATGACAAATATTAAAAAATTAAGCGATAAAAGACTTGTATCCAAAGAAGTTATGAGGGTTAATTTCCACAAAAAATGGGTTTACTGTCTTCCTTATTAAAATAAATAAGTCCACATATCTTGATAAAAATTTACGATTCTCACAAATTTATTTCATATAAATTGTAAAATTTGCAAATATGTGACCTTTGACCTCGATGCGCGTCCAGAAAACGTTGTCCGATTTGGCTCAAATTTTCAGCACAGAAGTTTTGGACACAGTGTTACAATTTTATTCAGAAAAAAATTTTACAATTCAAGAAAATAATTTTTGGTGTCACCGTAATGGGTAAACAGCCTTCGATTTTCCAGGCAGAGGTCTATGCTATCCTCATATGCGCTGCGGAATGTCTGAGGAGAAGGGCAAAGGGCTTGAGGATATTTATAATGTCGGATAGTAGGCCGCTTTAAGAGCAGGTGAAGTCCAGGTTGATCATGGACTGTTTTGCATCTCTGAACGATCTGGGAAAACACAATGAATTGAATTTGTGTTGGGTACCCAGCCATGAGCGTCATGTGGGCAGCGAAAGGGCTGACTGCTATGCAAACAGGGGCGCTCGTCGCCCATTTATAGGCCCTAAGCCTTCGTCGGCATCCCTGCCAGTCACATTAAACGTGAATTCCTTCACACATGGACGTAAATTTCTGTATTAAGACAGTCGAAGCGATTTATGACTCTGTCCCGTAGCAGGGCAGGTAGACTACTTCTTGAGAAGAGGAAACGTAGGCTACTTGTGGGTATATTAACCGGGTATTGCGGTCTCAGATACCATCAATATATAATGGGTAATGTTGGTAAAAAGTTATGCAGATTTTGTAAGACTGATGCCGAAACATCGGAAGATCTCCTCTGCTGCTGTCCCGCTTTGGGGACTTCCAGGCGGCAAAAGATTGGCCCAACTAAAAACTACGATCTTTCACCGGGCAGGATGATAGGCTTAATAAGCAGACTGAACCTGACATGGTGATATACACAGGCTGCAAAAAGAACATCTGGGTCGCGGTGTGTATGGCCTTCATCATATCTGTGTACATTCACACTATCACACTTTTACATTTAACTTGAGTTTTTGACATTTATTAATACAAAGAATTATAGTGTAAAGTATCCTTTAACATGATTAAAGTCAAATGTCTTTTACAATTGGAAGTACACAGTGTTTGCTTAACAAAAAAAAAAAAAAACGATTAACTTATTTTATACAGTATATTGCGATTTGTGGACATTATTTAAAAAAAAAAAAAAAGGGAGAGTGAAACCCTTCGTATTTAGGATGATTTGACGCAGTTGAAAAAAAGTGGCAGAAATTTCTTGAGACCCAAAATTTATTACGTTTCAAAATTTCTCAAGCAATTCACAAAATATGATACAAATAATCAAATTATAAACAAAATATTATCACTTATTTAATAAAAATTATTTTGGACAGAAAAATTTGGTTTTTGACCAATGCGCAATGTAACCAGCTGTATTTTGTTTGCATTTCCACTCCCTTTAAAATCTAAAAACTACTTACACTGTGCTCGTTTTTCTATTCTCAATTAAAATGTTTGTGAAAAAAAGTCACATAATTTTTGGGGAAACAAAAACCACGGGAATAAAAATCGGCGATGCCATTTTTTTCGAACATGCGAGTTTTTTCACGAGGAAATAATTCACGATTGAAACTATGTACATTAGGGGGGTCGATTTAGCATCGCCATTGTCTTAAGCGTATAATTCTACCTTGGAGAGGAAATATTTAAAAAAATTTAAATCGGTGAATTTTTACAACTAAAAAAAACCTTAAAAATTAACGCGTACAAAAAAATTTCGACAAAAACTTGTGCAAAACCTGATGAAAAACATTTTTCACCTTGGAAAGGTGAAATTAAAAAAAAAATTAAATTGAGAAAAAATCAACAAAATAAAATTTGGGCACCTCAAAAATGATTTGTTTGATATGCCGTAGTGGAACTTTTTTCCTCATGCCAAACGCTATCGAAAAATCGATGGCTTAATTAATATCAACAAATTTTGGTCCTTACAAATCGGCCCACCCAAATGTACATACATACAGGGAAAAAGGAAAACTTTCGAGGGAAAAAATATCCACAAGAAGTTGATTAAAAATGAAAAAAGAAAATAAAAATTATTTTTTGAGTTTTTTCTTGCTTAGAAAAAACATTTATTTCTTGAATTTAATTTTTTTGCTTACAAAAAGAAAGTAAAAAGTAATTCTGCGCTTAAATTAATATCTTATAACTTTGCGATTAAGCAACGGGATCAAATATTCAGCTATCGTGATTTCAATAACATTAATTACTTTTCTCTAAAACATGATCTTGAACATATTGAGTGGGAGCAGACGTACTATTTACCATCGGTTGATAGTAAAGTAACATTTTTGTATGACGCTATTATTCATATGTATAACAAAAATGTTCCAGTTAGAATAAAGATACTCAGAAGGGGTGCAAAGCCATGGTTTACGAACGAGGTTAAATTACTTGTAGAGCGATGTGACAATTTTTATAAAATGTGGAAACGATACAGGACACCTGAATGTTTCCGTGAATATCGCTTGGCCAGAAAGATTGTTGTTTCGAAAATAAAAAGTAACAAGTCTTCATATTACTTTGACAAATTTAACGCGGCCAGAGACAGCAAGAAAACATGGAAGTATATAAGAGAAATTGGTATTGGAAAATCGGCGAATCGGTCATTCGATGTCGACGTGAATTTGTTGAATGAGAATTTTGTCAATACCCCACATCCCAATATTCAGATGAATTTTTATTATAATCTCTCACCTCTTGGTGATTCAGTGGTTGAATTTAACTTTCAGTGTGTTGATGTACTAGAAGTAGTTGAGGCTTTTTATTCTGTAAAATCTAATTCTATTGGCTTAGATAAAATTGACCCCAGGTTTGTAAAAATTATTTTTACCTTGGATAGTTCTTTTCGTTACACATATTTTCAATAACATTATTATGACCAATGTATTTCCAACAATTTGGAAGTATTCTAAAATTGTTCCAATACCAAAAACCAATAACGAATATCGTCCAATAGCTATTATAGCATATTTAAGTAAAGTTTTTGAACGTTTATTGCATATACAATTACATATATAAACATGTGAATGACAACAACCTGTTGACTGATCGCCAATCTGGTTTCAGATCGTAGCGTAGTTGCATAACCGCACTCACCGATGTTGTAGAAGAAATCCGTGGCAATTTGGATGATAGCAGAATTTCTATGTTGGTTCTATTGGACCACTCTAAGGCATTTGATAGCGTTCATCATTCTATTCTTTGCATGAAACTGATGAAATTTTTCGGGTTTTCGGCACGTGCTGCAAGTTTGATTCAGTCTTATCTATCTGATAGAAGTCAATCTGTGGTGAATAATGAATTGACTTCTCGGGGTTCCACAGGGATCAATTCGTGGGCCCTTGTTATACTAAATGTATGCTAATGATCTTCCGCAGCAACTGCAGTACTCTTGTGTACAATTGTATGCTGATGACGTTCAGTTATACCTTAGTTGCACTAGGGACGTATTACCAACAGGGTTAATTCACATAAATTTCGACTTGAATCAAATATTTTCCTGGGCATCTGCTTGAGAATCAACGCGAGTAAATCAAAATGTTTAATTATATCCAAAAAAAAAAAAGTATAAGAGTTGAGATAGATGTGAATGTTGTTATTGGTGGCTCAAGAATTGAGATTGTGAACACAGCTAGGAATCTGGGAGTGACGTTTAATACCACCTTAACTTGGAGCGATCATATATATCAGGCTTGTGGTAGAATATACGGTATGCTGCGTGCTTTATAGCCAACACAGCACTTAACATAAGAGTTCGTCTAGCTAAGGCATATCTGCTTCCAGCACTTTTATATGCTTCGGAAGTTTTTGGTGCCTGTAATTCCCTCGATGTAAGAAAACTTAACACAACTTACAATAACATTGTCCGGCATACTTATAGCCTAAGGAGGTTTGATAGAGTATCTTCATATTCTCGCCGGTTCTCTAGTATTTCCTTTATCAACATTTTAAAGATGAGAAGTTTAATTTTTCTTCACAAAATCATTATAACGAAAGAACCAAAGTATCTGTATGAGCACTTAAGATTTGCAAGATCGAGAAGGGGGAGATATATTATACAATTACAATACCGCACTCATTTTTCGGAATGTCAATTCTTTATTTCGAGCATACTTCTCTGGAATCAACTCCCTAATTATATGCAGAGCACCGACAACGCAATGAGATTTAAGAGATTACTTACAGAGTACCTTAAATAAAATTGTATTATATTATTATTGTATTATTATATTATATCAAAAAAAAAAAAAAAAAAAAAAAAACAAAAAAAAAATTATTATTATTATTATTATTATATCTTTTTTCCCCCCTTTTTAAATATATATTTTTATATCTTTTATTAAAGAATTTGTCGTCTTTTATATATGTAACTTGTCTAATTCTAATACTGTAATTTATAAGATAGATTTGTCTTGTTGTATTAGAAAATCTAGCAAATAAATAAATAAATAAAAAAAATAACCGATTCAAAGGCGAACTTCTCCCCAGAGTCCATACCAAAACTCTTATTTGTTAAATTAAATTAATTTTTTTATATTTTATTCAATTTAAAAACTACTTTTTTCTAAGCAAAAAAAAATTTATTTCAAAAATAACTTTTATTTCCGAGGAATAAATAAAACCCAAGAAATAAATTTATTTCCTCAAGAATAAATAAAACTCAAAAATAATTTTTATTTTCTAAGCAAAAAATTAAACTGAAAAATTATTTTTTTCCTAAGGAATAAATAAAGCTTAAAAAATAACTTAAATTTTCTATGCCTGGGTTCATACAATGAAAGTTTTTTTCAGAAAGTCTGACTTAATTGGTGAGAGGGGAATAGAACATGCTTCTCTTCTCTCCCCTCTAACCAATAAACTTACTGAGCAACCTAAATAAGAGCGGCAATCGTTTTTTGTATGTCAAAACTTTTCATTTGCATAAAGTTTATACGAAAGAAACCTTTGGAACGCGAATTCGACACCACCCGGCTGGAAAATCCTGTTTGACAAATCGCTATGTCGATTTGTCTTATTGAAAATATATTTGAAATAGAATTTTCATGTTTAAAAAAACGCTTGCCGCCCTTGTTTAGATAGCTCAGTTAGACATCCTGAAGGAAAAATTGCATAGTATAAACCCAGACTAACCAAAAATAAAACTCGAAAATAATTTGTTTTCCTAAGGAATAAATAAAGCTCAGAAAATAATACAGTTGAGTTATTTAAAAAAACGTAATAAAATAAAAATCAATGCATCTAAAAGAATTCTTAGGCACGTAGCGCTTCTTCTGGTTTAGTTTAAATTTGAAAATCGTTGGTTACAGGCCCTGCTATTTGTACAAACAGATCAGTACAAATTTTCTATAGATAATTTTATAACAAGTCATTACAGTCTGGCGTTCATTTCTTAAAACTACAAGTTGCAAATTTACAAGTTAAATAAATTTGATACCGAAATTGTTGCATTATCGAGCGTATTTTACTTGTGGGTTTTTAATCTATTGTTTTGAGATGTGGGCCCCAGTCTTGTCTTGTCTTCCGATATTATATAAAAAGCGCCCACAAAATTGAAACTCACCTTCAACAAGTCTTATACAAATTGGCGTAACGAGTTCAAATTTCGTTCCACGTTCATATTTACTTAAACTCCCATTTTTGGTTAGTAGCAAATTATTTTCTTAGTTCATATTAAATATATGTTTAATAATACAACAACAAAAAAGAAAGTGTAGTCGGCAGTGTGGCCATTTTGGTATTTTTGCAGCTAAATTTAGCTTTAAAAATTTTTATTTGGCTGCAAAATTATCATTTAGCACTTGGCATTTTATTTAGCATTTTTAGATAATGTCTTTATTTTTTTAGAATAATTTATTTTAAAAATTTGGACGAATAGTTTTATTGATTTTAATAAAAAAAAATTTAAATTATAATAAATTTTGACTTAAAATAGTTGTACCCAAAATGAAATTTCGTATGAAAATGGATAATTCTTATGTTAAGGAACATCTTACCTGTCTTGTTAAAAAATAGAATATTCAGGGAAAACATATTAGAAATGGCCTTATCATGTTGATTGTAAATATTATTTTCCAATTGATAATGCGATATAAAAGTACAAGGAAATGTCACTTTGTATTTAGATAAAAATTAATTATGGCGATTTCTTTTCTGAGAAATATGTTGCATAAATGGTACATGCTCTATCTCTTTTGTGTAGAGCATGTACCATTTATGCAACATTTTTCTCAGTAAAGAAATCGCCATTAGTGTAAATGTTTGAAAAAGTTGTTTGCTCTAAACTGCTAAAAAAAATTATTATTTTAAAGCTTCAACATTTCTTAAACTATAAAAAATAAAATGATCTAAAAATGTTGTATATTATAGAAATAAATCGTTTAAATTTTGCATTTAAAGGGCCCCTAAACTAACCGTTTAATTTTTACTACCTGTACTACATATTTATATGTATCACATGCTTTACGAAAATCTAGTCATTTGCTTAAGTATAACTATTTATTTCAATTTCGTTCAAAAATTAGTCACTAAAATGTATTTAGTTTCGAATAAAATTTCATACTGGTAATAAATTTTTAGCAAAAATCTTTAAGAAATTGTAGCATTATTTTTGGCATTTTTTAAAATCTTTTTTAGCATTGTTTGGCCATGTCTAATGCTAGATTTAGCTATAAAATTTTTTTAGACCTGGCCACACTGGCCCCAAAAAATTTGTTGAAACTTTAACTTTTTTTTAACAATTTCTATTGATTTACTAAACTTTGGTTGTAAGAAGATAATTGTATAATGTAATTTAGAAACTTTTAAATGATGTTTGATTTAGCCAAACGTTTTACAAAAGCAAATACGAGTGATATTTTAATAAAACTAGTGGTTACGTGTAGGATGCCAAATATTTAAGAGGTGTGAACATAACTGTATGTACTATGTTTTTTCTCAAGGTTATACAAATTCGGCAAATCCGATAACGATATGCATATTGAATTTGAATTCAAGTTAAAATTCACAAAGCTCAATTACAGTAATTTTTTTATTATTCAAAATTACAGTGTAAGAGATAATTAATATTTAAAATTAATAAAATTTTAAAAACAAAGAAATAAATTTGAATTCGTGACAAAATGAACAAAAAATAAAAACAAAATTTTACAAAAATAGCAAAGTAAGAAATAAATGATTAACATTTAGAATTGACATACATAAAATTTTTGTTAAAAATAAAACAAAGTATTCTTAACTTTTGTGGAGATAGACGGTTTCGAAAGTCCATTTTAACCAGACCTGCAGTGGAAAATAATCTCTCAGATGCGACAGAACTTATTTGGAAACTTAAGAATTCCTGCAAAACTTTCTTCAAATTGGGTATAACATGCCATTGCCACGGCCTTAACAAGCGGATCTGCATCTCTAGAAATAATAGAGCCTCTAAAGTATCGTTCGTATTCTTTTTTAGCAGAAGCACAGCATAGGATGGAAAGAGGTTAATCCTTCTCGGATTCTCTTAAATTTTTTATAAACGCCTTAAAGGCCAGTTCTTTTAGACTTATCAGAACTTGTACAACCTGTGGGGGTGACCGTATATTCATAGAAAAATAAATTGTTTGTTCAAAAATAGTCCAAAAAATATATAAAAAGTTTCGTCGTATCGACAGCAAAATATCGCGATTCCGATATATCGGAAATTCTGAAGTATCGCCGATATACATATCGGTATCGGTATTCGTTACTTTCCTAATTACAATGTTCTTAATACGATATCCTTGGAAAATCATTTGAAATACACATTATTTATTTTTATTGTTACATACTAATATTTTCTAATAGATATTGGGAATTATTTCTTTTTCATAAGCAACTTTATTATATTCAACATTTTTCATTTTTCGAATTTATTCTATGAGTTAAATTTCAGTTATGTATTTTTATGTTAAAAAACAATACTGTTACTGCAAAGAGAAACAAGAATTTAAATTGTAAACAATAATACAAATTTCTTTATACGCCATATTAAAAAAATAATATAAAAATACGCAATTCTTATTTATTTATACATATATATTTTTTTTATAAGTACATACCAATATCTTTCGAATGAAAAAAAAGTGCTATATTGGTCTATGCTGAATCTATGTACCCTTCACTTAGTGGTCTGAAACAATCGGTAGCGATTTTTGACTATCGCATCACCATCGATAGTTTTTGATAGGTTTTGGTTTTTTTTTTATTGCAAAGTAGTCATATCTCAAAGAATTTAAAATTTTGAGTTACATAAACAAAAGTGCTCCTTCATACCTTCTCTATAACATAAACCTATATACCTTCTATATACAGGAATTATATCTCAAATTTAATCGAAGTTATAGCGAAATATAATTATTAAATCAGCATATAAAGGTAAATATTGAAAACTTTAATCGCATTTTGCCAAGTTTGGGTTTTCTGTTGAGATATGATACATATGTATGTATATTTACTAGTTTAACCCAGTGCGCTTTGCTACCCTGCAACTGATCTGTATATATAAGCCCCTCCAATTTTTTTCGAATGTCTTGAAGTGGAATAGATGCTATTTGTACTAAATATTGTAACTTTTACTGTTACAGATCTATTTTGTATTTTTATTGGAGCTGTCACGCCCACTTATCCAGTAACACCTACTTTTTGTTAACGGATTTTGTATATTGATAACCCAGATTTGTGTACCACATTTGGAGCATTTTTCTCTTACCGTTCTTTAGTATAAATAAATATATTTTGTGCCACGCCCACATTTTTTCGGATGTTGTCTATTGGTAACCGAGATGCTTTTACCTAATTTGAAAACGTTGGCTCTTGCTGTTCTCCAGATATACATAAATCTATAATGTCGTTGCATAGAAGGTGCCACGCCCACTTCTGATTGTATGATTGTACTTTGGCTTTGGCTGTTCGCCAAATATACAGAAAAAAATCCAAATTGCCAAACGTATTCCGTGGATAAAAAATAATATAACGGCAATACTCGATTTCGTATTGCGGAAGATACTCAGTGAAAACTCTGCTCTAAAAGGAGCAGGTTTTATATATGAATACATACCTCAAATCGCTTCAAACCTGCTGATGGGATGCCTGTTTTTTGTATGGGGTGTTCCCGGTTTGGAGGACTATTTTCTGCTGACAATAAGCGCTTCTTTTAACATAATAAAACATGCAAATAAAGCACTCCTAAAGGGATTTTTTAAGGGCTAACTATATTAACATATTTATTAATGTTTTGCTTTTACGGGCTTAAATGCTTTTTTTCAAGCATTTTCGTAAACCATAATATATTTTTATTTTTTTTCGCTTTCTTCGTTGTCTACACTAAAATAACAGCTTTTTTTGTATATTTTATTCGTCATCATTTACTGCTGTATAAGAGCTCTCTTATTGAAGCGCTCGATTATGCGCTATTTCTCTTAAGTGCTTCAAAAACCACAAATTTTTTTTACTGGGATACTTCCTTCGGGAAGAAACGTGTCTCGATGACAATACTCACAAACAGTGCTGCCACGACTAATAACATTTTTACATCCAATATTTTTGAAAAAGTTACTAAATGTGAAAAAATATAAACATATTAGAAATGCCTTTTGTTTTTGCATATATCCTTTACAATAAACGAAATTTGTACTTCACAGTTATAAATAACAAATAAGGGAGAAATTAAATTATTTTCCGCTTTTTAACTGACAGTGGCAGGGCTGTTAAATGTTGCGACCTAAACAAGGGCGGCAAGCGTTTTGTTAAACATGAAAATTCTATTTCAAATTCATTTTCAATAAGACAAATCGACATAGCGATTTATCAAATAGGATTTTCCAGCCGGGCGGTGTCGAATTCGCGTCCTTAAGGTTTTTTTCGTGTAAACTTTATGCAAATGGAAAGTTTTGACATACAAAAAACGCTTGCCGCTCTTATTTAGGTAGCTCAGTTAATCCTCTGGTTGATGAAAATTTACGTTTAGCAATATGGCGATTATTGTCAAAAGTTTTTTTATTAATTAAAAATACTGCCAAAAAACATTAAATAAATATACATACCAACAGTTTATCAAAAGAAAAATTTTAATTTTTTTAAATTCAAGCCATTTTCTTACAGTAAACTCCATAAATTCTAAAATTAAAGATTATATGTCAATATATTTTTGAAAAATCTTTAAAATTCCTATGTGTATTTCAATATACGAGTATTAAAATATACTACATGAAATAATGTAAGTTTAGAACATTTTACTTCTATTCAAGTTTTGAGAAACAGTAAAACAAATTATTTGTACTTTTTCAGTCATGTTCTGAAATCGATTCCGCGTGATATGATGCACTTTCTACTTAAGGTGCCTCTTATCTTTACTACTCTCAAAATTAGGAAAAACTACGCAACATGGCCGTTTCTATAATGAAAATCACATCTGGTAATTGTTTTCTTAACAAAAATTTTTAACAAAAAATATCTGGCTGCTGTTATGGAAGAAATTGTTTGCTTTCGATAAAGTATAAAAACTTCCGTTGATTGGAAGCAAATATTTGATAAGGAAATCGTAGTGCAAAGTTCACATTATTCGAAGTCGTAAATAATTTCCTTCGAATCGAAATGCACTATATATATATCATGCCCTGTGGTTCCTTATAAAAACAAATGGCTACAAGTAATACGCTATAACCCCCCCCATGTAAATAAAAACGTTAAAAGTTTAAAAATCGTAAATTGCAAGTTTATCAAGGAGTGCATATACAAACGTATTATTATTTTAGAAAAAAGTTACCAAAATGAAAAAAATATTCACATCTCCACATTGAGAAAAAAAAATGAAAAATTTTGGTTAGAAATAACCAAAAACGGCAGCTCTGCTCCTAAGCAATATGAATTTTTATTTAAAAAAAAATGTTTATTATAGACTTACATCCAGCCGTACCTAATTAAGAGCGGAAGGCGGAACGTTTTCTTCCGCGTAGCTTTTACGCTGATATGCCATACCTAAACAAGAGTGTCAGCGTTGTGTCACAAACAGTAGTGTTAACTTTTGTGCATACTAAAACCCTCATAAACGAAATAAGAAATGGAATTAAAGTCGCTAGTTTGACCTTAAAATAGCTAATTTGCCATTATTTATTATCAAAAATAAAAACAGGGCTGTCAAACCAACAAATATAGAAACCCTGCTAATTTTGGCGCGCTGTTAATTGCAAAGCGTTGACGCCGCGCAAAGTACAAAAATGTACTTTGGATTTCAAGAAGAATTCTTGACAAAAAGTACGAAAAACCGAAGTTAGGAAGAACATGTAAATCAATTAAATAGATAATCATTCATTCAAAGAAAATTTCGTTCTACCAAGGTAAAATACCATTTTGTTTAAAGATTGATGTTTGACTATTGACGTCATCCATCTTCAATGGCGGTGTGAGTAAAACGGCAAACCCCTCCGAAGGTTCAATTCTCAGCGCAGTCAAGAATGAAAAATTATCAATAAAATTTTAATTAATTTCATAATGTAAAATTCCTGTCTTCACAGTGAAATCAAGTCTGCAAAGCCGCTTCATAGCATTTATATATAGGGTATATAAGATTCGACATTGCCGAATACAGCACTTTTATTTGTTTTATTTAAATTTGAACATCGCAATATATTTACAAGAACGAGTCAAATATACAAAAAGCAAAAATGGATAAAGCGAAATAAGCACAACCAAGTTGTTTAACCCTTACAGGACTACTGGAATAATACGTCCCAGCCATTTTCAAACTTTTATCTTTTTTTTATATTCAATACAATTTCTTATCTAAAATGTCCCAAACACAGGTTTAAGTGCTAGTTATGAAATGTAAATACAAACATAACAGAATATTTATTCTACTTGACAATAGGTGTGTTCAGTTACTAAACATTTTTACGAATTTGTAACAATTGGTACTGGAAAGTGTTCATTAACCCAAAAAAGTGGCAAGTAGAGAGCGTCAAAAGAAAGTAAAAAAAATTAAGAGATAAAAAATGTAAAATGTTAACATGCAGCAGTTTTTGAAACTGCCGTTTCATATTTTTGTTAACAAAACAAACTTTTGAAAATGTGTAACAAAATAATATTATATAGCAATAGAAATTTTTAAATAAAAAATTTTTCAATAAAAAAAAAAATATATATACTTTTCTTAAGGAATACAGGCAGCGAATTACGGCATTTGATAGCGATCGAAATTTGCATTTAAATTATTTTGTAATTTCGATCGATATCGAATGCCGTAATTTGCCCTCAGAATTTCGTATCTAACAGTCAATGTGCCTAACCTCACTAAAGAATATAAATTTTCAATATTAAGGCCACACGATATTTCATACATGATTCAAAAACTCTCTTTTTCTCATCTATAACAATAAATTAGAAAAACAAACTGGCCCACTAGTAATGTATGACATTCCGATGACTGAATTGGAAATGATCAAGTTTGCACCTGAATGCCACTAATGTACATTTTAAAATTTGTATACTAACATTATTATATTATATAAAATCCACAAGCACCGTGGATGTTCAGCCCAAGTGTTCACTGAAGTAAAATTAAGGCTACAAGCAAAGCCAGTTATTCCCCACGGTGAGAGATTAAATCTCGTACTTTACCTGAAGTTATTAACCCTAGAGTACTAACCATATTTTACGTACGTTGTAACTAATGATCGCCGATTCGACGATGCATTTTTTAACTGCCTATAAATTTGGCTTAAAACCAAATATAATTTTTCAATAAATGTTATTAATCATTGTGGCACCTTATAGGTCTATATAAAAATAATAATTAATGTTAATTCATATAGATAAACGAAATATTTAATTTTTACTAATTCATTTTATGTTGCACATATTTTTGGGATCATAAAAAAAGGACCTAAAAAATATTATGCGTAAAACTGAAAAGCTAAAAAAGAGTCAAAACTTAAAAAGAGTCATTTTTAGCTTTAAAAAAAATAAAAAAAAATTTTTAAATAACACTTTGAGCAAGAGCCAATAAGCTCAACTTTGTGCTCTCCGCATATGTGTTTTTCGCATATATCACATTTTGATGTTGATCTACTCATACGTCATTTTTGTTCTTTTTGTATTTTCTTCTTAGCTGGTCATTGTTGCCACTATTGTTTGGAGTAATAACATTTGCAATATTTGACCACAAAATTTAAAAAAAAATCACGTTAATTCTAACCTTCGACGATTCGACGAGAACAAAACCAAAAAAAAACAATGTTCCAGCAACGCGGTTTAAAAAACACAATTACACACAGCAAAAGTAAATCATCTACAAACAGAATACAAAATTTAAGATTGTTAGGTACACCCATTTGAAAGTGAATGATGATCTTCCAAAGGTCGATAATTAGTACTCTTGGGTTAAGATAACCCCAAGGAACTGTTTGCATACTTATCAGTGTGACCAGATCTTAAAATCGTTAACAGCTAAATCTTGCATTAGACAATGGCAGAAAATGCTAAAAGAAATTCTAGATTTTTGCAAACAATTTATTAAAAGTATAAAATTTTATTAAAAACTACATAAATTTTAAAAAATTGGTAATATTTTAATAAATTTAGGAGGCCTGAAATACCCCTGAAGGAAGCAAAATACAAGCGATTCTATTTCTATGTTTTGCTCTGGTTGAAAAGATTCTATAAAATGAAATTTTAGACCAGAAAAGCTGAGCAGTTAAGAGCAAGAATTGTTTTCAGATTTTTCGTTGAATTAACATGAAATGCCCAAACATTTACACTATAAAATTTTTTTATCTTGAGATCATTTAATTCAATTTTTACATTGCAATGTAAAATTTCCTTATACTTTTATACGTAATAAAAAATGGAAAATAATTTTTAAAATGAACATGATTAGGGCACTTCTAAGATTCCCTTAAGTGTAGATCAATAAATAATTAATGAATTGCTTGAGTATTACATTTATATTCCTCGTTAAGTGTCCATCAAAACATAAATGCTGCGTTCATTAGGCAAAAGAAACGATTACTTTCTACATTTGAATTGAAATTTTGTATAATAAGCAGAACAAAATGATCTCTCCGAGTTTCTTTAAATGCCAAATGTCAATCCACTGCAGTCAACGCGTTTCTAATTTGGGTTATGAGATCGGAATTATCTTGACATTTCATTGACAATTGCTGCAAATGATAGTTTATCTAGGAATGCTTAAAATTAACCTGAGTAATTTTCATAAGTTTTTTTTTGTGGCGGCACAATAATTCTAGTGTGTTTGTTTTCTATTTTACTAAAAGCAGATTTTATTTTGCGTTAAAGAAATTTTAAAATTAATATTTTTGTTTCAGTTTATGTATTTTTTTCGATATATTCGTGAAATATAATTTTGAATTTGGCAAATACGAATATTCGTAACTTCGCTAGTGCCTAACTTGCTACTTTTTGCCAGGGTGTCAGATTTATTTTGACCTTTTTCACCAAATTCAGTAAATTTTACTGATTACTGAAAAAAAAATTCAGTAATCAGTAAAGTTTACTGAATACTGAAAAAAATTACAGTAATCAGTAAATTTTACTGAATACTGAAAAAAAATCAGTAATCATTAAATTTTACTGATTACTGATAAGAATGCAGTATCGGGAGGTTTTTACTAATTATACTTGAAAGCCGTGCTTTGCCTCAAAGACCGCAAAAATCATTTTTAGATTTTGGAGAGGAAAGTAATGGTAACGTTTTGCATCTTATTTTCCATTAAATTTTTGTATTTATTATTCACATGCTTATCTTATTTTCTTAAACAGATGCGGGCATAACTATTAATTCAGGTGGCTTGGCAAACTATCTCCAGGAAACAATTTTGTACCTGGCCGAACAAGACACTAGCATAAATTGTCTGCATAATCACAGTGCTATTAAAAACGTGTTTTTGAAATACAATACTCCTTTGCCTTCGTCTGCTCCTGTAGAAAGATTGTTTTCTTTCGCTGGGATTGTGAATCGTTCCAGAAGACAAAAACTCAGTGATACAAATTTTGAAATGCTTGTATTAAGAAAAGCCAATAATATATAAAATCTTTTATCTTTATTCAACAAATTTTCCAATTTACAAATATTTCTTGTGCTAAACCCGCAAAGCTTTGAGCTTGTCAAAAAAAAAAAAAAAAAAAAAATACGTAATCGTGACTAAATTTTCAGTAATCAGTCAAATTTACTGATTACTGAAATTTTTTTCAGTATTCAGTAAAATTTACTGATTACTGTCATTTTTTCAGTATTCAGTAAACTTTACTGATTACTGAATTTTTTTTTCAGTAATCAGTAAAATTGACTGAATACTGAAATTTTTTTCCAATAATCAGTAAAATTTACTGCATACTGATTTTTTATTCCAGTAATCAGTAAACTTTACTGAAGACTGATTTTTTTTTCAGTAATCAGTAAAAATTTACTGGTAATGAAAATTATATTTCATTACCAGTAAGCATTTAGTGATTACTGAAACGCTTGCTGCAGTAAAAAAGTAATGCAGTATGCCCATGTATGCTTAATATAAACTGATTTTATTTTTGATTAATGGTATAATTGTGAAAAAATGGCGATAATTTTTTCTGTGTACATTCACACTATCACACTTTTACATTTAACTTGAGATTTTGACATTTAGTAATACAAAGAATTATAGTGTAAAGTATCCTTTAACATGATTAAAGTCAAATGTCTTTTACAATTGGAAGTACACACTGTTTGCTTAACAAAATATAAAATAATTTTAAACTCGACTTACGATTAACTTATTTTATACAGTATATTGTGATTTGTGGACATTATTTAAAAAAAAAAAAGAAAAATAAAAGGGAAAATGGAACCCTTCGGAGTTAGGATGATTTGACGCAGTTGAAAAAAAGTGACAGAAATTGCTTAAGTCCCAAAATTTATTAGGTTTCAAAATTTCTCAAGCAATTCACAAAATATGATATAAATAATCAAATTATAAACAAAATATTATCACTTATTTAATAAAAATTATTTTGGACAGAAAAATTTGGTTTTTGACCAAAATTAATTGCAGCCAGCTGTATCTTGTTTGCATTTCCATTCCCTTTAAAATCTAAAAACTACTTACACTGTGCTGCCTTTTTTATTCTCAATTAAAATGTTTGTGAAAAAAGTCACATAATTTTTGGGGAAACAAAAACCACGGGAATAAAAATCAGCGATGCCATTTTTTTACCGAACATACGAGTTTTTTCACGAGGAAATAATTCACAGTTGAAACTATGTTCATTAGGGGGTGGTCGATTTAGCATCGCCATTGGCTTAAGCGTACAATTCTACCTTGGAGAGGATATATTTAAAAAAATTTAAATCGGTGAATTTTTACTATTAAAAACCCCCATAAAAATTAACGCGTCAAAAACTTGTGCAAAACCTGATGAAAAACATTTTTCACCTTGGAAAGATGATATTAAAAAAATTAAATTGAGAAAAAATCAACAAAATTAAATTTGGGCACCTCGAAAATGATTTGATTGATATGCCGTAGTGGAACTTTTTTTTCCTCATGCCAAACGCTATCGATAAATCGATGGCTCAATATCAACAAATTTTGGTCTTTACAAATCGGCCCACCCTAATGTACATACAAATAGGGAAAAAGAAAAACTTTCGAGGCAAAAAATATTCACAAGAAGTTGATTAAAAATGAAAAAAGAAAATAAAAATTATTTTTTTGAGTTTTATGTCTTGCTTAGAAAAAACATTTATTTCTCGAATTTAATTTTTTTGCTTACAAAAAGAAAGTAAAAAGTAATTCTGCTCTTAAATTAATATTAACCGATTCAAAGGCGAACTTCTCCCCAGAGTCCGTACCAAAACTCTTATTTGTTAAATTAAATTAATTTTTTTATATACATATTATTCAATTTAAAAACTTCTTTTTTCTAAGCAAAAAAAAATTAATTTCAAAAATAACTTTTATTTCTGAGGAATAAATAAAAATCAAGAAATAAATTTATTTCCTGAAGAATAAATAACACTCAAAAATAATTTTTATTTTCTAAGCAAAAAATTAAACTGAAAAATTATTTTTTTCCTAAGGAATAAATAAAGCTTAAAAAATAACTTAAATTTTCTATGCCTGGGTTCATACAATGAAAGTTTTTTTCAGAAAGTCTGACTTAATTGGTGAGAGGGGAATAGAACATGCTTCTCTTCTCTCCCCTCTAACCAATAAACTTAGTGAGCAACATAAATAAAAGCGGCAAGCGTTTTTTGTATGTCAAAACTTTTCATTTGCATAAAGTTTATACGAAAGAAACCTTTGGAACGCGAATTCGACACCACCCGGCTGGAAAATCCTGTTTGACAAATCGCTATGTCGATTTGTCTTATTGAAAATATATTTGAAATAGAATTTTCATGTTTAAAAAAACGCTTGCCGCCCTTGTTTAGATAGCTCAGTTAGACATCCTGAAGGAAAAATTGCATAGTATAAACCCAGACTAACCAAAAATAAAACTCGAAAATAATTTTTTTTTCCTAAGGAATAAATAAAGCTCAGAAAATAATACAGTTGAGTTATTTAATAAAACGTAATAAAATAAAAATCAATGCATCTAAAAGAATTCTTAGGCACGTAGCGCTTCTTCTGGTTTAGTTTAAATTTGAAAATCGTTGGTTACAGGCCCTGCTATTTGTACAAACAGATCAGTACAAATTTTCTATAGATAATTTTATAACAAGTCATTACAGTCTGGCGTTCATTTCTTAAAACTACAAGTTGCAAATTTACAAGTTAAATAAATTTGATACCGAAATTGTTGCATTATCGAGCGTATTTTACTTGTGGGTTTTTAATCTATTGTTTTGAGATGTGGGCCCCAGTCTTGTCTTGTCTTCCGATATTATATAAAAAGCGCCCACAAAATTGAAACTCACCTTCAACAAGTCTTATACAAATTGGCGTAACGAGTTCAAATTTCGTTCCACGTTCATATTTACTTAAACTCCCATTTTTGGTTAGTAGCAAATTATTTTCTTAGTTCATATTAAATATATGTTTAATAATACAACAACAAAAAAGAAAGTGTAGTCGGCAGTGTGGCCATTTTGGTATTTTTGCAGCTAAATTTAGCTTTAAAAATTTTTATTTGGCTGCAAAATTATCATTTAGCACTTGGCATTTTATTTAGCATTTTTAGATAATGTCTTTATTTTTTTAGAATAATTTATTTTAAAAATTTGGACGAATAGTTTTATTGATTTTAATAAAAAAAAATTTAAATTATAATAAATTTTGACTTAAAATAGTTGTACCCAAAATGAAATTTCGTATGAAAATGGATAATTCTTATGTTAAGGAACATCTTACCTGTCTTGTTAAAAAATAGAATATTCAGGGAATTCATATTAGAAATGGCCTTATCATGTTGATTGTAAATATTATTTTCCCATTGATAATGCGATATAAAAGTACAAGGAAATGTCACTTTGTATTTAGATAAAAATTAATTAGTGTAAATGTTTGAAAAAGTTGTTTGCTCTAAACTGCTAAAAAAATTATTATTTTAAAGCTTCAACATTTCTTAAACTATAAAAAATAAAATGATCTAAAAATGTTGTATATTATAGAAATAAATCGTTTAAATTTTGCATTTAAAGGGCCCCTAAACTAACCGTTTAATTTTTACTACCTGTACTACATATTTATATGTATCACATGCTTTACGAAAATCTAGTCATTTGCTTAAGTATAACTATTTATTTCAATTTCGTTCAAAAATTAGTCACTAAAATGTATTTAGTTTCGAATAAAATTTCATACTGGTAATAAATTTTTAGCAAAAATCTTTAAGAAATTGTAGCATTATTTTTGGCATTTTTTAAAATCTTTTTTAGCATTGTTTGGCCATGTCTAATGCTAGATTTAGCTATAAAATTTTTTTAGACCTGGCCAAACTGGCCCCAAAAAATTTGTTGAAACTTTAACTTTTTTTTTAACAATTTCTATTGATTTACTAAACTTTGGTTGTAAGAAGATAATTGTATAATGTAATTTAGAAACTTTTAAATGATGTTTGATTTAGCCAAACGTTTTACGTGTAGGATGCCAAATATTTAAGAGGTGTGAACATAACTGTATGTACTATGTTTTTTCTCAAGGTTATACAAATTCTTCAAATTCGAATAGTTGATACTTATATCTACTAAAACACGTATTATTATATATTAAAAACAACCATAATGTATTTGCTGCTGAAAAAAAACACCTGTGTTTTGTTAGTAAACAATATTACAAATAGGGAAGTAATGAAACGCCGATACGATACCGATACTCAAAATAAAGTACCGCCGATGTCGATACCGATAACGAACTGCATATCGAATTTGAATTCAAGTTAAAATTAACAAAGCTCAAATACAGTAATTTGTTTATTATTCAAAATTACAGTGTAAGAGATAATTAATATTTAAAATTAATAAAATTTTAAAAACAAAGAAAAAAATTTGAATTCGTGACAAAATGAACAAAAAATAAAAACAAAATTTTACAAAAATAGCAAAGTAAGAAATAAATGATTAACATTTAGAATTGACATACATAAAATTTTTGTTAAAAATAAAACAAAGTATTCTTAACTTTTGTGGAGATAGACGGTTTCGAAAGTCCATTTTAACCAGACCTGCAGTGGAAAATAATCTCTCAGATGCGACAGAACTTATTTGGAAACTTAAGAATTCCTGCAAAACTTTCTTCAAATTGGGTATAACATGCCATTGCCACGGCCTTAACAAGCGGATCTGCATCTCTAGAAATAATAGAGCCTCTAAAGTATCGTTCGTATTCTTTTTTAGCAGAAGCACAGCATAGGATGGAAAGAGGTTAATCCTTCTCGGATTCTCTTAAATTTTTTATAAACGCCTTAAAGGCCAGTTCTTTTAGACTTATCAGAACTTGTACAACCTGTGGGGGTGACCGTATATTCATAGAAAAATAAATTGTTTGTTCAAAAATAGTCCAAAAAATATATAAAAAGTTTCGTCGTATCGACAGCAAAATATCGCGATTCCGATATATCGGAAATTCTGAAGTATCGCCGATATACATATCGGTATCGGTATTCGTTACTTTCCTAATTACAATGTTCTTAATACGATATCCTTGGAAAATCATTTGAAATACACATTATTTATTTTTATTGTTACATACTAATATTTTCTAATAGATATTGGGAATTATTTCTTTTTCATAAGCAACTTTATTATATTCAACATTTTTCATTTTTCGAATTTATTCTATGAGTTAAATTTCAGTTATGTATTTTTATGTTAAAAAACAATACTGTTACTGCAAAGAGAAACAAGAATTTAAATTGTAAACAATAATACAAATTTCTTTATACGCCATATTAAAAAAATAATATAAAAATACGCAATTCTTATTTATTTATACATATATATTTTTTTTATAAGTACATACCAATATCTTTCGAAAGAAAAAAAAGTGCTATATTGGTCTATGCTGAATCTTTGTACCCTTCACTTAGTGGTCTGAAACAATCGATAGTGGTTTTTGACTATCGCATCACCATCGATAGTTTTTGGTTTTTTTTTTATTGCAAAGTAGTCATATCTCAAAGAATTTAAAATTTTGAGTTACATAAACAAAAGTGCTCCTTCATACCTTCTCTATAACATAAACCTATATACCTTCTATATACAGGAATTATATCTCAAATTTAATCGAAGTTATAGCGAAATATAATTATTAAATCAGCATATAAAGGTAAATATTGAAAACTTTAATCGCATTTTGCCAAGTTTGGGTTTTCTGTTGAGATATGATACATATGTATGTATATTTACTAGTTTAACTCAGTGCGCTTTGCTACCCTGCAACTGATCTGTATATATACAAAAATTACTTTTTGGGGCGGCGCCTGGTTCTAAGGCCTTCAATTTTTCTTCGAATGTCTTGAAAGTGAATACAAGCTATTTGTACTAAATATTGTAAATTTTAGTGTTACAGATCTATTTTGTATTGGTATTGGAGCTGCCACGCCCACTTATCCAGTAACACCTACCTTTTGTGAACGGATTTTGTATATTGATAACCCAGATTTGTGTACCACATTTGGAGCATTTTTCTCTTACCGTTCTTTAGTATAAATAAATATATTTTGTGCCACGCCCACATTTTTTCGGATGTTGTCTATTGATAACCGAGATGCTTTTACCTAATTTGAAAATGTTGGATCTTGCTGTTCTCCAGATATACATAAATCTATAATGTCGTTGCATAGAAGGTGCCACGCCCACTTCTTATTGTATGATTGTACTTTGGCTTTGGCTGTTCGCCACATATACAGAAAAAAAATCCAAATTGCCAAACGTATTCCGTGGATAAAAAATAATATGACGGCAATACACGATTTCGTATTGCGGAAGATACTTCCTTCGGGAAGAAACGTGTCTCGATGGCAATACTCCTAAGCAGTGTTGCCACGACTAATAACATTTTTACAACCAATATTTTTGAAAAAGTTACCAAATGTTAAAAAATATAACCAAATTAGAAATGCCTTTTGTTTTTGCATATATCCTTTACAATAAACGAAATTTGTACTTCACAGTTATAAATAACAAAAAAGGAAGAAATTAAATTATTTTCCGCTTTTTAACTGTCAGTGGCAGGGCTGTTAAATGTTGCGATCTTTTAATCCTCTTGTTGATGAAAATTTACGTCTAGCAATATGGCGATTATTGTCAAAAGTTTTTTTATTAATTAAAAATACTGCCAAAAAACATTAAATAAATATACATACCGACAGTTTATCAAAAGAAAAATTTTATTTTTTTTAAATTCAAGCCATTTTCTTACAGTAAATTCCATAAATTCTAAAATTATAGATTACAGTGAACTCGCGATAATATGAACACCCCAAAATATGAACAATTATATTCTTCCATTGACTACTCTAAAATATTAACATGTGCGAAAGCTATAAAATATGAACAACTTATAATAATATTTTTAAAGTATTTTATCTACGTATACAGGTTTAAGTCTAAATCAACAGGGTGGTGGATAAATTATGATTCAACTGTATAATAATTGGGGAGTTTTTCTAGCTGCTTGCAGGGTTGTCAGATTGATTTTGATCTTTTTCGCCAAATTCAATGTCAAAAATCGCCAAAATCGCCAAAGCATTTATTTTTTTCGATTTCGACATTAATATATGTATTTTTAGAATAATTAAAAATATTTTTTCATAAATCCCAAAAAAAATTTGTTCCGTATCCCTAAAATCCGCCAAAAATTCAAAAAAAGTCGCCATATATTTTGTTTAATTTTTATTTAACAAAAAAGGTGCAATGTTTAAAATATTTTATAGTAGTCTACTTAAAGTAACAAAAAAAAGGATTTTGCGGTAAGTATTAAACAAATATTGGATGTACAATATATTTGTATGTAGTTGCAGTTCTATTATATAACTAAAACGCTATATAGTTCACCAAGAAGACTAACTTGTTGTCTTCTTTTTTGAAATACATTGTGAAGGTAGAAAAGAAATGCAACATGTGCTATTTATATTCATATAACTTTTGGCTCGTAAAAACGTGTCGAAAACTTCATATCGCATTCTACTTCAAAGCAGATATTTAGTGAATTTCAATATTTCAATACAGGTACCTGACGTATCCTTGTAGCTATAAATTGTTGGCCTAAACTGATCTTAATTAGATTGAATATCATCATTACAATTTTCTTTTAACAAACTGTATTTTTTCTATTGTATTTCATTAACATCCAAGGGTAAGTTAGGATTCATAAAAAATCTTTAAAATATTTTTAAAAAAAACAAATTTTATGTGATAATTTGTCACATTTTATAATGGAAAAATTTTCATAAACTTTCATTATATTCATTTTTAAAGAATTCTACTTATTACTTCTTTCAAGAGCCCATTTAAATGTGAAAAAAAAAATTCTCGAAGATTATCTTCATCAGCCATTTCAACATTATTTAGTTTTAAATACTGGTCATACCTATGAATGCATCAAATTTCATACATTGAAATATTAGAATAAAAAAAAATATTATTTCTTCGTTTTGAATTTAACAAATTTCAAAACAAATAGATGGCTCATCAAAAATAGCCAACAAAATCGCCAACTATTTTATAAATCGCCAAAAAATCGCCATGTCGCCAAATCGAAAATTAGGTCGCCAAAAGAGTTTGAAAATCGCCACGTTTGGCGAGAAATCGCCACATCTGACAGCCCTGGCTGCTTGCTTTAAAATTGTCTTCAAATGTCAATCAAAATGTCTTGCATACACGATTTAGTTAGTGCTCACATTCAACTAGAATTCCATATTCATCTTTAAACATAATTTCAACGTGAATGGTTCTTAAATATGCATACAAAATGTATAAGTTTTTATCTTTAAAAAGTCAGAAGTTTTAGAACATTTAGGAAAAGGTGTCAGTGTTACTAATTTAGCTTATAAATTTGTGGTGAAATATTTTACAATATGTGGACAATAAATAAAAATGCTAACTACGTTTATTTGACCTGGAAAAAAACGTGCTGCTTTCCCAGTACCCAAAAATTTAAAATGCTTTCTCCGAATGGTTTTTGAATATGGGAGACAAGAAGATCAGTGTTAGCGGACACGGAAAATATTTTTGAGTGAAAATAAGTTACCATTCGTGAATATGAACAATCTTGCAAAAGCGATCTGGCGTGGTTTTAATTAGTTCATAATATCGCGAGTGCACTGTATATGTCAATATATTTTTGAAAAATCTTTAAAATTCCTATGTGTATTTCAATATACGAGTATTAAAATATACTACATGAATTAATGTAAGTTTAGAACATTTTACTTCTATTCAAGTTTTGAGAAACAGTAAAACAAATTATTTGTACTTTTTCAGTCATGTTCTGAAATCAATTCCGCGTGATATGATGCGCTTTCTACTTAAGGTACCTCTTATCTTTACTACTCTCAAAATTAGGAAAAACTACGCAACATGGCCGTTTCTATAATGAAAATCACATTTGGTAATTTTTTTCTTAACAAAAATCTTTAAAAAAAAATATCTGGCAGCTGTTATGGAAGAAATTTTTTGCTTTCGATAAAGTATAAAAACTTCCGTTGATTGGAAGCAAATATTTGATAAGAAAATCGTAATGCAAAGTTCCCATTATTCGAAGTCGTAAATAATTTTTTTCGAATCTAAATGCACTATGTATATATATATCATGCCCTGTGGTTCCTTATAAAAACAAATGGCTACAAGAAATACGCTATAACCCTCCCATGTAAATAAAAACGTTAAAGGTTTAAAAATCGTAAATTGCAAGTTTATCAAGGAGTGCATATACAAACGTATTATTATTTTAGAAAAAAGTTACCAAAATGAAAAAAATATTCACATCTCCACATTGAGAAAAAAAAATGACAAATTTTGGTTAGAAATAACCAAAAACGGCAGCTCTGCTCCTAAGCAATATGAATTTTTATTTAAAAAAAAATGTTTATTATAGACTTACATCCAGCCGTACCTAATTAAGAGCGGAAGGCGGAACGTTTTCTTCCGCGTAGCTTTTAAGGCCGTGTCAGATACAACTTTGTCGCTTTGCGTGACGTTTCTACCTTTGGCAGAAAAACGCAAAGCAAAAGGTGTATGACACAATGAAAACTTTGACAACACTCACGAATTGTTTGTTTAAAAGCGGTTGGTAATTTGTGCATTTAATTCTTGGTTATAAAAATTAAAATTAAAAATTTAATTGGGCGGGTTTTTGGAATTGAATTTGGCAAAAAAAAATTTAAAAAAAAAAGAAAATTATACTAGCCAAATGTCAAAGCGCGCAAAAAGATGAGAGTTGGCTATCTTTTTGCTTCGCTCCGCTTTGAAAGTACTTTATGTGACATGTTTCGTATAAGTATGTTTATTTTATCTTAGATGTCAAAGCGAATCAGTAACGCAACGCGAAGCAAAAGTTTTATCTGACATGGCCTTTACGCTGATATGCCATACCTTAACAAGAGCGTCAGCGTTGTGTCACAAACAGTAGTGTTAACTTTCGTGCATACTAAAACCCTCATTAAAGAAATAAGAAATGGAATTAAAGCCGCTAGTTTGAACTAAAAATAGCTAACTTGCCATTATATATTAACCAAAGACATAAACAGGGTTGTCAGTCCAACAAATATAGCAACCCTGCTTATTCGCGCTGACGCGCTGTCAAGATAGGATTTTCCAATTGCAAATCGTTGACGCCGCGCTATTTAGGGATACTTCACACAAATTATATGGGCATGAGGTTTTCTGACAGCTAGAAAACGCTTTCCGCTCTTGTTTAGATATGGCAGATACATATGTACATATAAATGCTAGTTACAAATACATAATATGCATACACATTTATGTACAGTGACTCTCATTAATATTCGGTTTCTTTATTTTAGTTATTGAAAGACAACAAAATTAATAGAAAATAAAAAAATAACGGGGATATTATTTTTTGTATTCATAAGATATATTAAGAGATCAGAAAAAACTTATTTCAGAATTCTGAATATTGAACAAACAATATTAATAAAAACAAAAAACTTAAATAATGCACACTTCATTAATATTATTGGGTTTTTTTTAGCACATATAACATTACAAAAAGCTTTATAATACATAAGTCCCCTTTTACAACGTGGCAAGTGGAAGGCAGACATTTTTCTTATTCTCTTTTGAACTTGCCTTAACCTTTTACAATCGCGAAATTAATAGACAGACAGAAATTATTCGTTTCCTTTCTTCGGTCATTTTCGCTGTTGACGGAGACGAACATTTAACAGGCAATGATATATAAAATTACATTGGTGTGAGAAAAATTATATGAAGCAACAACATGAAAATTGCGAACAGTAAAAGAGAAACACGAAAAATGTCTAGTACAGATAGTCATGTGCTACACTCTCTACCTCTACAACCTCTCGCCAACAAACTTCGTCTGTCTGCCTTCCACTTGCCATATTGTAAAAGGGGACTAACTGAAATTTAACTCATAGAATAAATTCGAAAAATTAAAAATGTTGAATATAGTAAAAATAAATATTTAAAAAAATAAACTAGTCTTAATTTTTAATAACCTCAGAAAGCGATTTGGCATGTTTAATATAATTTTTAGCAAGTAATTAACACTGATTTCATCCCATTCTTCATGCAGCCTTTTTTGAGTTCGGTTTTCGAAGAAACGGGATTTTCGGAAACTCGGCGATCTAAATGGTCCCAGGCGTATTAATCACTTTTGGGCAATTATAAATCTACCACTCACGAATAACGTGGGCTTTATGTTCACGGTCGTTGTCCTGATAAAATTTAAAAGTTCTTGCAGTTCCCATATATATCTGCAGATTGTTTCAAATTGTCTCTCGAAATGTTCAAATAAACACACTTCTTCATAATGCTTTCGATAAGTACCAGTTTCTCAACCTCATTCGCTGATAAACAGTCCAACACCATTTCACTTCCACCTCCATGCTTAACGGTTGGAGTAATATTTGTGCCTTTCAACTCCTCATTCTTCCGCGAGACCATAGTTCTTCCATGACTTCGAAACAATTTACATCTTTTTTATGGGCTCCATAGTAAATTTTAACCGATGATTTCTGTTTTTAACCCTAGATAGATAAGGTACGTCTGCAATACGTACGCTTTTTAAATTTTGTGCTCCTACTCTCACATTTGCTAACATACAACTTTCTCGCGCTCAATTATCTCAGTAGTTAGCATCAGCTTGTTGGAGGTGGCTTTTTTGTGCGTTAAGTTATGTTTTCATTGAGAAATAAGCACAAATAAACACAACATACGTCTGAGAGGCGTATCGTTATCGTTAGTGTAACTTTTGTCGCAAAAATAACTTTTTGTTTAAGCTGAATTTTAAGGTATTTGTTATTTAAATTAGCTGTAAAAATGTCTTGTAAGAGCGGCTTGGACGACGCAGAAGTTGCTGCTCTTGAAAAGCGTGTTGGACGACTCAGATTCACTGGAAAATGTGAGCAAATCGGAAGATGAATAAATGGAGGATAATGTTTAAAGTGATGTATAAGAGCACTTGTTGACATCCTTGATGCTGATGAAAATATACCACCGACTAAGGAAAATAGTCAAGAACCTGATAATTTTACTACTTCTGAAGATAGCCAATTATTACGGTATATTATCCCACTATAAGACGTAGAAGTAAGCACTGTTGAACTACATCAAAGGGTCAAAGCGCTGGCCGAATTTCTTCAATGAATATAGTTCGAACGGCACGAGGACTAATTTGGGAATGTAAATAACTGTACAACCCAATTTCATGCTTCGGCACTTTTGTTACTACCGAAATAATTTCAGAAATTGTTCAATGCACCAAACAAAAGGCAAAAAATGCCTACTTTATCGAAAACTTTGCACGGTAACATTAAAAAAGATTTAGCAGATGATGTATACAATAATTGCAGTAGCAGTGAAGAACAGCCTGAATAGCAAAAAGAGAAAATACTGTGGTTTCTGTTCACCAAAAATTCGACGTACGTCCAAAATGGTATGTTTAAAATGCAATGCACCTAAATGTGGCGACCACAAATTTTTATTTTGCAAGTTTTGCATATAATGCTATTTGAATTTATTATTTTTTTTTTTTGGTACAGATATTATTATCTAAGCAAAGTACAACAAAAGGATATATTTTAGTTTTGAGAGCCGAACTGAAGTCTTTTATTTAAGTTGTGATATATTTTTAATACTTATTGCGTTTTATTTTATTCCATTTTTATTATTGTTTTCTGTTAAAAAAATTACTTTATTTTAAAAGAAAATTTAATAAATAAATGATTTTAACAAAAAAATGTATCAAAAATGTATTTTCGGTGATGCCCTTTAAAGGATATACACTAGCACACGTCTTTCAGGCGTAACGTTATCTTTTCAGTACAAAAAATAATGTTATCTTACTAGGGTTAAAATACACAAAAGACTTTTTTCGGACAATACGACCGTTACACCATTTTTTTCAATTGTGCGCCAAATTCTGCTTCAACTTCAGTAACAATTTAGGAGGTACTTAAGCGTGGATTAGTCTTGATTTTTGTAACAATACGGCGCTCTTCCATCTTGGTTAGCTTTTTTGGCTGTTCAGTTTGTTTTTTAAAATCAATTCGATCGCCGTTTTTATATCTTCAGATAATGTCAACGACAGTATTTGGCTTCCTATTCAATATTTAAGCAATATTTATATATTTTTTTTGACAGTCTAAGATTATTTATCGATAACACACGTATATTTTTTTTGACATTTCAAGATTTTTTATGGTATAATCAAACTCTTTACACTTAGTCAGTTTTCCTATGCAAATATATGTATTTGCACTGTTCTCCAATATAGAAAAAAATACAAAAAAAGCAAGTATCATAACACCTTTATTGATAAAATTTTATGTTTTTAATTTCCTTTGCTTATGCATATCATCAACTAGTATGCCGACTCTTTGACAGGTACATAACTCAAATGTCAGTGGTATCTAACTCATGTTTGTATTAGTAAGATTTTTTTTTAGATGTATTGGTGTATAAAACTTTTTTAAATAACACTGAGCAAGAGTCACAAAGCTCAACTTTCTGCTCTCCTCATATGGGTTATTCGCATATATCACATATTGATTTTGACATTCGGCATTTTTTTCGTATGGTCATGATCTACACATACATAATTTGTGTTCTTTTTTTGTATTTTCTCCTTAGCTGGTCATTGTTGCCACTATTGTTTGGAGTTGCAACATTTGCAATATTTGCTCACAGAATTGAAAAAAAAGTTACGTTAATACTAACCTTCGAAGATTCGACGAGTACAAAGCCAAAATCAATGTTCCAGCAACGCGGTTTAAAAAAACATTTACACATATTTTTTTATTTTTATTCAATGTTATATATATTTTTATTTAACATTCAAATATTTTTTACTATTATTAAAACAAATATATTTTTTAATAAATAATAAATTGAATTGTTATAAAAAAAATTATTTATTTCTTTATAACATTGGATATGCAACATATGAAGCAATTCCACAGTGACTACCGTTATTACGTGCCATTTTTACATATCCCTCTTCACCCCATCCAGTGCCGAAAGAATTCTTAGCCAACCAATATTCTTGGCCATTTTCGACTCCATAACCTACCACTAAAACTGCATGATTATACTCTTGAGTGCATGAAGAATCAAAAAAAACTCCTGACTCATACATCATAAAGTTCATAGTCATATGGATACAAGCTACTACTGGTCCTTTTAAGGCCACAACCTCTTTCATCTTTGTTTCATCGCCTATCGGTAATACAGAGTAACTGTTGCATTTAACGACATTTTCTGGTATGGAACTACACGTTTGATTACTTGCTTGATAGGGACAATCAGCTTCATAAGAAATACCTTTTGCTTTTATATATCTAAAAGCTTTATGGATATAACCACTTGCACAACCATCCGGAATACAATTAACTAAGCTTTGTTCACTTAAATCAACCGAGGCGTTGTTTGTCAACTTGTAATAGGCCTCTATAGCCGCAGTGGGAGCAAAAGACCAACAAGAATTACAAGAACCTTGATTTTTCACCGCAGTAATGGCTCCCGTTTGACGCCAGTCTTTAGAGGAGGGAAGGCTTTCACTAACTATAGGTTGGGCAGAATTCTGAGAAACGTTAGAACTCTTTTTAATATTGCTGAAAAATTTGTTCAATAGAAAATTAAATAGTTTTAAACTTAAATAAATACATACTTTTTATTTACTTTAAGACCCATATACGATTTTTTAATTTCATCAAAGTCCATATCGGTAAAAAAATTTTCTCCCATTTTATAGGTTTTCTGTATTTGATTATTGTGTTCAATAATTTTTTTTTGGTTTTTTTTATATGTATTAAGACGATTGTGATTCTCGCTATTAAATTTTATGCCATATTTTTTAGTAAAATCCTGATACTTTTTTAATAATTTCTCATCATCCACGTCTAAAGCCAAACCACAGCAAATAATCACCAATATTAATGATATTACTTTCATTTTAAAAATTGAACTGTTTTAAATTTAAGTTTCAAATTCAGTTTATATACTTCCAATGCTTTTGAAAAGCGTTAGACTGTTACCCCAAAATTTGTTGTTATTGCTCTCAAAAACTAATAAATAATAGACTATTTACACATGAGCCAAAAACAGGTTATAAGCTGTGATGCGCGTGAGAGATATTACTTTTTGTGAGAAATCTGAAATTAATCTAAATCTCGAAGTCGCTTCGTGATGGACTAGGGCACGCTGGTGTTAGGGCTGAAGCTCGCCGGAAATAGGGGGTTCGCGTCCATCTACTTACACATACACAATTGATTTCGTGCCAAAAAAAATTGAGGTTGTTGAAAAAAACCGAAGCGATATAAAAACAAAAAAAAAACATTAAACAAAGACCGATTGTTTATTAATTACAAGAAAACTTTACCGCAGTTTTCGACATGATTGCCTCGAGTCTATAGGACCAGATGTTTATATCCTGGACAGGCGGCCCACCCCATATGACATTTTACTGCCATCCGTGGCACTACTCATTGCCTGAAAAAAATATTTCGAGTAATGCCCCCAGCGTTACCGTTGGTGCTACTAAAGTAGCAATTTGCCACTTTTTCGACTGCTTGGATACTATTTTGCTACTTTTACAAAATGCACCCAAATGTGATACCTTCTGTAATTCTTGCCACTTTGTTGGTACTTTTTACTAAATGATGAGATACTTTTTGAACTTTCTGTTTTATAACAACTCCCAGCTTTAATATAAACTGTAATTATTTTAATATATATGTAAGCAAGCTTATCTGAAATAATTTTTTGTCTACCGTAATAAGCTTGTGCATTTATTGCGAACATATTATGTAACATTTGTACATATTAATTATTCGCAAGTAAGTGCTCTTGGGAAGTACCACTTGCTTTTGTGCGTATGCGGTATACCATGATGAATTAAATACTTATTCCATGGCGTATACTTATGCCTGTATAAGTCAGGGTTGTCAGATTGTTTTCACCTTCGTGACCAATTATCCGAAAATCACCAAAATTGGACAAATTTAATTTTCTTAAGATTTTTGCTATGAAAAATTCTCCAAAAATCCCAATATTTGATTTTTAAATAACATTTAAATAAAAATGTTCATGGTTTATGAATTATTTTATTCGTTATATACGTCGCTTCGATAATTTATAAAAATGTAAAATTTTTGTTTTAATATTTTTTTTTGTAAATTTTTGAAAACGTTTTTTTTTTTTTTTTTTAAATGTAAACACAGCTGTTTTGTTTTTTAATATATAATAATAAGTGTTTTTAGTAGATATAAGTAGCAACAAATAAGAATTCTATACCTATTGGAATTTGCCGAATTTGTATAACCTTGAGAAAAAAAACAAAGTTCATAACTATTTAAAAAGCATCTTTTTAAAGTTTTAAATTTATTGAAATTGTTTTTAGCAGGGACCGTAACAGTTATAAGTTTTACTTTAAAAATTACTTTTTAATCATTATTTCTTGAAGTTATTTTTCGCTTAGAAAATAAAATTTATTTTCTGAGTTTTATTTATTCCTCAGAAATAAAAATTCCTATTTTTAATTTTTTTTTTTTTTTTTTGCTTAAAAAAAAACATTTTCTTTTTGAATTTCGAAAAAACTCTTATTTGTTAAATTAAATTAATATTTTTATGTTTTATTCAATATAAAAATTACTTTTTTCTAAGCAAAAAAATAAAATTAAAAAAGTAACTGTTATTTTCTAAGCAAAAATAAAACTCAAAAATAAATTTTATTGCCTGAGGAATAAATAAAACTCAGAAAATAATCGGTAAAGTTGAGTTTTTTTAATAAAACTTGAAAAAAATGAATGCATCTAAAGGCCGGTATTCACTATCCTATTTAGTCGCACGATATGTCAAAAAAATCGTGTGTGCTCATAATGTATGACAGTGTGGCTTAAAAATTAATTGAGTGACAGATTTTTTTGACAGTCTGTCCGACTTGCAAATATTTATGAAAATTTTCATAAAATGATAGATTCTATGCGATCAGAGTTGCATATTCTTGTAAAGTAGCTAAATCATTTGAGTTTGCATCTTTTTTGCGGGATAGTGTGGCATCGACAGCAGATTTTGCAGACATTTTTTTAAGTCGGATAGAATTCCGTCAGATTTTCGTGTGAATGAATCGTACGATTATGTAGGATAGTGAATACCGGCCTTAAAGGCAGTCCATTCAACAAGGATTATATTGGTGCCGTATGCTCGTAGCACTTCTCTTTCAGCTAGATTTTTTTTTAGTTTAAATTTAAAAAATAAGCGCTTTTTGCAGACCCTGTAAAAAACAAGAATGTATATTTTTACTGCACAATAAGCAATTACAGCTGTGTGTGAGTGTTTTTTTGTTTAAACAATATTTTAAATTCCATTATACGTTTTATTTAAAAAATAATATAAAAACACGCAATTCAAATTTATTTATTTCTGTTATATATTTTTTTACCCACACCGTAATAGTGGAGAGGAGTAAGGAGTACGGATGCCTTCTAGAAGGCAGCTAATATTGTTAGCAGGCGTTGCCAATAGAAATATTTTTCTGACAATGGTGCCATTGATTTAAATTTTACTTGATTTTCAGGAATTACAAATTAGTTAAATTGAATTACGAATAATAAATTTGTTTAAATAGGCTGGACCTCTTATAAAAATGCCTCGACAAAAAAGTCTAAAACAAATAATAAAGAAATTATTTATAAAAATATGAGATGAACGCCTCTGTTGAATTCTCGTATTTAGTTTAGCAGGCGGGATATAGTTGCAAATTATACACTGAAATAAAATTAATGGACCCCGATTGCTGCTGAACCAAATGCATGTATTTAACTTTGGCTTTTAGATCATTTTCAACCAAAGAGGTGTTTACTTTGTTAAAGTTTATTTTTATTTTATTTCATTAGTCTTGTCTCGGTCTCTTTAGCGCCTTTTTAATTATTTATTTTATCTAAAAGTTTTAAAACTGTATACGTGGTATAAATGAATTGTTATTTTATTGTTTATTGTTCAACTATATTTTTATTTTATTGTTTTTTTTCTGTTTAGTAATATAAGAAAAGTATCAAATCAAATAGACATGTATGTTTTTTCCATTGTAAAATTTACAAAATAATTTGAATTGTTCGAGTTATTCGAACATATTAAAATTCTTTTTCGGTTAATCGAGCAAAATTAAAATTTAAAAATCGATTAATTCCTTACTCGAACAAAACCAAAAGTCAAATAATTAGATACTCTAGTTATTACTCAAAAACAAAAGCTGTTAGAAAAAAATTGCTGCCATATTTGAAAAATATGTGTCAAACTGATATAGAAACCAAAAAATCCAAGGAAACATACAATTTGTCTTCTTTTGTTGACCAGTGTTATTATTGTAAACAATATCAAAAATTTCTTTATACGACTTATTGAAAAAATAATATAAGAACACGCATTTAAAATTCATTTATTTTTCATGTTTATTTTTGTTAATACAAATATTTTCAAGAAAAAAAAAAAAAAAACCAAAAAAACAACCATTAATAGTGTTATCTTGCGCTATGCCGAATCTATATACCCTTCACCGTGTGGTCTGAAACAATCAAAAGCGCTATCGATACTAAAGATGGTTTTTGACTATCGCATTACCATCGATAGTTTTCAATAATATCGATAGTTTTTGAAGGGCTTTGCTTATTGCTATCTCAAAAAATCAAAAAATTTAAAGTTACATACCTTCTTTATATGCATTTAAAACAAAAAGCCCATTCAACTACTGGAATTTAGTTTCTACCGCATCTTACCTTCTACCCAGTGGTCACTCTAGAAATTCCTCTTTCTTTCTTCTCCCTGAGCTAACCTATTAACCTAAATTCATATTCACTCATCATCACAACATCTTACACACGCAAGTATACAAGCCATATTTATTCCTGGCAACCCTTAATTTATTCAAAATGTAAACATTTTAAGTCTACTTTACACTATCACACAAGTCTAACGTATTCCATAATACTAAAAAGTTTTGTTGCGACTGTCAAAAAATCAGTTTGTATTCAAACTATCAATATGCAAACTTCATCAAATGCAATGAATAATTACACTACGTGATAGTTTTTTGACCAAATGAATCTAATACCTACTCTTTATGTAAAATTGTCCGCTGAATCCGAATATGAAGTCAGAATTGTCAAAAGTAGAACAGTTTTCGAGATATTCCGAAAAACCGTTATTTGTGTTATTAAAAAAGATGATGTCACTTAAATGCAAATATTTTCCAAAAAGTTAGACGGATTATGTATGTATTTGTGTTTTATGAAAGACAATTACTAAAATAACCACGGGTCGCTTGTAAACATTGGTCAAGAAATGACAGAGTTGCAGTGGACAACATTTGAAAATTTATGAAAAATGTTACGATTTTTTTGCAATTTTGTTTAATACTTTATATTAAATTTACTTATAGCGGCAGAGTAAACAATAAAATGGACTAAACAGTAGTGACTATAAACTAAAAGGACTGTAATTCCATAAACTTTTTATAATCATCTCTTGGAAATGAATCGTTAATTTTTCATACACAAAATCTATAATTCTTGGATGAGCTATTCCTGGCACATAACTATCTGTATTTATTACTGGACAATGTTTTCTGGAATATATGTGCTTTATTCCAAAATAATCAACGTTTTTGAATAAAGTCATCTATTAATTTCTGGCTAATAACGACAAATATTAAACAAATTAAGCGATAAAATAGTTTGTGGGTGACTTGTATCCAAAGAAGTTATGAGGGTTAATTTCCACAAAAAAATGGGTTTACTGTCCTCCTTATTAAAATAAATAAGTCCACATATATTGATAAAAATTTACGATTCTCACAAATTTATTTCATATAAATTGTAAAATTTGCAAATATGTGACCTTTGACCTCGATGCGCGTCCAGAAAACGTTGTCCGATTTGGCTCAAATTTTCAGCACAGAAGTTTTGGACACAGTGTCACAATTTTATTCAGAAAAAAATTTTACAATTCAAGAAAGTAATTTTGGCTGTCACCGTAATGGGCACGGGTTTCCAATGGGCAAACAGCCTTCGATTTTCCAGGCAGAGATCTATGCTATCCTCATATGCGCTGGGGAATCTCTGAGGAGAAGGGCAAAGGGCTTGAGGATATTTATAATGTCGGATAGCCAGGCCGCTTTAAGAGCAGGTGAAGTCCAGGTTGATCATGGACTGTTTTGCATCTCTGAACGATCTGGGAAAACACAATGAATTGAATTTGTGTTGGGTACCCAGCCATGAGCGTCATGTGGGCAGCGAAAGGGCTGACTGCTATGCAAACAGGGGCGCTCGTCGCCCATTTATAGGACCTAAGCCTTCGTCGGCATCCCTGCCAGTCACATTAAACGTGAATTCCTTCACACATGGACGTAAATTTCTGTATTAAGACAGTCGAAGCGATTTATGACTCTGTCCCGTAGCAGGGCAGGTAGACTACTTCTTGAGAAGAGGAAACGTAGGCTACTTGTGGGTATATTAACCGGGTATTGCGGTCTCAGATACCATCAATATATAATGGGTAATGTTGGTAAAAAGTTATGCAGATTTTGTAAGGCTGATGCCGAAACGTCGGAAGATATCCTCTGCTGCTGTCCCGCTTTGGGGACTTCCAGGCGGCAAATGATGGGCCCAACTGAAATATACGATCTTTCACCGGACAGGGTGATAGGCTTAATAAGCAGACTGAACCTGACATGGTGATATACACAGGCTGCAAAAAAGATCGTCTGGGTCGCGGTGCGTATTTCCTTCATCGTATCTATCTATTACAAGGAAACAATTTTATATTATCAATTAATGTTTTTTTATATTTAGAACATTTTCATCAGTAAGGTTGTTGTTATAAGTAAACTTTTAATTCGTTTGATTACATTCTTATTTAAAACTGTTTTTTTTTTTATGGTATAATTGTGAAAAATGGCGATAATTTTTTCTGTGTACATTCACACTATCACACTTTTACACTTAACTTGAGTTTTTGACATTTAGTAATACAAAGAATTATAGTGTAAAGTATCCTTTAACATGATTAAAGTCAAATGTCTTTTACAATTGGAAGTACACAGTGTTTGCTTAACAAAAAAAAAAAAAACGATTAACTTATTTTATACAGTATATTGCGATTTGTGGACATTATTTAAAAAAAAAAAAAGGGAGAGTGAAACCCTTCGTATTTAGGATGATTTGACGCAGTTGAAAAAAAGTGGCAGAAATTTCTTGAGACCCAAAATTTATTACGTTTCAAAATTTCTCAAGCAATTCACAAAATATGATACAAATAATCAAATTATAAACAAAATATTATCACTTATTTAATAAAAATTATTTTGGACAGAAAAATTTGGTTTTTGACCAATGCGCAATGTAACCAGCTGTATTTTGTTTGCATTTCCACTCCCTTTAAAATCTAAAAACTACTTACACTGTGCTCGTTTTTCTATTCTCAATTAAAATGTTTGTGAAAAAAAGTCACATAATTTTTGGGGAGACAAAAACCACGGGAATAAAAATCGGCGATGCCATTTTTTTCGAACATGCGAGTTTTTTCACGAGGAAATAATTCACGATTGAAACTATGTACATTAGGGGGGTCGATTTAGCATCGCCATTGTCTTAAGCGTATAATTCTACCTTGGAGAGGAAATATTTAAAAAAATTTAAATCGGTGAATTTTTACAACTAAAAAAAACCTTAAAAATTAACGCGTACAAAAAAATTTCGACAAAAACTTGTGCAAAACCTGATGAAAAACATTTTTCACCTTGGAAAGGTGAAATTAAAAAAAAAAATTAAATTGAGAAAAAATCAACAAAATTAAATTTGGGCACCTCAAAAATGATTTGTTTGATATGCCGTAGTGGAACTTTTTTTTCCTCATGCCAAACGCTATCGAAAAATCGATGGCTTAATTAATATCAACAAATTTTGGTCCTTACAAATCGGCCCACCCAAATGTACATACATACAGGGAAAAAGGAAAACTTTCGAGGGAAAAAAATATTCACAAGAAGTTGATTAAAAAGGAAAAAAGAAAATAAAAATTATTTTTTGAGTTTTTTCTTGCTTAGAAAAAACATTTATTTCTTGAATTTAATTTTTTTGCTTACAAAAAGAAAGTAAAAAGTAATTCTGCGCTTAAATTAATATCTTATAACTTTGCGATTAAGCAACGGGATCAAATATTCAGCTATCGTGATTTCAATAACATTAATTACTTTTCTCTAAAACATGATCTTGAACATATTGAGTGGGAGCAGACGTACTATTTACCATCGGTTGATAGTAAAGTAACATTTTTGTATGACGCTATTATTCATATGTATAACAAAAATGTTCCAGTTAGAATAAAGATACTCAGAAGGGGTGCAAAGCCATGGTTTACGAACGAGGTTAAATTACTTGTAGAGCGATGTGACAATTTTTATAAAATGTGGAAACGATACAGGACACCTGAATGTTTCCGTGAATATCGCTTGGCCAGAAAGATTGTTGTTTCGAAAATAAAAAGTAACAAGTCTTCATATTACTTTGACAAATTTAACGCGGCCAGAGACAGCAAGAAAACATGGAAGTATATAAGAGAAATTGGTATTGGAAAATCGGCGAATCGGTCATTCGATGTCGACGTGAATTTGTTGAATGAGAATTTTGTCAATACCCCACATCCCAATATTCAGATGAATTTTTATTATAATCTCTCACCTCTTGGTGATTCAGTGGTTGAATTTAACTTTCAGTGTGTTGATGTACTAGAAGTAGTTGAGGCTTTTTATTCTGTAAAATCTAATTCTATTGGCTTAGATAAAATTGACCCCAGGTTTGTAAAAATTATTTTTACCTTGGATAGTTCTTTTCGTTACACATATTTTCAATAACATTATTATGACCAATGTATTTCCAACAATTTGGAAGTATTCTAAAATTGTTCCAATACCAAAAACCAATAACGAATATCGTCCAATAGCTATTATAGCATATTTAAGTAAAGTTTTTGAACGTTTATTGCATATACAATTACATATATAAACATGTGAATTACAACAACCTGTTGACTGATCGCCAATCTGGTTTCAGACCGTAGCGTAGTTGCATAACCGCACTCACCGATGTTGTAGAAGAAATCCGTAGCAGTTTGGATGATAGCAGAATTTCTATGTTGGTTCTATTGGACCACTCTAAGGCATTTGATAGCGTTCATCATTCTATTCTTTGCATGAAACTGATGAAATTTTTCGGGTTTTCGGCACGTGCTGCAAGTTTGATTCAGTCTTATCTATCTGATAGAAGTCAATCTGTGGTGAATAATGAATTGACTTCTCGGGGTTCCACAGGGATCAATTCGTGGGCCATTGTTATACTAAATGTATGCTAATGATCTTCCGCAGCAACTGCAGTACTCTTGTGTACAATTGTATGCTGATGACGTTCAGTTATACCTTAGTTGCACTAGGGACGTATTACCAACAGGGTTAATTCACATAAATTTCGACTTTAATCAAATATTTTCCTGGGCATCTGCTTGAGAATCAACGCGAGTAAATCAAAATGTTTAATTATATCCAAAAAAAAAAAGTATAAGAGTTGAGATAGATGTGAATGTTGTTATTGGTGGCTCAAGAATTGAGATTGTGAACACAGCTAGGAATCTGGGAGTGACGTTTAATAGCAGGCTTGTGGTAGAATATACGGTATGCTGCGTGCTTTATAGCCAACACAGCACTTAACACCACTTAACATAAGAGTTCGTCTAGCTAAGGCATATCTACTTCCAGCACTATTATATGCTTCGGAAGTTTTTGGTGCCTGTAATTCCCTCGATGTAAGAAAACTTAACACAACTTACAATAACATTGTCCGGCATACTTATAGCCTAAGGAGGTTTGATAGAGTATCTTCATATTCTCGCCGGTTATCTAGTATTTCCTTTATCAACATTTTAAAGATGAGAAGTTTAATTTTTCTTCACAAAATCATTATAACGAAAGAACCAAAGTATCTGTATGAGCACTTAAGATTTGCAAGATCGAGAAAGGGGAGATATATTATACAATTACGATACCGCACTAATTTTTCGGAATGTCAATTCTTTATTTCGAGCATACGTCTCTGGAATCAACTCCCCAATTATATGCAGAGCACCGACAATGCATTGAGATTTAGGAGATTACTTACAGAGTACCTTAAATAAAATTTTATTATTATATTATTGTTATATTATATAAGAAAAAAAATATTATTATTATATTTCCCCCCCCCCTTTTTAAATATATATTTTAAAATCTTTTATTAAAGAATTTGTCATCTTTTATATATCGTTGGTCTCAAGTAGAAAGGCCCTAACTCAATTTATTGTAACTGTATAGGAGAAGGTAAAAACATAACAGAAACTGTATGTATTATAATGTAAACTTGCTCATACAACTGCTTGTAAAGCCGTTATTCTTTACAACAATGTAATGAATTTTTGTGACGAGGTGTATTTGTGTAAAATTTATTGGAATAACTGGAAAACTCACTTTCGTAAAAAGTGCGAGTTAGGGCCTTTCTACGTGAGACCATCGATATGTAACTTGTATAATTCTAATACTGTAATTTATAAGATAGATTTGTCTTCTTGTATTAGAAAATCTAGCAAATAAATAAATAAATAAAAAAACAAGTTAGAGTGCTATATTCGGCTGTGCCGAATTTTTGATACCCTCCACCGACAGGAGTGGGCTCTATATGATAAATACATATATATTATTAACCAAGCTTGACAAAGACGAACGTCAGCATTAAAATTAGTTGCGGTTTAGACCTGAATTAAATTATTGATCGACAAAAAGAAAATTTTATGCGTTTCTTGTCAGAACTTTGAACTGGCTTGAGTAAAATATCATGTTGAATCATCCGAAAATTCTAAGGACTGAATTCTGGTATTAAAAAAAATAAATTAGAATACATTTCAATACAGCAGTGTAATTAGTTTTAGCGTTAACAGTAAATTTCACAAATTTGCATGATATTTTTTCAGGCCATATGAATTTAAGTAAGAAATGTTACCGCATTATCTATATCTGTGATGGTTTTAGGCGAATTTAATTATTTTCCCAAAGTGTTTTCAGAGAGTAGGGTTTATATGAGGCCTAGGGTAAATTATGGTCCAATCTTCACGAAATTTGGCAGTGTGATTTCTCGTGTGTGGTACCGAATTTCAATTTGATAGCATTATTTATTACTGTTTTAGGCATGCTAAACTGTTTTCCGAGAGTATGGTTTATATGGGGCCTTGTGTCAATTATGGACCGATCTTCAAAAAATTTTACAGTGTGATTTCTGGTCCTATAAAACTGTGATGTACCAAATTTTAGTATGCTAGCGTTATTTATTGAGGTTTTAGGAGTACTAAACACTTTTCCACGAGAAGGGTTTATATGGGGCCTATGGTCAATTATGGACCGATCTTCACGAAATTTAACAGTATGATTTGAAGTCGTATAAAACGAATTCGTGAAAAATGTTATGTCATTCCGTGCATTATTCCACCATTTATGTTAGTTTTTGTATCAAAATTATCAATTTTTTTAGGGTGGTGGTTCCACATTTTGATTCATAGTTCTGAACCTACTGAACCGATGTTGCTGGATTTCAATCCCAAACTGCTTAGGATAACTAAAAGTAATTTGAGACCAAGTTTGTACTTTTCTTTTGCGTTTTTCGAAAGTGAGCGTGTTTTCAACAGACAGACGGACATGACTAAATCGACTTAGAATTACTCAAGGACCCAGAATATATATACTTTATGGGGTCTTAGATGTATTATAAAAAAGTTTCACACGGAATGACAAACTTAGTATACCCTCATTCACCACAGTGGTGGTGGAGGGTATAATAACCGATTCAAAGGCGAACTTCTCCCCAGAGTCCATACCAAAACTCTTATTTGTTAAATTAAATTAATTTTTTTATATTTTATTCAATTTAAAAACTACTTTTTTGTAAGCAAAAAAAAATTTATTTCAAAAATAACTTTTATTTCCGAGGAATAAATAAAAGTCAAGAAATAAATTTATTTCCTGAAGAATAAATAAAACTCAAAAATAATTTTTATTTTCTAAGCAAAAAATTAAACTAAAAAATTATTTTTTTCCTAAGGAATAAATAAAGCTCAAAAAATAACTTAAATTTTCTATGCCTGGGTTCATACAATGAAAGTTTTTTTTGAGAAAGTCTGACTTTATTGGTGAGGGGGGAATAGAACATGCTTTTCTTCTCTCCCCTCTAACCAATAAACTTAGGCATTCTGAAGGAACAATTTCATAGTATAAACCCAGACTAAGCAATAAATAAAACTCGAAAATAATTTTTTTTCCTAAGGAATAAATAAAGCTCAGAAAATAATAAAGTTGAGTTATTTAATAAAACGTTAATACGATATCCTTGAAAAACACATTATTTATTATTATTGTTACATACTAATATTTTCTAATATTATTTTATGTTTTTATGTTAAAAAACAATACTGTTACTGCAAAGAGAAACAAGAATTTAAATTGTAAACAATAATACAAATTTCTTTATACGCCATATTAAAAAAAATAATATAAAAATACGCAATTCAACTTTATTTATTAATGTGTATTTTTATTAGTACATACCCAAGGCGAATTCATGTATACGGTGGTGTCGATACTACAACAAGTAACAACACCAAAAACACAACAATGTATTTTTTTGTTGCTTTCGTTGATCGTTATGTCAAAAACACAAGCAACTTTTGACATTTCTCTCTCTTAGTAAGAAAAAAAGTAGCACAGCTGTGCTTTCAACGCCACCTGGTAAATGAATTCGCCTTGTACATACCAATATCTTCCGAAAGAAAAAAAAAGTGCTATATTGGTCTATGCTGAATCTATGTACCCTTCACTTAGTGGTCTGAAACAATCGATAGTGGTTTTTGACTATCGCATCACCATCGATAGTTTTTGATAGGGTTTGGTTTTTTTTTATTGCAAAGTAGTCATATCTCAAAGAATCTAAAATTTTGAGTTACATAAACAAAAGTGCTCCTTCATACCTTCTCTATAACATATACCTATATACCTTCTATATACAGGAATTATATCTCAAATTTAATCGAGTTATAGCGAAATATAATTATTAAATCAGCATATAAAGGTAAGTATTGAAAAGTTTAATCGCATTTTGCCAAGTTTGGTTTTTCTGTTGAGATATGACTAGGGATGCAAACGATACACCGATGTTAACATCGATGTTTTGATGGACGATACATCGGCGATACATCGCCGTCAAAACTAAAAAACATCGACATCGTCTATTTAATATTATCATTTATTTAAATTTTTTTTCATAATATTTTTATCATTTTAAATATTTATTTTTTCAATTAAACCCTTCATTTAAAAATATAAAAAAGTGTATTTCAAAGTATACCTAGAGAAAAAACATGTTAAAATATGGTCACCTTCAACAAAACTATTTTTAAAAAAAATTGTAAACATATTATGGTTTATTTAACCAAATTATTGTCATCGACAACCAATACACAACGAAGCACAACCTTAATATGGTTGTGGATTCTTGATGGAGGACTAATTTAACAATAATATGGTTGTCGGTAACAATAAAATGGTAAAGATAAACATAATATTCAAAATTTTCTTTAAAAATAGTTTTTTTGGAGGTGACCATTTTTAAACATGTTTTTTCTCGGCGTGTACAAAGTACGTACATATGTATGTACATACCAGCATAATAAGCATCGCATAACTACATACATATACATATGTGGTTCCCATATTGTAAACTAAAGAAATGTTAAAACAATTTTGGAGACTGTGTAATAGGGTTATAAGTTTTTTAATTTTTTGCAAATATCAGTTCTCCCAAGGTAAAAACGTGTAGGGCATGGAAAAATATTACGAATTGCATTTTTAGTTTTTTGCTATTGTTAAAAAAGTACACCCGCTAAGTTCCATGAAGTTATTAATTAAAATGTTTTTTTTTTACTGAAATAATATAATATTTATTTTAAAATACTTTGCATTTCATGTCATTTTGTCAAGAAAATTCCTCAGAAGTTTACTTAACTGACTTCTTTGTTGGGTACATATTAAATCTTTCAATAATAATAAGAAAAAAAAATTAAAACATCGATGTATCGTGTTTGTACCGATGTTTTTTAACATCAGTACTTATCGTGGAAACATCGATGTTTTTAAATATCGTTGTTTTACGGAACGATGTTGCATCCCTAGATATGACTACTGGCGATTTCTTTTCTGAGAAATATGTTGCATAAATGGTACATGCTCTATCTCTTTTGTGTAGAGCATGTACCATTTATGCAACATTTTTCTCAGAAAAGAAATCGCCATACGTTGCAATACATATGTATGTATATTTACTACTTTAACCCAGTGCGCTTTGCTTCCCCGCGACTGATCTGTATACAGAAATTATTTTTTGGTGCGGCGCCTAGTTCTAAGCCCCTCCAAATTTTTTCGAATCTAGAAGTGGAATAGAAGCTTTTTGTACTAAATATTGTAACTTTCACTGTTACAGATCTATTTTGTATTTTTATTGGAGCTGTCACGCCCACTTATCCAGTAACACCTACTTTTTGTTAACGGATTTTGTATATTGATAATCCAGATTTGTGTACCACATTCGGAGCATTTTTCTCTTACCGTTCTTTAGTATAAATAAATATATTTTGTGCCACGCCCACATTTTTTCGGATGTTGTCTATTGGTAACCGAGATGCTTTTACCTAATTTGAAAACTTTGGCTCTTGCCGTTCTCCAGATATACATAAATATATAATGTCGTTGCATAGAAGGTGCCACACCCACTTCTGATTGTATGATTGTACTTTGGCTTTGGCTGTTCGCCACATATACAGAAAAAAAGATCCAAATTTGCAAACGTATTCCGTTTCTTCCCGAAGGAAGTATCTTCTTCGATTGCAATACTCCTAAGCAGTGCTGCCACGACTAATAACATTTTTACAACCAATATTTTTAAAAAAGTTACCAAATGTGAAAAAATATAACAAAATTAGAAATGCCTTTTGATTTTGCATATATCCTTTACAATAAACGAAATTTATACTTCAAAGTTATAAATAACAAAAAAGGAAGAAATTAAATTATTTTCCGCTTTTTAACTGACAGTATGATTTGAAGTCGTATAAAACGAATTCGTGAAAAATTTTATGTCATTCCGTGCATTATTCCACCATTTATGTTAGTTTTTGTATCAAAATTATCAATTTTTTTAGGGTGGTGGTTCCACATTTTGATTCATAGTTCTGAACCTACTGAACCGATGTTGTTGGATTTCAATTCCAAACTGCTTAGGATAACTAAAAGTAATTTGAGACCAAGTTTGTACTTTTCTTTTGCGTTTTTCGAAAGTGAGCGTGTTTTCAACAGACAGACGGACATGACTAAATCGACTTAGAATTACTCAAGGACCCAGAATATATATACTTTATGGGGTCTTAGATGTATTATAAAAAAGTTTCACACGGAATGACAAACTTAGTATACCCTCATTCACCACAGTGGTGGTGGAGGGTATAATAACCGATTCAAAGGCGAACTTCTCCCCAGAGTCCATACCAAAACTCTTATTTGTTAAATTAAATTAATTTTTTTATATTTTATTCAATTTAAAAACTACTTTTTTGTAAGCAAAAAAAAATTTATTTCAAAAATAACTTTTATTTCCGAGGAATAAATAAAAGTCAAGAAATAAATTTATTTCCTGAAGAATAAATAAAACTCAAAAATAATTTTTATTTTCTAAGCAAAAAATTAAACTAAAAAATTATTTTTTTCCTAAGGAATAAATAAAGCTCAAAAAATAACTTAAATTTTCTATGCCTGGGTTCATACAATGAAAGTTTTTTTTGAGAAAGTCTGACTTTATTGGTGAGGGGGGAATAGAACATGCTTTTCTTCTCTCCCCTCTAACCAATAAACTTAGGCATTCTGAAGGAACAATTTCATAGTATAAACCCAGACTAAGCAATAAATAAAACTCGAAAATAATTTTTTTTCCTAAGGAATAAATAAAGCTCAGAAAATAATAAAGTTGAGTTATTTAATAAAACGTTAATACGATATCCTTGAAAAACACATTATTTATTATTATTGTTACATACTAATATTTTCTAATATTATTTTATGTTTTTATGTTAAAAAACAATACTGTTACTGCAAAGAGAAACAAGAATTTAAATTGTAAACAATAATACAAATTTCTTTATACGCCATATTAAAAAAATAATATAAAAATACGCAATTCAACTTTATTTATTAATGTGTATTTTTATTAGTACATACCAATATCTTCCGAAAGAAAAAAAAAGTGCTATATTGGTCTATGCTGAATCTATGTACCCTTCACTTAGTGGTCTGAAACAATCGATAGTGGTTTTTGACTATCGCATCACCATCGATAGTTTTTGATAGGGTTTGGTTTTTTTTTATTGCAAAGTAGTCATATCTCAAAGAATCTAAAATTTTGAGTTACATAAACAAAAGTGCTCCTTCATACCTTCTCTATAACATATACCTATATACCTTCTATATACAGGAATTATATCTCAAATTTAATCGAGTTATAGCGAAATATAATTATTAAATCAGCATATAAAGGTAAGTATTGAAAAGTTTAATCGCATTTTGCCAAGTTTGGTTTTTCTGTTGAGATATGACTAGGGATGCAAACGATACACCGATGTTAACATCGATGTTTTGATGGACGATACATCGGCGATACATCGCCGTCAAAACTAAAAAACATCGACATCGTCTATTTAATATTATCATTTATTTAAATTTTTTTTCATAATATTTTTATCATTTTAAATATTTATTTTTTCAATTAAACCCTTCATTTAAAAATATAAAAAAGTGTATTTCAAAGTATACCTAGAGAAAAAACATGTTAAAATATGGTCACCTTCAACAAAACTATTTTTAAAAAAAATTGTAAACATATTATGGTTTATTTAACCAAATTATTGTCATCGACAACCAATACACAACGAAGCACAACCTTAATATGGTTGTGGATTCTTGATGGAGGACTAATTTAACAATAATATGGTTGTCGGTAACAATAAAATGGTAAAGATAAACATAATATTCAAAATTTTCTTTAAAAATAGTTTTTTTGGAGGTGACCATTTTTAAACATGTTTTTTCTCGGCGTGTACAAAGTACGTACATATGTATGTACATACCAGCATAATAAGCATCGCATAACTACATACATATACATATGTGGTTCCCATATTGTAAACTAAAGAAATGTTAAAACAATTTTGGAGACTGTGTAATAGGGTTATAAGTTTTTTAATTTTTTGCAAATATCAGTTCTCCCAAGGTAAAAACGTGTAGGGCATGGAAAAATATTAAGAATTGCATTTTTAGTTTTTTGCTATTGTTAAAAAAGTACACCCGCTAAGTTCCATGAAGTTATTAATTAAAATGTTTTTTTTTTACTGAAATAATATAATATTTATTTTAAAATACTTTGCATTTCATGTCATTTTGTCAAGAAAATTCCTCAGAAGTTTACTTAACTGACTTCTTTGTTGGGTACATATTAAATCTTTCAATAATAATAAGAAAAAAAAATTAAAACATCGATGTATCGTGTTTGTACCGATGTTTTTTAACATCAGTACTTATCGTGGAAACATCGATGTTTTTAAATATCGTTGTTTTACGGAACGATGTTGCATCCCTAGATATGACTACTGGCGATTTCTTTTCTGAGAAATATGTTGCATAAATGGTACATGCTCTATCTCTTTTGTGTAGAGCATGTACCATTTATGCAACATTTTTCTCAGAAAAGAAATCGCCATACGTTGCAATACATATGTATGTATATTTACTACTTTAACCCAGTGCGCTTTGCTTCCCCGCGACTGATCTGTATACAGAAATTATTTTTTGGTGCGGCGCCTAGTTCTAAGCCCCTCCAAATTTTTTCGAATCTAGAAGTGGAATAGAAGCTTTTTGTACTAAATATTGTAACTTTCACTGTTACAGATCTATTTTGTATTTTTATTGGAGCTGTCACGCCCACTTATCCAGTAACACCTACTTTTTGTTAACGGATTTTGTATATTGATAATCCAGATTTGTGTACCACATTTGGAGCATTTTTCTCTTACCGTTCTTTAGTATAAATAAATATATTTTGTGCCACGCCCACATTTTTTCGGATGTTGTCTATTGGTAACCGAGATGCTTTTACCTAATTTGAAAACTTTGGCTCTTGCCGTTCTCCAGATATACATAAATATATAATGTCGTTGCATAGAAGGTGCCACACCCACTTCTGATTGTATGATTGTACTTTGGCTGTTCGCCACATATACAGAAAAAAAGATCCAAATTTGCAAACGTATTTCGTTTCTTCCCGAAGGAAGTATCTTCTTCGATGGCAATACTCCTAAGCAGTGCTGCCACGACTAATAACATTTTTACAACCAATATTTTTAAAAAAGTTACCAAATGTGAAAAAATATAACCAAGTTAGAAATGCCTTTTGTTTTTGCATATATCCTTTACAATAAACGAAATTTATACTTCAAAGTTATAAATAACAAAAAAGGAAGAAATTAAATTATTTTCCGCTTTTTAACTGACAGTGGCAGGGCTGTTAAATTTTGCGATCTTTTAATCCTCTTGTTGATGAAAATTTACGTTTAGCAATATGGCGATTATTGTCAAAAGTTTTTTATTAATTAAAAATACTGCCAAAAAAACATTAAATAAATATACATACCGACAGTTTATCAAAAGAAAAATTTTAATTTTTGTAAATTCAAGCCATTTTCTTACAGTAAACTCCATAAATTCTAAAATTATAGATTATGTGTATACACATAGGAATTTTAAAGATTTTTCAAAAATATATTGACATATAATCTATAATTTAAGAATTTATGGAGTTTACTGTAAGAAAATGGCTTGAATTTAAAAAAATTAAAATTTTTCTTTTGATATACGAATATTAAAATATACAACATGAAATAATGTAAGTTTAGAACATTTTACTTCTATTCAAGTTTTGAGAATCAGTAAAACTAATTTTTTGTAATTTTTCAGTGATGTTCTGAAATCGATTCCGCGTGATATGATGCACTTTCTTAAGGTGCCTCTTATCTTTACTACTCTCAAAATTAGGAAAAACTACGCAACATGGCCGTTTCTATAATGAAAATCACATTTGGTCATTTTTTTTCTTAACAAAAATCTTTAAAAAAAATATCTGGTAGCTGAAATATATTTTATACTTTCGATAAAGTATAAAAACTTCCGTTGATTGGAAACAAATAGTTAATGAGAAAATCGTACAGCAAAGTAAACATTATTCGAAGTCGTAAATAATTTCCTTAGAATCGAAATGCACTATATATATATCATGCCCTGTGGTTCCTTATAAGAACAACTGGCTACAAGAAATACGCTAAACCCCCCCCATGTAAATAAAAACGTTAAAGGTTTAAAAACCGTAAATTGCAAGTTTATCAAGTAACCAAAATGAAAAAAATATTCACATCTCCACATTGAGAAAAAAAATGACAAATTTTGGTTAGAAATAACCAAAAACGGCAGCTCTGCTCCTAAAGGCTAGATTACACTATCTCACAAGCCTTACGTATTCCATAATACTTTGTGAGATGGAAATCTAATGAGTTTTGTTGTGACTGTCAAAAAATCTAATGTAACATTACAGTTTGTAGTCACACTATCACACATGAACATGCTTTTGTTAAAATGCAACCCTGATCCAATGAAAAGTACCCAGCAAAAACTTTGCTTACAAAATAAGCAGAAAAATAATGAGAACTTGAGGAAAAGAGTACTTATTTTTCTACTAGAAAAAGTACTTATTTTTGTTCACGATGTCCCAAAAGTAATCCTTTATAATTTGGCCAATTACAACCTAAAAAATAATACCTTTATTTTATACTTAAAAGTTGTATAAATATTAGTAGTTACAAAAAGAGACAAGAAATAAGTACTTTCAAATTTACTTTAAAAAAGGCCAAAACACACTAATTAAAATTGCTCTGAAATCTTATGGAATTTTTGTTACAAAAGTGTACGCAAAATAAATTTTTCGAAATGTAAGAAAATACTTAATAAAGATTGCTTTTGCTGAACAAAATCATTTATAGCTCTAACACTGTAATAACAATGTGTGTCTTAATATATGTAAATATACGGGCCTGTCACAGAAATCAATTTCGATCGAAATTTTTTTAATTCCGAGAAAGCTTCTTCAGAAAAAGAAAACCGATACAAATTCTCTGAATGAAATCACTTTAAATTTTTCGAAAAAGTTTTTGTTTGGTTTGCACAATATTGCCACATTTAACTTTAGAAATTACAAAATTTAAATTTGTCGAAATTACTAACATCGACCGACATGAAAATACGGGTTCAAAACCATTCCGAACAGTTTCTGTGACAGGCCTGATTATGTTCTTCAAAAAAAAATCGTTAACATTAGATTGATATCACTACTAGTATTCTGATAACAAAAATATATTCACCTCAATTATGACTTAAATTCCACGGGAGTTTTTTTCCTTCTCCCATTTTTCTTATTTATATTATATTGTAAAAATGGGTAAAGGGAAAAAACTCCCGGTGAATTTTTATTCATAATTGGCCTGATTGTGTGAATAATTTTGGAACATATTTATGTGTATATTTACATACAATTGATTGATTTTTGGATTTTCCATGTATTTCACATCGAAATTATTCTTAAAATTGTATAATATTACCGTATATCTAACAAATATTAATGGACTATATTGCAAATTGATTCAAATAATTCTTTAAAATCATATAATAATAACTTATTTATGTCATTATATTAAAGTATTCTTTTCTTATGTATAATATTGACTTATTTAAGATATAATAAGAAAGTTATTATTTAATATATAACTAATAAGGCAAAAAGTGGCGAATAAAGCTACAAAGTAATGAATTCAGGAAGTCATTAAAAGTAGCATTGTAAGTTAAGTATTTGCTGGGTATTAGCGTTTAGAAATTTTTCAAAAAACGATTAAGTCGTATGGGATGTCAAACTTTTTTCGTAATACTTGTGACACATTGCATTCACACTATCACACTTTGTCATATTACTTGAGTTTTTGACATGTATTAATACAAAGTATAATAGTGTAATCTAGCCTTAAGCAATATGAATTTTTATTTAAAAAAAAAATGTTTATTATAGACTTACATCCAGCTGTACCTAAACAAGAGCGGAAGGCGGAACGTTTTCTTCCGCATAGCTATTAAGGCCGTGTCAGATTTAAAATTTAAAAATTAAATTGGACGGGTTTTTGGAATTGAATTTGGCAAAAAAAATTTTAAAAAAAAGAAAATTATACTAGCCAAATGTCAGAGCGCGCAAAAAGATGAGAGTTGGCTATCTTTTTGCTCCGCTCCGCTTTGAAAGTACTTTAAGTGACATTTTTCGTATAAGTATGTATGTATATTTTATCTTAGATGTCAAAGCGAATCAGTAACGCAACGCGAAGCAAAAATTATATCTGACATGGGCTTTACGCTGATATGCCATACCTTAAAGGCCATGTCAGATAAAACTTTTGCTTCGCTTTGCGTTACCGATTCGCTTTGACATCTAAGATAAAATATACATACTTATACGAAACATGTCACATAAAGTACTTTCAAAGCGGAGCGAAGCAAAAAGTTAGCCAACTCTCATCTTTTTGCGCGCTTTGACAAGTGGCTAGTATAATTTTCTTTTGTTTTTTAATTTTTTTGCCAAATTCAATTCCAAAAAACCGTCCAATTAAATTTTTAACTTTTATTTTAATAACAAATAATTAAATGTACAAATTGCCAACCGCTTTTATAAGTAAACAAACAATGCGTGCGTGTTGTCAAAGTTTTCATTGTGTCATACACCTTTTGCTTTGCGTTTTTCTGCCAAAGGTAGAAACGTCACGCAAAGTGACAAAGTTGTATCTGACACGGCCTTAACAAGAGCGTCAGCGTTGTGTCACAAACAGTAGTGTTAACTTTCGTGCATACTAAAACCCTCATATAAGAAATGGAATTAAAACCGCAAGTTTGAACTAAAAATAGCTAACTTGTCATTATTTATTATCAAAAGATAAAAACAGGGTTGTCAGACCAACCAAAAAACGAATTTTTCCTGTAATGCGTTGTACGATGCACCGGCCAATCGAGCACAAAAGGATGGGCTCTTGAGGATAAAAGTGTATTACAAACAAACCAGATCCATAACTTCATCAAAACACAACCCATTGAAGTAACGGTAAAGGAGACAAATACTAAACTATTGCCTTTGGGGATATGTTCCATTTGTTTGCAGGGTAATATGTATTTGCATATGTATATGTATAATATGTGTATGTAATACAAACGCAAAAAAGCAAGTTTGTTAAATTTTATTGACGAAAAAAACAATCCCAAAAACTATTAAAAATAATTTTAAAAAATATTAGTATTGTGGTTATTTTATTGAACTGTTGATGGGTTTTAATCCAAATTTAGATATTTTTTAATTAGGCTTAAGTTCATTGAATTTAATTTTCATTAAATTATTTTTTTGAAGACAGGAATTTTAAAACATGAAGTTAATTAAAATTTTATTGATAATATTTCATTCTTGACTGCGCTTTGGATTTCAAGAAGAATTCTTGACGAAAGGTACGGAAAAAAACAGAAGTTAGGAAGAACATGTAAATCAATTAAAATTGATAATCATTCATACAAAAGCAAATTTCGATCTACCAAGGTGAAATACCATTTGGTTTTAAGATTGATGTTTTACTATTTACGTCATCCGGCTTCAATAGCCTACTGTTAACAAAAGTAATTTTTGAAATTTAATTTTTTTGCTTAGAAAGAAGTAGTTTTTAAATTGAATAAAATATAAAAAAAAAATTTATTTATGTGTTGTTTTCACAACACAAGTGATTGAACGTGTAGTAAAATTTCATAGATGGGGATAGTGAACTTATTTTGCAGTGTGTGACAATGCAAAATAATTTCTATCATTTTTTGGTATAGAGCAGGGGTGTCAGCGTCATGTACAATTGTGTCAGCAAAACTCACATGTACGCTTACGCTCTTTTATTTTGCGAGCGTAAAATATAATTTTTTACTGCAAAACACTCTCATTCAGCGGGAAATATCGAAATATCGCACGGCCTGTTTTGAGGCCTCTAAACAGAAATAATATATTTATTATTTATTATCTTTGTTTATGCTTTGTTTTATTTCTGTTTTTGACATTGTACAATGATTGGCAAATAATATCTACATTGTTTTGCATTTAAGCTAACGATATGTGTATTGTTTGTGAAAAAAATTCTTTGTTGCCTTTTAAAGGGTCCCTTTTTCTTTCGTTAAAAAGACGTACCTAAATGCAGAAATTATTAAGAAAAAAATAGCCACAAGAATTTGTTGGTATTTTGTGCTTGCAAAAATATTTTCTTTCTGTACCAATCGCGTCAATGGGTTTTTTTTCTTTTGAAAACACTTTTCTCAAGTAAGTAAAAATATTTAAAAAAGTCTTGTTTTCCTACAATTTATGTGTAAACCTATACACATAAAAGCAAATGTGACAGCAGGGAAAATTTTTGGGTAAGAAGATGTGTATTATTAATGTATTAATGAAACTTTATTGTTTAACGTCCACAAACCTAAAAAATGTTTTGTTGTTTCGAAACTGCAATTTAAATTTAGAAGATATTATTGGTAAATAAAAGTATATTTTTATAGGCTAGTAAAATCTTCTCTTTTTATAATGGTGGTTAATAATTATAGAATATTTTTAAACTTAATGGAGTTATTATTTGCATTAGCATGTGCAAATGAATTTTCATTGTTGGCATTTGCAAAGGTATGTTGAGCACCAAATTAAAAATATTAGAAAGATAAAATGACTTCAAATATTGTCAAATGCTCAATTTTTCCAAAAAATAAGCAAAGTTTCTGCGAAATGCAGGTTCCAAATTAAATTTATTTAAATAATAACTGAGTGTGTTTGTCCATAACTCAACATTTTTCGATAATTGTATTATTATTAATTGCTCTAAAGTCTTCATAGCAAAATATGTATGTTAATTAGGCCTCGTAATAGGCCTCGCAACCGCAGATTCCTCCCGCTGAGAATGAGAGAGACAAGAGTATTCGCACCAATACAATCATAATTGACACCACTGGTATAGAGTGATGAATTGAAAATTAGCAGCTTTTGTAAAATGAGTGAAAGTGATGTTAAAAACTGTTGCACTGAAAAAAAAATAGTTCGATTTAGGATAAAGCAATCAACAGTTTACTGTAACTTTTTTGTTCTTCACTCATTTAAGTGCAACTTAAAATTTTGCATAAATTTTACAAACTGGAGTTTTCTTGATTAAAGCAATGAGATATTCCGTTATTGATAAAGTTTTATGTTTTTAATTTGCTTTGCTTATACATATCATCACAAGGATCAAAAACTATGCACATAGAAAATTAAATTTTCTAAATTTTCGTGAGAGTCTGTTTATATGCAGCTTTTTTGATTGCAAGTGCAAATTTGGCACTATTTGAAGTGAGTGCAGATTTTATGCATTCCATCACCGCTAGTGATAGTGAAAAAATTGAATTACCAATCAATTCTTTAAGTGCTAGTGAAAAAATACCAATCATCACTAAAGCTGGTTAAACAGAGTGCAAACTAATTTTCTTAGTTTTATTTAGTGAAAGTGCAATGCTTATATCAATATTAATCCCAAACTATGTAAAATTTATATGAAGAGCACTTAATTTTTTGAGTGTTTTTCATATAAATTTTAATACACGTTCAATCATTTGTGTTGTGAAAAGAGCACATTAATTTATTAAATATGAATTTTTACCCGGACTCTGGGGATAATTTCGCCTTTAAATATATAAAAAAAGAAAATTCAAAAACTAACTGTTTTTTTAAGCCTAGAGTACCGTACCAACCATATTTTACTTACGTTGTATACTTTTTCAATATATGCTATTAATCATTGTGGCACCTTAAAAGTCTATAGGAAAAAAATTATTTGATTTTAATTCATATAGATAAACGAAATATCTAATTTTTGTACTAATTCATTTTATGTTGCACATATTTTTGGGATCATTCAAAAGGCCCTAAAAAATATTGTTAGTAAAACTGGAAAACTAAAAAAAAAGTCAAAACTTAAAAAAGAAATTTTTAGCTTTAAAAAAAATAACACTGAGTAAGAGTCACAAAGCTCAACTTTCTGTTTTTCGCATACATATATTAAATTTTGATTTTGACATTCGGCATTTTTTTCGTATGGTCATGATCTACACCAGGGGTTTCCATTTCTTTGCACAATTGTGCACACCACTACTAACACATATTTTTATACTCTTCAATTCAGTCGTCGATGTGACTTCGACAAGTGTGCATGTCTAGCGGATGCTATATTATTTTGTTTCAGCTTACACTCAAAAAATTTTGTGCGGTCAAAAATGCTTTTGGTAACATCTAATGCCTTGCGTGCAATTTTTATTTATAGTTTAAATTTTAAGACTTAAATGTAGAATAATGTAACATTTCATAAGTTTACATGCAAAGCAAAGAACTTTGTAAAATGGTAATTATTTGAGATTTAAAAGCAATTTTTAATATTTCGGATAACAAATTTCAAAATGTCTAACAGGCCTCAGTGGAGGAAGCTGATAGTCACATTTATTATAGGTTTTATTTTACATGCGTATGTGGATTCGGTTTTTATAATTTTACAGCACTTTTTTATTTTTTCTTATGCAATACTAAAAATTATTATTATAAATTATTATCTGATCACTAATTCCACTAACACCGTGGTAATAGTTATAAAACAGATTACCCAGTTTTGGTGTCTAAAAATATTAATGTGTTCTTATAAAAAGAATTAAAAACTCTGCTAATTTTTTTATTGAGTGTGATTACACATTATGCTGTTAAAAAAATTATATATTTATTTGATGATACGTCATTTTTAATTTTGTAAATAACTTAAAATTATATAAAAATACATATGTAACGTGAATCCTAATCAACAAAAATTTCAAATTTTCAAATAATATCTACATTGTTTTGCATTTAAGCTAACGATATGTGTTTTGTTTGTGAAAAAAATTCTTTGATGACTGTAAAAGGGTCCCTTTTTCTTTCGTAAAAAAGACGTACCTAAATGCAGAAATTATTAAGAAAAAAAATAGACACAAGAATTTGTTGGTATTTTGTGCTTGTAAAAATAGTTTTGTTTCTGTACCAATCGCGTCGGTGGGTTTTTTTTTTTCTATGAAAACACTTTTCTTAAGTAAAAATATTTAAAAAACATGTTAAAAAAGTCTTGTTTTCCTACAATTTATGTGTAAACCTATAACATAAAAGCAAATGTGACAGCAGGTAAAATTTTTGGGTAAGAAGATGTGTTTTATTGATGTATCAATGAAACTTTATTGTTTCGCACTATTTTTATTGCTTACTTTTTTATGCTACAATTATATGACCGAGTCCAAAGAGTTAACATTACTAATTTATGGTATTTATTTAACGTAACTTTGACCTGTTATAATGACTATACATTTTTGCAGGCACTCAGGTGCGCATTTGGTATTTTTTAAAAAGTTATGATATACCATTAGCAAGAATTAAAATGAATGCACAGATGTTTGAAGTATGAGTAACCCAACAACGTGAATACCTTTTCTATTTTACTTACCACTATGAATACCCTAACGTTTTACTAAAATAACTTTTTCACGTTATAATTCTCATGTAATTTATTTTATTTTTGAATAAATAGACCAGGGAAATACATTTCTATGCACAATTGTGTATACCACTACTAATACATATTTTGGTTTCAGGTTAACAGAAAAAACTTTAACTTTAAAACGCTTTTGGTAACATCCAACGCCTTATATGCTATGCAACATTTAAGGAAGGAATGGAATATGTTATTAAATGGCATTGCGATCGTTTTCATAATAATATAAATAATTTAAATGATAAGGAAAGAGAAGACCTGTTTTATAAAAATAAAACAATTTTTTTAGAAAAATTTAAAAAATGGTTATTAGAAGAGGAAATTTATGAACCAAAATCAGTTCCCAAATTGAAAAAGTAGATTTCAAGTTTAGTAATATTGGAAAATGTTAAGAAAGGAAGACCATTGTGGCATGGTGTTTTTATCAAGCAATTGCTAAAAAAAATTTGGGAAAGGCTTAATTATGATACTAAATTTATACAGTCTCTTCCCCTGTCGAGTCAAACTGTAGGCCGTCGTACTGTTCAATTAGGAACATGTGTAGAATCTGCAATTAGGGAAAAAGTAATAAATTGCTAATTTTTTCAATTTGTTTAGACGAAAGCACTGACATAAATGATCTGTATGAACTTGTAATTTGTATTCGATGTGTAGACAGCGAATACACTATTTTTGAGTCCATGTTTACTTTAGAAACATTTTATGGAAATGTAACTGGTACGTTGTTGTATTATGTTGTCACAGAAAAGCTTCTTTCCATTGTAGGCATAAACAAATTTGCTGGAGTCTGCACAGATGGAGCCAATGTAATGTTGGGAAAATATAATGGGCTTATGGGCCAATTAAAAAAACACGAATTTGCAGTTCATAATTTTCACTGCATAATTCATCAGACCGCTCTTGCATCGAAATTCATAAATGATACCCCAGCTATGAAAACAGCAGAGGATATAATAAATAAAATTCGAGGCGGACATCAAGCGCTTACCCACCGAAAATTTGTAACCTTTTTAAAAAACAAAAATGCTGTGAATTGTGACCTGAAAATGTTTACAGAAGTTCGGTGGCTAAGTCGCGGTAATTGCCTGAATAGACTTTATGAATTAAGAGAAGAAGTTCTTCAGTTCCTAGAAACTAAGAAAATAGAAAAAGTTTTAATACAGTGCTTAAAAGACAATAATTTTATTTTAGACTTAGCTTTTTTGGCAGATACGACAAGTATGTTAAATGAACTTAATTTGGAATTGCAAGGAAAGGAACGCAATATATGCGACTTGTCAAAAATCATTCACAATTTTAAAACAAAACTTTTTCTAATTTTTTCCCAAATTAAAACTGGTGATTTTTCCAAAAACTTCACTTGTTTATAGAAATCTCGAAATCGACAAAAGATATGAATATGCCGAAATATTTGAAACACTTTTCAATAATTTTCAAGACAGGTTTCAAGATTTTGTAATTTTACAACCGCTATTAGAACTTTTCGAAAACCCTTTTCGTTGCGATGTAAGCAACTACGAATTTGATATTCAATCAGAACTAATCATACTACGAAGCGAAGTAAATGCTCCAGACGAAAATAATATTGTAGAGTTCTGGAAAGATTTGGATGGCGAGTTCTATCCTGAACTAAAAAAAATTCATTTAAGTGCGTCTCTGTATTCGGCACTTCTTGCCTATGCGAACAAATTTTTTCGGATTTAAAATTTATTTGTTCCAAGCAACGTAATAAATTAAGTTCATCCCATTTGAAAAGCATTCTACTATTACGAAACTGTCATAAAAGTATAAATTTAGAAGATTTTATTTTATAAGTTTTATAACACAAAGGAACAAAATTAAACATTTTTTGTGTTGATAGAAAATTTGTAGCAGTTCTTTACCAATTCAATGGCGCTGATTTTAAAACTGCACTTTTTTATCTATCAGCTGTGATTTGCGTGCAATATTTATTTTTTATGAATTTTTAAAACATAAAAATCTTTAATTTTTTTACAATTGTTTGATAAGATATTTGAAACTGATTTAGAGTCAAAAAGCTTCCGAATAAAAAAAAAGTGCAGTTTTAAAATCAGCGACATTGAATTGGTAAAGAGTTGCTACAAATTTTGTATCAACACAAACAATTTTTAATTTTGTACCTTTGTGTTATACAACTTATAAAATATATTACTAACATTTTATTTCGGCTGTAAATGAATGCATTCTCTCAATTTGTTTACTCTCTAGTACTCACTACTACACAACCAAAAAAATTTTGGAAATCCCTGATCTACACATACATAATTTGTGTTCGTTTTTGCATTTTCTCCTTAGCTAGTCATTGTTGCCACTATTGTTTGCAGTTGCAACATTTGCAATATTTGCTCACAGAATTGATAAAAAAGTTACGTTAATACTAACCTTCGAAGATTCGACGAGTACAAAGCCAAAATCAATGTTCTAGCAACGCGGTTTAAAAAAACACTTACACATATTTTTTTATTTTTATTCAAGGTTATATATATTTTTATTTAACATTCAAATATTTTTTACTATTATTAAAATATATTTTTTAACAAAAAAATAAATTGAATTGTTATAAAACAAATTACTTATTTCTTTATAACATTGGATATGCAACATATGAAGCAATTCCACAGTGACTACCGTTATTACGTGCCATTTTTACATATCCCTCTTCACCCCATCCAGTGCCGAAAGAATTCTTAGCCAACCAATATTCTTGACCATCTTCGACTCCATAACCTACCACTAAAACTGCATGATTAGCCTTTTGAGTGCATGAAGAATCAAAAAAAACTCCTGACTCATACATTATAAAGTTCGAACTCATATGCATACAAGCTACTACTGGTCCTTTTAAGGCCACATGCTCTTTCATCTTTGTTTCATCGCCTGTCGGTAATACATCGTAATCATTGCATTTAACGACATTTTCTGGTATGGAACTACACGTTTGATTCCTTGCTTGATAGGGACAATCAGATTCATAAGAAATGCCTTTTGCAATTACATATTTAAAAGCTTTATCGATATAACCACTTGCACAGCCACCAGGAACACAATTAACTAAGCTTTGTTCACTTAAATCAACAGAGGCGTTGTTTGTCAACTTGTAATAGGCCTCTATAGCCGCAGTGGGAGCAAAAGACCAACAAGAATTACAAGTACCTTGATTTTTTACCGCAGTAATGGCTCCCATTTGACGCCAGTCCTTAGAGACGGGAAGGCTTTCACTAACTATAGGTTGGGCAGAATTCTGAGAAACGTTAGAACTCTTTTTAATATTGCTGAAAAATTTGTTCAATAGAAAATTAAATAGTTTTAAACTTAAATAAATACATACTTTTTATTTACTTTAAGACCCATATACGATTTTTTAATTTCATCAAAGTCCATATCGGTAAAAAAATTTTCTCCCATTTTATAGGTTTTCTGTATTTGATTATTGTGTTCAATAATTTTTTTTTGGTTTTTTTTATATGTATTAAGACGATTGTGATTCTCGCTATTAAATTTTATGCCATATTTTTTAGTAAAATCCTGATACTTTTTTAATAATTTCTCATCATCCACGTCTAAAGCCAAACCACAGCAAATAATCACCAATATTAATGATATTACTTTCATTTTAAAAATTGAACTGTTTTAAATTTAAGTTTCAAATTCAGTTTATATACTTCCAATGCTTTTGAAAAGCGTTAGACTGTTACCCCAAAATTTGTTGTTATTGCTCTCAAAAACTAATAAATAATAGACTATTTACACATGAGCCAAAAACAGGTTATAAGCTGTGATGCGCGTGAGAGATATTACTTTTTGTGAGAAATCTGAAATTAATCTAAATCTCGAAGTCGCTTCGTGATGGACTAGGGCACGCTGGTGTTAGGGCTGAAGCTCGCCGGAAATAGGGGGTTCGCGTCCATCTACTTACACATACACAATTGATTTCGTGCCAAAAAAAATTGAGGTTGTTGAAAAAAACCGAAGCGATATAAAAACAAAAAAAAAACATTAAACAAAGACCGATTGTTTATTAATTACAAGAAAACTTTACCGCAGTTTTCGACATGATTGCCTCGAGTCTATAGGACCAGATGTTTATATCCTGGACAGGCGGCCCACCCCATATGACATTTTACTGCCATCCGTGGCACTACTCATTGCCTAAAAAAAATATTTCGAGTAATGCCCCCAGCGTTACCGTTGGTGCTACTAAAGCAATTTGCCACTTTTTCGACTGCTTGGATACTATTTTGCTACTTTTACAAAATGCACCCAAATGTGATACCTTCTGTAATTCTTGCCACTTTGTTGGTACTTTTTAGTAAATGATGAGATACTTTTTGAACTTTCTGTTTTATAACAACTCCCAGCTTTAATATAAACTGTAATTATTTTAATATATATGTAAGCAAGCTTATCTGAAATAATTTTTTGTCTACCGTAATAAGCTTGTGCATTTATTGCGAACATATTATGTAACATTTGTACATATTAATTATTCGCAAGTAAGTGCTCTTGGGAAGTACCACTTGCTTTTGTGCGTATGCGGTATACCATGATGAATTAAATACTTATTCCATGGCGTATACTTATGCCTGTATAAGTCAGGGTTGTCAGATTGTTTTCACCTTCGTGACCAATTATCCGAAAATCACCAAAATTGGACAAATTTAATTTTCTTAAGATTTTTGCTATGAAAAATTCTCCAAAAATCCCAATATTTGATTTTTAAATAACATTTAAATAAAAATGTTCATGGTTTATGAATTATTTTATTCGTTATATACGTCGCTTCGATAATTTAAAAAAATGTAAAATTTTTGTTTTAATATTTTTTTTTGTAAATTTTTGAAAACGTTTTTTTTTTTTTTTTTTTAAATGTAAACACAGCTGTTTTGTTTTTTAATATATAATAATAAGTGTTTTTAGTAGATATAAGTAGCAACAAATAAGAATTCTATACCTATTGGAATTTGCGGAATTTGTATAACCTTGAGAAAAAAAACAAAGTTCATAACTATTTAAAAAGCATCTTTTTAAAGTTTTAAATTTATTGAAATTGTTTTTAGCAGGGACCGTAACAGTTATAAGTTTTACTTTAAAAATTACTTTTTAATCATTATTTCTTGAAGTTATTTTTCGCTTAGAAAATAAAATTTATTTTCTGAGTTTTATTTATTCCTCAGAAATAAAAGTTCCTATTTTTAATTTTATTTTTTGCTTAAAAAAAAACATTTTCTTTTTGAATTTCGAAAAAACTCTTATTTGTTAAATTAAATTAATATTTTTATGTTTTATTCAATATAAAAATTACTTTTTTCTAAGCAAAAAAATAAAATTAAAAAAGTAACTGTTATTTTCTAAGCAAAAATAAAACTCAAAAATAAATTTTATTGCCTGAGGAATAAATAAAACTCAGAAAATAATCGGTAAAGTTGAGTTTTTTTAATAAAACTTGAAAAAAAAAATGAATGCATCTAAAGGCCGGTATTCACTATCCTATTTAGTCGCACGATATGTCAAAAAAATCGTGTGTGCTCATAATGTATGACAGTGTGGCTTAAAAATTAATTGAGTGACAGATTTTTTTGACAGTCTGTCCGACTTGCAAATATTTATGAAAATTTTCATAAAATGATAGATTCTATGCGATCAGAGTTGCATATTCTTGTAAAGTAGCTAAATCATTTGAGTTTGCATCTTTTTTGTGGGATAGTGTGGCATCGACAGCAGATTTTGCAGACATTTTTTTAAGTCGGATAGAATTCCGTCAGATTTTCGTGCGAATGAATCGTACGATTATGTAGGATAGTGAATACCGGCCTTAAAGGCAGTCCATTCAACAAGGATTATATTGGTGCCGTATGCTCGTAGCACTTCTCTTTCAGCTAGATTTTTTTTTTAGTTTAAATTTGAAAAATTAGCGCTTTTTGCAGACCCTGTAAAAACCAAAAATGTATATTTTTCTGCACAATAAGCAATTACAGCTGTGTGTGAGTGTTTTTTTTTTTGTTTAAACAATATTTTAAATTCCATTATACGTTTTATTTAAAAAATAATATTAAAACACGCAATTCAAATTTATTTATTTTTGTTGTGTATTTTTTTACCCACACCGTAATAGTGGAGAGGTTCCCAGCGGAAAAAAGAAGGAGTACGGATGCCTTCTAGAAGGCCTATCTACTCCTACTTTTGGATATGCAAGGCCTGCTCGCTCCATTTCATACTCATATCTTTTTTACACACATTGTCATTGCGGAACGAGTCCTTCCGCATTCGCTTCTTTGGCAGGTACATAAGAATGTCAACTGGATAAAAAAAATAATTCTTTTACTTTTGCTTTGACAAAAAACAAAACAAAAAATGCTACTCCTTCTCTTCTCCCTTCTCATAGAAGCGTGTGGGGAATGTGAATCTTATCTTTTATACGAAAGAGCCCGAGGCCTTTCAAAACGATTTCGATCGTTTCGTTTTTTTATATCAATTTCATTCTACCTAAAGCCTCTTTTTGAAGGAACAAATGCGCTGTGACTTTAGAATTGTGCTGATCAATGTATACCGCATAACTATTACTATCATTCAGGCGTGGATTCAGGGGGGGGGGGAAAGAAAATTTCCCCCCCCCCCCCACCCCCCCACCTAAATTATAACAATATGTTTTGCTTATTTCGATAATACACGAATTTCCGAATGTACAACATTTTTGGATATCCCATCAAGTTTTTTTTTTTGTTTTTTATAGAATCTCTAATCAAATTTTCAATAAGTTTCCAATTATTTTTCCTAATAGTTATTTATTATATATTTCCAATGAAACATCTGGTTTACTGTATTTAAATACTTTTTATTATACATGCAATCCCAGCAAGTGCCATCTATATCCGAAAAATAAACGTTTGAGTTGAAAATGCGAGCGGTTGAATTATTAAAAAGCCTTAGTATATGCATTCTACCTTTCCATATATACATATGAAAATATGTATTGGTCTAGTAAAAGTTCACCAAAGAAGAATTATATAACTGTCAAATTTCAAGTGCATTAATAAGAAAAGTTCTTTGATATACAAAAATACATAAAAATGAGTGAAACAATGGTGAGTCCGTAATTTTTTTTTTAATATAATGTACCTATATAAGTATATATCATTACCTTCAGTCGAAAAGGATGTAGTCCAATGTATAAATTTTATAGGAGAGAGAAAAAACTTTCCAAGGTCTTTAGTTCTGAATATATTTGAAGTCTGTAAATCCAGTTTTGCTTCATTGATGACTCTTTATTGGCTTGCAAACCAACTAAAAATAATACATTTATGTTTTACATAGCTTTTTGTGACTTATCACCATTTCTATTGTATATTTTATACTTTTAATGTACATTTTAGTATGTCAATTTGCAAAAAATAAAATATACTATAAAATTATTTTATTTATTTCAATGTTGACTATTAACAAATATTAACAAATTCTTTTTGAAATTTTCAAATTTTAATGGGCCCTAGCGCTTTTTCTTTAGAATTTTTGGACATAGAACTTTTACATATCGTTGCAAAACAAGAACTAGAAAGAAATATTTGTATTTTTTCCGCAAACGATGTATTTTTGTTTACTCTATTGAACTGAATTAAAAACTTAATTTTCAAAAATTGTGGCATTAGCGCATTTACGAATAAAGGTGCATATGTATGTACATATGTATGTGCAGCCAAAATTATTTTTGTCTTTCCATTGTTATAAGCTTTAAAATTCCTTTCTAAATAAAAATAATTTAAATAAAAAAATTAGCTGTAATCAACTTAAACCAGAATAATTATATATTTATCTTTAGATTAAAACCCAAACAGTTCGACTAAAATTCATAACTTAATTTTAAAATATTTAACATATGAAGATTCAACAAACAAATACTGAAAAAAAAATTTTAAAATTAGTGAAGCATATTCCTTCTACCAAAATTTTGTTAACAATTGCATATGTTTTTTTTTTTTTGTTCGAAAAATTGGTCAAACAATTTAGTATGATGTAGTCAAATAAATTGTTTCAAATAAAAAAACATTAAAAATAAATAAAATTATTTTTATAGCCTTTTGGCTATAAAATTAATTTTAATTTATATTGAACTGATCTTATATTTTATTTGACCTTATTGTTGATTTTTTTTTTATATAATAAAAACATATCCTTTTTAATAAACTTTTAAAAACAAATTTTTTACTTGTTTTGTATCATTTATTCTTCGTCATCTAATACTGATCCCGATTTATGAATAGAAATTTCACAGGGTTGTATTAGAAGTGCTTTTGGCAAATTTTCAGGGAGTCCACTACCATCTTCATCCGCAGGATTTTCATTAGACTGTAAATTATCAACGCGAGGCGGTATAATAACAACGTGTTAAAAAAAAATTATCTTGACTATCATCTGACATCAATTCCTCACTACCCGTCTCCACTATCCATCAACTTGGTAAGAACATCATGTCACACATGAATTATACTCGTGTAGACTGCTCACGTTCATGTTTCGTCCATGTGCTGCCATCGTTGGCTAAACATATGTCTTAGAAACCATGTTCGCCATGATGGTCGCCTTACAATGTCATTTTCTGTCTACAACCAAACGCACAACAACAAAACTTGTGGTAAATCAGAACATGAACATCAACACGTATTCGCCATATACAAGAACATGAACAAATAAGTACCGTTGCTCTGCCGGCGTTATGTTCATGTCTTGTTCAAATCTATAGCGCATGGAGACGTGGAGTCAAGAAACTGCGTGGTTTCTTCTAATATCAAATAACCATACCTGTAATAATAATATCTGGGCTGTAATTATAATTATTTTAGATCACGGCTGTGGAGTCAGAGTTGAGGTTTTTGTACCGGAGCCTTATTCGAAGTATCCACAAAAACTCGCGACTCCGACTACAAAATTTTTCGGCATAACAATTTGAAAAAAAAAAAAAAAATTCTAAAATTTTCCAACATAAAAATTCTTTGAAATTGACGATGCAATATTTAAAATATCGATTCGAAATTTTTTAATAATTATTTTCTTGCTATATTTAACCATTTAAAAGTACTGCATTAAAAAAAGCTTAAGTCAAATATACATTTAGCATCAATGCAAGAGTAGGAGTTGGAGTCGAAGTCGGACTTAAAAAATTTCAGCGGTTGGAGTCGGTGTCGGAGTTAAAACTATTTTTTGGCGACTGCACAGCCATGTTTTAGATATAAAATACTTTTCGCTTATAGTCCATTTATTTTTTGTAATACCATTCCGCTTTAAGGCCAAAAACGGATTAAAGCCAAAACTGTCATATTTACTTGAAGATTTTTTCGAATTTTATACATATTATTCGTTCTAAGGTCCATTTCGGTTGTAGTCCATTTTTGCTTAAAAGCCACATTTGCATGCGTTTCTAAAACTTTATGCAAAAAAATTTGCTCACAGACCACTCTATTTTTTATATTTTTTTAACAAACTAGTAATAAGCATGTTTTTGTTTAAATTTCTGGCAACTTTTATAAATGTCAAATTTTGTCTTCTTCCTAAAAGTAGCAAAAATGAGTAAACGCGTTATATTGAGTGGTTTTATTGAAGAAAATAATTTTTATATAGTCCAAAATGTGGATTATACTAGGATTCACTTATTATCCATAAAATTGATACAAAATATTAAACATTAAAAATGGACTAAGTCAAAAACCTAATTTTTTTTTGGCTGATTTTTTTTATGTAATTCCCCAAACTGTTCTTTAAAAATCCTGAAATTTTGAAGGAGGTGTTTTTTTTAAGATATGATTTTTTTTTTCTTCTGCAACCTGTAAAAAATAATACTAAAATAAGATTTTAATATTGTAATTTTGAGAAATAAGTATTTTTTAAATATGATTTGTGTGATTTTAGGTGTTAAAAAAAGTAACGACATTGAAACAGTTTTTTATGTTTATTTGTTGCATTTTTTGTTGGAGCTCAATGTGGGCAACTTCAAAGAAAGTACACTTTTTGTCACGTTACGTCTCCAAGAAATTAAATGAGTTTTATACATTATTTTAGCGATAACCGTAAGGGTCCCTGGAAAAAAAAATCAAATATTGATTTGAATCACCAAATTCGTAGAATCAAGCGCAAACATTGATAACTTAAATTTGTAAAAATTGAATATTGTGGTTTTTTCTTAATTTTTGATGAATTTAATTAAAAATATGATAAAAAAATGTGCGAATTCAAACAATGCGTTAATTGATTCAATAAAAAATAATTAACATAAAATTTATATTTAATTCAATTACCTCAGTTGCTTCAACACAAATAAAAAAAGAATTAATAGTCAAACTAGTAATTGATTTGTTAGTAAGATTTAAATTAATAGCCTATTTCCGATGTGCGAAATAATTATTTCCTTCGTATAACTACATTGAAAACAAAAACAAATTTTTAAACTTTGTTTTTGTTTTCAATGTAGTTATACGACGAAAGAATTATTTCGCGCATTAAAAATAGACTATAAATTTTTATTAAATGAATTCAGATGAATTAATAAAATTTGAATTCAAAATTAATTTACAAAATCGATATATTTAGTTAATCATTAAATCTTATTTCAACAAAAACACATTTTTATACCCACCACTACTTATATACTAATATACCGTAAGTACCATGCCCTTTCTAGGAAAAAAGCCTAAATCCGTAACGAGTAAAATTTGCATTTTGCATTTGATGCAACAGTGCAAACATTTAAAAAATAAAAACGCACGGGACTTTTAGTTTTGCTTTTTATTTTGTGCATTTCAAAACACATATTTTTCTTTAATTAATTTTCTTTTTTTTAATTATTTTCAGCACTTCGCACATTATCATTTCTTTGTATTGGCTGATTCGTCGTGAGGTTTGATTTATAAAGTAAAATAAAACACATAAATTTGAAAGTGAACTTGAAATGTTTAATGTCGGTTAATACCATTTTGATCGGAATGTGTGACAAGCCTGATAGAATATTTTATAGGGTATAAGACTTATGTTGCAGACATTACAAACAGAATGACAACCTGATATACATACATACATATGTACCCTTTCCACCATTGGTAAAGGGTATGAAGAGTTTTTAGCGTATAAGAATTTTCAAAACCGCATTTCATATTTTTATTGTTGATTTGGTTTTACGAACAATAAAAATTTAGATTTTCTTTTTCTCATTTTATTTCAAAATAATTATTTTCAAATGATTTAAATTTTCTAAGATTTATAGCCTGTATTCATAAAAATACTTTAAAATTAATAAGTGTTTATCAAACAAATTTTGTATGAAAATTTTACTTAATAAACGTTCGTTAAATGTAATTATTATTTATGAATACGGGGGAAAGTGTTTAATAAGGAAATTCGTACATTTTAATTTAAAATTTTAGTTTATTGAAAAAATCTTGTGTGTGTGTAAAAACGTTTTAATAACTCAAACAAATATATACATCCGTACATGCATAGAAACTTAAAAATATTTATACAGATTTTAGAAAATTTTGAAAAAAAAAAATACTACACAACTAAATGGAAATGGATTATGTTAAGATTTAAAAATTGAGTTCCAAAAAAAACTATTAATGAACAAATTAATTTTTTCTAATTTAATAATATTGAAAACGAAATTAACAGTTAACAGTCTTTGTTTTTATATTTTTTCAAGGTTTTCCTTCTCTGTTGCATTTAATAATACTATAAACTACTATACATACAATTTAACAGTTTTAATAAAATGAATTTATTTGATTAAAAAAATTTGCTTGTCTTTTTTTGCATTAATAGCATTTTAGTATGAGTTCGTATAGTGGCTTGTTTTTATCACAAATGGATTTATGTCCACGGTAAATTATTGCTAAACATGGTGGCACCCAATACGATATAAGAACCAAACCAAACAAATATCATGGCGGCCTTGGATTTTAATTTTAATTTATCTAACGATTTGGGCATGTAATCGGCCGCAAACCAATACAATGTAGGAGTGGCCGAGCACAACAGCCGAGTAGATATTTGTATGTGAACAAAGAATATACAGAATAAAGTCAAAAATGAAGAATGTATAACAAATGGTAAAGTTTTGTATTCCTTTATCAGATAAGTCATGGGATATTTTGTAATAAATTTCACCAGAAAATGTCTCAGATAAACGAAACAATGCCAGCACAAAAATGTTAGAATGGGCATGGCCAATAGGAAATTGGGCAATTGTTTGAACTCGTAATATTTTAGGAAACCAACTTGCCAGTAGTGTGACTGTATGTACGAGTAGGGAAATGGTAGGGTATTGTTACACCATGGCGACTGATGCTGCAAACGTTGGCCAGCCAACACAAATTGCTTTTCACGGGCATAAGAAACTACTGGCATTGTATGGTTAACATGATTCTCGGTATAACAGTATTGGCGGAAAGCAAAGAAATTAAAAAATGTCCAGGGTATTAAAGCCACTAATAAGCAGCTTACTAACTTCAAAACACTAGCTAATAAATTTGTTTGTTTTAGTATAAATTTACGCATTAAAAAGTAAACAGGAAAGCCAAAATTAACCAAACCATTAGATCTGGCAACTATGTTTAAGGCCATAGCGAAACTTGTGCGCACAAAACGTATTTCCATACAACATTCTAGCATGACATAAAATGATATTAAGCTAAATAAAGTCTCTGAATAAGCAGCCGAAAAGAATATTGAGGCTGGATTAAAACAAAACAATAAAGCCACATTCCAACTTTTGTTTAAGTCATTAAAAATACGTAAAGTCAATATATACAAAATATTAGCAGCCTTACAGAATAACAACATATTTAGTAAAACAGCTACGAGTAGGCAACAGGATCTCATGCTCATAAGTTCCTCTACAAGATAATGTAGCATCTTGGCTAGTGTCTCCACTATAACAGGGTAAAGAGGATAAAATGCCAAATTGTTTTCATACGTGTATCCATATTCAGCTATATGTAAAAAGTATTCACCATCCCAGTGTCTTAAGCCTCCCAAAGTAAACTCAATAGATTTATCCAACCCTGTGCGCTTTTGGGTAGCATCTATAGGCGCTCGAAAAACATCATTTTTATGATCTGGTAATGCTGTATTGGCCACCAGTTGTAAAACTACTACTATGACACGACTAGCTAAAGCCAATTTAGCTACTTTCTCCGACATCGTCTATGCACTTGCCCCACTTATCAAATAAAGCGAGGACTACACAGCTAAAAATAAAAGGAAAAAATACAAATCATATTAAATTTTTGAATTTTAAAAAGAACTGGTTTTAAAATAAATATCTATAAACTCAATATTGGTGAATTCAGTAAAATCAATTTTACAAAAAAAATTTCTGACTACATATTCAGGTATGTCACTAAATTTGTACGAAAGTGAAAATTTTCACATTTTTCAATTCGCACCGTTTTTGGTTTGCTGCTTCAGCTTTGGTATGTTTTCATAAATTCAAAAAAATCTAAACATTGTTTTTTTGTTATTAAATATGATATCATTATTAAACAGCTTCTTTGTAATCATAAAAAAAAGAAATGGTTGTGGGTACTTCGAAACTAAATTAAAAAAAAATGAATTTATTAAGAAATAATCTTATATCTTTCAGCTGAATAGTGTCGATATTCCTAACTTGCTAGTTTTTTCTGGTAAAGCGCTCGTTTACTTTTTTATATATTTTTTGAGTAATTGGGAGGAAAATTTTGTAAATTTTTAATTTACTCTCTCGTTGCAAGTTTCTTCTAGCAAAGTAAATGAACACACCTAATATTATTAAACAAATAATATGTCAAAGCAAACCCAACTAACGATCGTTCGGGTGTAAACCTTTTCTTAATTAATTAGTTAAAAAAGATACACGTACATGTCAGTATTTATTCAAGTTTAGTATTTCAAATAAATTAAGTACATATTTAATCTAAATGCTACATACGACCACGTGCAAATATTGGTCGCACGCAATACACGACGAAAAAATAGTGTACGTACATAACGTTCACAACAAAGTCAAGAAGAACGCGCAGCAGAAATTAAAGAAACTAGATATCGAGTATCACGTTTACGAGAAAGTTACACAGAGCAACAACGCGAGATACGAAACGAAGAATGTTTCTTAAATGGACAATTATACGTTGGATGCTTACGTGTTGGTTAACCATCATCATTGTTCATATTCGCAAATGAAGGGAAAGAAAAACAAACTTTTATCAGAGCAATGCAATAAAACGTTACTAATAATTTCATGTATAGTATGTTCATATATAATATACCATGGCCCAATTAGTAGGTCTGCTCGAAACGCCTGCTGATTTTTTGTAGAGTTGTGTTTTTAATCATAATACATAGGCATAAATGGGCAAAATGTCAAAAGTTGTTTACATTTTTTATTATTGTTTTTTTAATATTCTTTTTGAATTGAAAAAATCGTTTTTCTAATTGTGAAGTTAAAAATAAAATATTATATTTGTGAAAAAAATTGTAAATAAATATTTTAATTTCCACAGACGAACATGTTGACCAAGGGGACACTTCTTCGATATCTGGTAAAGCATTACCTTTGTTTTCTTCAAACCCATATGCAGGCGGCGGAGGAAAGTTAGCAGTCTTTAATGTGTTGTTCAAATGATTACCTCCAGATTAATTTTTGTTACTGTTTGTAACATGCTGTGTACATGGTACTTTCGGCATCAAATGATAAATACATTGATGTTGCTGTATCATCACTGGGGCGGAGACGATACATGTTCTCCATTGTGTCCTTCTTTTAGTTTTTTATTCATTATTTATATTTTTTTGTAAAACTGTAAAACACAAACAGCATATACTGGTAGTAAAAATGTATTTATATTGTTTCTATACATAAAATATAGCAAAAATCTTCCCATTGTCCTTTCGTTTTCATTTTCTTAATCGCACAATTGGTTCTAAGCACTTTTTATTTTAAAAAACTTATTTTATCAAAATTTTGATTGAAAATTTTTCATTAAACAAAATAAATACATAATAAAAACAAAACACATTTTTCTTGACAAAAGACAAGCTTTTGACATTTTTACCATTTGTATACACAAACAAAACGCTTGTTGTTTTTTCTATTGTTGCATTGTTGTAGTTGTGCGCAGACCTACTAATTGGGCCATGATAATATACACAATTTTTATATTCAAAATTTTTTTTATTTTTCGAATGAATTCCATGAGGTAAATTTTAATTTTATAAAGCTTTGTTGTAATAGTTATTTTGCTTCACATACTGTTTTTGCTTAAGCGAACATTTGGTTAACATTGAAGCTATAGATATGTACATATATTAAGGAATGATTCCAGAGTATCTCGTATCTCCCTGTTACATGTTTTACTTTATTTATTTATTTATTTAATTATTTCATTGTAATACAATAAGCCTATACGGCTATCCTTTGGTTAACAATAAAGTAGTTTGTATGTACAGAAAATTTTACAACTATCAGACAACAGCAGAATGTAATACATTTTCTGGCCCGCTGCGTACTTCGTCAGCATTCTTTGTGTCACACTGGATAGTGATACTTTATAAATTTTATTTATTTTATCTGGCCATACTTTGACTGTAAATATACAGCAGCAAATATACGTATGCAGCAAAAAACGATGATTTTAAAATAAATTTAACATAGTAGCGTACACGGCACAAAACACAATCTGTGTTTATTAATCTATTATCAAAACCGACTCACTCGTTAACGAAAACGCCTTACACAATAAGGCCGAATATTTTTTTACTTTCAATAAAATAATCTCCTCCGACTTTTTGGCATATGCGCCATACCAATAATGAGCAGTAGCAGAACACAAAATAAACAATTAAAATAAGATTTGATTAATTTTTGATAGATCATTTAATATATGAAGATTCAATAAATATATCGTTACCTTCAGTCATAAAAGATCTAAAAAGGTCCAATTTAATACATTTTACAGGAGGCAGAAAACACTTCCTTAAATACCTATTAATCTTATTTTACTTATTTTTAAGTTAACAACCAAAAGTGTTTTTATACATATTTCGTTATACAATTTCATATTAAAAAGAGACTTACGACTTTTTCTTGCCAGATATCCAATAAAACCAATAAAATAGTACCTACGAGTATTTGTTTCTGCAAACTGTGCAATTCTTTTTGTTTACTCTATCAAAAACTGAATTTTCAAAAAGTGCTAATTTACAACTGTATATGTTCGTAAGTACCTATATTGGAAAAATCCAAAAAATTCAAAAATAGTGCATACAGTTTTTGAAAAAATAATTACAAAGTGGTATAAGAATAAATAATCAGAAGTTAAAAAACGGCACTAACACAATGCATGAAATGCTTGACCTTAAGATTTGTTAAAAATTTAAAAGAAGTAATTAATTAAGCTCGAGGTCCAGTAATTAATTAATTACTTCTTTTATGTTTGAATAAAAAGGTCAAATAAAAATAAATTTAAATAATATTGTTAAAAATTTTCATAAATTTTAATAAACAAAAAAAAAACAAAAAAAAAATTAAAGGAAAATACTATCGCAAAATAGTCGCTGTTTTAAAATCGCACGTTTGGCGAGAATTCGCCGCTTCTGACACCATGTTAGGTAAATTTCTATTAAGAGAAATTTTTAAAAAAAATTCTAACCCCTTTTCAATGTACCTTAGATGGACTTCGTGGCAGGTGTCTAATATCGAAAACTTTCTTTATCCAAATTCACATGGTATCATTTAGTAATACAAACGGGTATTTAACTTTTTTACTCTAATTCCGGCGAATACTTAAATATCCACATTCACACATTTAGTTTTGCTTATTGAATGTCAATGTTATTGTGAAATTGAATACTTTTTTAAAAGAAATACAATCTCAAATCAAAAATAAAGTAACATACATATTTTTGTAATGCCACTAATATTTAGGGGTTATGTTTTGCTACTTACGTGTGGTTTTATTTCCTAGTAGTTTCACTATTATTAGCAATTTTTAAACAAAAAAAGAATAAATTATTTTTCACAACTCCAATTTTTTTACTCTGCCGGTTTAGATTTTTGTTTATTTCATTTTTATTGTTTAACAGCTGTTAATTATTCTATTCCAAAAAACATATGTTATTTTTGTAATAGAGACGTGAAAGTGCTAGAGTTTCACTTAAATTAACTTTTGTATATGTATATGCAGAAGAACCGTTATGATAAATTGAATTCAAATATGTATGTACAAAAATATAACAAGCGATTTTTAAACGAATGAATTATCATTTTCTAAAAACAGGCGGTTAATCAGCTTGATTAGGGTAGTGAGTTAAGCTTCGCTCAGACGGTGGGCAGATCTTACAAAAATGTTAGGTCTGCCAATGTGCTGAGAATAAACTGCTTAAGAAAAATTGCCTCCAAAAGTAAATTGTCAGTTCAGACGATTGTAAGAAGACCATACAATTTCATTGGTATACATGCCAGAGATTTTAATTTCTGCACATTTGATGGCAATGGCATAAATAAAAAATAAGCAATTGGATCACGACCACACCCTACGCTCACTTAAAATTAAGGTATCCCAACATCAAATAATGATTTCTTTGAAATTTACACAGATGACAGAGAAAATTAAACACAATAGTCAATTGTACCACCAACCACCCCCAAACCCTACGCTCACTAAAATGGAAGCTATCACTGAAATTAATAATTCCTTTGAAATTTACACAGATGATGGAAAAATAAAATAAGATGAACCTGCTCGAGCTTATCGGATACTGCGCAAGCTTATCGGATTCTGTCCCGTTTTAAAGGTTAAACTTGGGTCGAAATGGCCCACTTTTTAGTTTGCTTAGCAATATAGTACTGGTTAATAATGACAATCATACCAGGTACGTTTCATTGAAAAGGGAATTTGATGCGTTCTGTTCAGGAAATTTTTGTTAGTGTCTTAAACTATTTAACGCAAAATGTATAATTTCATTGATATTTATGTATGTTTTTCATAAAGTGTTTAAGCCGGTAATCTCAGACATGCCGAGCTTATATTTTTCCATTCTTGTGTCTAAATTTTAAATGAATCTGCTTTTTCTGGTTTGATCGGTCCATAAATTACATAAAATATATTTGAATGGGTTTTTAGAAATTATTTGTGGCATATTATAAAGAACTTAAAAATAATAATATTAAATATTTTAAAAACCATTATTCTTCAACATCTAATCTAGTTCAAAAGAATTTTCATAAGTATCAAAAACAGACCCAGTTTCCTCGTCAACCACAGACTAGGTATTCGCCCTTATTATGTAAGGCGTTATCATTAACGCGTGAGCCGTTTTCTGCAACAGATTAAAGTGTGTTCTTTTCGGCCTTATTGTGTTAGTCGGTTCTTACAAGAGATCGATAACCTCTTGAGGAAGTACTTTTTTTATTTTGGACTCTACTCTTGGCAATACAGTGACTTGATAATAATGGATCCAAGGAAACTATATTACTATTAAAAACATCACTCAAGTTATCTGCTATTTCGTCTAGCGCAAGTTGCCTTCATTATTGGTTAACAGTATTTGATAGTATGGTAATGTAGTCATTTTTTAAATAATAACCATATATGTCGAAACCCCCAAAGAATGGGCTTTTGAAACCGCTCTAATTTGTTACTTCAGTAAATATTTTTTATATGTGAAAGAAAATTATATATATTTGGCTTTATTTAATTTCTTTTGTTAATATTCAGATTTTTATTGATTTTTGAAAGATTCTATTATAGTATTCGGTATGGTTAATCAAAAATTGTGCTAAAATAATATGTGAATTGTGGGAGTTTGCTGAGAAATACTGGCAAGATATGAATATATACTTAAAATACACACTTTGACGAACACTTCCACATTTCCATGCATGTTCTTGCCCAAACACAAATTTTGGTTCACGGATCTTTTAGGTTATGTTGAGACTACACAATTACAATATCAATAATTACGACAAAAATAAAATGTATTACACATATTCCATTTTTTGAATACTTTGTAACTTTATTATTTAAGGTTTGCTCGGTGTAGAGGGAACTCATGCAGGTATTCACATTATGGCTGTGTTGGGTACACCGGACACTGCAAAGTGAATGGCAATGAGGTGGGGGACGAACTCGCGAGAGAGAGTTCGAGTCAGGACTTAATGGTAAGGGACGGGGGTAAAGAAACAATGTTTCCAGTTCTAATGAAATTTTAAACATACATCCATAATTATATAGACACATAAGCTATCATTTTTTTCAAAAATGGGATTACGAGAAGGGGGAATTTAGTAGCACACCCCGGTTATCTGGTAGCAACCAAATAAAATGTCAAACTCGTTAAATTAAAAAAGAATCTAAATTTAAAAACGAAACTTATATAATGTTTTCAAATAAAAACTATTTTTGGCTTCAATGGATTTTGTTTTGTTTTGCTTAGCAACAAAAATAAAAAGTAGTTTAATACCGGTATTGATACCGATACCGAAATTACAAAAAGTTTCATATCGGAATTGATACCGATACCGAAATTCGGTTGCTAAAAAACATATTTTCCATTAGCGCAATCGTTGAAAATGTTATGTTGTTTCTCCTCTGCAAAATTTATATATATTTAAAAATTCATAAATTTTACAAAGATAATACAATATTTTAAAGAAAAAAATCCCTTTGGTAATTGGCATGATGTAGAAAATGTGTCATCTAAGTCGTTTAATGGGATTTTATGTTTCTCTAAAATTCTTGTTTAGTTTGTTTAATTAAACTTATGGGGTTTATACCAATATCGTTTAAAAATTTCTGTGTCAGTATACCGATACCGATGCAATTAAAATACAGACACTGAAATAACAAACAGTTTAATTCCGATACCAAAATAACAAATACTTTAATACCGACACCCAAACCGATATACGTATCGGTTGCCAACCTTGTTTTTTAATAAAAATTTTTATAATATTAATATAATAATAAAAAAGGGATAATCAAAATTAAAAGAAATTGACAAATAAAAATCAAAATGATTGGTAAACCAGAAAAATAAGTTTCAAAAAGTGAGAAAAATTTGTTAGTTTGCACAAAAAGTTCTGATATTTCAAATGAATAACAATCGTTTTATCTACCGACTATTTTTTTAACGATCTAAATATATGATTTAAACTATATTCTTTAAATTTAACAGTTACCTAAGTGCATAGTCTGGCATCTTGTTCTCAAATATAACAAACCAATGCTGCCAAGTATGCCCATTCCAATAACAAAACACAGCTGCTTTAATTATTGTATACCAGTAAAATTAAAAGCACGAATTATAATAAAAGTCAGTCGTAACATAGCCAATTTCAAAAGAAAAAAAAGTTTAAATAAAATGTTTATTACTTCAAGAATATTGGCACAAAATACAAAAATAAAACTTTATAAATTAAGAAATTTAAAAGTTACAGCAATTAAATCAACAAATATACGATGTTTTTCATCATCCATAAAGTTGCTAGCGACAAGTGCTGCTATGCCGCAAACTACCCAATTGGAAATAAATAGTCAAACGTATACCGCTGACAATTGGACTAATGTTACGCCAAAAATATTATCCTATATGGGCTTAAATAAGCATCTACAAAAGGATCACCCTTTGTCAATAATAAGGCAGCGTATAGTAAATTATTTCTATCAGGCTTATAAAAATTCACGTGGAAACCCCCTGTTTTCAGTTTACGACAAATTGAATCCAGTGGTTACAGTCCAGCAAAACTTTGATAATTTATTGATTCCTTCCGATCATGTAAGTCGAAATAAATCGGATTGTTATTATATAAACTGCCAGCATTTGCTGAGGGCTCATACTACAGCCCATCAAGTTGATTTGATATCATCGGGTTTGGATAATTTTATAGTGGTAGGAGAAGTGTATCGCAGAGATGAGATCGACAGTACACATTATCCAGTTTTTCATCAATTGGATGCCGTTCGTTTGGTAACAAAAGATAAACTATTTGAACGTACACCGGACTTGGAAATTTTTGAAAGAGATTGGCGCGAAAGCACGGGCAATAAGGCTCAAGTCATACACTCCTCATCTAAATGCATCGATCAATGTAAACAACCCTGCCATTCTTTGGAAGCTGTCAAACTTATGGAACATGAATTAAAGCAGATTCTACTGGGTTTGGCCCAAGATCTGTTTGGTTCGAAAATAAAATACCGTTGGGTGGACACCTATTTTCCCTTTACACAACCATCTTGGGAACTGGAAATATATTATAAAGATAATTGGCTGGAAGTTCTTGGTTGTGGTATAATGAGACATGAAATTTTACAACAATCGGGTGCTCAGAATTCAATTGGTTATGCATTTGGTTTGGGTCTCGAACGTTTGGCTATGGTTTTGTTTGATATACCAGACATTCGTTTATTCTGGTCCAATGACTCAGGATTTTTGTCACAATTTAATGAGAAGGATCTAAATAAAATAGCCAAATACAAACCTGTATCACAATACCCTCAATGTAGAAATGATTTGTCGTTTTGGCTGCCTCAGGGAATAGACGTAGAAAATGGATTTGTGCCTAATGATTTTTACGATTTGGTGAGATCAGTTGCAGGAGATGTGGTAGAACAGGTGAGATTTATTTATTTGCATAAAAGAAAAATATTCTTCATTAAATTTCTTTTTCCTTTGTTAGATCAGTTTAGTAGATAAATTTAAACATCCTAAAAAAGGCTTAACAAGCGTTTGCTTTGGCATTGTTTATCGTCATATGGAACGTACTTTAACTCAGGCCGAGGTCAACGAAATTCATAAACGTATTGCAGATGCTTGTGTGGAACAATTCAAGGTACAGATACGTTAATTTTATTTAATTGTAGATATTGAAAATGGGATGAAACTGTTCTGTTAAAAAGTTAAAAAAAAAGTTTCATTACCAAAACATGTGTTATGGTAAATTTTTCATTTTTAAAATTGAGTGTTTTACTATTTTAAGGTTTAAGTTCATTTCGAACTTTACAGTATACATATTTTAAAATAGTTTCAATCTCTCTTTGTTTTCAATAAGTTCAAAAACATAAAAATCCATATAAGTATGTATTAAATAGATTTTGTCTATTTAAAAATTTTTTTTATTGAAGATAATACTGGTATATTATTTACCACAAAACAGCTATTAGATTACAACCCATTTTTTAATTTTAATTTTTAAATTTTCCGAAATACGTTTCAATTAATATTTGAACGTCTTGTTGTTGAAGCATCATATGCCACAAAAAAATTGTTTTAAAAAAATCGACTTTAAAGTTAACAAAAATATATACATATGTACATATATTAAAATGTATTGAATGTAAAAAGTTTATTATCTTCTAAATCAGAAAAAAATTTGAAAATAGCTTAAATATTTTGATGGAATGTTGGGATAGTTATAATCAGTAGGACAAACACATAAACCCATTTGTTCAAGTTGGGTGCCTTATGATGTTTTATCAATAAGCCCTTCATTTATAAAAAAAGAATAAAGACAGAAAATAAAAGAAAAATGTAATAGAAATAAGAGCAAAGTTTCAAAACATCATAATACTTTGCACTCGAAAGGAAAAATGTATCATCAAGCATAACGATGCACAGCTTGCTTATTGTGTGCGCATTTTTTTTTTGGTGAACTTTGGGACAGATACAATTGTAAAGTGTTTCACGGTTACATTGCAGAATGCATTTAAAAAAGCGAGTTGCTTTGCAACTGACGTTTTGTTTTATATAGTCACCTCCAATGCAAACACAAAAAATCGAAATCGAGTTTTTGATTGATTATGGTTCGGCTTATCATGTTAACCCAAACTTTTAGACCTGTGCGATCAAAAATGGCGTCTTACTTAAAAAAATTTTAATATGTACCAACAATCAGGTATGTGGTAAAAAACGATTTTAAGAACAAAACGATTATGTCGTTTTCAGTAACTTTAAAAATTTATTTCTAATGCATTTTTCGCTTTTTCCTATCTATATTCTCTTAAATTTTATATTGTATTAAACGTTTAAGACCAGCGTTGCCCGGGATCAAATCATCATGGACTTTAATATAGTCATAAAATCATTTCCTTTTAACCAGGGACCGTAACAGTTATTCCTTTTTTCATAAAAGTTATTTTTTGATTTTTATTTTTTTGAACAAAAATAACAGTTATTTTTTGATTTTGATTTTTTTGAGCAAAAATAACAGTTATTTTTTGATTTTTATTTTTTCGATCAAAAATAACAGTTATTTTATGCTTTTTATTTTTTTGAACAATAATAACAGATATTTTTTCGATCAAAAATAACAGTTATTTTTTCAATTTGATTTTTTCAAGCAATAATAAAAATTATTCTTTAAAGAAATGTAGGTGCTATAATTATTTAGTTGACTTTAAATATTTATTTTAATGCGCATAAGATATCCCAATGATGAACACACATTTAAATAAATATTTAAAGACAACTCAATAATTATAACACATACATTTCTTTAAAGAATAATTTTTATTTTTGTTCTAAAAAATAAAAATCAAAAAATAACTGTTACTTTTGTCAAAAAAAAATAAAAAACAAAAAATAACTGTAATTTTTGATCGAAAAAATAAAAATCAAAACTTTAAAAATCATAATATTTTATCATAGAAAAGTTCAAAAGGATCAATTTGTTATACTTGAATCAGTTTGCCTGCATTTACTTCTATATGCTTTTTTTTGTTTTAAAATTGCAAAATAACTGTTATTTTCGGTCCCTGCTTTTAACACTTTTTTTAAATATTAAAAAATAAAAGCCCAATCAGCGTTACCGTTGTGCGACTTTAGTTGCAATTTGCAGCCTTTTTGACGCTCAGAGACTTTCTGTGCAAAATTTTTAAAACTAATCTAATCTTGCAACTTTTTCCAACTTTGTACATAGACATTAAAAATATTAATTTTGTTTAAAACATTACCGATTGATCAGGTGATTATTTTGTATCAAGGCGAATTTAACTACTGATCTGTATTGAACTTGCCTTGTTTTCTATCGTGTGTATTGAATTACCATCCCAATCTCAAATGATTGGCATTTATATTTTAAGGTTTTTAAAACCAACTTTTTTTCCTTTAACTAAGACATTAAATATATAGGCGCATATTCATAAATGATCACCAATTGTTAACTTTTTTAAGTACCTATTTAAGTTATTCACAGTTGGTTACTTTCAGCATAAAAAGTTTAGACTTAATTATGGGTAAAGCTGTAACTAAATGCTAACTAAATAATACATTCAAAGAACACTTTTTAAGAGTTTGTATTAATTTTTTAAAGAACAGAAATGTTTTTTAAGAGCTTGGTAAGCTTTTTAATTAATTACAAAATATATCGTTCAAAATATTATCGACATTTAATTGTTTCTAAATGCCAATATACTCTGTTGCATTTCTTCTATTAGCTGAGAGCAGTTGCTACGTTAGTTATGAATTGTGAATAAGATCTATAACTATCTATAAACTATTTTTTAGTTTCTGTTTTGTTAGTTCCGATTTTAGTTATGATTTCTGAATATGCGCCATAGACTCTGAGGTTTTTATTACCAATTTAAGTTGTTAGAAAGTAAATCTATTGATAATTCATACAAATACATTTTTGAAATTACAAAAGCTGATCATTTTTGGCATACAGTAGGAATCTTAAAAAATGCTTTAAATGAACCATTGTACCTTAATTTGTATAAGTTGGCAGCGTATGTATTAACTCTACCGCACAGCAATGTGCAAAAATTCTTTTTCAAAATAAAAATTAATGAGAAATAAATTAACCAACATGTTAAAAGTAAAAACTTGTGAGTCCTTGCTATCAGCTCTAAATTTGCTAGATACCGAAATAGAAGGTTGGAAGCCAAAAAATGAACTTGTGCGAAAATACATAGACGAAGTTACAAAAAAAAAAAATTCGTAAAATTTATATACAATTAAAGTATATCGCCATCTTAAATGCAAACGGACATAAATTTGAATTTTGTTTGATTTTTGATCGTTTTATTTAATAACAGGTTCATTTTAATAACCCTGCGATCAATAATGGCAACTTTATTATAGAAATTCAAACGCCTTGTTACTATTGATTTTGTAAAGTTTTTTGTTCTCCTGTAAAAATAAAAATAAAACTGTAGTTACATCCGTTTGCATCTAAGGTGACGATATACAAACACATTATTAAAAATCAAATGTAAAATTAATACACAAAAGTGTATTAAAACACATTTTTAATAAAAATTTCCTTGCTAATTATATCGTTTGAATTGGTAATTCCTTTTTGTTTTGTTAAGGTTTGTTCAGAACTAACAAATATTTGGCGAAAAAAATCCAAAAAAGCATGACCAGAAAATTGATCAAACTTTAGCTCTATTTTTAACAATTTTTGTTGACTTCCTTATCTTTATTTGTAAGAAGATAAGTTATAAATTTTAGGCTGTTTAGTTAGTTAAAGATATACTTAATTATAATATAAATTAATTGGGATACTATGAAAAAAAGTAAACAAATTTTGAATATCAATTGTTATTTATTACATAATTTAATAAATAATAAATATTAAAAAAAAAAAATTTCCAATTGTATTTGAAGATTGTCCAAATGTTTCCTTGTACACAATTTTTTAAAATAGGCTGACGTCCAAAATGTACTAACACAAAGTTTGTTTGCCGAAACAATGCAACTATGTATGTGTTTTGTTTATTTAAACGTTTTGAAATGTAAGTGATGCAATGGATAATATTAAAAATAAACATGTAGTCTTTTCAAATGAAATGTTAAATGTCACAAAGCATCAATTTCAAAACCGATGCCCTGATTGCTGTTTTTCTGCGTTACTAATACTTAACCGATATGTTTTGGAAGGGTTTGTATTGTATATATTTTGCATTGCGGCGTTATGAAACATTATACTCTGTTCTAATACAAAGCAATTGACGTTTTGGAAGTCAGCCATACATTTGAAAATTTTTAAAATACAATTTAAACTTCTAAAAAATATATTAAAATTATTTTGAAATACATTTGGAAAATTTGTAAATACATTTGGATATTTTTAAAATACATTTGGACAACTGTAAATACATTTTGAAATTTGTAAAATTCATTTTGAAATACATTAGAAGAATTTTAAAATACATATGGAAAATTTTAATTTGTATTTGAATAGTTCTAATTGCTTTACATACAACAAAATGAAGCAGCTGATTTGCAACGTGACTGTTACTATCAGCCATTATTACAACTTACAAATAGTTATTTTTAGAATGATATCTAACAGACTAGTGTTTTATTACAAGTTAACATTAACCTAACAAGGGATTTATAATATTCTGAAGACTGATTTCTGGTATTACAAAAAATATATGAGAATAAATTTCAATACAGCAGTGCAATTAGTTTTAGCGTTAACAGCGAATTTCACAAAATTGCATTATATTTTTTCTGGCCATATGAATCTAAGTTGGAAGAAATTTTACCGCAATATCTATATCTATTACGGCTTTAGGCGAACTTAATTATTTTCCCAATGTGGGCTTTATTTGGTTTTAGGCGCAATAAACTGTTTTCCGAGAGTAGGGTTTATATGGGGCCTAGGAAAAATTATAGACCGATCTTCCCGAAATTTGGCAGTATGATTTCTCGTCCTATTAAACTGTGACGTACCGAATTTCATTGTGATAGCATTATTTATTACGGTTTTAGCCGTACTAAACGGTTTTCCGGGAGTAGGATTCATATGCGGCCTAGTGTAAATTATGGACCGATTATCAAAAAATTGTACAGTGTGGTTTCTGGTCCTATAAAACTGTAACGTACCAAATTTTAGTATGATAGCGTTATTTATTACGGTTATAGGCGTACTAAACTGTGTTCCACGAGTAGGGCTTTTATGGGGCTTATGGTCAATTATGGACCCATCTTCACGAAATTAAACAGTATAAAGCGAATTCGTACAAAATTTTATGTCATTCCGTGCATTATTCCACCATTTATGTTAGTTTTTGTATCAAAATGATCAATATTTTTTGGGTAGTGGTTCCACATTTTGATTAATAGTTCTGATCCTACTAAACCGATGTTGATTTCAATCCCAAACTGCATAGGATAACTACAAGCAATTTGAGACCAAGTTTGTTCTTTTCTTTTGCGTTTTTTGAAAGTGAGCGTGTTTTTAACAGACGGACAGACAGACGGACATGGCTAAATTGACTTAGAATTACCCAAGGAACCAGAATATACATATATAATTTATGGGGTCTTAGATGTATTATAAATAAGTATACCCTCATTCACCACTAGCGGTGGTGGAGGGTATAAAAAATAGAAGCAAATTGTGTGGGAAAGAAATAAAGTTTGTGTAATGGTAGCAAATTATAATTGAAGTAAAAGAATTAAATATTAAAAATAAATAATTAAAAATAAACACTTAAATAATTTTTTTTTTTAAATAAAAACTTAAATAAAATTGCAGATAATTTATGTTAATATCAATTTTTCTTATCCGATTTTATTATTTATATTATTTTTTAAGCTTGAGGTCTTTTTTTTATATAAAAATAAAGTTCGAATAAGAAAAAAATTATGTTAATAAAAATAATTTTTGCAAGATGGAGTCACTTTTTCCACTGCACCTTCTTCCTTGGCTTTTATTTTAAATTATGAGTTAACATAAATGCGTTCTCCCATGCCTTTAACATAAGCTGACCAATTGCCAAATTGCTGAGATATTTATGTTTCGTGTTAATGTCGCTTAAAAAAAAAGTTAAAAATTAATTCAATACAAAAAATATTAAAATAAAAAACGTAGAAACAAAAAACAAAAGGGGTCAAAAAAATCGATAGATGTAGAAGTACTTGAATTTTGTTTTTTAGATAATAGAAATTACGAGGTAAATTTAAAAAATTAAATTTCAGTAAAAATTTATAAACCCACTGCATAGATATTAGGGTATTCATTTAATCGGACTTTTGCTTTAATCGGTTAATCGCTCGATTAATGAACCGATGTTTTGGTTTAATCGGTTAATAATCGGTTAATTTTGTTATTGATCGGTTAACCGATTAATAAAGTTTTTTTTATAAATTAAGTAATTCCAATTAATAAAAATTCATAAATGATTAATTAATTGGAGTTTATTAGTAATAAAGAGCAATTAAATTCCATCGTTTCTCGAAAAGTGTGAAAAAAGTGTGTCTGTAACTCATGTCGAAAACTATCAAAAGAGAAAACGTCGTTACGTTATAAATGTCATAATATTCCACTCGAACCCGATATTAGGTCTGTCTGGGTACTTTTCCAGTAGCAAATACTCAGTAAATTTTTTTGGGAGAGTAAGACAAATTCTACTCTTTCGGCTGAGAATATTTCAAAAAGTACGCAGACAGTATCCAGTGAAATCTTGCAAGAAAACAGCTGATCGGTGTGTAAACAATTGAAATAACAAACGTGAGCCAATTAAGCGTTGAAGAAATAGCGTCCAATTTGGGAATTTAAAAACCGGGAAACCAAAATACCCAAATAATGGGTATTTGCAGTATAAACAAAAAGTTAGCGTCGAATTTAGGAATTTAAAATAGGGAAGTACAAATATAAGAACAAATCTAGTTTACCGACGCAGCTCCAAATAAAAAAAAAAGTACCCAGGGCGATGGAAAATGGAAAAATAAGAAGAAAAAATTAAATTAAAAAGTTGGCGCAAACGCTTAGTTTTCGAGTTATGGACGTTTAAAGTTTTCATATAAATATTTGATTTTCCACTACAATTCTAAACGTATATGGCCAATTTTGGTATCATTTTAAAGCTCTTGAACAGATTTTTCTGGATATACATAATTTATTTCAAAATATTAAACTCTTTAGATCACATTACAGTTTTTTTTTTATTTTACGTCGAAATGTTACGGAAGTGCACTAGGAAAGAATGTAGTTTATTTAAATAAAAGTGTAATACAAATTTTATAAAATAACAAACACTAGCAACGCAAAAAAAAATTCTTTGCATAGCCAGCCTTTGGCCGGACGCAAGGATGTTCTTCTCTATGGTATAATAAACACCGGTTTCGCTTACTAAAGCTTACTTGCATAGCCGGCCTTTGGCCGGGCGCAAATATTTTCTCCCCTATGGTAGAACTAATACCGGCTTCGCTAACTAAAGATTCTCTGCATAGACGGCCTTTGCCCATGGGCAAGGATTCTCTCCTCATTAGTATAACATAAACATAAAAAAGGTTTTACTTGTATTTTAATTAATATTCTTAAATTAATTAGTATGTAGTATATACATACATTAAAGAATTAGAAAAAATTATAAATTTGTTTTTATGCTTACTAAAAAACTTTTGTATTTTGCAAACTCGTCCCACTTCTTAATAAACTAAAAATATTAAAATAAATTCTGTATGTCCAGAAAGATCTAGTGAAACGCTTTGCAATGATACCAATATTAGCCATATACATTTGGAAATGTACTGCAAAATCACATATTTATATAAAAACTTAAAACGCCCATAACTCGAAAACTAAGCGTTTGCGCCAATTTTATTATTTAATTTTTTCTTCTTATTTTTCCATTTTCTATCACCCTAGGTACTTTTTTTTTTTATTTGGAGCTGCGTCGGTAAACTAGATTTAAGCCCAAATATATTTATATTTTTAATAAAAATACAAAAAATATTTACCACAGGCTTTTGCAGGGTATAAACTATATATTTTCTGAAAGTAAATAGTTTTCTGGACAAAATGAGCGATGCGGGCAAAAAATCGTTCGGACAGTTTCCGAGAAATCTGGGTTCATCGAAAATGGTCAGTAAAAATCTTTACTGATTTATGCAATGAACCATACTCTTTTGCACGGTACTATATATTTTTTGTACGCATCGCTCATTTTGTCCAGAAAACTATTTACTTTCAGAAAATATATAGTTTATACCGTGCAAAAGCCTGTGGTAAATATTTTTAGTATTTTTATTAAAAATATAAATATATTTTTACTTCCCCTTTTTAAATTCCTAAATTCGATGCTAACTTTTTGTTCATATACTGTAAATCCCCATTATTTGGGTATTTTGGTTTCCCGGTTTTTAAATTCCCAAATTCGACGCTATTTCGCCGACGCTATCTTGGCACACGTAAACTCTTTCATTCAAACAGTATATAAAAACAGCTGTTCAAACTAGTTGCAAAATCTTACCAGAGGAAATTTCTCCAGTAACATTTTGCAAGTTCTCTAACTTCCAACTGTCAAAAAATTCTCTTTTTGGCTCTCTCGCTGTAAGAGATTTGGAGTACGCAGACAACATTTTGCAAGATTTTGCGACATTTTGTACAAAATTATGCAAAATATGTGTACGCAGACAGACCTAATATTCCACTCGAACCCGATATTAGATTGCAGATGTTGAGAACGCCAGTGAAACATATCGTTGACGGCGACCAAAATTGAAAGATTTTCAACGACGGCGGCTAAAATACAGCCGTCGGCTATAGCAAAAAATTTAAAGTGCGACTAATTTGTTTGTTGATTGCAGAATTGCTTTCGAAACATTCGTATATTATTCAAAAATTTTAAAAGCAAAATATTTAAAAATGAAAAAATCTGCCAAGAACAAAATACTTATCTCTTCCGTGCTCATATTCATTGCAATTTGCATTTTTAATTTATTTTTTAGTTATACAATTTTTTCTCAACCCGTTTTATGCGTAAGCTTATTTGCCAGTTCAAATCGGGATCTTTCTAGTAAAAATTTTACAGACACACTTTTTCAGTAGATTAGCGAGTAATTTCATTACGTGACAGCTACATATTACTCGCCAAAAATGTTACAGACGCAGTTAAGTAAGAAGAACAGCGGTTTGCTTCAATGTATGGCATTTTTGTTTAATTTCTCACATTTCAATCGAAAAGTTTCTCGACGCGGGAGTTACAGAACAAGGGCACAGGTTTGCATATTAATCCGACGAAATATATCATAACAAATTATTTATAAGGTGGTTTAAAAACACAGCTGACTGCTATTGCTTTGGCTGTTGTTGTATTGTTGTGATATTGAGGCCACCTTGCTAATGCCCAATTTTCAGGATAGTATTTAAATCTATGTTATGTTTATTTTCATATAAACTTAAAACGTATTTAAATGCAGATTGAATTTTTTGAGATTTATTTGAAAAGTATTATTTAATAAAAGTATGGTAGCACTACTAAATACAAAAAACATATCATAAAAGAGTGTAATTATTTACAAGGTGGTCTCAAAAAACAGCTGACTGTTATCGCTTTGCCTGTTGTTGTTGTGCTGCTGTGATATTGCGGCCACCTTAAAACGCAGCGCAACAACAAAGAATAGCACAGACAATAGCTGCGTTCGAGAACACAAAAGTTTTTACTATTTTTTACTGAACTTTACTGCATTTTACTAAATTGCGTTCGCGTACACAAAATACAGTAAATGAGAACACAAATTGAGAGCGTAAAGTGACAGTTCTTGACTGAGTACTTAAAATTTTTACTGCAGAAGTTTTTGCAGTAAAATTTAGTAAAACAAAAAAAAAACATATGGTTCAAAAGGTAAACAAACAAAAGTAGCAAACAAAAGGCATACAAATTGTGAAAAAATTGTTTAAAAAAAGAAAATTTTAAATAAAACTAAAATAAAAACAAAAAATGAATTAATATTAATTAATTAAACTTGTTTGTGAAGAATTTATATGGCTAAATACCAACTTTTGAAACTTTGTTTTGTTATGTTAATTTTTTTTGAGTTGTAAAAGTGTCAAGTACTCGGGTACTTAGAACAGCCCTTGTTTTTTAGGTTATCAGTAGTAAAAAAAGTATTCGTGTACTACTGATCAAATTTAACCGGACACAAATTAGCAAATTCAAATAAAATACAAATCAAACAAATATGAAAGATTACATAAAATAATTTGTTTGTATTTTCCAAAAATATTCGTGTTATAAAAAGTATTTAATCGAGTACCGATAAGAAAACGAGTTAAGTAGTCAAAAGTGTAAACATTTTTCAACACTTTAATTATTTGCCATCAGCTGTTCCCTTATTTTGCGAATTTTTACAAATTTTGCGTTCGCGTACTTTTTTGGACAACAGCTTTTTGTGAGAGCAAATTTTTAAGTTTACTCATTTACTGCATTTTACTGTAAAAGTACTCAAACGCACCTAATGTCATACATATTTCGTAATTTAATTAGTTAATTTTAGAAAATAGCTAATTAGAGAAATTCACATTGCGTTTTAAAATTTCAAACGCTGCATAGATTGTGGCGTTGTAAATTTTAAAACGGTACATGAATTTCTGTTATAAGCAACAACAAAATTACAAAATATTTATGACATTGTTTGTTCTTTCAGTATATAGTACTTTTCGCTTGTAGTCCATTCTGCTTAACCGTTAATCGAGCTTTGTATCAAAAATGATACATTTCGTTTTTTGCTTCAACATAACTTGATTTCAAAAAATTTTAGATGCCACATGTATTGAGACTTTGTTAACATTGTTCTTGCCGTTATTTTAAACAACAATTTAAAAAATATTTCCAAGCAGGACATGAGAAAATCAAAAAATTCATAATTATAGCTATGTATCATTTTTGATACATACTGTATTTTGAATGAATTTGTGCTGTTGTTCATATCATTTGTGAAGAGGGTTTCAGATTTTTTTAGTTTTTGCTAGTTATTTTGTAACAAATTATTTTTATTTGCAAGAATTACCATCAATATAACAAGGCGTATTGTAAATAATGTCTTATCCACGGTTTTTGACCCTGGAAGAACTTGTGAATGAAGTAATGGATGAGAGTGAAGAGGATGAAGATATTCCTGATCTTGGTGTTCCTGATCCTGATGTTCATGGTGCTGATGCTTTTGATCCCCAAGTGGAAGAGAATAGCAGCATAGATTCAAATGACAGTTTCGACAGCAACACACATTGTGACCCGTGGTATGCAGCCAAAGATTGCACTACTTGGAGCAGTGAACCTTACCGCGTTGGTAGGTTGGGAAGGGAAAATGTCTGTTAAATATTTCAGAATTGAGATTTTTGTTATTTAGGCGTTACAAGACCTGCACCCAGCCGCGCCAATAGTATTCGGGACTCATTTCTACTACTTTTCCCACCGCAACTAACAAAAATTGTAATAGATAACTCCAACAAATATGGAAAGCATTGAAATTGACGAGGATATATTTTATGCCTATTTGGCAGTATTATTATTGGCCGGAGTATACAGTAAGTAACACTGCAGATACAAGTTTGGAAAAATATATATATTTTTAAGCTCACCAGATCCAAAAACGAGTCATTGCATGATTTATTCGAATATTATGGACGGCCAATATTTCGGTCAATTATGTCTGAGAGAACATTTTTATACATTCACAAGACCATTCGCTTTGATGATGTGCTTACCAGACGTGCACAGAGAAGTGATGACAAGCTCGCGGCTATTAGGAACCTCTGGGAAAAATGGTCTGAAAGACTTTCAGTATTCTCTAATCGTTATGATTGCGTAACTGTAGACGAACAACTACTGGGATTCCATGGCTTTTGTAAATTTCGTCAGTATATTCCATCGAAACTGGAGAGATATGGCCCGAAATTTTGTCTTATTTTTGATTCATCTACTGCTATGTGTGGAAAATACAGCCTTACTTGGGCAAATCTGTACCTGGGAGTCCTGAACGTTGTTCTTGATTTAGTTGACGGACTGAAAGAGCATAATGTCACCAATGGACATCCTTTTTTAATCGTACGCTCTTGGCCAAAAACTTTTACAAAGAAATATGACAACGGTTGGAACCATGCGCAAAAATAAACGGTCTATTCCTCAAACTGTTGGAATGCAGGAAAGTTCCACGGTAAAATTCAACGTTCGCCTTTGCTGCAGCCACAACTATCGTTTCGTACATTAGTCACAAAGACAAATATATTATCGCTATGAGCTCAATGAATCACAAACCTGATGTTGCGGATGATTCTAAAAGGTTGCCAGAAATAATATATTTTTATAACTCAACGAAAGGAGGAGTTGATACAGTTGCTATAGTTGCAAGCGAAAAATAATCGGTGGACTATGGCTGAATTTTCCAATATAATTCATATTTCTGCATTAAATGTTTATATTATATATAACGAAATCAATCCCAACTGGATGCAAACTCGAAAACACACAAAACGAAATTGTTTTCTACATGAGCTTGCAGTATCATTATCAATACCATGTATAGAAAAACGGAAGAAACGGCCTAGGAATTAACTATATGTGGCGTTTCTCTACAGAATACCAGAAATTTAACAATTAATGAAGCTGGTCCATCTTAAAACAGAAGCCCGAAAAATTACCCAAGAAAAAACGTGCTAGATGCCAAAAATTCAACCATTTGAGAGAAAACAAGAATAAATGGACATCGTCATTCTGTTTCATCTGTCAAAAGCCATGCTGCAATGAAAAACATGCTAACAACATTTACGTGGATTGCAAAACACAACATAGAAATGTAGCAATATAAAAGAATTTTTATAAAATGTATCAATATCAATAAATATATTTATACTTTTGAACAAAATGGTTTAATATGTAAATTATTTCCAATCCACTGTAGCATGTATCAAAAACGATACATAGCTAGAATTATGAATTGTTTTTAAAGCTCGATCTACGGTTAAAGGCCAAAAACGGCTTAAAGCCAAAACTGTCATATTGACTTGCAGATTTTTTCGAATTTCATACAAATTATTTGTTCTAAGGTCCATTTCGCTTGTAGTCCATTTCTGCTTAAAAGCCACATTTTCTTTGCATGCGTTTCTAATACTTTTTGCAAAAAAATTCGCTTACAGTCCACTCTGTTTTTTGATATATTTTTTTTTAACAAACTGGCAATATGTTTTTATTTACCATTCTTGCAACTTTTATAAATGTCAAATTTTGGTTACTTCATAAAAGTAGCAAAAATGAGTTAACGAGTTATATTGAGTGGTTTTATTGAAGAAAATAATTTTTGTATAGCCCAAAATGTGGATTGTAATAGGATTGACTTTTTGTCCATAAAATGGCGTATAAAAAAATCGGTTATAGTCCAAATTCGCTTCTAGTCCACACAAGTTGTACAACTATACTCTGTATTACGGATTTCTTTAACATTACCGATAAGTGAAGTGAAAGAAAAGAAAATAATCGCTTAAATCCTAAACATTTAAGTCAAATTATTTTTCTACAAGATGATTTTTTTAAGATCTTCCTAAACTAGTGAAATAACTAATAAAACTATTTTACTGTTTAATTACTACAATTACTACAAAATATTTATGTATTAATTAAAAAATATGTATTACATATTTATGAATTATTTTTTTGTTTGCTCGTTTCAGTTCAAGAATTGTTATGTTTGAATTGTTTTATCCCAGCGGGAAAAAGAAGGAGTCGAAATAAATTCTAGAGAGCCTCTGTACTTCTTCTTTTGAATGTGCAAGACCTGCTCGCTCCATTCCTTACTCATATCTTTTTTACACACATTGTCATTGCGGAACGAGGCCTTCCGCTCTCGCTTCTTTGGCATTTACATAAGAATGTCAACTGGATAGAAAAAAAATTATTCTTTTACTTTTGCTTTGGCAAAAAAAAAAAAATGCTACACCTTCTCTTCTTCCTTCTCATAGAAGCGAGTGTGGAATGTGTATCTTATCGTCTATACAAAAGAGCCGAGGACGTCTATGAGGCCTTCTTTATCAGTTAAATCAGAATGGTAATTGAATAAAAAAAAATTCTAAGCAGGTCTTCAATAAGGCCTGAAGTAAGAAGGTCTTCTGAGTTTTCCCGCTGGGATGTTTGTTATGTTAACTCCAAATAATAATTAATTTATGCATTTTTATTTATTGAAATTACTTAATTTATAAAAAAAAAAACTATATTAATCGGTTAACCGATCAATTACAATATTAATCGATTATTAATTTATTCATTTATTAATGATGTGCTAATAACCCCAATTTTTGAAGGAAAACACTGAAATTTATTGTTGTGGGAAAGCTCGTTTCTATGCGCATTTCTCTGGTTGCTTAGGTCAGCTCGTTAGGAAACGTTTTCCAAATACTTTAGAAAAGCTAAAAATATTATACAAGTAAGACCATAAAGTGAATAAGAATTTTAAAACACTCAGGTCTTACATGTAACAATATTAAAGCTTCAACAAAGTCACAACAATAAACCGTCTGGTTTTTTCCAACAAGAATTGTAGTTGTAAGAGGATAGAAAGAAAAAAACAAAATTAAAAAAAACAAGTTGCTTAAATAAAGCAGCTTGCCACTTCAGTTTTTTATTTGCCGGGCACATGCAAAATTTATTATCAAAAATTATTTTCGGGAATGACGAGCTGACCAGCGAAATGCGCATAGAAACGAGCTTTCCCACAACAATAAATTTCAGTGTTTTCCTTCAAAAATTGGGATTATTAGCAAATCATTAATAAATGAATAAATTAATAAAATATTTCATTCCCGAAAATAATTTTTGATAATCGATTAAACCAAAACCTCGATTAATTAATCGAGCGATTAACCGATTTAAGTAAAAGCCCGATTAAATGAATACCCTAGTACATATGCACTTAAGTTGTAAAATAATTTTTTTTATATTAATTTTTAATGATTATTTGTGGAGGGCATCCGATATTCTTTGTGAAGGTTAACTAATATTCGGTAGAGATACAAGTACATATGTAGTATTCTAAATTGCTTCTAACAAAATTTTCATATTCTTATTATTCGTTTATCAACTTTTAAACTGTTACTTTTAGATATTTCTTTTGGGCTTACTTAACTGACCTCATTGCGTTTTTTTTAATAATCCCCACAGACCAAAATTTTTTTAAACAAATTGTATTTTTTTCTGTTTTGACGAAGAGAAAGAAATACCAACTAACTCTATTTGTTATAAATCATTTCCCTTGATAACTTTTGAAAAAAAAAAAAAAAAAAAAAAAAAAAAAAAAAAAAAGTAGAAAAAACTCTTGATACCAAGTCCTAAGAAATATTAAATCCCATACTTTTGCACACACATCCTCAAGCACTTACTTATCCACTATAAGTGTTCCATTTTCTGCCACTAATACTATGAAACAGCTCTAAGCACAAACATTTAAGTACACATAACTCTTATGGCAAATAGCTGCATAGTAGTGATGTTACGAATATTCGTATTCGAAATGCCGAGTATTTGGCTTTTTTATGACATCCGTTTTCCTGACATCCGTTTTCGTATTCTCCAAGTTCAAGCGAATATTTCGAGAATATTTTGATATTTTGCGAACTCGTTCACAAAAAAAAAAAAAAAAAAAAAAAAAAAACAAATATAGGGAATTAAGTACAACAAATAAAATCTTTTAAAAAATAATTGTATTCCCAAAAACAACCTGTTTGATAATAAATTTTTGCAAGTGCACGTGCATATAAAACTGAACTGGCAAATTGCTTATTTATTTTGATTTCTCGTGAAAACAATAAAAGCAATTTGTTTTTGTTTTTAATTTGTTTTTTCTTAAACCACTTACAACAACAATTCATGTTGGGATCATTCCAACTAATTGTAGTGGGGAATGTAAGAAAATATAAATAAACACACTAGCGGAGTTCAGTGTTTGGTGCAAATGGTCTTGCGAAAGAGCAAATGCAAAATTTCGTACCTTTTTGATGAAATCTAACGGAAACTCTATGTATCTTGTTGGATTTAACAAAAAAGCTATCATATTTTGCATTTGCTCTTTTGCAAGACCACTTATTACCAGTGTGGCTATTTCGTCGGTTAATAATTTAAATGTCGTATGTGGATTTTTTGCGGTTTTGAGTTAAGATCGATTCTTTAGGTTTTTCGACCTGCTCTTTCATTTGGCGTAATCAGTTTTTCGATACCTCATACGGTTTTCGAGATATGGAGTGTTAAGTTTGTCGTATGTGGTATTTGCTGAAGCAATTTTCAAATTAAATGTGTTCAAACTCAATTTACTCGAAACTATCGGAATCCACATACGACAATTAAATTATCAGCCGACGATTTCGCAATTTTTTATATTTAGCTGCAAAATTTTCATTTAGCAATTGACATTTTATTTAGCATTTTCGGAAAATGTTTTTAGCTTTTTTAAGCATTATTTATTTTAAAAATTTGGACGAATAGTTTTATTGGCTTTACTAAAAAATTTTTATAAATTATAATAAATGTTGACTAAAAATAGTTGTACCCAGAATGAAATTGCGTATGAAAATGGATAATTCTTATGTTAAGAAACATCTTACCTGTCTTTTTAAAAAAACTGAATATGCAGGGAATAATTATTAGAATCGCCCCATATTATTTGCCCTTTGATATTACGATATAAAAGTACATGGAAATTTCACTTTGTATTTAGATAAAAATTCAATGGTGTAAATGTTTGAAAAAATTGTTCGCTCTAAACTGCTGAAAAAATAATTATTTTTAAGATTCAACTTTTTTTAACTTTAAAAACTTTGTATATCATAGAAAAAAATCGTTTGAATTTTGCATATATCAGAGGTTTGAAGGCCACCTAAATTTAAAATTTAATCTCAACTACCTGTGCTACATACTAGAGTATCCAATTACTTGAATTTTGATTTTGCTCGAGTAAGGAATTATTCGATTTTTAAATTCTAATTAATAAATAAATAAAAAAAAAATAAAAAAAAAAAAAACAATTATAAAATAAAATTTTAATATAAAACCTTTCTTTCTAAGCAAATACATTTGTTTAAATATAGTTAGAATATTAGCATTGTGGTTATATTATTAAACTGTTAATGTTTTTTAATCCAAATTTAGATATTTTTAATTTTAGTTAGAAAATTTTCCATTTATACTAGTCATTTCCGGTTTTCCGCGGTTCAACAATGCAATAACGTAAAGAAATTTGTATAACTTTTAAACTTATAGATGTCCCATAATAAAACTTAAACAATATAATAGGGACACTATATGCTAATTTCGGTAAAAAAAAAAAAAATTAATTTAGAAAAATTTTGCTTTAAATTTGTCATTTCCGGTTTTGCAAATGAAACAAAAATTTTTTTTTTCAAATAAGTTTGTTCTTATTTAAAGATCAATCAATTTTCTATAAGAATCCTTTAAAAATTTTTTCGGTTTGTTTAGTTTTTAGTTCGAAAAAATTATTTAAAAAAACCTTTTTTTGAAAACGGCAACACTTAACCACCCCGTAACACGACAAATAAACATCATAGAAAAAAATTATTTCGCACACTTATTCATATCTACTAGAACTATAGTTTTGCCAAATATAAAGGTTTTCCAACAAAATATTTTTATTGGGCTGTCCGCTTCACAAATAATGCCCCATATTAAAAAAAATTTTAAATAGGAGAAGAAAAGTTTCTCTTGAAAAATGGGAAGTTCGATTTTGACTTTGGACCAATTTTGGCAACCGATTGGTCGAGTATAAAATTGACCCAATCTAATGTACATACACATATTGCAGTCTTTTTTAAACGATTTTAAATTGTGTTTTAGAAATGTTATTAAATAAAAATATTCAAGAAACTTAAAAAAAAATATTTTTGGGGAAATTTCAGTAAAATGTAAAAAATTTTGCAATTTTTTCTTTATTTGGGCGAGGATATTAGTACGTAAATTAAAACTTGTCCAAGTTAAATTAATTGAAATGAAATAATTATTTAAACTTTTAAATTTCGGGGATTTTTTTCAAAATACGTTAAATTTGGGGGGTTTGTACATTTTTTTTGGGCAAAAGAATAAAAATAAAAATTACCCGTCAATACTGTTGTACAACCTCTTTGTGCTGGTTCACACTCTTCAAGTCTCAGCCGTCAAGTCTTGAGTTCATAGTTGCCAATTTAGATTTAGAGCTTTTTAACTGTCGAAATGGCGCACACTTTTCCCTAAGCGGTTTTTTTTTAAAAAGAGCGCTAAATTAGCGCTTTTCTGTAAACATTTTTTGAAATCAGATACCCAACATTTTTGTACTTTTATTTTCATTTATTAAAATCAAGGCAAATTAAACCAAAATTTGTTACTGTTTTTCAAATACTTATGTTTTATAATAAACTGAAATGTATACTATATAACTACATTTTGAAGTTTTTTGTTAATGAGGCAAAAAGTGACATTCAATGACGAATGTCATCCTAAAATTTTATCATATTTTATGCGTCGTCTATGCTATGACTACAGTGATATCAATTCAACGCCACATTTTGTGTACACTGATAGAAAAGGCGTCATAACGCTGATGTATTTTGACCTTAGTACAGACAAACTGTCATCAGTGCGATGACAAGCTGCCATCAGTGCAATGAAAAACTTTCCTCAGTTAAATGACAAACTGTCATCAGTGCAATGACATAATATATCATGTCATCAGTGCGATGACAAGCTGTCGTCAGGGCAATGAAAAACTGTCCTCAGTGCAATGACAAACTGTCATCAGTGCGATGACATAATATATCATGTCATCAGTGTGATGACAAGCTGTCATCAGTGCGATGACAAGCTGTCATCAGTGCAATAAAAAACTGTCGTCAGTGCAATGACAAAGTGTCATCAGTGCGATGACATAATATACATGTCATCAGTGTGATGACTAATTGTCATGAGTGTGATGACAAATTGTCATCAGCGCGATTTTTTTCATGTTTAAAAATTAAAATTAAAAGCAAAAACTCCCATATTCTATTTTTTTAAATTATTTATTTAAATACATCAAATTTTTCAAGTAGAATTATAACGAAAACCAATCGGCCATGCTGCTGGGGTCTTATAATTGCGAGTTCTTCTGTTAACAAAGAACGGAATACAACAAAAGCGAAACAAACAATTGGAACGGGAAAGTAAATAATGATATTCTCTCAATTTGCTTAAGGTCAATTATATTGACTCAATTTGATGACAGTTTGTCATCGCTTTATAAAACCGACTCCGATTCGTCATTTCTGTGATGCCAATGTGTCATTCCATTGATGACAAAATTAAAATTGTTTACCCTGATGGCAATTTGGCCTAGTGATGTTAAGGCTGACGACATCACAGTGATGTAAAGTGTCATGGGGTCAAAAACGAAGACACCTGTCAGAGTATTGATGTCAAAATACATCAGCGTTATGACGCCTTTTTTATCAGTGTGATATTTTACTCAAGCCAGTTCAAATTTCTAAAAAGAAAAGCATAAAACTTTCCGATTGTCGGTCAATAATTTAATATAGGTCTAAACCGCAAACGTCCACTCCTGAAATATGCGAAATGGGTGGAGGTGAAGGGTATCAAAGATTCGGCACAGCCGAATATAGCACTCTAACTTGTTTTCAAATAATTTTGCAACATCGAGTCGCGCTAAAGTTCAGATTGGATGTTCGTATTCGTATTCGGTGAAAATTGAACAGATATTCGTATTCGCGAATATTAAAAATTGATATTCGTAACATCACTACTACATAGTATACGTTTATTCTATAGTTCGTAGGATTCTTAACAATTGTTACCCTCTTTGGTGAAACATTCTTACATACGTAATCTTCAATTTGTGTAATAAACAAAAAAATTAAAATTCGTTACAAGCCATGGTCTTGTCTATGCTTTGTGACCACTGGCAAATGCATGGGGAAATGTGTACTCGAAGCGTACATTGTATCACTTAATTATCAATGGCTGCAAAAGTACGTAGTATGTGTGTGAATTATGATGTAAGGATTTTGGATTTTCCATTTAATTTTCGTTTTTTTTTTATATTCTTATACATATCTAAGTTTGTAGTACTTTGGTGTATTGTGCCTGAGTTTAATACAATTGTTAATAATGAAATTTTTTTTTTAGAATCTTGTGTTCTAAGGACATTTTATTCTACTTTTAGTTTATGTATGGCTTTGCAAAGGGAAGCATTTGAAAATATTAGGCACTTAAGTTTTCAGATTAAATTTGTCAGGTAAACTGGCAACAGAAAAAGTAAATAGTTCTGCAATAGTTGTGTCAGAGGAGAATTCAAATAATATAATTTTTTCTTAAAACAGAAGCATTTGTAAAAGCATATCGCTGCAAACAATTATAGCAGAAACAAGTTAGAGTGCTATATTCGGCTGTACCGAATCTTTGATACCCTCCACCGACAGGAGTGGGCCCTATATGATAAATACATATCGCTCATTTACTTCAAAAACGTCATAACTCAAAAACATCCATTTCGAGATAAACGCATTTAAAGTTTTTAATTTGCTTTAACCACATAGAAAAAATAAAGATACATTCTCTTCAAACGGGAAAAGTATAAAATATAGAAAGATGAATTTTATACAAAATATAAAGAAAAACATAGCGAACAATTCTGCATCACTAACTCTAAAATTTCATTTTTTCAGTTATGACGTTGTTGAAGTAAATGAGCAATATATATTATTAATTAAAAATAATTAAGATTTCTGTATATCTGGGGAACGGCAATACCTAAAGTTTACAAATTTGAAACAAATAGCTTGGTCATCTATGCACAGCATCTGACAAAAAGTGGGCGGGATTAGATAAGTGGGTGTGGTAGGAAATAGTTTTCTTTATAACTGAAGAACGGTAAGAATACAATTGCTTGGTTTTAAATACACAACATCTTTCAAAAAGTGGGTAGATGGGATAAGTGGACGTGGTACCCCCACACAAATACGAAATAGATTGTTTTATATTTGGAGAACAGAAACAGTACACATTTTTAAATTAAGTAGAAATAGCTTCGATATCAAAACACGATATCTGGCAAAAAGTAGGCGGAATTGGAGAATTGGGTGTGACATAAAATAGATTTCTTTATATCTCGAGAACGGCAACAAAAAGCTTCGTTATTTATACACAACATTCGTAAAAAAGTAGCCGTGACATGCTATACAAAGGCGTTATAGATTTCTGTATATGAGGAGAGCACTAACAGGAAAAGTATATTAACCTCGGGCCAAATTTCCGCATTTAAAATCGATCGAATTTAGAATACAATTTGGATGGCAATTTTGATTGAAATCGAATTTTTACCTCATTATCAATAAGCATCATATATAAAAGAATCATTTCATCTGCCGAATGACTTTGGACATCTCTGCTATAAGGCAGGCGGCTAACTGGCTAAGGTATTAGTAGGCATGATTTCCCGTTTGATGTCGTATTCTGTGAACGGCAAGAGTTGTTAAGTTTAAGAGTCCCTTAGATTTTCGAATTTCTAATAGGATATGTATGCAATTTATAAGAGCTGGCAACCCCGCAATCAAATAACAACTATCTTAAGTTTGCCAGATGGAAATAATTAGCCAATAGGAATGGAGTTCGCGTGACAGAAGATTTAAATTTTCTTTTCGGGATAGCGTATTCTTTATTTCTATCATACTTGTATTTACTGATCCCCAGCGGGTGTATTTATGGTATCTAGATTACCTGCAGTAAGGCGGATGTCTTTAAATGAGAATGCAAATCATTCAAAAGTAACGCTTATGTGGATACCAGGGCATGCGAACTGCCGGGGTAACTAGATTAGCTTGCCAAACGAGATGGTCGTCTGGAAACACATTCTGTTTCAAGTAACTCCTTAAAACAAAATTATAGTTTTTTTCTTCTTAATTTCCGGATCTAACTTTGTATTCTACCGTGAATTATGAGAATGCAAAGCATTCGAAAGTAACGCTTATGTGGATCCAGGGCATGCGAACTGCCGGGGTAAATAAACAAACAAAATTATAGTTTTTTTTCTTAATTTCCGGATCTAACTTAGTATCCTACCGTGAATTATGTATATCGTGAATTATTACTTTTTTTTCTATCGTTTTGATATTCGACGCGTTTCCTTTGTTTTAGCGGTGGAAGCAAACGTTGATTAGGGTTTTAAGGTCAGTGGGTTCTTAGCTGCTTTATTTTACTTGATTATCCTTTTGCTCCCCGTCAACGATGACAAGATAATTCTCTACCCCTCTCTCTAAGCATCGATACATATGTAAGTATTGTGAATTAAAACTAGTGTGGCCGTTCTCTTTATTGCAACCGTAAGGACTCCAAAAAGCCCCTCCTGCCCTCGTCACTGGAAAACCCCATTTCCCCCGCTAACGGGCTTTCCCCCTTATAGGCTCTTCTCTTCATCTTCACGCGGTTAAATGGTACCTAACATACCGTTACCATCCAGTACTTCATTTTAATTTTATTAAAGTAGTCAGCACTTCTCCCTATTTTTCCTTTAATTTTGTGTAATAATTACATCCAAATTAAAAACATTCTTTGATCACTTTGTTGGCCTTCCAAAGACTCACTGTAAGTCCCTTATCAAGCACTAGTCTTTGTGACCTGGCCATGTTAAACGAAGAAACATCTCTATATATAAATTAGAATATCGATCTCAGTGATAACTGGGTACCGACCTGTCATACAAATTTAATAAGTGTGGAATTCAATGACTACTGCACAAGATGTCATGACGAGAAAGAAGAGGAAACTGTAGCTCGTTTCTGTATTTCTCGCATCGCAAAATTTCTCACATTAAGTGTGAAACAAAAAATTCCATCGTTTCTCGATTTGTGAGAAAAAAGTGTTTCTGTATTTGATTGCGAGAACAGACAACACAGATTCTGTTTTAACTGGAATACTTCCAGTAATTAAGTGTCAAATGCAAGCGAAACGTCAACGAAAGAAATAGATATAATAAAAATAGGGCTGCCAGATTTGTCGATTTATCGTCATTTTGACGATTTTTTGTTCCAAAATTGGCAAAGTGCCGATGTGCTGATTTTTTCTGGTGAAGATATTATTCAGTCTTCGAAATAAAATAATTTTAATTAGTTTAGTATGATTATATATTCTGCACCACAGAAAAACGATATCTTTAAAAACATGACAGCTTAAAAATTTATGGGCAAAATCAAAATTTCGAAGAAAAACTGTTAAATTTTTATTTCCTTAGCTTATTTAATACATTTGTTTATGTGATCAATACATTAAACTATTACACCATTTTTAATCAATGCGCACTATAGGAAATTTTGGCCATTTTATTTTTGGCAAGTTCAATATGATATTTTGTTACGCCTTTAAGCGATATTTTCAGGAAAAAAACAGTCTGAAATTTTAAATTGTTATCGGATTAAAGAGAAAAATAAAATAAATAATTTTATTTAAATAGACCTCAAGTTTAAGTATGTATAAAATATGTATTTTACCCATGAACTTTACCAATTTTTTTGATTATGTTTTAATAAAAATCGAACAAAATTTGTCAAAATTCATTTTAAATTGTCCGATTTTTTTAAACAAATTAGCCGATTTTTTTTATTCTTTCTTAGGAAATTAACGATTTTTTCAAAAATTTATCTGGCAGCCCTGCATAAAACGAAAGCAATGAAGGGCTTAAAAAAATTAAAATAACAAAATTTAACAATTGTGTTTTATTTATTTTCATCATTAAAATTCTTTCCCTTCAAATAAAAAAAAAAAATAATACACATACTTGCGTACATAGATACATATTTTGTGCTCCATTTTTTTAAATTTTATTTTTCTCGCATCAATTTCAAATTTGACTTATTTTGACAGTTCTTGTGAGAAACTTTTAGCAAAATATTGATACAGAAACACTTTTTCTCACATCCTTCCAATAAATGCTGGAAAATTATTTAAATGACAGATAATTCTCCCAAAGTAAATATACAGAAACACTTATGTGAGAAAAACCATTTTTTGTTTCATATTGCACTGTTTTTGTTATAACACACTTGTTTCATGCGGGAAATTTTAGGATGCGAGAAATACAGAAACGGGCTACTGTGTTTCATTTTCGTCTCAATGTCCCGAAACGCGGAACATTGGGTAGATTTACCTGTAAAAACCAGTGCTTGCCTGTGTGGATGATCTATCTTAGATAGAACTAAGATTGCTTCTTCTCTTTATTAGGTAAGCATTGCTGCTGGGTATCACAAAAGGTGCCAAGTAAGCTGTTTTCTTGATGGCTGCCTAAGGAACCTAATCCAACCATTAGTAACCGTCCACAGACTGAAAAAGAGGACGCAATTGGAAAACAAAGAACTTAGAATCTTACAACGATCCAAAATAACTACCAGTTCATCGATTTCGAACGTTTAACGTTCGCATAGAAAATTACATTTTAAACAGCAACAACATTTTAAAATTTGTTTTTGTTTTAAATATTTAGCCTTATTCCGGTTGTCGTTGTCGTATACGACTGTGTCGTTTTTTGTAATAGATTAAAGTAAAACACAACCAACACACAGTCGTATACGACAACGACAACCGGAATAAGGCTGATTATTTTCTATGCGAACGTTAACTTTCGAAATCGTTGAACAGGCAGTAAGTGTCAATACTTTGTGGGGTCTTTGATAAATATTTCTTTGTTTAACACACAGAATGACAAACCTGATATATCCTTATTGGAGGGATAACAAATAACACAGAATTATACGAAAACTTCATTATTGGTTATAATAAAATTTGCACTTAGCGAACATTTTTCTCTCGTTCAATTGATTTTACTTAAAAATTTCAGACGATTTCCTAAAATTTTCGAACACAAGGATACTGAGCCAATTTATTTTTTTTGTTTTTTTTTTTTGGTTAGGACCAGCACTCAGGGGATGACCCCTACTAATGCATTGCATTGTGTTTGAACTAGGAAAATAGGTTTTGGGAAGGAGGAAAGAGGGAGTATTGCTTGTGGACACTCGACTTAAATTTATTCTTGTTGAAAGTGAGAGGGAAGACTTCAGCAGGAAGGTTATTCTACATACGAACAGTCTGGGCAAAAAACGAATTATCCCTGTAATGCGTTGTACGACTAGCCGGCCAATCGACCTCTAAAGGATGGGCTCTTGAAGAAAAACATGTATTAAGAACAAAGGTATGGGGTTCGGGAACCAAATCCCTCATTTCATCAGAACACATCGCGTTTTAGTAACGATAAAACAGGCAAATACAACCCACATTGCGACGGTGCTCAACTGTCACCAATAAGAACCTTCGCCCTCTCCTGCACGCGGTTGAGATGCTCCAAAACGGACTTTGAGCACCGGCCCACACTTTGACCCACCAGGTAGGATGAACCATCTTTTAACTTATCTCTTACTTAAGGTTTAAGTAAAATTGTAATAATTGAACACTTTTTATACGGCCTATAAAATCCTAACTTTAGAAATCGGTAAGTGTGGAAACGGGCCTAAGAGTTCGTATTATTCTTGTTTTCCTTAATTATAATGTTGTTTTTTTACTCTCAATTTGTTGCTTGAATAATTTCAAATTTGATTTAAATAATAAGAAGAGAAATAACAACATTCAATTAAAAAAAAGTAAGGCAAATGTTTAGTTTGAAAATTAAATAGTTTTTTTTTAACATTTTAAAGAAAACGAAATGATAATCAAGTTAAAGATTATATTACCAGTTTCCCACACCTCCACCACATTTATGACTTAGGCATGTAGCTATTGCCCAGGAAGCTCTCTCTCTCTCTCTCTTAATGTAAAATTTTAGTTTGTTGGCATCATTATTTTCTATCTCTTTTTTAAAACAAAACATTAATCATTTATAGAAGTACAACAATTGCAAACAAAAAAAAAATCTGGCCTTGTCCCTTAAACGTCGAAAAAAAAAACTCATTTCTACTCCCCCAAAGTATTAACTGAAATCAGCAGAGCGTTAATCTGAACTAACTCTCTCTCTATGTTTTAAAGGTACCAAAAAAGTGAAAATTAAAAGAAAGATTAAAATCGAAACAAAATACAAAAGCTTAGAAAAGTTTTCTTGTTTCATTCTTTTAAATTTAGTATTATTGGTAGGGTGGTTGTGTGGCACTTTAACAGCCATATTTATACGTTTCTTACCACTCTTTAGAGATTTTTTTTCATTGCTAGTTTGGGGCCTTGGTGATTTAAACATAAAGCTTAAAATATACAAAGGTGCAAACAAAGTTTGCAGAATTTAAAGAAAACAGGTTGCAGACACACGGAAGGCCTTGAAACAGTAAGGAGCCCCCAGTTATTCATTTCAGTAAAGGAATTAGGTCGCAATTAAATAAAAATGTTATTAAAGGTGTTATGATACTTGATATTTTTTGTATTGTTTCTATATTGGAGAACAGTGCAAATATATTTGCATAGGAAAACTGACTAAGTGTAAAGAGTTTGATTATACCATAAAAAATCTTGAAATGTCAAAAAAATATACGTGTGTTATCGATAAATAATCTTCGACTGTCAAAAAAAATATAAAAATTTGTAACTTAAAATTGACATTTCCAGATTAAATGTTAGCACTGCTGCTAACTTTTTTAGTTTTTGATCGAAAGTAGCGGGTTTTAACTTTTTTTTGCGATTTATAGCTTTTTTGACGGTTTTTGTGGGAACAAAACGAACGTTGTTTGTTTTGTTTACATATTGTATTTCTTATTCTTTCTCGCATTTGTTGTTTCATTCAGTCAATCCTAAAAAAATCCAATGCAAAAAATAGCAAGTATCATAACACCTTAACAACGATGCTTAAAAAGTCAAACTAATACCTGTTGCAGACTTTGCGATATCCCCCTGCAACAACATTAGTATTCTCTTTAAGTATCGCTTCGAAAACTTGTATCCGTTCAGACGATACGTTTTTTGTTGCAAGCTGCAATTTGACGTTTAAAGCCTAGTGCTCTATTCAAATTTGTGAAAATGTTAGGCAACATTTACACTGTGCTAGAATTTGACTGTTTTTTTGAGACAAGCCGGGCACCCAACACAACTTCAAGTCATTATGTTTCCCCAACTCGTTCAGAGATGTTAAACAGTCTATGACCAGTAGCTCGTTTCTGTATTTCTCGCATCGTAAAATTTCTCACATGAAGTGTGAAACAAAAATTCCATCGTTTCTTGATTTGTGAGAAAAAAGTGTTTCTGTATTTGAATGCGAGAACACACAACACAAATTCTGTTTTAACTGGAATACTTCCAGTAATTAAGTGTCAAATGCAAGCGAAACGTCAGAGAAAGAAATAGATATAATAAAAAAAGGGCTGCCAGATTTGACAATTTATCATAATTTTGACGATTTTTTGTCCCGAAATTGGCAAAATGTCGATTTGCTGATTTTTTTAATGACGATATTATTCAGTCTTCGAAATAAATCAAATTTAAATATTTTTATATGTTTGTGTATTAGGCAGCACAAAAAAAAAATGATTTCTTTAGAAACAAGGCAGCTTAAATTTTTATATATATCCCTATTGTGAAAATTGTCCTCGAAATTGTTTGTCTGTTCTCTAAAAAATGAATCGGCAAAACATTTCCTTGGATTATTTAATACATTTGTTTATGTGATCAAAACATTAAACTATTATCCCATTTTTAAGTCATACACTATAAGAAATTTTTGCTTTTTTTTTGGCAAAAATTGTTATTTTTAGTTCAATATGATATTTTATCACGCCTTTGTGTGACTTCTTCAGGGTAAAGTATGTTTGTATAAAATACCCATGAACTTTAACTACTTATGTTTTATTTATTTTTGAATAAAAATCGAACAAAATTTGTCGAAATTAATTTTAAATTGTCCGATTTTTTAAAACAAAAAAGGCGACTTTTTTTATTTTTTCTTAGGAAATTAATGATTTTTTACAAGTTTATCTGGCAGCCCTTCATAAAATGAAAACAAGGCAAGGCTAAAAAAATTAAAATTACAAAATATAACAATTGTGTTTTATTTATTTTTATTATTAAAATTCTTTCTTTTCAAATTAAAAAAATAATAATACAGTGGAATCTCCCATGAACGGACACCGAAGGGACCGTTGAAATGTGTCCGCACAAGGGGGCTGTCCGGCCAAGAGAAAACTACAAATTTAAATCAACAAAACTTTGAATTTTATTGTTTGTTTTTATTTAAAGATACATACTTTTATTAAAAAATATATAAAAATAAACTATTTAATTGGGTTTAATAACAAAAAATCATTAAATGTAGTTCTATATGTAATAAAAGTTTAAAATGTTTTATGAGTATGTACTATATTACGTTTTTCAATAAATATTCCTCCATCCTGGTTTGACGTGTTTTCGTCTTGGCAATAACATCTTGAAAATGTAAGTCCAGCGATGAAAGTACATATATTCATAGCTTCTGTATCACCTTGGCATTTCACAAACGCTATAAGATCCTGCGCTTTCGCCAAAGCGTCTTTATATGTAAGGATGTTGTTTCTCGCATCTTGATGATCTGAAGGTTCCATTTCCTCTGTTGACTCATCAGAAATTTCTTGAACTTCAGAAATTTGTTCTTGCAATGGCACGCGTAAATACAAAGGTGATCTCTCAATTGGTAAATCATCATCGATCTGATAAAAATCTTTTAAGCTTTGCTCACTGACCCCTGCAATACATCTTTTCTCCATTTCGGCTATTAGGTTTAATGGCAAATCATCCTCAGGCTCAAAATCAACATCAAATGCTGTCGGACATTCATGGCTGTCAAATGTAAACACTGCCTTACGAAAACAGTTTTGAACTGTTTCAGAAATAACTTGGTCCCATGCACTTTTAGCAAAATAAACTGCATCCAAAACGTTTATACGTTTAACTAAATCATAGGCTGTGTTAGAAATTTCAATGTTTGCTAGTAAGTGCTTCAGTATCAATGTTCTATAATTATGCTTAAAATTTTTAATAACACCCTGATCAAGTGGTTGGCTAATTGAAGTACAATTAGGAGGCAAAAAATGTATTTTAATGTTTTTCAAATTTATGTTTTTTGGATGCGATGCCGCATTGTCCAAAAAAAGTAAAATTTGCCTATTTTGTCCTCCCATTTTTCGATTGAAATTTTCTAACCATTCACTCATAATCAGCCATGTCACAGAGTACAATTCCGTTCGGAAACGGAATTCATTCCGTATTTTAGTGCTTTAGAAAATTACGAAAAAACTTTGCGGAATGAAACAATTTTTGTTTTCATGAACGGAATGGGAGTTTTCTTTATCTTAAAGGACAAATAACTATCAAAATATACTTTCTATTAATAAACAAATATGTTTTCTTTGGTTCCGAACGGAATCATTCCGAACGGAATTGAACTCTGTGACATGGCTGAATATCAGACGTCATCCACGATTTGGTGTTTGATTTCCATGTTACCGGTAAATTATCTTTTATTAAATTTTTAAAAGCTCTTGGCTTAGATGCCTTTCCAATAAGAAGCAGCTTTTCTTTGTCTCCAGCCATGTTCGCACAGTGCAATATTGTTATCCTTTCCTTAGACAATTTTCCTCCCACACATTTTTGATTTTTTAAAGTCATGGTCTTGTTTGGTAATGCCCTAAAATAAAGCCCAGTTTCGTCAGCATTGTAAATATTTCGTGGTATGAAACCTTTTATTAGAGAAGGTAGTTTCTCCATGAATGCTGCTACATCGTCAGTATTAACGGAGGCGGTTTCGCCAGATATCGCTTTGAACGTAATATTGTGACGAATTTTAAACTTGTTAAGCCAACCCGACGAGGCATTAAAAGTGTTGTTACCCAAGGATTCAGCTATTTCTTTAGCTTTGCTTTGTATCAATCGACCTAAATGGAAAAGTAAAATTATAAGAACAAAACATATTAATCAATCAGAATCCACTTAGTAAGTTAATGATAAAATTAATCATTTTGCTGTAAATTTGTAACGTACCAGTTAATGGAATTCCTTTATTGCGTGCTGCAATAAACCATTCGTAGGGCAACTGATCAATTGTCAGCCCTTCAGCATTAAAAAAGCTTCTTTTCTCATTTAAATTTACATTGAAATGCCATTTTTTTATTATCTCTTCTCTTTTTTTTTTATAATTTCAGAATCTTGAGTTTTACTAATGCTAAATCGCTTCGATAAATTTCTCACGCTTAATTTTTCTTTGTTGTACACTTCAATCACTTCTATTTTTTGCTTAATAGTTAATACAGACCTCTTTTTATCCCTTTTAAAAAGTCTTACCGCACTAATGTATACAAACGAATGAACAATGAATTCCAAAGTACAATAAGCAAACGCACATCGATTATTATTTGGGGAATCCCCTAAATCGCATAAGTAATGGCATAGATTACAAGCTGTTGGTCAAATAGGTCAACTCTCCGAAGCAGAAGCGTAAATCGTAGAAAAAACGTTAAATTGAAAACATTATGTAAGAGAGAAAATATGTATTTAACATACCCACATTTAACTATGTTATGTGATGTAGTAAATATGATAAACCGTGCCCTGTTGTTAAAGCGAACAAATTAAAAGAGTCTTGGCAGGCTTATTTGTAAATTATGACATGAAAAATTCGAAAAAAATAAGCTAAGTGTCCGTCCAAGAGAATTTTTTTTATCTAGCGGATGTCCGCGTCCGCTCATGAGAAGCGTCCGTTCAAGGGAAAGCGACTGCAATGCTTTTCTTATGGAGCGCTGCCGGGACCTAGCAACAATGTCCGTTTAATGGGGGTGTCCGCTTATGGGAAGTGTCCGTTAAGGGAGATTGCACTATACACATTATTGTGTACATACATGTGTATATGTATAAACAGTTATTTTTTTCGGATAATTTGGGCTAAATTTTTTGAAATTTTATTTTTCTCTTTTACGATGCGAGAAATACAGAAACGGGCTACAGTTGTGACTTGAACTCTAAAGAAGATAGTGCTCTAAGTGCGGTTTGGCTTAATACAGCAAGGAAGGATTCCATCCCGCCCAGGTGATTTGAAAGGACTAAATTTGGATACAGCCCTTATCACAGTTTTGCATCAAATATTCTGCCCGATATTCCTTTTGGACGCAGAGGGCGACCATGTGGACATTCTTGGAAACGAGAAGGGCAGAGAAAGTGAGTCGCAAGTAGGAGCTCTCAGGTCTCCTTTGGCGACTTAGTAAACGTGCCATCTTGCCGTTTGACCGTGCAAAGGCCAACTGTATTAACACTGAAATAATTTTATGAACACATAAAAAAATGTTAAATTAATTTATAACATTAAGAGATCTGTGTTAGGGTAGGATTTGGTAATGATTATTGTATTAATAACACTGGTTTACAGCCAAAAAAATACCAAGAACGCCACATGCCTAGATAAGTTAATTGGGACCTCCTGAACACGAAAAACGCTGTATTTTTTTTTCTAAGTACCATTTTTTAGATAACGGTTCTTTTGTGTTTTTCGGTGTATGGTCCCACTCAAACCCTTGTGGAGCCCAACCGAAAAGACCGGTCGATTTAAGGTGACATAACTCAGCCATTTCTTATCAGATAGAAATTTGCGGCTAGCTCCCAGTCTCCTGCCGCGTAGCCAGGCCATCCCCAGTCACCTTAGCCTGCTGCCCTGTAGCCTGCGACAGTAAAACAGAATTTGCTCAAGTGTATCTAACTCCTCCTGGTCCTCACACAACACGCACATATCCGACACGTCGGATCCCATCCTCATCGCCATCCTGCATTTCATGCAGTGGCCCGTGATAATTCCTATCATGGTTCTAACGCAGACCCTACTTACCCAGCAGCGACTCCGAATAGGACTTCCTAAGCACCGGCCACAGCGTCCGTGATACCCGGCAGTCCGTTCGGTTCACCCAGGCCCGATTGGTCGTGCTCAGATTTCATTCCCTGATCCTTCCAAAGTAGAAGCCTATTGGAGGCCTAACCACCTTTATACAGTTAGGATCCTCCATCTCTGAGCCTTGTTTCGCTAATTCATCAGCAACCTCATTGCCGTTTATGTTGCAATGACCTGGCACCCAGCACAATCTCAACACATACCCTCCTTAGGCTCTCTCCATAGCTCTCCTACAACCGTAAACTAGCTTGGAGTTAACATAACAGCCCCTTACAGCCATAAGGGCCGCCTGGCTGTCCACGTATATAGTGACATCCGAGCCCCTATCAATGTTGTCCCTCATCAGTTCCACGGCCCTCAAGGCCCCAAGACCCTCCGCCTGAAAAACACTGCAGTCGTCAGGAAGCATATAGGACATTCTGATGTCCAGATCCTCAATGAAGAGGATCCCCGCACCCGTGGCTCTCATCTTCGAGCCATCAGTGAAAATAGCAAATCCACTAAATAATATGCTATTACCTGACCAACTCTACCTAGAAGACATTACTAGCTCCGGTAACCGCCCAAAATCCACCCTAGTGTCCACATAATCCGTGGAGCCGGGTGATCCTAGGCAATAACCACCAGCTTCAATCTCACGCAGGATCCGCGAGTGACCCTGCGTGAAATACCCATTCAATCCTAACTCCCTCAGTCTAACAGTGCTCCTGGCTGCCATTCTCATCACATACTGCTCAATAGGCAGAATATGTAGAACGACATCCAGGGCCGCTTTCTCATGGCATCTGTCATGTCAATTGAAGCACACATTTGAGCCTTAGACAGAAGGTTCCTTCGACTAGCCACTCTCAATGACTCCCACCAAACACAGCAGCCATACTTAAGAATGGGTCTAACCACCGAAGTGTACAGCCATCCCACTACTGACGGCCGGAGTACCCAGCTCCTACCTATCGATGATCTGCAATCATAGTAGGCATTGAGACCTCTCTTAAGTCTCCCCTGAGTATTCCTTCCCCACGGCAGCTTACTGTCCAGAAAAACTCCTAGATACTAAGCGCTATCAGATAGTCTAAGCTCTACTCCTCCGAGTACCGGCAGCGTAAAATTCTCTACTCTGTACCTCCTAGTAAAAAGAACCAACTCCGTCTTGTCCGAATTAAGTCCCAGTCCCTTATCACTCGCCCATGCTGACAGTTCGCCCAGCGCCCCTTGCATGACTTCGCTATTTGTCGGCAGAAACTTGCCCGATACCAATATCACTACATCATCCGCGTAGGCCACGACATTCTGATCCATTCTGTCAAAAAGTCCCAGAACGACATTGACAGTTAAGAGCCATAATAAGGGAGAGAGAACACTCCCCCCTGTTGGGTCCCCCTAGTCACCAGTTTCTTTAAGCGTTCGTTTCCCCAGTCCGAGTGACCAAGAGCAGCGGAACCCCTAGATCCACCAGTGCCTGCCTAATAGCCTCTATCTTCAAATTGTTAAAGGCGCCCTCTATATCCAGGAATGCCGCCAAGGTGTATTTCTTGCTTCGCAATCCCCGCTCTGCATAACCCACCACATCATGAACCACATAGTGTCAAATATAAGACTCAAATTTATTATGATTTTTTTTCTGTATTACCAGCAAATCGATAAATTTTCAACGAAATAATTTAAAAAAAATATTTGATAATTAAAAAGTTATATGCATTTTTTTTTCCAAAATATCACACTGTCTGACGTTGGTTTGCATAAATACTTTACGTTAAAATTTTTTTTTAAATAATTTTCTCAAAAATCGTTAGTCCTGCGAACAAAATTACAAATATGTTTTTTGTAGGAAATTTACTAACCCCCAATTTCTACGATGATTTTTTCCCTATTTGTATATCATTTCTTATTTCATTTGATAGCGAGAGGGTAGAGAAGTAAGAAGGGTAGAAAAAAAAGACATGAATCGTATTTTCTGTCAGGTAGCATCACTACGGCAACAAATACAACATTACAACAAAAATGGAAATTAGTACCAGCTCTTCTCTGTTTATCGCTCTTCTGGTTGATCGAGAGCTGCAGTGTTTCTTCTCCTTAAGCGAGTGTGGCCGCCATAATTTAAAATATTTCGAGCTAGTGCATTCGGGTGCACTTAAAGTATTTTTAAATATTTTATTGTATATTTCGTAATCATAGTTTTTATTTACCTGGGAGCGGCTGTGATTATTCGAAGAAGTTTATTTTGGCGTCTTTGAATTTTTTCGATATTAGAGGCCGAGACAGTGCCCCATAACTTATACCAGATTGGCTTTAAGAATGAATTTTAAAGTAGAAGTTTGCAATCGAGACCAATAACAGAATTTCTTCTAATAAGCAGTTAATTTAAATTGATTTTAGTTTCATTTGACAGTGACAAGTGCTTATTAAAATATAGAAAAATAAAAAATAAAAAATTTAATCAAAAAAAAAAAATAAAAAAATTCAAAACATATCAAAATTATATGGAATAACGAAATTTTAAATATTTTTATACGAACAAGGAACTAAGGAAATCAGAAAAAATCAACTTTAGCTGCAAAAAAAAAACGAAACATGGGGAAAATTTAACATGTTTTTGGAAGTTGCTTTAAAAAAAGAAATGCAAAAAAGACATGTATTTTAAAACATCGTGAAACACTAGATTCAGACCGGGATTTAAAAATCATGTCTTATTTTAAGTTCCTTTCAGAAAGTTGCTTCCAAAAACACAACAGATTCACACGATGATATTTTCCCCATGATTTTAGGGTTGATTTTTTTCCAGTTATCGGTAATTCTTCTTTACTTGATCATTTGTAAAAACAAACAATTGAAATACGATAAAAAAAAAAAAAAAAAAAAAAAAAAAAAATTTGGATTAAAAAACCATGAATAGTTCAACAAAATAACCACAATACTAATTATCGTTAAAGCTAAGGCACAAGCTCTATGTGTTCATTTGTCCTTCAAGTTGTGCTGAAAAATGTCAACAAGAAAAAAGAAAGGCAAAAAAACATGATAAACAAAAAATGTACTTTGGACTTCAAGAAGAATTCTTGACAAAAGTACGGAAAAAACAGAAGTAAAGGAAAAACATGTGAGATCAATTAAAAATGGATAATCATTCAATAAGCAAATTTCGATCTACCAAAGGTTAAAATACAATTTGGTTTAAGGATTGATGTTTGACTACTGACGTCAGCAGTCATCGATAGCTGCGAGTGTAAGACGGCAAATCCCTTTGAGAAGACCTAGTGGTTGAGGTCGAAACATGTCAGGGTAACCAGCCGCCTGGGTTCGAATCACACGCCAGCCAGCCTGGCTTCGAATCCCAGGTCAGTCAAGAATGAAAATTATCAATAACAATTTTAATTAATCTTCCATGTTGTAAAAATTCCTTTCTTCATAAAAATAATTTAATGAAAATTAAATTTAATGAACTTAAGCCTAATTAAATAGTAAAAATTTGGATTAAAAAACCATGAATAGTTCAACAAAATAACCACAATACTAATTAAAAATAAGATAAGAAAAAAAAGACACGGGGAGGAGAAAATTTGATTTTTTCTCTACCTCGCTTGCTTCTCTGCACCGTTCGCCAAAAATCATGTCTTACAAAACTGGGGAAAAAATCACCGTCTGAATTTAGTGAAAATTAGGTGTAAGCTACACATTTGATAATCAGTAATTTTTCGATAAAAGTTAACCGTGAGCGAGATTTTTACGAAAACCTGTTTTTCTTGACCTTTGACCCCGCGTTACTTTTTTACGGGGCATAGATCGACGGGAATTTTCGGGATGTTGTTTAGAACCACAAAAGAAAGTTTCGGGCAAAAACTTTAATTAATTATTCTGAAGTTTTTTGTTTTCATTCCTCGGACTATAAATTAATACGTTTTTGATGTTTTTAGGCAATACATTTAGCATCCACAAAAATGTCTTTAAAGACTATCCAAAATGTACATCTTGTTTTTTTTTTTAATTGTATAAGCACCCTGTATTAAGGCTTTGCTTTGAAATTCAACAATTTTATTGTCAATAGAAAACAAAAGAAAAAAGAAAAAAAAAAATTAACCGACTCTGCCAAAAATACGACGTCCAACAGTTTGTTTGCAGAAAATGTACAGGTTTAAAACTACCGTCAGGGTTCCCAGTTTTATTTAGAGTCTTATCCCCAAATGTGAGATATCACATCCCCAAAAATCCCCAAAATAGCTATTTTCTTATTACCAAAAATCCCCACATTTCCTTAAAAATAAAATACATTTTATTTTGTTAAAGGAAAAATTGATTTATTTATGTTATATTATTATATTATTAAAACTAATGTAATTTATTCTTTGAGTTTTTAATATCTACATGCACAAGAATAGTATCTATGTAACAAGGGTAACGTAAAAATGCAAAAGAAAAATAATTATGCTACAATATTTATATTGTAGCATTTGAAGAACTAGGGAATTAAAATCTTTTGGTTCATCAACCAATGCAATTTTGTTTTAAATGTTGTTTGTTGTCACAGCAAGCTGCATTATTTTTAAAGTGTTATTTGAAGAAGGGCTTCTAATAACTCATAATGCAGTATGTTGCAAATTTTGGTTGTTTTCATTATAGAATAGACGCGTTCAACAGAAGTAACAAAAAGCATATATAAAACTATATTAGGAAGCTCTTGAAAAGGTTTTTAACAGGGACCGTAACAGTTATTATTTTTTCATAAAAGTCAGATAACAGTTATTTTTTGATTTTAATTATTTTGATCAAAAATAACAGTTATTTTTCGATTTTTATTTTTTTGAACAAAAATAACAGCTATTTCTTGATTTTTATTTTTTCAATCAAAAGTAACAGTTATTTTGTGATTTACATTTTTTTGGACGAAAGTAACAGTTATTTTTTTTATTTTTTTGAACAAAAATAACACTTATTTTTTGATTTGTATTTTTTCGATCAAAACTAATAGTTATCTTATTATTTTTATTTTATCGAGCAAAAATATGATTTTTATTTTTTTGAACAATTATAATAGTTTATTTTGATTTTTATTTTTTGACCAAAAGTAACAGTTACTTTATGATTTTAATTTTTTTGAGCAAAAATAAAAGTGATTCTCTAAAAAAATGTACGTGTTATAATTATTGAGTTGTCTTTAAATATTTATTTCAATGTGTAATCATCATTGGGAAATCTTATGCGCATTAACATAAATATTTAAAGTCAACTAAATAATTATAACACGTACATTTCTTTAAAGAATCACTTTTATTTTTGTTCAAAAAAATAAAAATCAAAAAATAACTGTAATTTTTGATCGAAAAAATATAAATCAAAATTTTTAAAAATCATAATATTTTAACATAGAAAAGTTCATAAGAATAAATATGGTATACTTCATACAGTTTGCCAGTATTTACTTCTACGCAGAAAAAATTATTAAATTTCTCCAATCACGAAACTTATTCCAAATTCATTATATCGAGAATTCCCAACAACAATTCTACATATTTAAATTATTTTATTTTTTGTTTTTTAATTAAAATTTTAATTGAAAATTTATTTAAAAACAACTAAAATTTTAATTAAATCAAAATGTAATTTTTAATTTTCTTTCAACTAAATTCATAATTGATTCAATTATCACATTAAATAAATTTAAATACTTTTTAAACCATTTTTTTTAATTGATAAAACACTTTTTTCTGTGTATATGATTTTTTTGTTTTAAAATTTCAAAATTACTGTTATTTTCGGTCCCTGGTTTTTAACCAACAAAAAAAGAATTCAATTTGTACCCATCTCTTGACCAAACCGGTCTTGCCATCAGGGCTACCGTTTGCAAGACTAAAGTCGCAATTTGACCCTTTTTAGCGGTCTGCGAGCTTTTGTTAGACTTTTTTTATCACCGACTTTTGCAACTTTCTTAATTTTGGTGCGACTTTTTACCCTTTTATTTGCAAAGTTTCTCACAAGAAACTTCACTGAAGGTCCTTCCAAGAAACGTTATATTTCGCGATACTATTCGAGAGACTGGGAACTGAAGTATGAATGGCTTAATTAAGGCATGGAGTCAAAGTCGCCTTATTGCAGTAATAATAAATCGTTTCATTAAGCGCCTTTTTAACTTTTGTGAAACTTTTAAAAATTAATGTAAATTTTTTTAGAAACTACAATACAAAAATAATTTTAAAAAGAAAAAAAAAAAAATATATAAAAGAGTTAAAATTTGCGTCTGAAAAGTGAAATTTGCGCATAAAAATATTTAAAGAAAGCCAAACAATAATTTGCTCAGTTTATTCCAAGAATTTGTTGAAGTTTTTCGTTGAAAACGACGTTGAACAGCGCAATTGTTGGGCAAATTTACGAAGTTTGTGTTTATGAATTCTCATACAAATTTTAACAGTTCATTTGCGAGGGTGTACAAATACATAGTTTGCACAGATTGCGAGACTTTAAAGCGAAATAATGTCAACCCTTAATGTAGAAGATGCTTCTGAAACCGGAAAAATGCAACTTACTGTTTTGTTAAATTTTTTTTTGTTGGGTTATGCTTTTTATTAAATAAGAAATGCAAAAAAAAAGATGTGCGACTTTTATTTTCTCAAACCACTTTTTTGTGTTACTTTATTTTAAGGAAACGACCTTTTGTGCGACTTCTAAAAAATTCCTAGCAGTAACCCTGCTTGCCATTGCACAATGGGAACTTATAATAATATATTATCTTCAAAAATCCCCAGCGAAAAAGTGCTTTTACCGAAAAAATCCCCTGCGGACTTTCATGAAATTTGTATCCCCAATTCCAAAAACAAAAAAAAATTCCCCAATTTGGGGATAAATCCACAAAACTGAGAACGCTGACTACCGTTAGTAGAAACAACGCATACTCTGAGAGTTGCTTTCAAAAATGGGAAAATTAAAAAGAGAGTTTGCTTTTTTCAGCAGAGAGATTCAAGGCTTACTGCAACAATGTTTAGCAACATTGTTGCTGGCTAGTTACGATAAGTAATGGGTTGGTTTGAGCAGGTTCTACCTGTAATTAAAAATAAATCTTACATTGGAAAAAGAAGAATTGATTTATTATGTGCGCCATTTGTCATACACAGAGCTTGAAATTAAATTCCTTTCTTAAAACACCTTGACTGACTGATTGCTAGAAAGAGAATATTATATGGATGTTTGTATGTATGTATGTATTAGAGAAAAGGCTAGTGGATTCTTTTTCTGAGTTTTGAACACTTCTGGTATTTTCCATCAATTAAGTAATTTGACTTGAATTAAACAAATTATAGCAAATAAAGGCTTTTGCTAACATCAAGTATTGTAAATGTTAATTGGCTTGCCCATTTTTTTCTTATTTATTTTTGATTAGGTAAAACTATAAATAAATAATGTTTTATAACAATTCTTTAATAAAAATCTATCTGTGTATAGTTAAAGTTTTTTTCTTCTTCTAATTAGCTTTCATTAAAGAAACTTTCTTGAAAAAACTTTCGTTATAAGAAATTCTAAATTAAAATGAAAAAAACTTAAAACTTTAATTTAAAAGTTGGATATATATTTTATTTTGCTTTAAAAGAAAATACTCAATAGAAAAAATGTGGCAAATAGAATTTGATCCAATTGTTTGTTATAATAAAATATTTATAGCAGGAATTGAACCTAAAACCTCCAAGATGAAAGCATCTAATGTAAAAATTAAAATGCGTTCGTTTGTTCCCTATAGACTCCTAAGCTACTGAACTGATTTTCCAAAAATTTTCACAGTGTTTTCTTGACAAACCTGCACCTTATACCGGCCAAAATATCTTTATATATTTTCAAGTGGGCGTGGCGCCTCCCATAAAAAGACAATTTACATTTTGTATATCTGGAGAATGGCAAGAGTAAAAGTATTTACATTTTGTACAAATAGCTTGTATATTAATACAGAATCAGGGGTGTGCTGGAAATCGAAAACGTAAAACGCAAGAATTTGGAAGTTATTTTAATAAACTTTTAATAAAATTTTTATAGTTTTCGCTCTAAAATTCTGTTCAATAGAGAAATATTTCTCATAAAAGGCTTTTATTACAGAAATCTTATTAAAAAGCGACTTTTAAAATTCTTGCGTTTTACGTCTTCGATTTCCAGCACACCCCTGAACATCTGTCAAAAAGAAGCCGCAATGGGAAGAGTGGGTGTGGTACCTCCCATACAAAGGCAATATAAATTTCTGCATATCGTGGGAACTGTAGCAGTAAATTTTAAAAATTTGTTCTAAAAGTATAGTTATCAATACAAACCATATGACAAAAAGCGTGCTGGGTTAGTGGTCGTGGTGGCACCTCCAATACAAAAACAATATAAAAAGATTTCTATGTATGTATCCGCAGAACGGTTGTTGTAAACTTATCCAAATTTTGTACGAATATCATGATCGATACATGACATCTGGCAAAAAGGAGGCTGGACTAGAGAAGTGGGCGTGGCAACTACCACACAAAGTCAATATACATGTCTGTTTATCGGGTGAAAGGTTACAGGAAAAGTTCTCAAATTCGGGTGTTCGTTAGCAATAGACGCAAAGCGCCTTGGGCTAAGGAAATTAATAGAAACAAAGTTGTTTTATATAAATTTTTCTCTAATAAGTTTTGTGTTATAAAAATTGTGCCAAAGAAAGTTATTGTAATGCCGGCAAAGTCAGGGCAACTTATAAAATAGAAATTTAGATGTAAAAGACGTATAACTTTTAAATGCTCAGAAAGGCCAGAAGATGTAAAATTAAAGAAAGGATTTAGTAAAGTTAGAAGTCCTTTAACAGTACCTGTCATTACTGCATAAGCTCACGCAGCTCACAATACCGAGTTTACACAGTGTATCAACTATTTTCATCCAAACTTTGACATCACTCAGTTGGCTGCTCCAACGGGGAATGTCAGACAGGACCGACGTATATACGAGAAGAGCATGCAGAGCTATGTGCAGGATCCATTTCACCGTAACTCGTATATGAAAACTTTCAAGGACATTAATAGAGACGCCACCAATTCCAAAGTAGAAGGATACTGCATGAATGTCGCCCAACGCCTTTACTAGCCGCATAAAATAAGACTCGTGCTGGCCCAACTAAGATCAGGATGAAGCAAAAGGCTTAATGCTTCTGGTCCCGCATAGACTGGCCGTCCTTAACTTATTTCCAGCACGTGGCCAGGGTCCTAATGACACTCCCCAACATAGTTAATTGTCCAGTCAGTCCTAATTCGCTAAGTCCAAGAAATCTGCGGAAGTACCTCAAATTCCTTTGGCTTGATCTGGCACAACCCTCCGATTAAACATTGTTTATTGCCTATGCTGTTACAACAACAACAACTGTTTTAGTTGAATAACAATAGCACAGTTACATCTACCAACCGACAGAATTTTCCCTTAGGTTACGGGGGCAAAAATAATTCCCTAATTTGCAGGGCTGTGGAGTCGGAGTCGGAGTTGAAGAGTCGGAGTTGAGGTTTTTGTACCGGAGTCGGAGTCGGCGTCGCAGTACCCAAAAAAACGCGCGACTCCGCCTCCAAAAATTTTCGGCATAAAAAATTTAAAAAAATTTCTAATATTTTCCAATATAAAAATTCTTCGAAATTGGCGATGCAATATTTTGCAGATCAATATGAATAAGTAGATTTTAATTTATTTTATGAGAAATAGTTGATTTAAGTACTTTACTATTTAAGTATATTTAGGTATATTTTTTATACGTGCGGGAAAAAGTCTAAATTACATTAGCAAAACTTATACTCAGTTATTGATCTAGTTGAAAAAGATGTGTGATTTTTTAAATAATTTACTCATGCTAAAAAATGTTAATGACAGGAATTGCCAATAATTTTAATATCAGAATTTTTTAACCATCAACGCTGAAATATTTTCAACATTGTACAGAATAAGTGTTGATATAGCGCATAAATACTAATATGTATTAGAAAAATTGTGACGTAAATTTATTTCTCTTTTGTGTAGAAACATCTTTATCGGCCTGCCTTTAATTCCTTCCATAACACTCATGTTTTTCTTATGCACATTACGCGTGGATTCCCATAATTCGTTTAATAAAGATGTTTCTACACAAAAGAGAAATAATTTTACGTCTCATTCATTTCGCATCACGGTTAGAGTAGGAGTCGGAGTCGTGAGTCGGAGTCGCACTTAAAAAATTTCAGCGTTTGGAGTCGGAGTCGGAGTTAGTACTTTTTTCGGACGACTCCACAGCCCTGCTAATTTGGCATTTTGAAGATCTCCCTTTCAGTTAACTGGGTTGCAGCTACAATTACCACGTTATGTCCCAAGGGAGCTTACCAACCAATAACCAGCCCAGGGCCTATCTAATGCCTTAGGTGTTACTGCTGTCCGTTAAATCAAACGTCAATTTGGTAATAGATGGGCCAACAGACAAAAAAAATATACATAAAAAACAAGTTAGAATGATATATTAGGCTATGCCGAATCTTATATACCCTTCACCATGGTGCAATAAGAACCGAAAGTTGTATAACCGTTCTTTAGATATAAAAAATGTACTTTGTTCCCCGCCCACCTCTCCAACACCGCCTAGATTTAGTCGGATGTTGTGTATTGATAACCAAGATGCTTGTACCTTGCCGTTCTCCAGATATACAGAAAACAGACGGACAGATGGACATCGTCATATTACCTTCCCTGTACATGTATGTTTTTGTTATGTGTAAAAAACGCCAACAAAATTAAAAAAATTAAAATAAAAAAACTAAGAAATACAAGATATATACATAGACTATACGAGTCTTAGACCTAGGCAGGATAATCACACGAGAATTTTGAATGAAGTGGGTCTTTTGGATCAGGGTAGTTTTCTCGAGGTAATTTCGAATCACAGGATTATGGCCTTAGACGGCGGTGTAACACAAACGGTGGAGCTGCCGGATAAGGAGGTTTGGCGTGGATCCAATGGGCGATTTAAAGGGTGGGCAGTATTAACTGACGGGTCCAAGATGGAAACTGGCCCTGGTGCCGGTCATTCAGACTCCCAGATGAGTGCAGTGTCATCCAGGCTGACATCCTAGCGATCTGGAGGGATACAAAGATGTTAGTGGATCACATCATAGGGGATCTGTGTTGACAATTTACGTTGATAGTCAGGCTACGCTATCGGTACTTTATAGTCTAGATGAAAGAGAGTGGAATTAAGAGGGATACACAACGAAATGTAGTCTTGCGATTTATTTTGCTTCCTCATTTAATACAAAGCTAATTTTAGTTTGGGCTCAGATTTGCAATTTGTCAAGTGAACATATCTGAAAAGATGCTGCAGTAAAAATTTTACAATGTAAACTCAAATGCAACTTTAAAATTGAAACATAAAAAATCACAAAATGTAAACAGGGACAAAATTAAACTTTCAAAAGAACAGCCAAATAAACTACTCAAACGGCTTGGCAAACATGACAAAATTGTACGTTTGTGCAATCCTCATGCGTTGTTAAATGGGGTATTTAACAAACGATTCAATCATGTTTGTAGAAAAATCGAAATGTTGTATATTTTCCAAACTGTTTGCGGTACCTAGTGCTAAATTTAGTCGTTAAATGGAAAATTTTGCAGTCAAGAAGAAAGCCACAAATTATAAAAATTTAAAAGAATAAAAAAGTATTTTGTTAGAATTTATTGAAAAATTATTAATTAGGCTTGTGTGGTTTATTTGTTAACGAAAAGTGCGTGTTTTACCAAGCCGATTGTGTATTTTGTTTGAGTCTTAAAGCTTGCCTTGGTTATACGAGTAAGTGTTAAGCAAATTAGGTAAAATTTAGGGCTTAAGAAATAAAAAATAATATAATAAAATTTATATTAAAAAATTTTAATGCAAAAACTGCAAAATCTGCACAATTTACAAAAAAAATTAATTTTTTTTTAACAAATAACTTCAAAACTGTCCAATTTTTAAAAAAAACTGTAAAATGCAGATAAATCTTGAAACCAATAGCGCGTATATCATATTTTTGTATAGTTGTCAACATTTTTGTTGCTAAAATGAAATTCAAACAAAAATATTAATAGAAACAGTAAAAAAATCTGTTGAAATTAAAAAATTTTTTAAACGAGTGTTTGCTTGAAAATATTTTAGCAATAATTTTTTCTGTATAGTGTATGTATACTTTTTTGTGTTTTAAAATCTGAATTTCTTTAATTGTTTAAATAGGAAGTTTTTTTCTGAAAAAATTTTACTTAAAAAAATTTTCACTTTTTATATGGAATTTGGCGCAACAAATTTTGGTAATGTGTAAAATGTTTAAAGTTTTCCATTACATGCAGTTTTTTTTAGGGGATATGTATAGTTTTCTTTTGCGTTTTTGCGTTTAACGGTCCAAAATCTACACGCACCAAGCAACGGTAAAGAATTAGTAAAAGCTGAATTATTCGTAAACATGCTTAATAACAAACAAATTCAAGATTTAATATCCGAAGCCAGCCTAGCCTTTCTAAAAACCAGCAACATTTCAGTTGATTTTTTACAAACAGATCCGGAAAAATGGCATACAAACAAATCATTTAATGAAGCAAAGAACAAAGTTCAGCAATTGAACGTGGCAGAACGCGGTGCACAGTGAGACAGCCCTATAGTAACCGCGGCAAAAAATGGTTTTTGGCGTGTCGTCCAATTTGGACGACACAGTATTTTAACAGATATATGAATAACAATTCCCTGCAATTTCAGCCTCATAACTTCATCACTTTTTGGTCTAGAGCTAGACAAAGTTGAGGTTTGCCAACGCGCTTGAAATATGTTAGTTCAATACAGTGATGCCAATAGTAGGGAATTTTCCCTTTTTGTAGGGATTTTTTCGGAAAATTTACGGCGTAGGGAAAAAAGACAGATATTGTATTTTAAGGCAAATGTAGGGAATTTTCAAAATATTGTCTCATTTTCAATATATTGTGTTAAAATACGTAAATATTCGTATTATTTTCATTTAAAAATTAAAATTTTTCATATACCATCATGTACGTATATATTAGGGGAGCCGAATATTTGGGTTCACATTTGCGAACTAATCGCTTATTTTTTTTTATTTTTGTTATTTGCATTTGCTCTCACATTCGCTAAAAATATATGCGAATATTAAAGGAGAATGTTTAATGAATGAAACAAAGAGAAATAAAGTCATACAATTTGGAATTTTTAAAAAATTTTAATGAAAACTTTTAAGCATGTGGAAGGATATATATTTAAAAGGCATTTTTTTTTAAAATTTTGAAATAAAGATTTTTTTTATATTAAGCAAAGCCTTCCCTTTTATTTGGTACCGAGTTTGGTAAAAAATATTAGATACTTATATTAATAAAAAAAGTATTCTTGAAAAAGGTTAAGTCCTTTAAAAAGGACTAAAGATGAGGAGTTGAAAATCAAACACGCAGTTTGACTTAGTTTTGACTCTAGATTGAAGGATATACAGTGGCGGTCTGCCAAATTAAATTAAATTTGTCACACAGTATTTTTTTTTTAATTGAATTTTTACATGTGTGAGAATGTTTATTTTGGTTTTTTCTTGATGTTAATAAATGGTTTTTTTTTTTAATAAATGTTAATAAATCCCTTAATTATAATATTTACGAAATGTTAACAAAGTATGTATTTGTTTGCCTGAAGCTAAAACCAATACATTTTTGACGTAGGGAATAGTGTAGGGATAATTTTTTTGTTTGTAGGGAAAAAGAGGGAATTTTATTTAGACACGTAGGGTTTTTTTTGATTTCTCTTGGCATCACTGAGTTCAATATGTAATATTCAAAAAAATAAAAAAATACATAATTTTTTTATTAATTTTTTTTTTAATTAATTTAGTTGTTGTAGAATGAGTAGATGAAAAAATAAATTTAAAAAAAATTTCTTAACAACAGAATTGTGGTGTAAAAATTGAACATTTTGCATTTTCAATGGGCTAGGAAATATAGAGCAGCCCCTCGCCCTAGGTGCAAACTTATATCAAATAAAAGATTGAAGTCTCAGCTTTCATTTGAAGTAAAGGACGTATAGCAGAAGTTTGCAAAAGTACTTTAAACATACAAAAAACTACAAAAAATACGCAATGCGCACATTCTGTCGCTATAGTATTTACAACTATTCACTTATTGTTTATTATTATTTTATTTACATTATTCATTTGATTGATAATTTTTTTTGAAGGTCATTGACTTTAAGTTTGATTGTTGCATAATTTTTAATTTCTTAATAAACTGTAGGCTATTCCATATTCGTAAAAATTCAGGTATTTCTACGAATGAAGATGTAATGCACTATTTGCAAATATCATCAGATCCTTATATTAATTCATTTAGAATGAGAATGAAATTGAAAAAATTAGAATACCATGATGATGTAAAAAAATTATTGATAGAATGAAAAAAAAATTGTTCTTTTTTATTGCATTTCAATGGGAGGTGGGCGTAATAGTGGGCATGTTATTGTAATTTTTGCATGAAACATTTAAAATGATATAAATTACAGTAATATCATATTTGAAGGTTGTACCTAAAATATTTTAGAAAATATGGCACTTTTTATGTTGAGGTTGTATGAGTGGTGGGGGTAAAAGTGGGCCAAAGTTCAAAATTTTTTTTCCGATAATGTTTGTAACAATATAACATTCAAGTATACCAAAATTGAAAGTTATACCCCAAGTATTACGGACAATACGTCATTTTACAAATTTCGATTGTATGGGAGGTGGGCGTAAAAGTGGGCGAATTTTCTTAATTTTTTTTTTAAAAACTGGAATTGTCTCAAAAATAACCTGTGCAAAATTTCAGAGCTCTACAATGACTCCTTGTATTTAATGCCGGCGTTGTCTCACTGTGCGGCGTTCTGAACAGACTTTCAGAATTTATTGCAGTGCATTGGGCTTCATCGTCAAAGCTCTAATAAATAATTGAAAGCTAAAAAAATAGTTTTTTAATTTTTTTTTTTTGGGTATGAGAAGTAAGCTGCCTAGAATTTTTTGGACTCGCATTGCTGAAGTCTGTGCAACAGTACAAAAAACCACCCATATTTAATACATTAAAACAAATCCGATGCATAACTGACAAACACATTACAATACACTCAGGTCTTTTTTTATGCGGTAGATGCATTCCAAAAAAAAACCGCATAAAAAAGACTCCATTTTCACACAAAACGGATGATCGTTCCGAAAAGTTAAAAAAACGCATAACTTCAAATCTTGGCGTAAAAATTAGACCAAAACCGCATAAAAAAGTCATTATATAAAAAAATTAACCAAAAAAAATTCATTTATTTATTATAAAAAACACATAAGAAGAGAAAAACTACAATATAAACCAGTTTTATGAAAGTTAACAAATAGTTAAAGGCATAAATTTAAATTAATACGTAAATTAGTAATGAATAAGAAACTTAAAAAAATATTTATAAAACTTAAATTAATATTTAAAAGTAAAACATTACATGTTATCGGAATCACTACTTGGCAGCGTTCTAATTCGCTTTTTAATTGGTGCAAAATCACTTTCATCGCTAGAGGACCCAATCAAATCCTCGTCGCTAGATAAGACAACATACACATTAGCAGTTGGTAAAGTCGGAACATTCATACAATCTTTTTTTGGAAGGGTTTCGGCAGTTTTTTCAAAATAATTCGTCATTAATTTTTGAGAAGTACTATTTTTTAATTGATGGTGTTGTTCACGATATTCAGACATAAAGTCTGAATTTTCAGAAAGCGATTTGATTGATGCTATTAAAAATTTCGTCGTCACTTAAAGGAATATCCTCTATTAATTCTTCCAAATCATTGAGATTTAGCTCATCAAATCCCTGTCCTCCTATTTGGTGTGCCAAAGCTATAATATCGTCACATATTGTTAATGTTTCAATTTGAATGTTATGAAGTGAATTTATCTTTAAAAACCCGGTAAGCCACCCTTTGCTTGCCGAAAATTCTTTAGATGTGGAGGGCTCCGATTCTTTAATTTTTTCATACAATATAAGAGCTTTTTCTGCAATTAAGTAACCACTAATAGGTATTTTTTTTTTGGTCACATCCTCAATCCATACAATAAGAGCTCGCTCCATTTTCTCCAAAACGGAATCTCGGGAATAAGATGATTTTTTTGAACTAAGTTGAGTTCCAGAACTAACAGATTTTCTTATTTGAGCTTCATTTTTTTAACTGCTCTTACTGAAGATTCTCCTATTTTAAAATGTCTTCCAATAGAAGCATATTTTTCACCATTTTCGATACGATTAAGTATTTCCATCTTAATTTCCAAAGTTATGGATTGTCTTTTCTTCTTAGTTGCATCCATTTCCTGGTAGAAAAATATTAAAAAATATAAAAAATTACATTTCAGTTATTTAAGCAGACACATGTCGTAGAACTTACCTTTTACAAATATTATTTTTTTATAATAACCTTACGATATAATTGAAAACTGAAACCTCCTCCTTTTCATGTACATAACAAGTTCTATGACTCAATTAACACACAGGCTGAATGGCCAAAATACACATTTAATTTTGTAATTTAAAACTGGGAATCCCCTAATTCTGTATGCTTTAGTTGCTTACACTAATATAAACTCACACAACGCGTACACATCGGTAAAGAAAAAAATTAAAATAGTTTTTAAATTTTGAAAACTACTATTCAGAAGTGATGCCAACGCTTAAAAATGTTTAATACGACAAAAAAATATAAAAAATCAATTAAAAAAAATAAAAAAAAAAAAATCGAATTGAGATCCGAATAACTTCAAATCCGCATAAAAACAGACCTAACTGTATTTTTAATTCACAAAATATGTACAAAACTTAAAAAGGGTATAACTTTGGAACAGTAAGAGCAAATTCAATAATTTTTTTTTGCAATGACTTAGAATTTATCCACCTTTTAAACTGAATCATTAGTTTTTTTAACTTCTATATAAATTTCAAAAGTTACAAAGCATTATTTTTAAAATTTATGCTAAATTTACAAAAAAAATGTGATTAATGGCTAATAAATCAGTGAGTGTTTAAACGCTGGTTTAGTTGAACTAAACTTAAATTTATATGTAGTTTAAACTCAACAGTTATAAATCAGTGTCCCATGTATTATATGTAGTTTAAAAAGTAACATGTGGCAGCACTACGATAAATGTTGACAAATTTATGTGGTTTTTTTTTTTTTTTTTTTTTTTTTTTTTTTTTTTTTTTTTTTAGTTTAATAGTTTATTAACTATATTTTCATCCAACAATTCAAAATGCCTCAGCGTCGGAAGACATTATTGAGGCGAGTTGGCATATGATATAAATTTATAATAAATCTATCAATTACAGTATTAAAAATCTTAAAATAGGTTACAAAAATGTATAATTTTCTATATTATAAGCATTTTCAGATTTTGCAATAAATATTTTTTTTTAATTTTCTTTGAAAATTGAAATTCTTTGCGTGTTTTTCAAATTTGGTGGTAAATTATTAATTTCTAGAGGACCTATGTAATGAATTCCCTGTTTCGTGGTTTCTAGTCTGCATCTTGCAACTCGAAGAATTGAACAGTTTCTGGTATTGAAATTATTTTGATTCCTCGTAAAATGTATTGCATTACGACTAACACTTTGTAAGGATTTGAAAACAAACATTTAAACTCTCATTTTATAAAGCCCGATAATAGGCAAAATTGTTTTAGTAACATCTTTATATAATGATAGTGTTGAATATAACAATGGCAAATTGTAAATAACTTTTAAAGCTCTATTTTGTACTCTCTGCAAAGATTTCAGATCAGTGCTATTTTTACTGCCATATATTATCAATAAATAATTTATGTGACTCTGCATTAATGCTTGATAGAGAAGTAACTTCGTTTGCTGATCAAATTTATTTTTAAACTTATATAACAATCCCACAGCTGGTGATATTTTTGATCTTAACTCCTGGATATGTATATTCCATGATTAATTACTTTGTAAGTGCAATCCCAAATACTTAACTGATTGACTTTCAATTATTTCTTGGCCATTTACAAATATACTAAAACTACCAGCATCATTAGTTCAACGAGGTTTAAATCTTACAAGTTTGGTCTTTCTTGTGTTAATAACCAATTTATTCAGTCTGGAATATTCAAAAATTAAGAAAGCATCTCTCTCTCGATATCCGCTTCATGTTTATATGGGTATAAAAGTGAGATGTCATCAGCGTACATATACATACAGCTTTCCATAAAGTTGAAGATTCATAATGTCATTGATATATATTACGAATAAAAGTGGACCCAGAACACTACCTTGGGGTACTCCATTTTCTAAAGATGGTTTATATGTTTTCTGATTTATAGATTTTCTGGCTTAAACACATTTTAAACCAAAAAGACAGTTTAACTTGCTCTGATTTATTAGCCCTAAGGGGACCCAAATGAGCAAAAAAATAACCAAAACTTTTAATATCTGCACAGAGAAGTAAAGTTTGAGAAGTTTTCTTCAATAAAAATTGACTTAGTAACAAAGAAAATCGTGCTAATGGGCCGAGTAATCAGCAAAATTCAAAAGAGTCGAGAAAACCCGATTTTTGGGTTAAACTTGATTTTAGCGACCTCTAAACCTCTTCCGAAAAATCTGAAAAAAAATCACAAAAATGCTTCACACTATAAGCTTTCAAAAAAAGCTGGGGCATAAAATAATATTTTTTTTTGGTACACACTACTGCATATAGTTTATAGGGCACCTTAGATCAATATTGTAGTAATTACAAACGGAATGACAAACTTATGTATGTATACCCTTTTACCTTCGGTGAAGGGTACAAAATATTTACTTACTAATTAAATCACAACTTTACTTGTGCGTCTTCTAACTAATAATTATATGATTTTTTTTTTTTTTTTGTTTAGTTAATATTCCTTTGTAATTAAAATATAATTATTTTGTAAAAGATGTATGATTCTCAAAATTCTCTACAGCCCCATTTATTATTATTATTATCTAGCTTAACTAAATTTTCTATGGCCTTCTAACATTTTTTTTGTCTAACCTTCTTCAATTATTTGTTTATGTTTATTAAGTTTTAATTAGTTATTTTGTTAAAATATACACATTTAAATAAATTTTTTTTGCTTTAATTAAAAAAGTTTGAAGAATATTAGAAATTATATTCTGTGTTGAATAAAGATTTGCTAGATGCTATTTAATTGTTAGTGTACAAGGATTCCAAAGAGAAAAAAAAATCTCAAAAAAAAGTGGTTGTTTAAGTAATTTAGAAGAGCTTATTGCATGAAGAAAGGCATATGTACACGGAGAGGAAAAATATGTTTTCATATGGTGGCAAATTACCAAACTATTTTTGACCCATTAAACGCTAAGACCATTAAAAACAAAAAATTTAAATTCATTTATTTCTTTATACTTAAATAAAGTGGGTCTTAGCGCTGTACTCGGACGGGTACAGTGTCGTCGGCGGCGTGAAATACATCCACGAAATAAGTCCCCAAAACGGAAATGAAATAACTCCCCAAAAAAATATATGTGAGGCAACAACAACGTTTTTGGGGATTTATTTTTTTTTTTTTTTGGGGACTTATTTCATTTTTATATTGGGGAGTTATTTCATATGAAAAAAGTCCCCAAAAAATCTGAAATTAAATAAGTCCCTAAAAATATTTTGGGGACTTATTTCAGGTTTAAATTACATATTTTAAAAGTAATAATGATGGCAAATTGTGTTTTGTTATATTCACTGCATACGTTTACCATACATAAAAAGGGACTAAGTATCAAAAACTATAATCTCAGAATCCTTAAAAATTGGGATTATTTTTAAGTCCTGAATTTCAGAAATCGGAATCTCTAAGTCCCGAACTTTATAATTTCGAATTCGAAAATCCCGAATATAAGAATCCCGAATCGCTAATTAAAGCTTTTCTGCATAGCCGGCCTTCGGCCTGCCGCAAGGATTTTCTCCTCCATGGTATTCCAAACATCGGCTTCGCTAACTAAAGCTTTTCTCTTTAGACGGCCTATAGCAACATCGCATTGCTCACATACCCATCATATTCTGTTATGACACTCGCGACATCGTATCCTTTAAGGAAAGGGGTTTCCACCACTGGAGACAGCGACCGTTTGGTAATTTTCATTTTCTGGATATAGTTTCGCAAATAAAATCGAGCAATATTGCGTTGAAACTCAAACAAGTCCATTTCAGATCTGTTTGCAGTTTTAAACAATTTCCATGTATTTACCACAGTAGAACTCAACATTGTGGTAAAAAGCGGCCACCACCAGTTTTTCCCTCGGAATTTTATTCTATAATTGTTGAGAGCTTGGTCATGAAGATCAACGCCTCCTATTCCAGTGTTGTATTGTGCGATCAACTTAGTTTGGGCGACACACTAATTTTAGCCTTTTTGAGTGAACACCATCGACTAATGTATGCATTGGCTATATACCTTAAAAATTAACCCTACGGTTACTGTACTGTTATCGTTCCACTTCATTGTCTTGTGAGAATTTTGGCGAGCCGAGTCTGATTAAGTTGTGAATTTTTTTTTTGTGTAGCAAGAAAATCAATATTGATTGATCCTGTGAACTTTGCTCAATTTCGGTATAACATATCACCTGCGATTGAAGATTTTGTTTTGTGGGAATTGGTTGAAAATCTTGCAAACTTTTTCATAGGTAAGGAAATAGAAAATGTATAAGATTATTTTGTGTTTATATGTGTACTTATTATTTTCTTGGATATAGGATCTCGTGAATTGGAGAATTGATTAAGCATTTAACACCATCTGTGATTAAGGGCATTGTATACCGAGATTACTGTTATATCGTGTGATTTTTTAGCTATTATCTTTTTGGCAACACTGGTTTAAACAGCTGACGCACGTTTCGTGTTTTGTTTCACTGTCAAACATCTTCAGTTTGGTCTATAATTTAAACATGAATCGTCTTACAAACGAACAACGATTGCAAATTATTGAATTTTATTATCAAAATGCGTGCTCTGTTAAGAAAGTTCATCGCGCGCTTCTTCCACTTTTTTATCGAAAAATTGTGTTCAGCGACGAAGCTCATTTTTGGCTCAATGGGTACGTTAATAAGCAGAATTGTCGATTTTGGAGTGAAGATCAGCCAGAAGCATTGCAAGAGCTACTAATGCATCCAGAAAAAGTCACAGTTTGGTGCGGTTTATGGGCTGGTGGCATCATTGGACCGTACTTCTTCAAAGATGATGCGAATCGTAACGTAACTGTGAATGGTGAGCGCTACCGTGAGATGATATCCAACTTTTTTTTGCCCAAAATGCAAGAGCTTAACTTGCATGACATGTGGTATCAACAAGACGGTGCCACATGCCACACAGCACGCTTAACAATGGACTTATTGAGAGGCGAGTTCGGTGAAAATTTTATTTCACGTTCGGGACCGGTCAATTGGCCGCCTTGATCGTGCGATTTAACGCCTTTAGACTATTTTTTGTGGGGCTATGTTGAAGCTCATGTCTATACACACATGCCCGCTTCAATTGACGCATTGGAAGACAACATTGAAGCATTTATTCATGAGATACCGGCCGAAATGTTGGAAAGAGTATGCCAAAATTGGACTAAGCGGATGGACCATTTGAGGCGCAGTCACGGTCAACCTTTGCATGAAATAATCTTCAAACATTAAATTTTATGGACCGTACTATCGATTCAAATAAAGATTTCATGCATTTTTCTGAATTTTATGTGTTTTTTTTTAAAACTTCCCTATAGCTCTTAAAAAATCACCCTATATATTCAAACATTTGCAGGACGGAAAATAACCAAAAATAGGAGAAACAGAGAACAGTCTCAGGATATTGTAACAACAAAACGTAATTTTGCAAAAAGGCTTTGTAAAGTCGAAATATTAAATCCCTTATTCGTCTTGGGCAAGTTTTTTTTACATTACGTCTACAAACATATCATAAATATTTTTACAAGATTACTTTACCTAGAAAGCAAAGAAGTACTAAAATATACTTTGGTGGTCTACTGGGAGAAGGGAGAAAATACTTAAAAACTTGATTAAATAGAATCCTTTATTCTTAAAATTAATATTTAATTAATTCTGACTAAAACTTAAAAACTTCTCATATCAGTAATTCAAAATTATTTTTATTCGTAAATTTGGAAAAATAATTTTTTGTTCCCTCCTCCTTTGCTAGAATTCAAAGGTTTTAAATTTCAAATTGCAAATTTATAATTTAAACATATACAGGTATGGGATGGAACTCGATTTTAAAAACAAAACGATTTGAAATCGAAAATATCGTTTTCAGTATCTTTTAGAATGGATTTTTAATACATATTCCTTCTATTTTCGGTATGTATTCTTTTAAACTTTATACTATTGGGGTATTCACAAGGTGTGCTATCATGGTTTATTGTCATAATGTTCTAACATTTTACAATGGTTTAAAAATATTGTTGTTGGTTTGTAAACAAAAAGTGTCTTAAATAAATCGAACGTTGCTTGCTATGTTTATTGTGCTGTCGTAATTAATAGCACATTAAATTATGAGGGGTTGCTCACAACAGTCGTATTTTTTCATGTTATTATTTTAAGACATATGACTTTATGACACCTTGTGAATCCCCCATATAAATTTTAACTGAAGTGTATTCTGAACAAAAATTGAAGACTATAAGTCAGAAATGGATTTTAAAATCGCTCGAAATTCATCACACCTTTTGAAAACGTTCATTTTGAAATCGATCGCTTTTCATCGAATACGTGATAAAAACCAAAAATATACAAACATACAAAGGAAAAAAAGAAAATTGAGTAATGTTATTTTAATAATTAAAGAATATTTCTATTTAACTTTATAATTATATAACGTAAAGAAAAAAAAATAATAAGATACAAAGTCCATTGACATTAGGCCTGTAATCAATGTGGGACAAGTATGCGGTGAGTCTAGTATAAAATTTGTAGTGCTCATGCAAACTTAAAACTTATTTAAACTCGCTAAATCGGTTTAAAATAAGCTGTCGAAAAAATTTTTTAAAAGTCCCTAAAACTATAAGAAATGGCAAAAATTTGTAAAAAAATAGCTAAATTATCGGAAATTCGCAAAAATTTACGAATAGCGGTATGATAGAAAAGTGTAATATTCATCAAAAATCGTTAAAGCTGTAAAGAATCAGTAATTTTACAGGATAAAGGGTGCGTTCGTAAATGCATCACTGCGCTGCATCAGAAAAGCAAACTTTTTTATTGCAGATAAAAAAGTAATTATAATTTTTTTTTATTGTGTGACCATTATTTTTGTGGAGTATTTGGCAATTTTTTGGTCCATATCTACTTAATTGAAATATTTATAAAGATTTTAAATCACTGATGCAGCGCAGTGATGCATTTACGAACGTACTCAAATTGCTTTTTTCGCGAACATGGGAAAAATTCGCGAATTTCCGCTAATATAGCCATTATGATGGAATTTTCGCCATTCCTTATAGTTTTAGGGTTTTTTTTAATCTATTTTAGGGCTTGTTTGAAATATTAATAATTTGGCTGTGGGAAAAATCGCCCAAAGAAAAATGGCAAAAAAAAAAAAATGAAAAATCGCCCAAATGAAGAATCGCCCAACAGAACATGAAAAATGACCCAAAAAGTTATATATGAAATTTTGCCCAAAAGAAACGAAAAAGGGCCCAAAAAAAAATGAAAAATGACCCAAAAAGCAAAAACGAATTTTTTCCCGGTGGCATGTTATAACGTCCAGTGTCATAGTGTCCATGGACGTTATGACACTCCAAAAAGTGTCATAGTGTCCATGGACACTGCGCTAACTAAAGCTTCCCTGCACAGCCGGCCTCCGGCCGGGCGCAAGGATTTTCTCCTCTATGGTATAACAAACACCGGCTTCGCTAACTAAAGCTTCTCTGCATAGTCGGCTTTCATTTGGAAACAAGGCAGATTTTAGAAGCTTTACTTAGCGAAGCCGGTGTTTGTTATACCATAGAGGAGAAAATCCTTGCGCCCGGCCAAAGGCCGGCTGTGCAGAGAAGCTTTAGTTAGCGAAGCCGGTATTTGTTATACCATAGAGGAGAAAATCCTTGCGCCCGGCCGAAGGCCGGCTGTGCAGAGAAGCTTTAGTAAGCGAAGCCGGTGTTTGTTATACCATAGAGGAGAAAATCAAAAAAATGGGCCATTTTTCATACAACATTTTTACAAATTTAAAAAACGAAAAATCACCCAACAATAACGAAAAATAGCCCAAAAATTTTAGGTCACTTTTCATATGAATTAAGGCCCAATTTTACATGGAATTTTTTTGGGCGATTTTTCATTTCTTTTTTTGGGCCATTTTTCTTTGGGCGATTTTTTCCACAGCCATTTGTTATACCATAGAGGAGAAAATCCTTGCCCGGCTGTGCAGAGAAGCTTTAGTAAGCGAAGCCGGTGTTTGTTATACCATAGAGGAGAAAATCAAAAAAAATGGGCCATTTTTCATACATGAAAAATCACCCAAATTTAAAAAACGAAAAATCACCCAACAATAACGAAAAATAGCCCAAAAATTTTAGGTCACTTTTCATATGAATTTAGGCCCAATTTTACATGGAATTTTTTTGGGCGATTTTTCATTTCTTTTTTTGGGCCATTTTTCTTTGGGCGATTTTTCCCACAGCCTAATAATTTTTGCGAATTTTCGCTATTTTTGCAAATTTTTCAATTTTCGCGTAGCTTTGTTGCTCTTTTTTTCCATTTGTTTAATTATACATTATTACTATTGAAAAATTAAAAAGGAATAAAACTTTCCCGACACCAATAAGACTGGCGACAAAATCAAAGTCAATTTATATCGATGCCAGTGATGTCAGATGGAATTTTTAAAATTCCCTACGTTTTGATAAAAAAAATCCCCACATTTCCCTACAACAGCAAATTTTTCCCCCCTACAAATTTCCCTACCTTATATTAGTTATAGGTAAACTGAAAAATAATTAGTATTGTGGTTATTTTATTGAACTGTTAATGGTTTTTAATCCAAATTTAGATATTTTTAATTAGGCTTAAGTTCATTGAATTTAATTTTCATTAAATTATTTTTATGAAGACAGGAATTTTACAACATGAAATTAATTAAAATTTTTATTGATAATTTTTCATTCTTGACTGCGCTGAGACTTGAACCCAGGCGTTCACGGTCAGGTTGCCCATATTAATTTCATGTTGTAAAATTCCTGTCTTCATAAAAATAATTTAATGAAAATTAAATTCAATGAACTTCTTTAATCTGCAAATGCACTTAATTTAACTGTTCTGCAACCAACATTCTTTAACACGAAAGCAAGAGAAAATCAAACGCACAACTAAAAGTAAAAGCAACAGAAAAACAGTCGCAAGCTTATTGTTGTTACGTATGGCGTATGGCGGGTATTGCATTAAAAAAAAAATTGTGCGGTTGATAGCGATATCACAAATATTTTCTATGAAATTTTTGTCAGAGATAAAGCTGGCATCAGTGAACAATTTGCCATCAAAAAGTCATTTTCCAAAAATTGGTGTATGGCGGGTATTGAATATAAGCCCTCGATATGGAATCTAAAACCTCGTGACTCAGTTTATCTCTTTTTTTCGCGCGGATGTCAGTAAAAATTAAAAATATCCTCTCAGCATCTGAATTGACATGTTGTAAACTCAGTAGAATTGTGGATAATTTCGAGTGACAAGGGAATACTAAATTGTCATTGAAATTCTTTGTCTTTGACCAAAATGGTTCCAAATCCATCTTTGAAATATAATTTATTTCTTGTTCTGAAAAATTATATTCTAGGGTTAGCCATTATTGGGTAAGTAGTAATCTGTGGTATATTTTACCATGTGCAAGTTAGCCCCCTTCAAGACTAGGTAAGTTACTTGCGCAAGTCTCTTGCGCAACTCTTGATTTGTTGATGTCAGGGGTAAGGTCGCGGTAAGGGGGAAAATTGAGTACAGATTTACGGCAAGTTACTTGCGCAACAAGCTTGCCGAGTCTGAAAGGGGGCTTATAAAAGTGCAATAATTGCCGCTTTAAGAGTTATAAAAGTATTGAGTACTTGGGTACTTGATACTCAAAAACAATTATTTAATAACAAAGTAACCATATTGTAACTATTGAAGCGATATGCTTTTATACCACAGATGTTTTTTCAGCAGTCAATCAGATTATATTTGAATTTACATACAAAGGAAAAATGCCCTACATTTTTACGAAAATAAAAAATCTGTCTTTTTTCCCCCTACAGTCTGATTTTTGGAGAAAAATCCCTACAAGTAGGGAATTTTCCCTACATCAGACATCACTGATCGATGCAGACGTTAACGTTGCGTACGGCATGCCAAAAATACATCGGCGCTTATCGATAAGACTTGATATTGATAATGGGCATACCGATTTATAATAAGGGTGATAGGTAGCACAACACCCTTGTGGTTTGGGTTGTTACAAGTTGTAAAATACACAATAATACACTTAAACGATTATTAAATTTAACAAACGTTTAGGAACTTTGTTTTGTAATCCTTTGTTAAGTTTTAAATATTTTTATGAATACGGGCATTAACATTTTGCAGTAGAATCTGGAAATGGTGTAAAAATGATTTTTAATTTTGTTATTATTTCCATTTTATAAAATTCGTTAGCTTTTAATTTTTTATTTAGTTTTCGAATAAAATTTCTTATTCGCCAACTACTTTGACATTCCATTTAACCTAAGCGTATGATTAATATAAATTGTTTATAAAACATATTACACGTGAATCATACGACCAGTAGCACAAAATGCTTTGTAATATTTCAATTGTGGTACAATTGTTGCTACAGTTATTTGAATTTTTTTTTTTAATTTTTATTGTTGTTTATTAAATAAAAACCTTTTATTTAATTTGAAATTCAAACTAGAATTTATTCAATTTTTCTCAGTACAAAAAATTAAAACGAAAAAAAAACAAACAATAAATACTGGCAGTCGACAATAATAATAAACTTGTTGTGAAAATAGCAAAAGAAAAAAAAAATGAAAAACTTATAAATTCTGAATTTTTTTTTTTAGTTTTTTCCCCTCTTTCTTTTATAAAAATTGCAATAGAGATTGTTACTATATTAATATAAAAATGAAAAACATGCAGTCCTTATTTATTTCATTTGGAAATACAACCAAACCGAATGGAAAAAATGTAAATGAAGAAAATAATGCTTAAAAAAAAGTTATAATTTCGGAAAAGTAAAGAAAAATAACAGATTAAAGACACCAGCAAAGAATTAAAGGTAGAAATATAAATTTCATAGAAAAAAAAGAAAAAACCAAATACTTTCAACTTATGCAACAGCAGCAACATTCTGACTGCAGTTTATTACTTTCACTTGTACAGTGGAATCTCTCTTGAACGGGCACAGAAAAAAGCATTCAAATATAGCCGTACCAGAGGGCTACCCTCTCAAAATAATTTAAAGCTCTCCTTAAGAACCCTGCAAGGATCAGGTATTAGTTTCCATTTAAATAAGGTGTCTGCATAAAGAATATGTCTGTTTAAGAATATTTCACTGTAAACGTGCATTCATTATCTACTATTTGTAGTTCAAGAGCCAAGAGCTCTTCAGCATTCTTTTGATCAAATTGTTATTACCTGTAAGAGAACGATTACTCCACTAAATTCTGTTAGTTTAAAGCATTTCAAAGAATTTATTTTCCTGGAAATTGCAATGCTGTAGCAATCAGACCTTATAAACGGAGGATAAATATAATAATAATGATATTATGGAACAACATTTTTAAACACTTTTATGCAAAATAAAAAGTTAACAAATGAATTGATTACAGACAACAGCTGAGGGGACATTAAAAACATTTAACGATTTTCTAGATTCCATAGAAATAAAAAGACTTGAAACAAAATTAAAAATATTTTTAATAAAATATGTAACAATTATCTCAACACTTGCTATTTATAACTCTTTTAACCCTTAAGTTGGAAACGATAAATTTTATAAAAAATGATACGTATAAAGTTTTTAATCATTTGTTTTACACAGCCTGTTCATCTATTTCCGAACGAAGTCTTCTTTAACTTACATTTAAAACAAATTATAAAATATTCGTTCGAAATCGATGAACAGGTCATTATAAAAAAGAGTTTAGAAAATCGTTTGTCCCAAAAATATTCAAAACAAAAAATGTTTTAATAAATTTTTGTAGTTATTTTTCATTTAATTCAAAAGTTGGAAGCAAACATTTTTATTCAAATTGTAAACATACAGCCATGTCACAGAGCTTAATTCCGTTCGGAAGTGAAATTGATTCCGTACTTTGCTTCTATCGAAAATGTAAAACGAAAATTTTTTTCGGAATGATACCACTTTCATTTTTCAAAGTGGAATTAATGTTTTAAGCATTTTTCAGGTGTACAAACTATTCAAAATACATTGTTATCAGTAAAGCACGCTGTCTTTTTGCTTCCTTATCTAAAATAAGTATAATTTTATGTGAATTAAATAAAAAAATTTTAATTTTTCTAAATGCTTTCCAAAAAAAAAAAGAAAAATAAACGGATTTTGTCACAAATCACAAATTTTTTACTTTGATAGAAAAACTTAAATTTGGCTGGTTTTCAGGATCAGCTGTTTTCTTGTTTGTTTTGTTTTCCACATTCGTTGCAGTGTTGCCATATTTAATACACAAAAAGTGGTTTCATATTTTTTTGAGGTTTAATGAATCCAAACGGAATCTATAGAAGCTAAAACCTTTCCGATCGGAATGGTAACTACGGAATCATTTCCATTCCGAACGGTATTCATGACATGCCTGATAAACTGGCGTATTCATAAAAAACTGAAATGGATATGAAATCTGTTTTAAGAAAAATTTGTATGGAAATTTTGTTTTAAAATACGTTTGAAATCTATTTTATTTTTTATGAATACGGCAGAAAGTTTTTAATCATTTGTATTATAAAAAAAAACCCGAAGAAAATCTTTTGTCCCAAAAACTTTTCAAAAAAAAAAATTTTTAATAAATATTTTAAAAAAATCTATAGAAAATCGTTTGTCCAAAAAAAAGTGGGGAAAAAATAAAATTTTCGAAATATATTTATTCCAAAAAGTAGGAAAAACTCTTAAAATTGTTTGTCCCAAAAATTTGGGACAACTTTTTTTTTAATCTCTTGTCTTAAGTTAAAAAAATTAATGTTTAAAATTGAGTATTTAAAAAATGCTTACATAATTTAAGAAAACATTTGTCCCAAGAAATTTGGTAAACAAAAAAATAAATTTCTTTCGAATATTCTTGTCAAAAAAAAAAAAAAAAAAAAAAAAAAAAAAAAAAAAAAAAAAAAAATGTGGGAGACCAAAACGTAATATAGAAATCTCTTGTTAAACAAAGTTGGTAATTTTTTTATAGAAATTTCTTTGTGCCCAAAAACGCAAGAAGAAATTTTTATATTATTTTATTGTTTGTCCCAAAAATTTGCGACAACTTTTTTTAAATCGCTTGTTTCAAATAGTTAAAAAAAAGTTAATTTTTAATACTGTTTGTTAAAAACAAAATGCTAACAAAATTTAAAAAAATATTTGTTCCCAAGAAATAAGATAAAATATAATTCTATAGAATATTCTTTGTCAAAAATAAAAGAAAAAAAAAAAAAAATGTTGGAGACCAAAATGTATTATGGAAAATCATTTGTTGGGGATTTTTTTTTGTAGAAAATTTTTTGAACCCGTAGGAAGAACGTAGGAAGAAATTTTAAATTATCTTATTGTTTGTTTCAAAAATTTGGGATAAATGTTTTTAATTCGCTTGTCTCAAAAAGTTCAAAAAAATTAATATGTAAAATTGCTTGTTAAAAAAATGGTTACAAAATTTATTTAAAAAAACATTTGTCCCTAAAAAATTTGTGAAAAAAATTCTATATGCTCGTTCAAAAAAAAAAAAAAAAAAAAAAATTAATATGCAAAATCGTTTGTTAAACGAAGATGGGATTTTTTTGTAGAAAATTATTTGTCCCCAAAAACGTAGAAAGAAATTTTTATATTATTTTATATTATAATATTGCTTGTCCTTTTTTTAAATCGCTTGTCTTAAAAAGTTCAAAATATGAATGTGTACAATTGCTTATTAAAAAAATAAAAAAAAAAAATCCTAACTGACTTTAATAAACCAATTGTCCTAAGAAGTCTGGAAAAAATAAAAAAATTTAGAATATTCTTTGTCCAAAAAAAAAAAAAAAAAAAAAAAAAAAAATTCTGTGAGACGAAAATGTAATATTTTTTTGTAGAAAACTGTTTGTGCCCAAATCATAGGAAGAAATTTTTACATTTTTTATCGTTTGTCTTAAAAATCTTAGATAAAAATGCTCTTTAGATAAAATAAAAAAAATGCTTTTTAGATAAAATGAAATTAATTGTGCAGAAGAAAATCGCGTACAAAATCAATACAAGTCCTAAAGAAAAAGTTGGTAACAAAATTTTTTGTCCTTAAAAAAGATTTTCTGTTAAGAAGTCTGTCTGAAAAACTATAAAAAAATTTTTGTCCCAAAAAATTTGTTTGTTAACAAGTTTGCGCAAAGAGAGTTTTTTGAGACAAATAATAATAAATTTTTTTGTTTTATTCACCATGTCCCAAAATTTTTTGATTATTTTATTTAATTTATTTTTGCCTCCAAATTTGTGTAATTAAATTTGAAAACAAAAACACAATTTTATAAAAATACCTTTGGTCCAAAAAGATTGGTTACAAAAAATTTTTTTTTAGAAAATTGTTTGTCCAAAAAATTGTCTATAAGCAAATATTAGCCCGCAAAGTTTTTTTTTAATAAATTTTCAGTCGCTTATTTGCCTGTGAAAAAGTTCTGGCCGCAAAATTGTCTATAGACAATTTAGTAAAAAAAATCTTGCGTGACAAAATAAGTTTAAAGACTATTTTTGGAATAAATAATTTTCTGTGTAAAATCTTTCTGTTTTCATCTTTACTTTTTTGCCCAAAACGATTTTTTATAAAAACATTTTTTGTACCCAATTATTTTTGAGCAAAAGGTGTATCTGCTTTCAACTTCTTTGGGATAAAGAACTTTTTCTAGAACATTTTTTGAAAAAACATTTTGTAGAAATTTTTTCGAGACAAAAAACTTTTTGCGGAAAACTTTTATGAAACATCCTATTTCCTATCAAAGTTATTTTTGGATGTACACAATTTTTCATTAATAAGATTTTGTTCTGTTGTGCTAAATTCCCAATTTTTATTCTTGATAAATACACTGAAATTTATTGTTGGGGGATAAGCTAGTTCCTATATTTCCATTAAAAATGTTCTCCCCAACTTTGTTGCATTAAAAACTTTTCATAGAATATTTTTAGTTACCAAAGAAATTTGTGCAAATTAAATTTTTGGAAAGCAAATTTGTATTCAGAATATTGTCGGGCCGCAAAATTTAACTAAAGGAAAATTTTGAAGCCGTAAAATTGTTGTATTACAAAATTGTATACAAAATTTTTTTTTAAGTTTATATTGGTTTTGTGAATTTATTTTTGTGCACATTTTTGGATAATTTATCGTATTCGATTGGCTTAAGCAGGTTTTTTTTGTTCACCTGAACGTTTAATATTAATAAACAAATTTGTTGATGTGGTTTTCAATCTTTTTATTTATAACCATAATTCAATATTTGTTTTTGATTACCAGTCAGTAAATCCTTTGCACATTTTCCATACCGAAACGTATCAAATATTGGAATAATATTACGCACGAATATGTGCACGTTAATATGCCATCACATACGTTGTTATCAACGTTTTATACGCAGTAATATTAAATTTACATACATACATACATATATAATTTTTAGTATCTTAGCAGTTGTTGGTTAACTTGCAAATTGTTTGGATATGCGTGCATATACACAATTTGTATGCATGTATGCGTAATATTTAAATATGTGCTTGTTTGTTATTGTCTGCACATGTGCTTTTCTGTTTCAATTTATTTAGTTTTTATCCAAAACCCAAACATTTTATGATTTATAATTCATGACATTGTTTAAAATTTTTTTTTATTTTTTTTTGTGTTTTTTTTTAACATTGTGCAACACTGGCTTGTGGTTGTGCTGAACATTTCAAAATAATGTTGCATACTCTGTAGGCGATTAAGTTTTAGGATGTGGATTTGAACTTTTCCATTTAAATTATAAACTACTAGCTTAACCCGGTGCGCTTTGCTACCCCCATCGAAATAAAATTGGTACGATTTTTTTAAAAAGTAAAGCATCTTGGACTAAATTTGAATGATTTTACTGTAACCGTTCAATAGATGATATACAGAAATTTCAAGTGTCTTCGTATGGGAGGTTCCATGCCTACTTTTCCCATTAAAACTACCATTTGAAATATGTTGTGGATTAATATCTAAGCTATTTGTACAAAATTGGAATACTTTTACTATTACAGTACTTCAAATACGTAGAAATCTTTATTGCAATTGTGTGGGAGGTGCCACGCCTGCTTATCTTATCTAGCCGACTTTTTCGCAGACGTCGTGTATTGATAACGAAGTTATTTGTTTCATATTGGAAAACTCTTATAGTAACCGTCCTCCAGATATAAAGTTATTCATATTTTTATTGTATGGTTGTTGCCACGCCTACTTGATTAAAATATATTAATAGCCTACGTTAAGCGCCGAGTAATCAGGATATTACTGTGAAACTTTCAGGAAAATCGGCTCAGTAGCTTAGGGGTCTGTAGAGAATAAGCAAACGTACGCTTTTTCATTTATATATTATATTTTTATTTTTAAAGGTGTAGTTTACCATAAGAGTGGGTTCTACAAAGCTTGAAGACTTTTGTCTTCAGATATGAGGTATTTAATATTTTCGTCCTATGGAGGGTATTGCTCCTCCTTCGTCTACCCCACCCATTTTTATTTTGGAATTTATAGCTAACCATAATAGTGGATTTAACCACATTTGAAGACTCTCGCTGTAATAGTATTTCAGTTACGCGATATTAAATATATGCTTCCTATTGGGGGTATTACACGCCCTGCACCTACCCTCTTTATTAATATTTTTAAAGGTGTAGTTTTCCATAAGAGCGACTAATACCAAGTTTGAACATTCTCACTATAACAGTTCTTACGATATGCGATATTAAACACTGGCGTCCTATGGGGGGTAGCACTTCCCCTGCAGCTATCTTACTTCTCCCAACGCCTACATACGTGAAACAGTATCGAAGATAAGAGGATTCTAAATTTTGAGTTGATTAGGCGTGCCACCGCCCCATTGTCCAACCACAACTTTACATAGCCTAGGGCTCATTAATTCATAACAACGGACTGTGAGAATTTGATGACGATCGGTTCAGCAGTTAATTAGATATAATCGACATAAAGGGGCGTGATCCCTCCCACTTTTTTCATGCAACGTATTTCTATTCATAACAATACCATATATACCAAATATCATCATCCTACGCCAAATAGTGGCTAAGATTTGAGCATTTTATGTTTTGGGTTGTTTGGGCGTGGCACCGCCCCTTTTTCCAACCATATCTTTATATAGCTTAAAGTTCAGTAACTCAAGGCAGTCGCCTACTGTGGAAATTTGATGACGATCGGTTCAGTAGTTTATTAGATATGGTGGTTTTTACTTTTTCTATAAAGGGGCGTGGCTCCGCCCTCTTTTTCATGGAGCTTATTTCTATTCATACTAAAACCATATGTACTAAATATCATCATCCTATGCCAAAAAATGCCTAAGATAAAACGATTTTAAATTTTGGGTTGTGTGGGCCTGGCATCTCCCCTTTGTCCAATCTCATCTTTATATAGCCTAATGTCTCTTCCAGGGTCACAGTTATATTCTGTTAAAAATTTCAAGATGATCGGTTAAGCGTTTCCATAAAAAGTCTACTTTTTGTCACTTAACCCCACCAAGCATTTTTAAAAAGTTTCTCCAAGAATAATTTATATAGAATTAAAGTTTCTGAATTTTGGTGTAAAACATAACAGGCTTTACATTTAGTGGAAGAGAGGAAAAATTTGAACCTCATGGGTCTTAAATCCAAGCTTAATTGCTTGGGGCATAACGTGACAAAAGTTTGATTAAATTAGCTCCTGGTCTATCCACTCGCACGGAGCTTGGCTTTAACAGAAAGTTCAGCACAGTTCTCCCTAAAACGGAGGCCTGGGAAAATCTCTCTCACGGATGGATCCAAATCGGGGAATGGAATGTGTTCAGGAGGTATTTGAACCTAACACGCGAATCTCAATAGCCATGGGTAGAGCACCTAGTATATTCCAAGCCGAGATCCACGCTATTGAGGTGTGTTGCATTAACATTCTTGGCAAGGGAACGGTTGGCAACAGCATTGTGATATTCACGGATAGCCAAGCGGCCATTAGGGCACACTGTTTCTCGAAATTTTCCTCGAAGTTGGTGGTGAAATGTCGAGGAAGGCTACAGGAGCTGGGCGCAAGGAACAGAGTGAAGCTCTGTTGGTTGCCGGGGCATTCAGGGGTCCCAGAAAATGATGGGACTGATGACCTGGCCAGACATGGTTCAAACGCCCAGATGGAGGGCCCGAGCCCTTTTGTGGGCTAAGTTGGGCCACTACCCAGGCCCTATTAGAGAACTGGGGTCTCGGGGAGCACAGGAGATTGTGGGTATCGCTCCCGGGAATGCGTCCGGCAAAGAAACTGATCTTTCCTTGGTGTACAATGAGGACTAGGGGTCTCAATAGACGGGAACTGCGACTGTAGGCGGTTTATCTGACAGGTCACCATACGATCAAGTACCACCTGTTTCGGATTAGCCTGGCAAAGGACGAGGAGTGCAAACTGTGTCTTGATGGGGACGAGTTCACGGGGCATATACTGTGTGACTGCCCGGCGCTGGCATGGGCCAGAAGGAGGCACTTAGGGCACGACGTCATTGGCACGTTCCGAGTCGGAGCAACACCGGCAAAAGATCTACTTATATTCCTCTGGGAAGCAGGAAAGTTTTTCTGTGGAAGTGCCCATATGTTGCTTTAATTTTAATAAAAATTTTGGTACTTATTGTGTAAAATGCAACGCCAAAAATTACATTGAAAGCAAAAACAAAGTCAAATATAGTTTATAATTTTGTTGTTTCTTTCTACAGAAATTCATATTGCGTTTTATAATTTTCAACGCTACAAGATATGCAGCGCTTTAAATTTAAAAATGCCTTAATGTCTTTTAACACTTCAGCAACCAAAAATCAAGGTTTTTGTTTTTGATTGAAATAAAACAAAATTAAATAAATCATTTCTAAGCAAACAAATTTCTATGAAAAGTTGCTCTTTTTAATACATACATTCATTAATTTGCCACATGCAACGACGATTTACATTTCTATCAATTTGTATTTGTAATTTACATTTAAAGTTGTTTGCATTCGTGTCTAAAATATTTAGTTAAAAATAATTGCAAATTGCAGCAAACAGTTTAAACAATTTCAGTTTGGCAACTCACATAAATTACTCATACGCCACGAGTAAATTATTATAGACATAAGCCAATTGACCAAAGTTTAGTTGAACGAAAATAAATAATAATCGTTTGATTAAAAGATTTTTAACGAGACTATAAAACAAATATTGACCGCCTGGCCCACAATGTGGAAAAGAAAAGTTCTTTCGTAAATATATATTGAAATAAATAATAAACAAGTAAGAAGGAAGCCCCTACATTACAGTGTTTAAAAACAAATTTTCAAGAGTGTTTAGTATTTGGGACTCATGGACCCGGCAGATCAAAATTATGTTAAGGGGTTAAGAACCATGTAAAAGTTTTTTGTGCCGAATATCTTTATGTTTGCCTCTAAGTGATATAATGGGTGATTCAAGTAGAGATACATTTTTCAATAATGTTTTTTGACAGATCACATGTGAGTCGTGTCATGCTGTCATGTTATTTTTGTTTAGTATTGTTTGACATTTCATTATGGAAAGACTTACGCCTGAACAACGTTTACAAATCGTTCAACTTTATTACGAAAATTCACGTTCTGTGAGGAATGTGTTTCGTGCACTTTGCTCAACTTATGGTCAACATAATCGGGTACTATTCGCAACACCATCACCCATTTTGAGACCCAGCATTCATTATTGGATAATATTCGACCGAATAGACCACATCCAGCACGCTGTGAAGAAAATATAGCGGCCGTAGCTGAGAGTGTACACGAAGACCGTGGAGAGTCGATTCGGCGTCGTTCGCAGCAACTCGGACTGACGTATAGAACGACTTGGCGCGCAAAATACAGCTTGTGCAACAACTGATGCCGCTCGACCTTCCCAAGCGACATCGCTTCGCTCTATGGGCTCTTGAAAAGTGCCAAGAATATCCGACGTTTTCGAGGCAAATTTTGTTCAGCGATGAGGCCCATTTCTGGCTCAATGGGTATGTAAACAAACCAAATTGCCGCATTTGGGACGAAGAGCAACCTGAAGAGATTCAAGAGCTGCCACTTCATCCAGAAAAAAACAACTGTTTGGTGTGGTTTGTGGGCCAGTGGAATCATCGGTCCATATTTCTTTAAAAATGATGCCGGTGCGAACGTAACCGTCAATGGCGACCGTTATCGTGCCATGATAACCGACTATTTGATGCCTGAAATTAAAGCTCGTGATCTCGGCGACATTTGGTTTCAGCAAGATGGCGCCACTTGCCACACATCGCATCAATCAATGGATTTATTGAGAGAACACTTCGGTGGCCGGATTGGCCACCAAGATCGTGTGATATCACACCGTTAGACTTTTTCCTGTGGGGATATGTAAAGTCTAAAGTTTATGCGGACAAACCCGCTTCGATTCAGGCCTTAGAGGAAAACATAACGCGTGTCATTCGCCAGTTACAAGTCGAAATGCTCGAACGAGCCATCGAAAACTGGACTCAACGGATGGACCATCTGCGACGTAGCAACGGCCAACATTTGATAGACATAATCTTTAAAAAATAAATGCCAAAGAATGTTCTTTCAAATGATAATAAACATTCCCCATTAAATTTGAATTTTCTGTGTTTTTTTCTTTAAAAAAGTAGGGACACTTGAAATGGTTTGAATTTTGACCTGCACAACATTTTGTCACGATATAAAAGCTATGTAAAGGTAATTGTCACCAATTTGTATGTCAATACGAACATTTATAGGGAAGTTATGCCATTTTCGCAATTAGTATTTGTTTCTATAGTAAAATATGGACCGATTTTAATAAAATGTTGTAAGATGATTTAGATTGCAATCAAATAAGTTTGGAACAAATTGAATTTAAAAACGCAAATAATAAGATGGTTTGTGGGCACAAATCCCTCTCTTCCGCAAACCAAGTCGATTTGAAAACGAGTGGTTCTTAAAACCGAATAGTAAAGCATTTGGTGTTCTGTAAATCGCACGATTTGCATTATTAGAAGCCATTTTCGAACAAATGCAATTAAACGTCAAAGTAAAAAATGTATCAGCTGTTTACTGCTGGAGGAAAATTTAAATGATAATTTGGTTTTTCGAAGAAAATTTTATATTGTTATTAAAAAAGCCCGGAGCTTTCATAATAAGTTATGAATCTTGTGATTATACAAAAATTAACAAATTTGTAAGTGTTACCTTTTGTCAAGAATTCTTCTTGAAATCCAAAGTACTTTTTTTTTTCTTGACAAAAGGTACAACGAAACAGAAGTTAGGAAGAACATGTAAATCAATTAAAATAGATAATCATTCATTCAAAAGCAAATTTCGATCTACCAAGGTGAAATGCCATTTGGTTTAAAGATTGATGTTTGACTATTGACGTCATCCGGCTTCAAAAGCCGAGTGTATAACATATTTATGAATAATTTATTTGTTTGCTTATTTTAGTTCAAGAATTGTTATGTTTGTTGTGTAATTATTTTTGTTTTACTAATAAACTCCAAATAATAAATAATTTATGCACTTTTCTTATTATAATTACTTAAATTATAAAAATAACTTGATTAATCGGTTAACCGATCAACTACAAAATTAACCGATTAAACAAAAACCTCGGCTTATTAATCGAGCGATTAACCGGTTAAAGCAAATGCCCGATTAAAGGAATACCCTTCTAGTACCTATATCGTAGTATAGTTTTTTGAAGTATTTAAAAATGAATTTTTAAATACAAATGGTAATTTTTGCTATTACAAAAATTAACTTTTACATACAAATTTATGTTACGTTTAGGCTTTTTGTTGCAATTATTTAAAATAATAAACATAAAATAATACAATTGGGGTCGAAAAAGTACAATTTTATGAGGTTGTTGGTACAATTTTGATGTTATCAGTTGGCAACCCTGATTTATGCCGTTTACGACAATCACACTGTTGGTTTTCAACTACGAAAACAACAAGCATAATAAGGCAGAATATTTTTAACAAGATACTCGACTAATATATGAGAGTCTAGATAGATTAGATAAAAAAAAAATAGCCTAGAATATTCAGTCACAACTAGAGTATCCAATTATTTGACTTTTGGTTTTGTTCGAGTAAGGAAATAATCGAATTTTAAATTTTAATTTTGCTTGATTAATCAAATAAGAGTTTTAATATGTTCGAATAACTCGAATAACTCGAATAATTCAAATAACTGGATCCAGTGGGAAAACAAACATGACTATTTGATTTGATACTTTTATTATATTAATAAACAGAAAAAAACTATAAAAAAAAAATATAGTTTAACAATAAAAAATAAAATAACAATTCATTTATACCACAAATACAGTTTTAAAACTTTTAAATAAAATAAATAATTAAAAAATCAAAAACCCTGCTGCAAAACATATAGCTACTAGAGGTCTGCATTTGTGCGATTAAACGACATATGAATTCACATACCAGACTGGCCAGTAGTGTGTTGTGTGTGATTTTAGAATCATACACAATTTATTGTGTGTGAGAAATAACTTATGTGTGCAAAGCGTTCAATTATTTATGTGAGTGTTGTGAGAGAAATATTTGATACAGGTATAAATAACAAATATGCTCTTTTACACGAGTAAATACACTTGTGTGGCGATGTACATATTGTGTTTTATCAACACAACATGTGTTTTGTGTTTTCGAAATTTTTTTACCGTATCGAAAACAAAATATTAGTAAAAAGATATTGCATTAAAAGTGATACCAACTTTTTAGAAGCAAAAAGTAGTTTTAAATATATTTTTAAACAAATGAAATTTTTTGTTTTAATTTTTTTTTAAGTCAAGAGAACTTATAACTTATTTTTAAACGTTAATAGATTATTTTTTTTATAACGAGCTTTCTTTCTTAGCTTTGATAATTTTTTTAAGTTTTAAGTTAAACAATTTTACATTTTTTTTGACATTATTTAATTTTTTATCGATAATTTTAGTAAAATTTTTGACGGTTTGCATAATAATAATTTTTTTATTTATAATTTTATTGTTTTTGCATATAAAAAATATATTTTTTACAACCATTTTATTTTCTTACTTTTTTTTGTTAAAATTTTAACTTTCCTCTTCACTATGTACACTTTTTCCACCGATTTATTTCATCTGATTTCAATATCAACTGAAGGTAAATCCCAACCTTGAGAAAAAGCATAAACCGTACATACGCCCGTACAAAAACAAAGAACGATAGGGAAAATTATCAAATAGGGGAAAAACCAATTTTAATAAAACAAGAAAGACAACAAACACACGAATGATTAGTGTGACTTTTAACATAACTCAGGTTTTGTTATTGTAAAATGTATGAATTTGAGTTCATCAAACAATAAACAATAATAGGGACACACACACAATTAGTGTAAGTGTATGTGGCTCACTTTTACATGAACGGTGTTCTGTTGATCTCTCATTTAAAATGATTGAGCGTGAATGACTAGCTCTCATTTTTTTACACATTTGATTTGAATATCAAATACACACACAACAATCATTTGGCTAGCAAATACATTTGTGCAGACCTCTAATAGCTACAAACAAAACGAGGCGCTAAAGAGACCGAAACAAGATTAACCCATATTATCCCAAGCAATCTTCTAGTAATCAGACTTTAACAAAAATTGTAAGATGGTATGTAAATACCCTCCTGAACAATAATATTAATTAATATTAATAATAATAATTAAATATTCGAGCAAAACAAAAACAAATACACTATTTTACCTAGTAAATTTTGACTTTACTTTAAATAAGTATAGGTATTGTCCTACTGTTCTAATTGTGGAACGGCGCATTTATGTAAAAATACGAAACAAAAAAAAAATTTTATAGTTTGATTTGTTTTAAAACTATTTTATACAGTTAATGTAAATGTATGAGTTTTAAGAAAAATATTCGATTACATTGTGAATAAACCAATATAACGCATGTTTTGCGTCGAGACATTTTTTGGAAAAAACTCAAACGAACAACACGCAACAAAACAAAAATTAGTACCGGAAAAACCCGCACTTAAGTTTGTTAGGTGAACACCTCAGGGTTACTACAGCATAAGATATTTGCAACTGCATTCACACAAAAAAAAAAAAAAAAATAATAATACTATAAGCAACCGCTCCAAAAATGGAACACTAGGATCATCCTGGGTTAAGGAAATAAAATAAAAATAAACTCTAAACAAAGTAAACACTACTTCGGTTGAACAGACTATAAAATTATCTGAAAGCCAAAGTTTATTACATCCATTAGGTTCAGCAGCAATCGGGCAATCCATTAATTTTATTTCAGTGTATACTCGTATAATAGGCTTTCATCCAAGGACCGGAAAACGTTTTTTTTTTATGTTTTTTAAAAAATATTTGTCATTGGTGTTCGAAAAATATTTTAAATTGTACAATAACCAAAAATAGATAAAAATATTTTGTTTGATATTGTTTCTTTTCAAAATAATAAAGTTCTCAAAAAAAGGTTTTTAGAAAAATATTTTTTTTGTACTTTTGTACAAAAAATTACGAACCGAAAATTTACTGCCTCGCCCACAATGTCGACAAGAAAACAATAACAAATTTAAATGTTTTATTATTGTTTTCAATATAAAAATGCGAAAGAAATGTTCTTGTCGACATTGTGGGCCTGGCAGTTAATTTTTTCTTTTTAAAAATTTAAAAGTCATGCATACAAAATAATTTTTTTTTCATCAGTTTAAAAAAATAAATGCAACCAAAAAAAGATATTTATTTTTTCAATACAATATTATTTTGTACATGAAAAGAAAAAAATGAATCGAAATTTTAATATTGAATTTTTTCAATTGACAAAATTTTAACTCATACGTACAAAATTATAGTAAAACATATAAAGCTAATTAATAATAAGTAGTTATAACATGATAAAGATTATCCTAGAACTAAATCGTAATCTTATCAATTAGCTTGATGTTGAGTTTGAGCAACAATAAATTTTCTACATGCTCAGAACTTAAATTCCTTCTATTATTGGTCATAATAATTGGCAAAGCACTGAAGGCTGCAACAGCAGCTAGTTTTGATAATTAAGAATCTCTAAAGATTTTTTGCAATTGCAATTTTAAGCACAATTTTATTTTATATATAGGGGGATTCACAAGGTGTGCTATCAAGTCATATCGTCATAATGTCCTAAATAATATTTTACAATTGTTTAAAAAAAAATTTTTTTTTTATGTTGTTTGAAACAGAACAATATTTTTTTTTTAAACAATTGTAAAATATTATTTAGGACATTATGACGATATGACTTGATAGCACACCTTGTGAATTCCCCCTATTATAATTTTAATTGAAATTCAAAATTTTAACTTCAAATTAAGTTTTTATTGTTAGTTTTAAAAAAAAAAAAAAAAAAAATATTTTTCTCAAAAACGTTTTTTTTTAAGAACTTTATTATTTTGAACTTTGAAGAACAAATAAAACAAAATAAGTTTTATTTTTTTTTTTAATAAAATATGTTACTATTCGACCTTTCCAATTTTAAATAAATAAAAATTAATCAAGCTCGAGGCCAGTGTTTTTTTGTATATAAATTTTCCTTTTTATTTAATTCCGATATTTCGATCTTCGTTGAAGATCATGATCAGGGATTGTTTCAGTGAATTTTTTTTAATACAAAAACTTAAAAATACATTTAGTCAATTCACAAGGTATCCTAACATGTCATATTGTCAAAATGTCCTAATATTTCACAATGGTTTAAAAATATTGTTGTTGGTTTGTTAAAAAAAGTGTCTTAAATAAATAGAACGTTGCTTGCTGTGTTTATTGTGCTGTCGTAATTAATCAGAAAAGTCCAGCGCTGAGCGGCTGAGCCGTACAACAATATTTTTAAACCATTGTGAAATATTAGGACATTTTGACAATATGACATGTTAGGATACCTTGTGAATTGACTAATTGTGTACGTATCAACATCTAAAATAACACTTTTTTTGTACAGTTGAAAACATGTTTTGAAATATTTAAAAAAAAAAAAAAAAAAAAAAAAAAATAATAAAAAAACGTTTTTGTGTATTTTTCAAACTTTAAATTTTTGTTTCTTTTCATGTACAAAACACATATTGCACTTTAAAAATAAATATCTTTTTTTGTGTTTTCTATTTTTTTTTTAACTGACAGAAAAACAAATTTATTTTGTACGCATGAGTTTTGAATTTTTCAAATGAAAAACTTAAATTTTAAGTTTTCGGTTCTTAATTTCTGATGCCTGCTTTCATCTCATATTTTTATAAATTATTTTTTAATTATTTATTTTAATTTAGACGTTTTAGACGCGGTATTTTTATGAAACAAATTTATTTTGTACGCATGAGTTTTGAATTTTTCAAATGAAAAACTTAAATTTTAAGTTTTCGGTTCTTAATTTCTGATGCCTGCTTTCATCTCATATTTTTATAAATTATTTTTTAATTATTTATTTTAATTTAGACGTTTTAGACGCGGTATTTTTATGAGAGGTCTAGCGTATTTAAACAAATGTGTTTTATTCATAATTCAATTTCACTAATATATTAATATATTCCTGAAAATAAAGTAAAATTGAAATCAATTGAGATTCTTAGGTACTTTATTTTTAAATCACCATAAAAGTTATGGTGAAGATAAGAACTCAAAGTATGACAAAACTTTTCAAGCTGAAACGTTTTCAAAGTTTGTTCAATTTCACTCATATGTATTCGATTATGGCTGATAACTTTATTTTTCTTCATTTTAAAGCTCTACTCTATAGGTTTGGGTAATTTATTTCTTTAAGTAATTACTATTTTGCGCCAACAACGTCATTTCTTTCTAATGAGACTTCGGTTTTTAAGACAAATCTAACAATACCTCAAATGTCAAAATTCGTTGAGCCGTTTGGAAATTGAAGGTTGGGTAAAAACAGGTAACCCATAATCTGAAAGTACTTGGTTTACATATTTATAAAAGCTCATGAATTTTTTACAATGATCGTCAAACTCATTATAAAAAATCGCTATTTTAGTACGAAAATTCATACATATAGAATTAGTAGTTAATCGTTTATTACATAATTTCTCTCACGCACACCAACATCTAAAAAGGGACTAAAGTATGTTCAGAATAGATACAGATTATAACAACATGTTATTATTGTTATGTATTTTATTAGTTAGAAATCTAAAAAAAAAAAAAAATATTTTCATATGAAAAAGTAGAATTTTCTAAGAACTTAATTTTAATCGATTAATTGACATAAATTGTTCGAGTTATTCGTTATTTCAAAATTTTAATTATTCGATCAAATAATGGCGAAAAATTTCTTCGATTCATTGAACAACGATTAATTGAGTGTATACCAGTGATGGAAAATTGAAAAATTGAGATGGTACTGACCACTAAGCAAAAAGTACTTTATTCAACATTTTGGTACTTTTTATAAAACATATTTTTCATTAAAAAATAAACTCAAAAAACACAAAAACTACAAAAAAAAATAAAATTAATTTTAATATAAAATATATAAAATTTTGGTAAACAAACTAAAAATTAATTCATTTTGCTATAAAAATATATGTAAATCAGTGATGCTCATTCAGGCAAACAATTGTTTAGAAGCCCCACCCCTTTATTTTTTACGCTCATTATTTTTGTCGTACGTGTGAGAGCAACAAGTGTACATGTACGATAGCTGCATTGATATTTGTTCAAATACAGTGTGTAAAATAAATAATAATGAAATTAATTTAGTTGCTCGTCAGACAGCGACGAATGCACATGTGCGGAAGCTACGTTAGTTTGTTGCTAAATAATATGGAATTGCAAGACTATTTTATGATAAAAAATGCCTTTGGTAATGCCCAATGTCTTTGATGTTATCAAACATTTAAAGGACATTGGGAAAATATTATTAAGAGGCATTATGATTCTTTTCATAGCGATATGACTGGATATACCGATGAGGAAAAAAAAACCTGATAAAAAAATAAAATCTGATTTATTTTCAATATTTTCTTCAACTGATAGCCATTCCTTAAATTTAAAAAAAAACAAATTTTTATTTCTAATAAAAAGGTTTTTTTCCTCATCGGAATACCTAGTCATATAGCTATGAAAAGAATCATAATTTTCTTAATTAATCCCTAATCACCAACTCTACAGAAACCCCTAATCAACGGAAGTTTATCACATACACTTAATTCAGTGTGAACTGCATTATTATAAATTTTATATAACCAAAAAAAATTCTTGTGATTTAATATTAATGAAAATTGTGCGTTTAGTTTTGCGTGTCACTGTACTTAAACAATTCTCTCAGAATACATATGCAAAACATTTTTGAACACCAATGATGTAAATGCAAATGTACATACAGACATAAGAGAACATTTTTCGGTAGTGATTTCTCTTAATGGTTACTTCATGTTAATCTAACATGATTTAACAATAACTTGCGAACAACATTTTTTCTTTTAAAATAACTTTAATTAATATTTATTTAAAAATCCAGCAAAGTTAGAGCAAAATGACAGTGATATTGAAATAACACTAGGAATGACGTTGAGTTAAAGTGATTTCAAGTTGAAACAAAGTGAATTTAATGTCGAATCAATTTAATTTGAGTGCGAAATAACAGCAAGAAAAAAACAACATACTATTTTATTTTAGAATGATTTTAAACAATTTTCCCTGAAGAAGAGATAGAGAGAAAGAATATTGTTATTTTTTTTCCCTGTTGATCTTTGTTATTTTCCCCGATGTTTACAGAAGCATTCACAGTTAAAAGAATCCAGCAGGCCCGATATGTTTTCGTCATCACTCTACTACGAAAATGTGATGTATTTAACTAAATAATTATAACGAAAAGAAAACGAATACGGGAATTTTTCTTCTTTTTTAAATATGAATATAAAAAAAATTATGTTTTTCTTCTTGTAGAGTTGTTGTTGTTTTCACACAAAACACGTAAAAACGGATTTTATGGATTCAATATTGAACAATTTATTCATTTCAAAATTCAGTATTTTTGAAACAAAAAAAAAAAAAAAGATAAAATAAACGATGTTATTGGCACGTAGAATATGTTATTAGTGTTTAAAAAAAAGTGACCCGGGTTTCTTTACAAGAATAAAAAGAAAAGAGTACTAAGACTGACGTCGGGGTACTGCGGTATTTATGAAAAGAAAAGGTACTGAAAATAGTACCATAGTACTGAGTTTTCGATCACTGGTGTATACTCTAGTCACAACAAGAGTAAAACATAATACAGTAACTTGACTGTATTATTTTTTTTTAACTTGGTCACTTGGGTTACTTTTAAATGGTCGCCATGAATGAGTTTTATTTTGTTTTTGTTTAAGTTAAAGTTTGAAGTTATAAGTTCGTGTACAATGTTGAGTAGCTGTTAATTGAATTGCAAATTAATGTAAAATTTGTAGTTTCTACAAAAAAGAAAATAAAAAAACTGCTAACTCGTGTTTAACATGCAAGTTTTTCCTCAGGGAGTTTAATAATAATTGAAAATAATAAAATTTCATAATTAAATTTATCAATTAACTTCTACAGAAATTCATTTTACACAATGTTCTTTAAAAATAAAACTGATTTTAAAGTTAAATCACCTGCTATTAAAACTTTTTTTTTTCTTTTAAAAATTATTATGTATATTTTCTATTTTATTCTCTACAACTTTTTGTCATTGAAATGGAATAGGAGTCTACTGTCTGCCACAAAAAGGCAGAAAAAAAATATTTAATTATTATTCGCCTGGTGGTGACGCACTCACGCGGTGTTTAAATTGCATTTAAACGTAAATTTGTGGTTGTTTGCAAACGCAATTGCCCCAAAAATTTCATTTAATTTTAAAGAATTAAATGATTTCACTTTATTTGATATTAGCAGTCGTTATTGTCTATCGCTTGTTGTTCTTTTCTGACATTTAAAACGCAATTATGAAGTCAAAAGCAAAATTTTTGTAGTCATTCGAATTTCCTTTTTGGCAGCTGATGTGACCCCCAACCGCCTGTGAGGCATTAAATATCAGATTTGTTTTGTAAATTAACCAGACTTTATGTAAGAAAGTTGGTTTGCATGTTTTCAAAAAATGGCTGTAAAATGTTTTTTTTTTGTGTCAGCAGAAGTACCTAAACAATTTTAATACTCGTAAAACTTTTAATTAATTTCGTATAGATGATTCTGGCAACCCCCTGCTCGAGTGTCTGCAGTTGAGCTGTTATTTATAATTTGCTAATTAACAGTAACCTTTTTGTGTAAAATTAAAATTTCTTAAATTTTTGTGTTTCTAATTAGCACTTACTAACTCAAAATTTTATCGTATCAATTTATTTCTCATTTCTTCTTTTCATTTACAAATTGATTTTTTAGTCTTAGAGAGAAACGTTTTCATTACTTTTAGGCACTTAATGAGATTTAATTTGACATTTAATTTGCTCTTTCCAATTTATAAGATTTTTACCTCCAGCTGCCAAAATCCACTGTTGGCTGACAGCAGGAAATATACAAAAAAACTGTTCACAACTATAACAAAACTGTTCCTGAATGATGGGTAACAATTGAAATTAAAAAAAAAAAAAATGGTTTTCTTCCTTTCTATTTGCCAGTAAATTCATATCAATTGTATTTTGTTTAAAAATATTTTATGCCATAATATTTTTATACCCAAACCACAATAGTCGAGGGGATATTATGCGTTTGGGCGTAAAATATTAGTCCTTAATCCAACTTTAAGAATGCCGTTGGACTAAGACCAAATTTTTGAATTGATTTTACGATTTCCGTGTAAACCTTGTGCGCAAAGTAAAGGACGCAATTTTGGAGATAATTTGATGAATTTTATGCTCTCAGAACATGGCCAATCCAACTCCACTTACACGCAGAGAAAAAACATGTTTAAATATGGTCACCTCCAACAAAACTATTTTTAAAGAAAATTGTAATCATATTATGGTTAAATTTAACCGCATTATTATCACCGACAACCATATTATGGTTAAGTGTGTCCTCCATCAAGAAGCCACAACCATATTATGGTTGCCTCTAGAAATAATCATGTTTATTGCAACTTTTTTGCTCTTCACTCATTTGAGTGCAACTTAAAATTTTGCACTAAATTTACAAACAAAAAAACTGGTTTTTTCATGATTAAAGCCATGAGATATTCCGTTATTAACAAATTATAGACATGTTGTTTAATTTCCTTTCTTTTGCACATCATAACAAGAATCATAAATTATTCTCATACCAAATTATATTTTTCAAATTTTAGTGAGAGTCTGTTTATATGCAGCTTTTTTGATTGCAAGTACAAATCTTGCACTATTTGAATTGAGTGCAGATTTTTTGCATTCAATCTTCGTTTAGTGATAGTGAAAAAATTTGCAATATCACAAATTTCTTTTTGTGGTAGTTAAAAAAATAGCAATCATCACTAAAGCGGGTAGAAAAAGATTGCAAGCTAATTTCTTTTGCAGTTTTATTTAGTGATAGTGCACTGCTGACTTAAATCAATATTTAGTGCACTACCCCCAACTATGGGTAATATTGCATTACGAAAAATAGCCCCAAATTGGGGGCTTTTTTTGGACCATATTTCGCAGCGCCATTTCTCTGTCAGATGATTTCATTGTTGGTGTAATATCTCTTTCTACCGAGCCATTTTTTTTAAGTTTGGAAACAAAAAATAGTTAGTCGAGGCTTAATCCAAAGAATAGGGCAGATGAGGGAGGAATTTGTATTCTAATTCCTAGATTTTGATTTTTTTTAAATCACGTATTAGACTGCTATCAATTACTTTTAATCACAAACTAAATGACACAGCTTGTTAAAATTATGACAGGTGTGTGTTGACAGGAGCAGGAGCAGGAGCTAAAAGTCAGGGACTTATTGACCCGATCTCGTATGTATATATTCCAAGTAAGCAAACATAGTTTCAGGTACACTCAGTTACCAAAAGCTTGTGTTTTTTTGAGTAAACGATTCTTCATGTGAAGTAATGTCATTCATTCATTCTGTTATTTAATAATAAATAGAAACAAACACACCATACACACGTGTTATGCATAAATAAATATGTATGTATGTATATGCATAACGTAAGTATTTAAACTCTATTGTAATTATGCTTTCACTCTCACTTACGGTATATTCCAGTTAATGGGAATTTCTAGGTGTGCGTGCGTGTGTGTTCATGAGTTAAACTAGTTTCACACAACTTTTAACTTTGTCATCATACATTTGATGTTAATGCCCAGTAAACAATTGTTTCCCAACTTGTTTAATGCTGAATAAAGTCTAAACCAAGGCGAATTTATTTGCCAGGTGGCGTTGAAAGCACAGCTGGGCTACTTTTTTTTCTTACTTAGAGATAGAAATGTCAAAAGTTGCTTGTGTTTTTGACATATCGATCAACGAAAGCAATAAAAAAATACATTGTTGTGTTTTTGGTGTTGTTACTTGTTGTAGTATCGACACCACCGTATACATAAATTCGCCTTGGTCTAAACTTTAGACTCTAAGGCGAATGTCACAATTAACAAGCATTTGACGCTCCACACGTAACCACTATTTTATTTAATCATTAATTTGATTTCTCATTTTCATTGCAAAACTAAACAGCATCAACCAGTTAATTAAATATGTAGACATGCGCAGTGTAGAACACATTCTCTGTCACTGTCCTGCACTAGCGAGAAGTAGAGCTGCAAAACAATCGATAGTGTCGATGGTTTTATTTTTGGCGGACTATCAATAGGTTTTTTTTTATCACTATCGATTAAAAAGTTACTACAAAGTTGATTAGATATAGTCAACGAAACATTTTTAACAATTCATTCGACGCAAGTTTTTTTGCAGCGCATAAAATTGTTTAATTCAGTGGCAAAAAAAAAAAAAACTTTACTCGACTTAACCTAAATTTGAAATTTAATTTTTTTATACGATTATTTTAGAAAATTATAGCAAAATTATATTTGGCATATCTTTTTTCAATATAAGCAATAAACATCTGCATGAAACTTAATAATGATGTCCGTGAAACTTTCATTATAATTTTGTATTTGCTTCGTTTGTATTCAATAAAATGAATAACTACGAAATTTCGTGTGTTTGTTGCTACACACGAAATTTAAGAGACGAATAAGATGCGGTGTTTTTGTTTACTTAAGCAAGAGAATATGAATACAAACAACTCTGAAACAAAACAAACACTGAATAAATGTCGAATAAGTTCATGGAAAAATACATTTATTTTAAAGTCAGTATTGCCAGTTGAAAGAAATGAAAAATATTAGGAAAAAAAAAAAAATAATAACCATGAGGAGTAAAAGCAACAAGATAAGGAAGTACATTAATATTAAAATAATAAAAATAATACAAATTTGACTTTGTTTTCAAATTAAATTAGTTGTTCTTAATGTAAATTTTTACACTTCAAAAATATTTCATTTTATTTTCAAAAACATTTTTCAGCAATGTGTTTTGCTTGGAAGTACATAAAAAAGTTGTTAGTTGTTGTTATTATTGTAAAGGTAACAAAAAAGAAAAAATTACATGAATTTACTAAGTGGCAACATTGCTATTGAGTATTTATCTATATATAAATCGGCAAAGGCAAAACGGTTAAAAACACTATCCGTCTCTGTTTCTCAACCGATTTAAACAAAAAATACACCATTTAAAAGGCATTTACTTACAGAAGTGCACAATCTTTATTTTATTAAGAGTTTAAAAAGGGTACAAATTCGGTTACTTCATATCTCCAAAACTAATAGAACCCAAAAAAAAAATTTCTACTTATCGTTGTTCATTAAACAAATAAGCGGACAGGTGTCTGGTTCTCTTTGCAATTCGGCCCTTTCAGAGAGTAAACTGGTATAGCCTCTATTTTGCAACTTTTGGGTTCTCTATTTAGCTTTTAAACCAGTGTTTAAAAATGCTTGACTATTTTTAATGTTTTTGTAATTGCTTAACTTAACTTAAGAAAAAGAACACAGTAAAAGCAAAAAGCAAAAGCAAACGCAGAAAAAGTGAGAGTAAATAATTTATTTATTCTCACCATGTTTATGTTCTCAGCTTAAAAAGCCAGCCAAGCAACCACTTGAAAAAAAAAAATTGCTGTTGCTGTAAGTAATAAGTTTTTGTTTATTTTTTTTTTGCTTTGGCTTAACTGTAAATTGATGTGCTTAAATTCAGCGAGTATTAACTTCTTTGCTGTTTTTGACTTCATTGCTGTTGCTTGCTGTTGCAGGCGTTAGTTTCATAGAATACACCCAATTCTCTTTTTACACGATAGATACGTTCCCAATAAATTCGTGTAAAAAAATTCGTGTAAAAAAAGATACCTAAAAAATAACGTAAAAGTACAATAAACAACAATAAAAAATTAAAAAAATCGTGTTAAAACAAAACAATTCGTGTAAAAAGAGAAAAATGTTAACTTTTTAACTCGTGTTAAATGAAAATTCGTGTAAAAATAATTCGTGTAAAAAGAGAATTAGGTGTATATACATAATTACATAACACAAAATAAACAAATTAGTTTAAAAAAACGTGTAGTTTCATTTATGTATGTACATATGTATGTACCTATTTATTAAAAAAAACGCAAAATACCAAAAAAATTCGAAACAAATTCGTTCATAATATATTAAGTTCCAGCAACAGCAAAGAAGTTAACTTGCTGACTTTAAGCGCATCAAAAGCAAAAAAAAAAAACAATCAAAAACTTAATACTTACAGCAACTGAAAATTTGTTTTCTTAAGTGGCTTCTTTGCTGACAGATTTAGCAGAGTACATGCACATAGCGAGTTTAAACAAATTATTTACTCTCTTTGTTTTGCTTTTGCTTTTTTGCTTTTGCTGACTCGTTATCAAAGAGTTAAGTAAACACTTAGACACACAGTTTTTTAATTTGCTGCAAAAAATGTAAACAAAGCAAAAATGTGCGACTGTTGCTATTTTAAAGCAAGCAATTTAAACACTGTTTTAAACCAATAAGTATAGGAATAAAGGCTATACCAAATTCGTATCTTATCTAAAAATTACAAATATAAATTTGGTACTTTTTCGAAATTCGAACGTTTAATGGGATAAAATCGTACCCATTGGTACGTTTTTTTAAAAACATTTTTCTCTGTATATTGATATATAATGCAATAAATTATGATCTCCCAGTACAACACTGAAATTATTGATACTTCAACGGAGCGAAATAATTTTTAGAAAGGGGAAATACGGGAAATTTAATTACTTTCTTTTACTTTTCCGTGCGGCGTGTGGTAATTTTTAAATTTTTTGTAATATTGAACTTAGAAATAAAGAATTATTTTGTGAAAAATGTTGGCACTTTTTTGTTCTTCAACTCGTACTTTTTGAATTTTAGTTAATATTGGACCTAGAAACATAAAATTAAGCATGCAATGTCCCGAATGGGTGAGAATCTATAAGAGGGAACTTTTTTGGTCTTCAAATGGTCCTTTTTGCATTTCCGTTAGTGTTGGACCTAGAAACATAAAATTAAACATGCATGGCTCTGAGTAAATAAGAATCTGTAAGGAAGAGCTTTTTGGTACTTTTCGTTTTTTTCGTCTTTAACTGGTACTTTTTGAATTTTTAATAATTCTGAACATAAAAACATAAAATTCAGCATGCAGACTCCGAAATTTTTGTACTTTTTCTTTTTCAATTGGTACTTTCTGACTTTTTTCATATAATTCAACATAAAAAACTAATTTAAACATTCACGGACTTGAGTAGAAGAGAACATTTGGTTCGGAGGTTGGTACCTAGCCAAATCGATCCACTAAGACGAAAAAAAAACGAATTCTCTAAACATTTAAATTCATATATACTCATATGTATGTTTTCTTCATATTTGCATAAAAAATTATGGTCGAATTTCGACCACTTGGCAAACTCTAGTATAAAAAAAAATGAGAGAGAGTAAAAACTGTAAAACAAAAGTCGTTTCATTGAACAAAGTCTTTGTGTTTGCCATATGAAACGAAATGTGTTTGCTAGTAGCATGAATAAAACAACAGTTTGTTCAGTGGTCTGAAGTTTGTTTGAATACGAACTTCATTGAATAAACATTTCAGAATGTTCATGAATGAAGTTATTCATGCAACCCTTTAATAAGAAATGACTGCCCAGGGTTGTTGGATGTGCAGCCCAATTATGAATAAGAATTCCTTGGGAATTTTTTTCCTATTCCCTGTTCTCCTATTCTAAATAAAATCTCCTGGGGAAGTTTTTCTCCTTTTCCTTTATTCTAAACAAACTTCGAAAATGGGAAGCTCTTCCCCGCGAATAAAGTAGGTATTACGAACAGAGCTGCCGATTTTGGTTATTTCTAACCAAAATTGGTTATTTTTTTTTCTCAATGTGGAGATGTGAATATTTTTTTCATTTTGGTAACTTTTTTTCCAAAAGAATAATTATACGTATGCATATGTTTTTCTTGATAAACTTGCAATTTACATTTTTATTTACATGGGGGGTTAACGCGAATTTCGATTCGAAGGAAATTGATCGGTTTTAAGACTTCGAATAATGTGTACTTTGCACTACGATTTTTTTTATTTCGTTTCAAATGAACGGAAGTTTTTATACTTTATCAAAAACAAAAAATTCCTGTCAAAACACCTACCAGATATTACTGTTAAGAAAAAATTGCTATTGATGGAGATTTTTCCATTAATTTTTTGTTAATGAGCGTAGTTTTTCCTGATATTAATAGTAGTAAAGATAAGTGGTACTTAAAGTAGAAATTGCATAATATCACGCGGAATCGATTTCAGAATATGACTGAAAAAGTACACAAAAGTTGTTTTAGGGTTTCTTAAATATTAAATATATGTAAGTAAAATGTTCTAAATTTACATTATTTGCAGTAGTATATTTTAAATTATTGAAAGAAATACACATGGGAATTTTAAAGATTTTTGAAAAATAAATTTTTATCTCAATTTAATTCTATAATTTTAGAATTTATGGAATTTACTGTTAGAAAACGGCGTGAATTTAAGAAGTTTTTAATTTTACTTTTTAAAAAACTGTCGGTATGTATATTTATCAGCCATGTCACAGAGTACAATTCCGTTCGGAATGATTCCGTTCGGAATTGAAGAAAAAATATTTTTTTATTGATAGAAAGTATATATTGATAGTTTTTTGGCCTATAAGATACAGAAAACTCCCATTCCGTTCATGAAAACCAAAATGGTTTCATTCCGCAAGTTTTTTCTTAATTTTCTGAAGCACCAAAATGAGGAATGAATTCTGTTTTCGAACGGAATTGTACTCTGTGTCATGGCTGTATATAATGTTTTTTAGATTTTGGCAATATTTTTAATTTATAACAAGTTAGAGTGCTATATTCGGCTGTGCCGAATCTTTGATACCCTCCACCGACAGGAGTGGGCTCTATATAATAAATACATATCGTCATATAATTTCAAAAAAGCCCTACATTGGAAAAATATTAAAGGAGAATCAAAAAAACTCTTTAAATTAAAAACTTACAAAAATTAAAAGATGTTTTTTTTTAGAAAAAAAAGAAACATATCTTTTAATTTTAGAAAAAAAAGAAACATATCTTTTAATTTTTGTAAGTTTTTAATTTAAAGAGTTTTTTTGCTTCTCCTTTAAAATTTTTCCAATGTAACTTAGGGCTTTTTTGAAATTATATGACGATATATATTATTAACTAAGCTTCACAAAAACGAACGTCAGCATTAAAATTGGTTGCGGTTTAGACCTGAATTAAATTATTGACCGACAATAAGAAAGTTTTATGCGTTTCTTCTTAGAACTTTGAACTGGCTTGAGTAAAATATTATGATACGTAACATTTTTAGCCGGACATATGGTAAATTATGGACCAATCATCCCAAAATTCTGAAGACTGATTTCTGGTATTACAAAAAATAAATAAGAATAAATTTCAATACAGCAGTCTAATTACCCAGCAAAAAATTACGCATTACCAAAAGAACGGCTTGCCATATAGTGACTTACTTTTTTGGTTGCCAAGTTTGATCACTCGATTACCAAACGCATTACATTAGGTCATAGAAAAACGAAGTAGTAAAAGAATAAATTGTTTAAGAAATATAAGAATGACTGAAAATATTTACTGTAAAAGTGATTATTAAAATAAAAATATACGAATTTATGTATTACCTGCGTTATGATTTTGTACAAAAAAATCACTGCTAACTCCTTTTAAGATTAAAATAGTTAGGAAAATAATCAATTACTAGGAACTAATTATTTAAGTCTCATGTCTCGTAAAAATAATTAATATGGTAATCCAGTTTAGAAGTCATTCCGCCTTAAATGCTTAATTCCAAGCTCGATTACCTTTTTCAAAATTTTTTGCTGGGTAGTTTTAGCGTTAACAGTAAATTTCACAAATTTGCATGATATTTTTTCTGACCATATGAATTTAAGTAAAAAAATTTCACCGCAATATCGATATCTGTGATGGTTTTAGGTGAATTTAATTATTTAATTTTAGGCGCAATAAACTGTTTTCCGAGAGTAGGGTTTATATGGGGCCTATGGTAAATTATGGATAAATCTTCACGAAATTTGGCAGTGTGATTTCTCGTCCTTTAATCTGTGACGTACCGAACTTCAATTTTATAGCATTATTTATTACGGGTTTAGGCGTACTAAACGGTTTTCCAGGAGTATGGTTTATATGGGGCCTATTGTAAATTGTGGACGGATCTTAAAAAAATTTTACAGTGTGATTTCTGGTCCTATAAAACTGTGACGTACCAAATTTTAATATGCTAGCGTTATTTATTGCGATTTTAGGCGTACTAAACTGTTTTCCGCGAGAAGGGTTTATATGGGGCCTTTGATCAATTATCGACCGATCTTCACGAAATTATGATTTGCAGTCGTATAAAGCGAATTTATTTTATTTATTTATTTATTTAAAAAAAAAAAATTTTAACTTCTACAACAAAACATCAGTCTTAAACAGTAGAAATCTTATGGTGTTATTTTGGAAAAATGGAAAATAATAAACTTAAGTCTAGGTATGGTTATTACAAAATTGATATAAATAAAATTATTGAAATTAAACCAAACAAATAAATAACGAAAACCTACATATCAAAATAACATTAATACATTTATAAAAAATCAAAAAATATTGAACTATACCGAACTATAAACAAACTTGTTGACTACGAGTAATATTTAAATATTTCTTTCTTAAATTGTAACGCATTGCTGATTTCTTTTATTGTTGGAGTAGTAATATTATTCCAAAGACGTATTGCAAATATGAAAAATTGCCATTCAGATATTAGTGTGTGATGTCTGATTTGAATTAAATTTCTATTTCTTCTGAGTCGACTGAATTTTAAACGATTAAAAAGATGACCTGGCTCACGGGTGGTTATAATTTTGTGAAGAAATACTAAAGTTCTTAATTTCATTAAATCTTCAAAAAGTTCCCCGAATATTTTTTTAGAGTAAGGTGTAATACTAATTTAAGTATCATTTATGTTATAATTTCTGATCCCATAAACGTACCTTGCAATGTTGTTATATGTGACTTGCATTTTAGATTTACTGGTTTCATCACAACTTGCAAAAATCTCACATCCGTAGGTTAAAATTGGTATCAAATATGTCTTAGCAAGTAATAAGCGTATTTTCAATGGGGTACAATATTGAGTAGGCCATAGGGTTCTTAGCATCGAATATGTTTTACCACAGGCAGCTATAACGTGATCAGACCAGGTTAGAGTGTTATTAAAAATTACACCAAGATTTTTTGCTTTATCTACGATTTCAATCCGTTGGTTTTTAATAAAAATGTTGGGATAATCAATGATTTTCTGTGTTCTTTTGCGTATTACAATGCATTTCGATTTGGTAGGATTTAAACTTAACCCGTTAACATCAGCCCAACGTGAAACCCGTTGTAAGTCTTGATTAAGTCTTGCAGTACATTCATCTAAGTTCCCTTTTTTGGTACTTATGTACAATTGCACGTCATCGGCATACATTCTAATGTTGCAATGGAGCTACTGTTCAGGAAGATCGTTTGAGTAAATGCAGAAAAGGAGAGGACCTAGAATGGATCCCTGGGGAACACCCCTGACAACAGGAAGAAAATTTGAGATAGTTGAAGGACTAGTTTCAACACACTGGACACGATCTTTAAGATATGAATCAATTAATCTAATGGATGTTGATGAAAAATTCATCATTTTCTCCAGTTTTTGAATAAGTATTGTGTGGTCGACGGTGTCAAAAGCCTTTGAATGATCCAACAGTACTAAATATGCAACGCACCCATCGTCAATTTCCTTTCTAAGATCTTCTGCTACATCAGTTAGAGCAGTAATACAGCTATGTTTGGCCCGAAAGCCAGATTGTTGATCGGTCAATAACTTACTATCATTTATATAATTGGTTATCTGTATATGTAAAAGTTTCTCGAAAGCCTTTGAGAGATAAGGTAATATAGCTATAGGCCGATATTCAGTGGATGATTTTGGTATTGGAATAATTTTTGCCTGTTTCCATCTTAGTGGATAAGTGCCTGCCATAATTATTTTATTGAAAATATGAGTGATAAATGGTAGTAATGACTGAAGAATAATTTTAAGGAAAGCGCGGTGTATACTATCAATTCCTGTAGCTTTAGATTTAATGGAAAGGCAGCTTTTGAGAACATCCAACTTGCTAACATACTCAAAGTTGAAAGGGTTTGATGGGAGATTGGTTGCATGAAAATTGATATAATGGGTATGATCTGCTTGAGGCATGGGTATATTAACAAAGTTTGTATTTAATTCATAAGGATCCGATATACTATTATCCTGCTTATTCTTATTTTTTACGATTCCAATTTCCCTAATAGTTTTCCAAGTATTTTTAGTACTAACCGAATTCATAAATTTTTCAGAGTAGTATTTAGATTTTGCGTTTTTAATGGTTTTGGTCACGATTTTTCTAGCATTGCGATAATTTTCGTGTAGATTATCAGTTTTAAAGCGTTTCCATCGAGAGTAAGCATTGTCACGATCTACTATAAGGCGCTTTATTTCAGATGTGAACCACGGTTTCTGGCGGTTACTCATTTCCTTCGTTTGAATTGGTACTATTACGTTATACAAGCTTTTTATATTTTGTTCCAAGAAGGCCAGCTGATCATTTACCGATAGCATGTAATAAATACAACCCCAGTCTATTTTCATATACTCTTGTTCCAAAATGATGTAATTAATCCGTTTAAAATTACGAAATTGAATAATGTTAGTAGAACTTTGAAGTGGAATGTCAAAAATCATGAATATTAGATCGTGCCTCGAAAAGCAAGATGCAGACAACTGATCATATGTTAAGATCTTTTCTGCGTTTGAGACAAAAAATAAATCAAGTAAAGTATTATTGGATAATGTAAAGTGGGTATATTAGCAGGGACAAGATCAAATGATTTCATATTCATAGTTAAACGAATTTTTATGTCATTCCGTACATTATTCCACCATTTATGTTAGTTTTTGTATCAAAATTATCAATTTTTTTGTAGAACCACCATTTTGATTCATAGTTCTGATCCTACTAAACCGATGTTGATTTTAATCCCAAACTGCTTAGGATAAATACAAGCAATTTGAGACCAAGTTTGTTCTTTTCTTTTGCGTTTTTCGAAAGTGAGCGTGTTTTCAACAGACGGACAGACAGATGGACATGGCTAAATCGACTTAGAATTACTCAAGGAGCTAGAATATATATACTTTATGGGGTCTTAGATGTATTATAAAAAAGTTTCACACGGAATTACAAACTTAGTATACCCTCATTCACCACAGTGGTGGTAGAGGGTATAAAAAACCTTTGGCTGTCTGTCAGTGATATACTTTTTGCCTATTGAATGGACGGTCTGAATTACGAATTTGTTTATATTCTCCATACACTGATTCAAAAAATATTTCAAATAGAACAATTTTGAAACTGTAATAATAACAATTATAAACTTAAAATACAATTTACAAAGAAGAAAAAAAAAGTTATACCCGTTTTTATAATTTTTTAGATATATGTAAATTAGAAAATATTCAAAAAAAAAAATGCATTTCGAATATCGCCAACAGTTTAAAATTTCGCCAAAATAATCGCCAAACTTAAATTTCGATCGCCAAAAGGATTCAAAATCGCCACATTTTACAGTCCTGCCACTGCCAGTTAAAAAGAGGAAAACAATTAAATGTTTCCTTTTTTGTTATTTATAACTGTGAAGTTCAAATTTCGTTTATTGTAAAAGACATATTCAAAATCTGTTTAGTAGAACTCCGCAGTATTGAAATTGATCATTGGGTCTTAATAAGTCAAATGGATATTGACTGCCATTTCTACCTAACCGATGGATGCTAAGCCAACAAATAAACAAGTGGATTAATAAATATTAATAAAGCAATAAAACACTGGATTAATTTTTGGGGTAACGCTTCTTTTGGATTTGTTCGCCAAATATTTGTAAAGTTTTAAAAAACGTTTTTTAAAGAAACTTTTCATAGAAAATTGGTTTGTAAACCTTTATTATATTAAAAAAAAAAATTTTATGAATACGGACATAAAACTTTATCATGGAAATGTCAAAATTTTCTTAATGATTGTCCTAAAATCTTATTCTTACAGTTTCTTAAGTTTTAAAATACCAAATTAAAACTATTCTGCAAATTTTTGGAAAGACATTCTCTGGTATCTAACAATTTTTTGATGTTTTTGTATGAAAACACTTCTATGTATCGGATTTTTGTTTTATCAATTTCCATAAAACATTCTTCAGAATTCGTATAAAATTCCATTTCTTCTGATAAAGAGTTCCGATACCTTTTCAATTTCCATTACCATTTTCGGAACATTTTCAATTAGACATTCTATAAAAATAGGCCGGTTTATTTCTAATAAAAATAGAAATTTAGGGGAAAATTTTCTTATAAAAAAAAAAAGAAAATTTTTTATAAAAATAAAAGTTTTTGTGCAAAACTTTTCTATAAAAATAAAAGATTTTGAGGTTTATCTTCTTCTTCTATCTTCTATCTTCTATCTTATCTATATCTATCTATATCTATCTATATATATATATAAAAATGGATTATGTATGTTTGTTTGTTTGTTTGTTTGTTTGTTTGTCGCTTTATAGACTCCGAAACTACTGAACCGATTTTCCTGAAATTTTTACAGTAACATCACGTGAGCCCTAAAAATAAAATAGGCTACTTATTTTTTCGATAGGGGCAGGGGAATTGGTACCCCCCATATGATGCCAATGTTAATTATCGCACGATTTTCCTGAAATTTTTACAGTAACATCACGTGAGCCCTAAAAATAAAATAGGCTACTTATTTTTTCGATAGGGGCAGGGGAATTGGTACCCCCCATAGGATGCCAATATTAATTATCGCACGATTTTCCTGAAATTTTTACAGTAACATCACGTGAGCCCTAAAAATAAAATAGGCTACTTTTTTTTTCGATAGGGGCAGGGGAATTGGTACCCCCCATAGGATGCCAATATTAATTATCGCACGATTTTCCTGAAATTTTTACAGTTACATCACGTGAGCCCTAAAAATAAAATAGGCTACTTATTTTTTCGATAGGGGCAGGGGAATTGGTACCCCCCATAGGATGCCAATATTAATTATCGCATATCTTAAGAGCCGCTGCACGCATTTTGCTGAACTTTTTGTAGTAGGATCTTCTGAGCCCCGGAATTGAAATAAAATAGCAGCGGGGGTATAGGAATACCCCATAGGACGCCAATGTTTAACATCGCATATCTTAAGAACTGTAATAGTGAGAATGTTCAAACTTTCTAAAAGTCACTCTTATGGTATACTACACTTTTGAAAATAAAAATAAAACGGGTAGGCGCAGGGGGGGAAATACCTCCCATAGGATGCATACATTAAATATCGCTCAACTGAAGAACTATTAAAGGGAGAGTCTTCAAACGTGGTTAAAGCTACTATTATAGTAAACTATAAATTTCAATATAAAAATGTGCGGGGTCAGTGTAGCGAAGCGCACCGGGTTAAGCTAGTTTCTAATAAAAATAGAAATTTAGGGGAAAATTTTCTTATAAAAAAAAAGAAAATTTTTTATAAAAATAAAAGTTTTTGTGCAAAACTTTTCTAAAAAATAAAAGATTTTGTGCAAAACTTTTCTATAAAAATAAAAAATTGTGTGCAAAACATTTTTATAAAAATAGAAAAATTTTCTGAAAAACTTACTAAAATTTTCTGGAAAATTTCATCTAAAAATAGTAAAATTATCTTAAATTTTCCTATAAAAATAGTAAAATTATGTAAAAATTTGCTATAAAAATGGTATAATTTTGTGGAAAGTTTCCTATACAAAAAGTAAAGTGATATAGTAAATATCCTAAAAGTTAATATTGTCCAAAACTTTCTACTAAAATAGTGAAATTTTGTGTAAAACTTTCCTATAAAAATAAAAAATTTTGTGCAAAACTTTCCTATAAAAATAAAAAATTTTGTGCAAAACTTTCCTTTAAAAATTAAAAATTTGTGCAAAACTTTCCTATAAAAATAGAAAAATTTTGTGGAAAATTTCTTACAAAAATAGTAAAATTTTGTGGAAAATTTTCTCTAAAAATAGTAAAATTTTATGAAAAATTTGCTTTAAAAAAAGTAAAATTTTGTAGTAAGTTTCCTATAAAAATAGTTAAATTTTTGGAAAATTTCCTAACAAATAGTAAAATTTTGTGGAAAGTTTCCTATAGTTTTTCCTGAAGTTCTTAAAAAAATAGTAAAATGATGGTGTAAATGTTCTATAAAAATAAAAAACTATGGTAAAAAAAATTTTCTACAAAAAATTATCTAAAAATAGTTAAAATTTCCTATAAATTTAGAAAATTTTGTGAAAAATTTCCTATTAAAATTTTGTGGAAAATTTTCTAAATTTGGAAAAATCTTCCTCTAAAAATAGTGAAATTCTGTGCAAAATTTCCTATAATAAATAGTAAAATGATGTAAAAATTTCCTATAAAATTACTTTAATTTTGTTGAACATTTTCTCTAAAAATAGTAAAATTACGTAAAAAATTTCCTCTAAAAACAGTAAAATTCTGTGCAAAATTTCCTATAATATATAATAAATGTAAAATGATGAAAAAAGATTTCCTAAAAAAGTAGAAAAATTTTATGGAAAATTTCGTATAAAAATGTTATACAAAAGTTTCCTATAAAAATATACTCCTGATTTAAAAAAAAAGTTCTAAAAAATATTCTAAATTTGGGAAAAGCTTCCTCTAAAATTTCCCATAACAAAAAGGTAAAATTAGTAAAATTTTGTGAAAAATTTTCTCTAAAAATAGTAAAAATTCTTTGCAAAATTTCCTATTAAAAAGGTAAAATTATGAAAAAAATTTCCTATAAAAATAGAAAAATGTTGTGGAAAATTTCCTATAAAAATGTAGTGCAAAATTTCCAATAAAAAAATGTAAAATGATGTAAAAAATTTCCTATAAAATTAGGAAAATTTTGTGGAAAATTTTCTATAAAAATGTTGTATAAAAGTTTCCTATAAAAATTGTAAAATTTTATGCAAAATTTCCTATAATTTATTATTATTATTTGTACTTTCAAAATTTCCTATAAACATAGTAAAATTTTGTGCAAAATTTCCTTTAATAATAGAAAAATCTTATGGTAAGTTTTCTATAAAAATAGTAAATTTAGTCCGAAATATCCTTTAAAAATAGTAAATTTAGTCCGAAATTTCCCATAAAAATAGACAAATTATTTTCCTATTAAAATAAAAAATTTGGTCCGAAGTCTCCAAAATTTCCTATAATTTATTATTATTATTTGTACTTTCAAAATTTCCTATAAAAATAGTAAAATTTTGTGCAAAATTTCCTTTAATAATAGAAAAATCTTATGGCAAGTTTTCTATAAAAATAGTAAATTTAGTCCGAAATATCCTTTAAAAATAGTAAATTTAGTCCGAAATTTCCCATAAAAATAGAAAAATTATTTTCCTATTAAAATATAAAATTTGGCCCGAAGTCTCCTAAAAAAATAAAAAATTTTGTGCAAAATTTCCTTAAGTATAGAAAATTGTTAATAGGCAAATTTATTTTATTAAAAGTTACTATAAATAAGCAAATGTTGGCAAAATTTTACATTTATTTTCCACTTCACTGTGTTTAAATTCCTGTTGGTAATTTCTAAGACAATATATTGAAGACAATATTTTAAACTTACATGATGAAAAGTGTGTGCAAGAGCACGTTCAAGTATGTAAATGAGCATTTTACACCACAACTTCCTTGTCGGGATGATGACGATGGTAATGATAATAATGCATGCATTAATATTTTACTCGTATTCTAAAAGGACGAATAACAGCAGCAGCAAAACAGTAGCAATTAATTTTGTGTCGCAATGCGTTTATGGCAGCATTTAAGATACTTGAGCTTTAAGGATTAAAACATACATTAATACTTTTTTTCGCTATTTTTTTTCCATTTTGTGTTTTTGTATTATTTGAACTGTTTATAATATTTTAATAACATGAATATTAACTTAAATTATGCATAAAGTGTGAAATATTGTAAAATATGTTAAAAAAAATTATGTATGTACTTTAATTTAACACCAGGAAGTCATATGCCGATATGCCTAAATGTAGGCTACACACTTTTATATTAATTTTCATATTTTAATTGTATGTACATTTGTAATGAATTTAATTAACCACAAAAAAAAAGTCAGAGAATTATTTTAATTAAAATTCCTTCGTTTATAATTCATTACACGGCTTATTGTACTTTTTGTTAAATCAACTATTACATTAATTCATTTAAACAATAGTATTACGCCATTGACTTTAATTAAAACAAATAAAAAAGGGAGTAATTAAACATTTGCAACGAATATGTGGAAACAAATTTTCTTTCTTTTGGCTTTATTTACAACTAGAGTTTGCAATGCCTGTTTTGTATTGGGTAATCAGTATTTCGGGCTTGAAATATTTTTATTGTAATGTTGTAATTTTATTATTTACCAGCTTAACCCGGTGCGCTTCGCTACCCGCAATGAAATAAAATTAATCAAATTAGTAAGATCTCGTGTATTGATAAGAAAGCAATTGGTACCAAATTTAAATAATTATACTGTTATTCTTCTGCACGTATTTAGATATTTAAATTGTCCTTGTATGGGAGTTTCCACGTTCATTTTTTCAGTTCAGAATGTTTTGTATTAATAATCAAACTATTTGTTTTCCATTTGGAAACTTGAACTGTAGCCGTTTTTTAAATAGCTGCTCGTTTAGTGTGGTGAATTGGGCGTTTTACCGAGCTGCCATCTACATGGTGCTGTGGACATTGTTGTTGGCGAAATGTTTTTCATGCTGCCATATATTTATACGAGGGCGGATCAAAAGTCCGTGACTTTTCGAATGAAACACAGTTTTTTTTTGCAAAAAAAAATTTATTTTTGAACTTTTTTTTTTAGCTCAATACACTTTTCTCCAATTTGTGTATCCCTTCCAAGAGGTCCATAAAATAGGCATTTGTTTGACCAATAATTTCATCGTTGGAGCTTAATATCTTTCCACTGAGCTATTTCTTTAGGTTTGGAAATAGGAAATAGTCACTGGGGGATAAATCCAGAGAAAATGGCGGATGAGGTACCAATTCGTAGCCCAATTCATGTAATTTTGCCATTGAGACTGCACACGTGTGCACTCGGGCATTATCTTGATGAAAAAGAACTTTTATCTTGGCCATATGGGGTCGTTTTTTTTAAATTCCCGTTAAATCGGTCCAAGAAGTTGGCATAATATTCGCCGTTTATTGTTTTTCTCTTTTGAAGGTCATCGATGTGGATTATCCCGCGTGCATCCCAAAAAACTGTTAACATCACCTTATTGGCCGGCAAACTTACCTTGGCCTTCTTCGGAGCCGGTTCACCCGGAGAAACCCATTGTTTGGTCTCCGGAGTGTTGTAATGGATCCATGTTTCATCCACAGTTACAAAATGCCGCAAAAACTCATTCGAATTTATGGTCAATTGAGAGCAAACGCGGCACCCATCTTGCATACAGCCTTCTTAAACCCAGCTGATCACTTAAAATCGAAACCACACTGCCATATGAAATGCCTATGGCATCAACAATCTCTCGCACTTTTACTCTTCGATAGGCCAACACCATATCGCGAATTTTTTCGACATTTTCGGGTGTATTGACTTCAATTGGCCGTCCAGAACGTTCAGCGTCATTTGTACTTGTGCGACCACAAAGAAAGTTACTTTTGTTGGCTTTGTCTGAAAGGTGACGCGCAATCTATATATAACACTAATCAATAATAGTAACTTTTTTTTAATTACGCGCTTCTTTTTACGCGAGTTTGATAAAACACTCTCAAAAAATGATGGCGATCCTTATTTTACGCTAAATGCAGTACTCGAGAAATTTAATCAGCTGTGTGCTATAATAGAACTGCACAAGTGCATACATATTTTACAAAAATTAAAAGATTTTGTATACAATGTTTCAAACATACATGGGCAAACTACCTTAAATAAATACTGCATTACAAATTTTAAATTTACTGCTTACTGGAAATTTTTACAGGCTGCTGCAATTTTTTGCAGTATACAGTAAAATTTTACTGTTTTTTAGTCAATTCACCGTGGCTTAGTTTGTTTTTGCCTATTTCACAATTGACATAATTTTCTTATATATTTCATTTTAAATATTCGAAAATAATTAGTATTGTGGTTATTTTATTGAACTGTTAATGGTTTTTAATCCAAATTTCGATATTTTAATCAGGTTTAAGTTCATTGAATTTAATTTTCATTAAAGTATTTTTATGAAGAAAGGAAATTTTACAACATTAAATGAATTAAAATTTATTGATAATTTTCATTCTTCACTGAGCTGGGAATTGAACCCAGATTTTCACGGACAATGTCATCGAAAATGTTTCAACAATTTGTTTGTTCTCTCTTAATTCAAATGTTTTCAAAAATATGTCTTGTCTTGATTTACGCCATATGTTAAATTTCAAGTCCCTTGAACGAAATTTGTAACAGTCCTGAACTTTGTTTTACGCGAATTTTATTTACACGTGATCTCTTCGGTCCCAACAGACCGCGCAAATCGAGGCTTACCATACATATATACGAATTGTGTACAAAATTTCCTATAAAATTGCAAAATTGTTAGACAAAATTTCCTATAAAATGGAAAATTTGTTAAACAAAATTTCCTATAAAATAGTAAATATGTTGCACAAAATTTCCTATAAAATAGCAAAATTGATATATAAAATTTCCTATCAAATAGCGAATTTGTTGCACGAAATTTTCCATAAAATAGCAAATTTGTTACACAAAATTTCCTATAAATTGCAAATTTGTTACACAAAATTTCCTATAAATTGCAAATTTGTTACACAAAATTTCCTATAAAATAGCAAATTTGTTGCACAAAATTTCCTATAAAATAGCAAATTTGTTACACAAAATTTCCTATAAAATAGCAAATTTGTTACACAAAATTTCCTATAAAATAGCAAATTTGTTACACAAAATTTCCTATAAAATAGCAAATTTGTTACACAAAATTTCCTATAAATTGCAAATTTGTTACACAAAATTTCCTATAAATTGCAAATTTGTTACACAAGATTTCCTATAAAAGATCAAATTTGTTACACGAAATTCCCTATAAAATAGTAAATTTTTTATATAAAATAGCAAATTTGTTGCACAAAATTTCCTTTAAAACAGCAAGATTTGTGTACAAAAATTTAAGTTTTTTTTTCTTGACCTAAACAAGTAAATTTGCTTAATTTTTTTTTGCTTTTTAAAAAATTTTCTTTAAACAAAATATTTGGTTCAAATTTTTTTATAATCTCATAGTACACTGATAGAAAAGGCGTCATAACGCTGATTTATTTTACCATCAGAACAGGCAAACTGTCATCAGTGCGATGACAAACTGTCATCAGTGCGTTGACATAATATATCATTTCGTCAGTGTAATGACAAACTGTCATCAGTGCAATGACAAACTGTCATCAGTGCAATTACAAACTGTCATCAGTGGAATGACAAACTGTCATGAGTCCGATGACATAATACACAATATCATCAGTGTGATGAGAAACTGTCATCAGTGCATTGTCAAACTGTCATCAATGCGATGACAAGCTGTCATAATATATTATTAACATTATTTTCATGTTTAAAAAGTAAAATAAGAAGCAAAAATTGTCATATTCTATTTTTTTGAATTATTTATTTAAATGCATCAAATATTTAAAGTAGAATTATTACGACAACCATATCGTGCCTGCTGCTGGTGTGTTATAATTGGGAGTTCTTCTGTTAACAAAGGACGGAATACAACAAAAGTTAAACAAACATGTGTAACGGGTAAGTAAATATGTAGTGATATTCTCTTAATTTGACTTAAGGCCAATTGCAATGACTCAATTTGATGACATGCTTAATAAAACCGACTCCGATTCGTAATTTCTGCGATGCCAATGTGACATCCCATTAATGACATAATTTAAATTTTTGACCCTGATGATAATTTGGCCAAGGGATGTTAAGGCTGACGACATCACAGTGATGTAAAGTGTCATGGGCTCAAAAACGAAGACATTTGTCATAGTACTGATGTCAAAATACATCAGCTTTATGACGCCTTTTCTATCAGTGTACTATTTTGCTTTTATAAAAACAGCATGACTAAATCAATTTGAGTCTGATGCTTTTTTGCGGACTACAAAAATTCAACTTAAACTCCTGACAATGTGGCACAACACGTGTCAGCAGCCGTGCCCGAAGAAAGTGAACTAAGGAAAAAAGAACAAAAATTCGTACGATCTTCCTTTGGCCCAAAAAGTTTAAGCAGCAGGAAATATGCCTGAATAACTTGCTTAAAAAAATTTAAAGGACACACTGCTAAAAAAAGAAACGTGACATATGATTACGTACATTAAAATTTAGTAAAAGTTTTTTTTTTATTGTTATAAAAAATTTCCTTACAAAATTTGAATTTATGGCAAATTTATGGGTGATTTAGTTTTTTACATATTCTTTTTTCGGCCATTAGAAATGAGATTTTTTTGTGCAAAAAAAGAAAATATTTTAGTTGAAAAGTGAAAAGAAAGTTTTTGATTTGCAAAAGTTTTGCCATTTGAAAAAGTTTTTTTTTTATCTCTGCTTCGGGGCACATGGCTTTTTAATAAACGATTTTGTTATAAGTTTAAATTAAGTTTATTATGTTTAATTATCTGGTGGCTAATACAATTTTAAAAGCCGTAATGACTTGTTAAGCATTAGATTGTTAAAAAGGCCTTTTAAGGTTGAAGGTTTAGCTTTTTTTTAATTTTTATAAAGTGGAAGTTAAAACTTTTAAAAAATTTTAATATCAGGAGTGAACTTTCTAAGAACACGATAAGGATGATATATTAATTGTAAACTTATGTCATTTACAGTTAATATATCATCCTTATCGTGTTTGGCGTTTTTTTTTGGCAAAAGTTAGGCGGTTTTAAAAAAATGGTATCGTGATTAGCAAAAACGACAACATATGCGATACTGTTTACAAATCTATTACAAAGAAGTTATCGTTGTTGGCGATTTTGTTCCAAAAACTGTCGTTAAGTTTTTTATTTACAACAGTGCATATGTCGTCGTCCAGACTTGCAATTTTTGTTCCTGCAATTTCTAAAATTTTTGCTTTGAAATTGCATAAGTGTTCAGATTATGAAATAATAGTATTGCAATTTTTGTATTTTTATCTTGTCGATCCTATTCTCCCTTTTATATTTTATATATAAATACAAATACACCTACAGTTAACTGCAATAATTGCCCGAATGTAATGTTTTTTTCTAAAAATCTAATTTTAATTTAAGTAGAGATTAAAGTAAAAATGAAGTATTTGTAAAGAAAATTCATTTTAAGCGATTTTTTTTAAAGGTAATGCTAAGAGTAACTATAAGTGCTTACAAGTAAACGAATACAACTGCCTTCTACACACAGAAAAAACATTTTCACCAATTAAAGCATTAATCAGAAATTAAATCAGTTTTAATTCAGCATTTAGTCAAATGAATCAAATGTTTAATCAAGTGAATTAAACGTTTAATCTAGCGAATTAAACTTCTAATTCACTTGATTAAACGTGTAACTCCCTTGATTAAATTTTTAATAAAAACTGATTTTATTTTTGCTTAAGGATTTAATTGGTGAACATTTTTTTCTGTGTACAATAGACGCTCTAGGTACTTATATTTGTCTTTAAATAAATACAGGTAGTACTTGGCAGTTGAGTTCAAGCACAATAAAACCTTTTATATCATTAATAAATCGTAATCCATTTCGAGGTTCCCTACTTTTTTAAAGAAAAAAAAAACACAAAAAATTCAAATTTAATGGGGAATGTTTATTATCATTTGAAAGAACATTCTTTAGCATTTATTTTTTGAAGATTTTGTCTATCAAATGTTGGCCGTTTCTACGTCGCAGATGGTCCATCCGTTGAGTCCAGATTTCGAGGCAAATTTTGTTCAGCGATGAGGCCCATTTCTGGCTCAATGGGTATGTAAACAAACAAAATTGCTGCATTTGGGACGAAGAGCAAACTGAATAGATTCAAGAACTGCCACTTCATTCAGAAAAAACAACGGTTTGGTGTGGAATCATCGGTCCATATTTCTTTAAAAATGATGCCGGTGCGAACGTAACCGTCAATGGCGACCGTTATCGTGCCATGATAACCGACTATTTGATGCCTGAAATTGAAGCTCGTGATCTCGGCGACATTTGGTTTCAGCAAGACGGCGCCACTTCCCACACATCGCATCAATCAATGGATTTATTAAGAGAACATTTCGGTGAGCACATAATTTCACGTTTTGGGCCGGTCGATTGGCCACCAAGATCGTGTGATATCACACCGTTAGACTTTTTCCTGTGGGGATATGTAAAGTCTAAAGTTTATGCGGACAAACCCGCTTCGATTCATTCAGTCGAAATGCTCGAACGAGTCATCGAAAATTGGACTCAACGGATGGACCATCTGCGACGTAGCAACGGCCAACATTTGATAGACACAATCTTCAAAAAATAAATGCCAAAGAATGTTCTTTCAAATGATAATAAACATTCACAATTAAATTTAAATTTTCGGTGTTTTTTTCTTTAAAAAAGTAGGGAACCTCGAAATGGATCACGCTTTATCTTTAAGATTTGCTATTGAAGTAGACAAAATTAAATTGAGTTATTGGACGATTACTGGCTTAAGCCTAGTACGCTGTTCAAACTTGCGAAAAATGTTGAGCAAAATTGATTATTTCACACGAAAAATTAGACATGTTTCAATATTATCTATCTCGCGATTTTAAAAAACTTAACGTTTTTATTAGTTGCAAGTAAACAACATTGTTTTGCGAAGGTAAACAAAAATCATATTTTTTTAAATTGTCATTAAAAAAAGTAAAACAATATAATTTTTATAATTTCCCAAATCAAAAACAAAAAAATTTAATTTTATTATTAATTTAAGCACTTTTCTATATTTTTCTTTGTGAAACGCTTGTTAAAAAACCACTTTACAAATACAAAATAAAAATTACAAAAATGATAAGCTGTTGCTCAAAACTCCGTGCGAAATAGTATGAGCTGCACTTATTTCGCACAGAACGAAACATTTCGAATGTTTTTCGTAATACAGTGTGTCCGGCGGGAAGGTATACTTCTTTTTTTTTGCCGCCATTTTGATAAACATTAGTCTTCATATTTGGCAGTCGTGAAGTATACACGTAACATCAAAAAATGACATCAATCCAATGACGAACGTCATCCTAAAATTTTGCCATATCTTATGCGTCATCTACTCTCTGACTACAGTGACATCCATTCGAGACCACATTTTGTGTTCACTGATAGAAAAGGCGTCATAACGCTGATGTATTTTTACATCAGTACAGACAAACTGTCACCAGTGCGATGATATAATATATCATGTCATCAGTGTGATGACACACTGTCATCAGTGCAATGACAAACTGTCATCAGTGCGATGAAAAACTGTCACCAGTGCAAAGACAAACTGTCATCAGTGCGATGACATAATATATTATGTCATAATATATTATTAACACTATTTTCATGCTTAAAAAGTAAAAATTCCCACATTCTATTCTTTTAAATTATTTAATAAAATTCATCAAATTTTTCAAGTAGAATTATTACGATAACCATGTCTTATAAATGGGTGTTCTTCTGCGAACAAAGGGCGGAATACAACAAAAGTGAAACAAACATGCGTATCGGGTAGGTAAAAATTGATATTATTTCAATTTGACTTAAGGTTAATTACAATTATTAAATTTGATGACAGTTTTTCATCGCACTGATGACATGCTTTATAAAACCGACTCCAATTCGTCATTTCCTTGATGCCAATGTGTCATCCCATTGATGACAAAATTAACATTTTTTACCCTGATGACAATTTGACAATTTTGATGTTAAGGCTGACATCACAGTGATGTAAAATGTCATGGGGTCATAGTACTGATGTCAAGATACATCAGCGTTATGACGCCTTTTCTATCAGAGAAAAATGGAGATTAGATTTGAAATCAGTGACCTCAAATTAGTAAAAGTTTGCAATAAAGTTCCAGGCCGCACAAAAATAGTTCAATTTTGTTCCCTTGTGTAATCTATTCAGTCGGACACTGCTCCTATAATTTTATGTTTCTTAGTTCAATATTATAGAAAATTCAAAAAGTACCACATGTGAAACGAAAAAGCAAAAGAAAAAAATTTAATTTCCCGTATTTCCCGTTTTTGATACTTTTTTCTATCCACTTCAGTATCAAAAATATCAAAATTGTAGTGGGAGCCCATTATTTAATATGTATATACCATTGACTGCAGAAAATGTGTGTGTTTTTCCCCCCATGCTAATCCCACGAAGCTCTACGCTTGTCTGCAGGAAACCAGGGTCATAGCAACCCCGGCACTGATAGACTAGCTCACTACCAGCTAGCCTACCGAGGCACCCTACCAAAAATCGGTACGATTTTCACCCCTTAAACGTTCGAATTTAGAAGAAGTGCCAAATTTATATTTGTATATTTTAGATAAGTTACGAATCTAATATAGTTTTTAATTCTATGTTGATTGGTTTAAAAGATAGATGGATTGACAAAAAGTTCCAAAAGACAGGTTTTACCCGTTTACTCGCCAAAAGGGTCAAATTAAACAAAAAATACCAGACACCTCTCCGATTATTTTTTTTAATGAACAACTAGTAGTTTGAATTTTTTTTATCTGTTTTAGCTTAGGAGATATGAGGCTAGCGAACTTTTATGTTTTTACCCCCTAAACATTCGAATTTCCAAAAATCTCCTCCTCGTGGATCCATTTAGCTAGAGATCAACCTTCGATTCAAATTTTAACTTTTTAGCTTCAGGCGTTTAGGCTGTGTGATGATGAATCAGTTAGAAACGTTTCAAGTTTATAAACTTAGGCCGGGTTTTTGAGCTGTGGATTAAGTTTAAACTTAGTTTAACGTATTCTGAAACTCGGTGAACTTCCGGCGAAATTTGATTTTGTCTTTATTATATCATTAATAGGGATGAGATTTTCATGCACTAAAAAATCGAATATATGCGCTTAAAATATGCACTAAAAAATCCAAAATATGCATTAACAATATAAAAAATATGCATTAAAAACTAAGAAAATTTCCATAAAAAATCGTTTTTTAATTTTACTAAAAACAAAAATATAAAAAATTCCGTATATTGTTTTTCAAATATCTATAAAAACCTAAAATAACTAATTTTTGTTTGTTTAAATAAATAAGTACTGTTTTATAAAAGGAAAACTTTGTCTTGAAGAATGCCAATGCATTTTGAAGAAATTTATTTTCAGATCCCACTTTGATTCCAGATCAGATCAAAAATATTTGAAATCAATTTTATTTGTTTAAATCCCTATTTTTTTTTTTTTTTTTCAAAACGTTTGGATTTTTTTTTTATTTGTCGGGCTATTCTTCCTTCCACATTATTAATTTTACTTTCTGCAATATCAATTAATTTGACTTGAGCATTAAGTGAACTAAATCCCTCCTAATTACTTAATTATTGTTTCACCCATATATCCGTCATTGGAAAATATAAATGCTAACTGACTTCTGCTGTTATCTAAATTTAATATTTCTTTTACTTTTTTAATTGCACAATCATGGACATCAACAAGCTCTTCTAACATTTTTAAATTACTTGAAGTCTTTTGAATAGAATTCTGAAGCCTCTAGCCAGGCACCCATTTTGCTACTACTGGCTGCGGTGGAAGGGGAATAAAGGGAAACATTTCATTAAAAATTGCAATATTATCGAATTGGCTTCTAAATTTTCTGCAACGCGGTATAACCCATGTGCTAAGCAAGTAGCTTGTAACAGTTTTGGATAAAATATGTTAAACCCATTGGAAGCCTTAACCATGTAAGTTGCAGCATCGGTTTAAAATAAAAAATATTGTATTTTAAGCAAAGCTCCAAAAGAATTTATTTATTATTTAAAAATTTTTTTTAAAGTTTTTTTTGTGTACTTTTTTTTTCAAGAAATTTTTTATAATATGGAAATTATAAAAAATCCCTCAAAACTGTAAAAATATGAAAAAATATGCGCTTAAAACATAAATATGCAAAAATATGCATTTTCACTAATATATGCAACAATATGCAAAAACAAATCGATGCCATTTTGATTTGGAAAGATAATTGGTCGACATCGTTCTTAGACTATCGATAAAAAACATGCATTTGCATGGAAATCGCATCACTAATCATTAAACACTAATCTTAAGCAAAGCTAAGCTGTTCCATCAACATTTTGTTTACAAACTTGGTAATGCAGATTAACTTAACCTAGTTCTCAAAATCCCTGCATTATATAGTAAAAGATTTTTAGGCAGCGAAAATAAAAAGAAATGTAAACAATATTTGAAGATTATTTTTTATTGTTGTTGTTGTTTAAGGTATTTTATTTTGAACTACAAATTATTATAAATTGCCTTCAAGGTGAACATTTATTTCAAACCTATAACATTTCGCTTGATAAAGTCCCATTAAAAAGTTCGAAAAAAAAACTCTTCATATTATTAAAGTACTTTTTTTAATCAAAAATTAACATACTTTTCCCCTCCAGTTTTTTTTAATCATGATCCCTTTTTTGATTTATCAAAAAAAAAAAAAAAAAAAAATCCAAATAAAAGGAAAATTACAACGCATACGATTTTATATCTTTGGTAATCAGCACAAAAAAAAATTATAAAACATTTTATAACAAAAACTTTTTTTTGGGTTTTACCACAAAAAGGTATACTTTTTTCTAATTTTTGGTTTAAGTTCCTTTTTTTCAACATTAAAATTTTGCTGTAGTTAGTTACTCTTATCGCTTAATGAACTACATTCAGCGCACACACACACACACTGGCACACAAGCAACTTCATTAGAAAAAAGGAATAAGATTTTAAGATTCCACCATTTTTGTATGGTATGAGTAAGTGTGTATGTGTGTAGCCTTTTTTTTATTATGTTTATTATGTGACTCAAATTAACCTTTTGTTAAAGTCATAAAGATAACAGCCATTTTGAATTAAAATTTCTGTTTTTAATTTAAGAAATTTTTTAAATGTTCTTGTAATTTGTCAAGGTCTGTGTGTGTTTTTTTTTTTTTTTTTTTTTTTTTTTTTTTATTTTTAAGTAAATACTTAGACCTACTTCCTTAAGGAAGAGACACCAATTTGTTTAAATAATGTTGTAATAATAGGAATGAAAAAAAAAATTTATAAAATTTTACATTAAAAAAAGAAAATCATCAAATGGCAACTTTTTATTTGCAAGTTTCTGGACACTTTCTACATTTTTATTTATTTATTAAGTTTTCAATAATAAAAAAAATGTGTAAAAGGTTCTATTAAAATTTAAAATTTTTAAAAAATTTCTTTAGGCCCTAATCATGTAAAACGCAACGCAACGCCAAAGAATTACATTGAAAGCAGAAACAATGTCATAAATATTTTGTAATTTTGTTGTTGCTTTATACAGAAATTCACATTGCGTTTTAAAATTTCAAACACTGAATTGCTTGTGGCGTTGAAAATTTTGAACCGGTAAATGAATTTCTGTAGAAAGCAACAACAAAATTACAAAATGTTTATGACATTGTTTGTGCTTATGCATGCAATTCTTTGGCGTTGCGTTGCGTTTTACATGATTAGGGCCTTAAAAGTTTTAAAAAATTTCTTTAAATATTTTTTTTTAAATTTTTAATAAAAGAAGTTTTCAACTATTCGACATATTAAAAAAAAAACCAAATTTCGTAAAAACCGAATTTGTTCAAAAAAAAACCGGTTATCGGGCTAAAAACCCGGTTATTGGTTTAAAAAATCCCATTCGAATAACCGGGTTTCCGGTTTATTATAATTTTGAATAAAATACTAAAAAACGATTTTTATACATATTTTTATTTTACACATTAAATAAAGGAATATTTTTACAAGATTCTTGCAGCCTTGATAAAAAGGAATATAATATAAAGATTCCACCATTTTTGTATGAGTTAGTGTGTATTTGTGTAGCCTCTTTTTTATTATGTGACTCAAATTAACCTTTTGTTACAGTCATAAAGATAACAGCCATTTTGAATTAAAATTTCTGTTTTTAATATAAAAAATTTTAAATATTGTTGTAATTTGTCAAGGCATTTTTTTTTTGTTTTTTTGAAGAACAAGCTTAAGTAAATACCTAGACATTCTTCCTTGATGAAGAGGCAACAATTTGTTTAAATTATGTTGTAATAATAAGGCAGTTGCAAAAAAGGAAAAAAAAAGAAAAAAAAAAATAAAAAAAAATATATAAAATTTTACATTTAAGAAATGTCATCAAATGGCAACTTTTTGTTTTTACAAATTTCCTATAAAATTGCAAGTTTCCGGACACTTACTACAATATATATTTGTTAAGTTTTCAAAAAAAAAAAAAAAAAAAAAAATTAAATGTGTAAAAAGTTCAACTTATATTTTAAATTTTTAATGGCCAATTTCACCAGGTTCAGTTAAAACTAACAATTACTTTATCTTCCAGTTAACAATACCTTTTGACAGTTATAGCTGATAGTTAATTAATTATAGCTGAACAATTGGCCTTAAAAAATTTCTTTATAAAATTTTTTTTTTATTTTTAATAAAAGAAAAAATTCCTGCAAAATGTATATTTTCTATTTACTAGAGTTGTCAACTATGTTACATATTAAAAAATCCTGCTGTGGAAAATTCGTAAAAACCGCATTTAAAAAAACCGGTTATTGATTTAAAAACTCCGGTTCGAATAAGCGGTTTACCGGTTTAATCGAACCCGGCTTTCGAAAATACGTAAAAAACCGCATTTGTTTAAATACCGGTTCTTGGGTTTAAAAACCGGTTATTGGTTTAAAAAATCCGGTTCAAATAACCAGTTTTCCGTTTTATTAATATTTCAAATAAAATATTAACAAAAAACAATTTTTAAAAATTTATTTTACTAACAAATTCAATCAATTTAAAGCATGTTTATACAAGGAACTGACAGCCTTGATAAAAATTAATAAGATATAAAGATTCCACCATTTTTTATGAGTAACTGCACCCAGAGAAAAAACATGTTTTAATATGGCCACCTCCAACAAAACTATTTTTAAATCAAATTTTACACAAACTATGGTTATTTTAACCATATTATTGTTATCGACAACCATATTATGGTTAAATTATACCTCCATCAAGAAGGCACAACCATGTTATGGTTGCCTCCGAACATGTTTTGGTTAATAATAACTAAAATATGTTTAACATTTATAATAGCATGGTTGATTTTCAACCATACCATGTTGCTCTTGGAAAAGAGGAAAATACTATTGTTAATTTAAGAACAAATTATTGTCATATTCAACCATAACATGTTTAGAGGCAACCATAATATGGTTGTGACTTCTTGATGGAGGACTAATTTAACAATAATATGGTTGTCGGTGACAATAGTATGCTTTAATTTAAACATAATATGTTTGAAACTTTTTTGAAAAATAGTTTTGTTGGAGGTGACCATATTTGAACATGTTTTTTTCTCTGCGTGTATGTATGTGTGTAGCCTCTTTTTTATTATGTGACTCAAATTAACCTTTTGTTACAGTCATAAAGATAACAGCCATTTTGAATTAAAATTTCTGTTTTTAATTTAAAAAATTTTAAATATTGTTGTAATTTGTCAAGTTTTATTTTTTGTTTTTTTTTTTTATTTTGAAGAACAAGCTTAAGGAAATACTTAGACATGCTTCCTTGAGGAAGAGACAATAATTTGTTTAACCCGACAATTCCCATACCTTTAGTAATGAAAACCAAACTGATTTTTCTTTCAAACAATATAAGTAAAAAATCAAATTAAAAGAAATTATATCTAATTCCGTTTTTATAGGGGTGTCACTTACAGGTGACACTGGGCATAATTTACTACACATTTTTAAAATTCAGCTAAGAAAGTGATCGAAGTTAGCTTCATTTTTGTCTCTACCTCTCACTCGTTTACCTCCCCATCCACAAGAGGGTACATATGATGTCGCCATGTTCATCTCCAGCCTCTGGAATTTTCATTATCGCTAATCTTCGTCACCTATAGGTGACACTGGGAATTGCCGGGATACATTATATTGTAATAATAAGGACGTTGTAAAAAAGAAATACACATATATATATATATATATATATATATATATATAAGTATATATATTAGGGTGGGCTTAGCAATCGATATTGTGCCATCGATTTTTCGATAGCTTTTGGCATGAGGAAAAAAAAATCCACTACGACATATCCAGAAAATCATTTTCGAGGCACCCAAATTTAATTTTTTTTGACTTTCTCAACTTATATTTTTAAGGTTTTTTTTTTAGAAAATAATAAAAAAAAGTCGGCTGATCTAATTATTTTTTTTAATATTACCTTTCCAAGGTGAACTTGTACGCTAAAGACAACAGCGATGGCAGTTTTCCTATAAAAATTTTTCTTGATGTCTTGGAAGAGATTTTTTCGAACAATTTTTTTACGCGTTAATTTAAAGGTTGTTTTAGTAGGTATGTTAAAAACATTCGTCGACTTTAATTTGTTTAAATAAATCCCATCAAAGGTTAAATTGTACGCTTAAAACGATGAAATTTTTGCGCGTCGAAAACGATTTTATTGATTTTTTTCCTCATGCAAAAGCTATCGATAGCACAATATTTTTAATTTTCGTCCTTACATATTAGAATTTTTTTAAAAATTAACTATTTTTATTGCAATAGTTACATTCGAAATACATTCGAAAAATAAAAACGGTTGATATAATAAAAAAAAGATATAAAAAGATAATTTTCACATTCTATTTTTACAAAATTTCTTTAAAGAAATTTTTTTTTTTATTTTTAATTAAAAAAAATTTCTGCCAAATGTCCATTTCCTATGGTTGCCAACTATACGACATAATAAAACAACCGGCTTTCAAAAAGATTTAAGAATAGCATTTAAAAAACCCGGTTATTGATTTTTATAAAAAACCGGTTCGAATAACCGGTTTTCCGGTTTTTTTTTTATAATTTTGAATAAAATATTAACATTCAATATTTTGAGCTAGTCTATCAGCGCCGGGGTTGCGGGTTTGATTCCCGCCTGATACTCTGGGTTCTTTCTTGCAGACAAGCGTAGAGTTTTGCGGGATAAGCATAGGAAGAAAATAAAAAAAAATATATATTTATTTTACCTACAAATTTCCTATTAATTATATTCTTATTTCTTCGACCTTTTTCTATTAAATATTATATTTTAATATTTTTATCAGGCTTATAGTTCATTGAATTTAATTTTCATTAAATTATTTTTGTGAAGAAAGGAATTTTACAACATGAAATGAATTAAAATTTATTGATAATGTTTCATTCTTGACTGAGCTGGGAATTGCACCCAGGTTTTCACGGACAGGTTGCCCAGACTAGTTTCGATTGTAGGTAAAATACCATTTGGTTTAAAGATTGATGTTTGACTAATGACGTCATCCGTCGTCAATGGCGGTGAGAGCTAAATGGCAAACCCCACTGAAGAGATTGTGTGGTTAAAATCGAAACGAGTCTGGGCAACCTGTCCGTGAAAATCTGGGTTCAATTCCCAGGTCAGTCAAGAATGAAAAATTATCAATAAATTTTAATTCATTTCATGTTGTAAAATTTTCTTTCTTCATAAAAATTATTTAATGAAAATTAAATTCAATGAACTTAAGCCTGATTAAAATATAAAAATTTGGATTAAAAACCATTAACAGTTCAATAAAATGAGCACAATACTAATTATTATTATATTTTAATATATTTATTAAGCTTAAGGATACTTTTTGTTTATTAAATTAAATAAAATATTTAAACTTCTCTCTCAATATTTCGATTTCATTTGTGAATCTTCTTCAGGATTTTTTTAATATAACATAAAATTTCAAAATTGTTCTTAAAATCATGTAATATCCATCAAATTCAATATTGATAAAATTATTGAAATTTTAGTAAATGAAAATACCGAATTTGTCGATTACTTCGACACAAAAAAATCGGGGTTTCAACGTACCCAAAAACTGCGACTTTTTAAAAACCTCTGGAAATAGAAAAAAACTGGGCTTTCGAATAAACCGGGTTTGCCAGCTCTGCTTATTTACAAAAAAAAATTCTTATTAAGAAATATATAACAAGTTTGTGCAAACTTTCCTTTTTTATATAATTAAAAAAAAAAATTTTTTTTTTGCCATTTTTTAATAAAATTTCTAATTTTTTTTTTTATAATTTTCATGAAATGTCTTATTTTTATAAAATTTTTATTTTTGCGTTTTTTTTTTAGAAAATTGACTGCTTAATACAAAATTTGTCGAATACATAATGCTCAGTTACTTCAACAACGCCATAACTCAAAAAATTAAAGTTTGGAGTTAGTGATGCAGAATTGTTCGCTATGTTTTTCTTTTTATTTTGTATAAAATTCATCTTTCTATATTTTATACTTTTCCTGTTTGAAGAAAATGCATCTTTATTTTTTTATATGGGGTTAAAGCAAATTAAAAACTTTAAACGTGTTTATCTCGAAATGGATTTTTTTTGAGTTATGACGTTGTTGAAGTAAATGAGCGATATGTAGGGCAAATTAGAAAATTTCATTTGCAAAATTCATTAAAAAAAAGTTAATTCGTCAAAATTTCCTATAAAATAGGTAAAATTAGAAGAATTTGCTATAACTAGAATATTAAATTGATTAAAATAACAAACCCTCTTAATGTCCTTAAATAAATATTTTTTTTAGTAAAAATCATTGACAATCTCTGTATCAATTGCATTATAAAAACCATTAAAATTTATTGAAAATTATAAAATTTGTGCAATGATAATATGAATGCATGAAATAACAAAATGAGTGCTATTTGTTGTAAATATTATAACAACAAATAGCGTTTTAATACATCAATACTTTCATATAGTAACAATATACGTGAACATCATGCGTACAAGCAAAAAAAATCTTAAACTTGAATGAACAAAAAAAAAAAAAAAAAAAAAAAAAACAGTTCGCAAAAATATTTTTCAGACACGTGCTTTACAGAATATAAGATTTTATTTTATTATTCTGAAATAGTTTACTTTTAACTTTTTTCGTACACTGTATTTGACACCACACTAATATGATTACAACACATATCACTACATATTATTTTTGGCTGATTTTTTTCCTCTGGTATGCTTACAGAAGTAGAAAAATACATGCACCATTACGTGTTAAGAAATGAATTCAAACATCTGCAAAACCGCCCCTCCCTCTCCCCCTTTCAATCACATTATTCAATAGTGGTATATTGTGGCTTTTTGAAAATCAAAAAAGCAGAAACAGAAAATTCCTCGCAATGTTAGATGACTATCGCAATTGCATTTGCCATGTGGTTGGGTGTGGCCCAATTCTTACAATTGGAAAAGATACTGTAACCAACTACACAATTGCTGTGGAAAATTCTTAAAAAAATTTCATTTTTTTTTCGCAATTCGAATGGTTGCCTTGAAAAGAAAACACTACCAACACACATTTGCACAAAATTCTTGTTAAACATTGCAATAACACTTATGTTTGTGCAAATGATAGTGCAATAAAAATTTGGAAAATTTAAGTACAATGTCATACCAATTGTCTGCAAAATAGGAAAAACAAATATGTATGAAATAATAGTAACAATGTTGAATTTGATAAAAAAAGTTTTATCCAAAGACAAGATAATAGTGAGGTAGACATTTTCACTATCGTTAAAATCATCAGGCCAGACTTCAGTCTGACCAATAGTCGAGACTAAGGTTAGATCTAAAGTTGAGATTAAAGACTGAGCTATATAGACATATGGTGTGATCAAGACTATAATCTAACCCATAGTCAAGACAATAGTCTGATCTTAAATCCAGCATATACACGCAGAAAAAAAATATGTTTAAATATGGTCACCTCCAACAAAACAATTTTTAAATCAAATTTTACACAAACTATGGTTATTTTAACCATATTATTGTTATCGACAACCATATTATGGTTAAATTATACCTCCATCAAGAAGGCACAACTACGTTTTGGTTGCCTCCGAACATGTTTTGGTTAATAATAACTAAAATATGTTTAACATTTATAATAGCATGGTTGATTTTCAACCATAGCATGTTGCTCTTGGAAAAGAGGAAAATACTATGGTTAATTTAAAAACAAATTATTGTCATATTTAACCATAACATGTTTAGAGACAACCATAATATGGTTGTGGCTTGTTGATGGAGGACAAATTTAACAATAATATGGTTGTCGGTGACAATAATATGGTTAAATTAAACATAATATGTTTAACATTTTCTTTAAAAATAGTTTTGTTGGAGGTGACCATATTTAAACATATTTTTTCTCTGCGTGTAGTCTCATCTGTCTATTCCATAGTCAATACTGTAATCTAACGTATAGTCAAGTAGGGATGGGCAATAAATATCGATATATCAAAATATCAATACAGTAACAGCTCGCTAATCCGAATTAATGATTGCAGACCCTGATTCTGATTAACGAGATATTCGGATTACTGGATGTGCTGTACTTATGTATTATAATTCACTAAATTCGAAAATAAAACGAATGCCAGGGTTCCAAAACAAATTTATTTTATTTTTATTAATCAAGAATGACAAAATTAAAGCCTTTTTTAAATATTATGTTTTTTTTTTAACATACACTCAAAAGAAAAATCAACCCATCCGTACTCAAATCAATCCGAAGCGGTAACAATAGTACGGTGAGTACGGAGTTTCTTGAATCAAGTACAGAAAGATTAATTCATGTACGATTAATCAATCGCGAAATACTTAACTTATTCATATTCAATCCACGGCTGACAAATTTGGCGATTTGTAGGTACAAAAATGGTTTATTGACGATTTATACCCTAAATTTGACGAGTTTTCAAATGACCAATTTTATACAAATTTACAAATGTTTTTAATATTATTTCACATTTTGTTTTAGATTCTTAGTTACACTTTCATTTATTTGATTGGCAGTAATTTTCTTGCCTTAGCTGATCATCATATAAAATACGATTTTTTTTAACCACAAGGAATTGTTTAAGAGTTATATTTGTTCAATTAGTACTGTTTTATTACATCCATTATACAACCACCATCTCTAGTCTGGCTTCACACTATGAAAGTTTTCTTTCAGAAATTCTGAGTTAATTTCAACAGACGGACGGACAGACGAACAACCGGATTTGAGCATCCCTTCTCATAAGGAGCCAGAATATATACACTTTATAGGGTCTAAGATCAATATTGTAGAAATTACAAACGGAATGACAAAGTTATATATGCCCTTTTACCTTTGGCAAAGGGTTTAAAAAGCAGAAAAATAAAAATTCGGTTTAGCGACCTTGCAAACAATGCGGGCTGTAGAGTATGTAATATGTCATAAATTCAATTCGGATTACTGGATAATTCGGATTACTTACCTTTGGATTAGCGAGCTGGCCCTGTATTTAAAAAAATTATAATCGACATATATCGCCGATATTAAAAATACCGATATATCGATAAATCTACGACTATCGAATTCGATATTTTTAAGATCTCTTTCTAATAAAATTCAACACTTTAACCGCTGCTCAACTGCCTACAATACTGTTGTTTTTTTAAGAATTACATCATCCGTTTTTTAACTAATAATAAGAAAATAAAGGCGCTTTTTTATTGTACTTTTTCATAGAATGCACAGTATAGTTTTGTCTCGGAAAAAATATTCTGGAAAGGGTTCCTAGAATTATGCAAAGAATCGCCTTAATTATGGCGTATTAGCAGCAGAAGTCTCATAAAAGTTGGAATGTTAATAATATAAAAAATATTTGGTTTTTTTTTATTTGAGCATGTTCTTATATATTAAAAATCAAATATTGTACAGTTAACTTGTATAGTATCAGTGCTGTCAGATGTAGGGAAAATTCCCTACTTGTAGGGATTTTTTTCCCCAAATATCAGACCGTAGAGGAAAAAAGACTAAATTTTTATTTTCGTAATATTGTGGGGAATTTGTCCTGTGTATGTAAATTTAAATATAATCTAACTGACTGATGAAAAAAACCTCTGTGGTATAAAAGCATATCGCTTCAATAATCATAATTTGGCAACTTTGTACACTTCTATACACTCATATAAAAGGCGTCATAACGCTGACGTATTTTGACATCAGTACTATAACAAGTGTCTTCGTTTTTTTTTGACCCCATGACACTTTTCATCATGGTGATGTCAACCTTAACATCACTTGGCCAAATTGTCATCAGGATCAAAAATTTAAATTATGTCATCAATGGTATGACACATTGGCATCACAGAAATGACGAATCGAAGTCGGTTTTATATATCATGTCATCAGTGCGATGATAAACTGTCATCAAATTGAGTAATTGTAATTGACCTAAAGTCAAATTGAGAGAATATCATTATTTACTTACCCGTTACACTTGTTTGTTTCGCTTTTGTTGTATTCCGTTCTTTGTTAAAAAAAGAATTCTCAATTATAAGACACCAGTAGCATGCCCGATTTGGTTTTCGTAATAATTCTACTTGAAAAATTTGATGTACAAGTATTAAAACAAATAATTAAAAAAAAATAGAATATGGGATTTTTGCTTCTAATTTTACTTTTCAAGCATGAAAATAATGTTAATAATATATGTGACCCGGTCTATGAAAAGGTGGCTTATGACTCAAAAACAAAATTTCGAAAAATCAGCTGTTAAAGATAAACAATGCATTTCGCCAGTTTCTCGGTAGTTGTTCTCATTCGTTCTGTTTCTGTTGGTCTTTTCCGTTATAAACTACACTCAAAAAAAAGTTTTGCTAAAATTAGCAAAACGATCTGCTGGCCTAATATAAGCAAATTTTCTGTGATAATTACAGTTTTTTCTGTAACTTTTACAGACTTTTTTATTTCATTTGTGCTCTTCTTTCTCTACATTTTTAGTACACTTCTAAGCAAGTTAGGACTTTCAGCTTTTCACCATGTTAAAGAGCGCCTCAAAAACTATCCGAACCAAAAAAAAGTGAAAAATAATTTTTGGAGTCATAAGCCACCTTTTCATAGACCGGGTCACATATTATGATATGATATATTATGTCATCACGCTGACGACAGTTTGTCATTGCACTATTGACAGTTTGTCATTACACTGATGGCATGATATATTATGTCATCCCATTGATGACAGTTTGCCATTGCACTGATTACAGTTTGCCTTCACACTGATGACATGATATATTATGTCATCGCACTGACGACAGTTTGTCATCGCACTGATGACAGTTTGTCTGTACTGATGTCAAAATACATCAGCGTTATGACGCCTTTTCTATCAGTGAACACAAAATGTGGCGTCGAAAGGATGTCACTGTAGCCATAGCGTAGATGACGCATAAAATATGACACAATTTTAGAATGATGATGGTCATTAGATTGATGTCACTTTTTGCCTCATTGATGCCATTTGTAATAACATTGATGTCACAATTCTGATGCAAGGGCATTATCAATATGAAGATGCAATTTTCTGAGTTTATAGTTGAAAGAAAATTCAAAAGTGTTTTGGAATAAGTTTTTAATTAATATATTAATTAAATAACAAAAAATCTTAATTGCTTTTTTCGTTTAAAAAAAAAAATTTAAACTTGTAGAATTGTTGTTGGGAATTGTAAAAACCTGAGCTAAATTTAATTAAATCAGTTGAAATAATCACCCCTATTATAAAAGTCGACGTCGACATGAGTCGACGGCACCGGAACAGTAATCGTATTTTCTGGGTCGTTATTGACAATAATCGATTACTATTGACAGTCACTTGAAATTTTCTAAGGCGACTTTAAGTCGACGTCGAATGCCTCTGGTTTAGTCAACAGGAAATTTTGCGACGGCTCAAATGTAAGTTAAAGAGATTTTAAGTAGAATGTAAACTTATTTTTTAAATACGTTAAAATAAAAAAATGCAAATCTAAAAGAAGTTTTGGGCACAAATTTTATTAGGAAATTAAACGTGAAAAATTTTGCTTAAATATCGAAAACTCGCGAACCTTTTTAATTTAAGACGACAATCTCAAAGAGCAGCAAAACTACGCGAAATTGCGAAAGTTTGCAAAAATAGCGAAAATTTGCGAAAGTTTTTAATATATCAAAAAAGCCACAAAATTGATCAAAAGCCCTTAAAACTATAAGGAATTTCAAAATTTCGGTTAAAAATGTAAAATTCGCAAAAATTTGGTAACAGCGACATGATACATAGCAAAGTCTAATATTTATTAAAAATCGTTAAAGCTGTAAAGAATCCGGAAACTATCGCTTCTATAGCGAAAATGGTCAGAATTCGCGAAAAACTGCAAACTTGGAAACGAACACTAAAATTTTTTTTTAAATCGCTAATCGGCTAAAAAACATGTCGGATAATAACACATAAAATTTGCAAATATCGCAGAAATTCGCGAAAATTTATAATATTTCAAACAAGCCATAAAATTGATTTAAAATTCCTAAAACTATAAGGAATGGCAAAAATTTGATAAAAACTGCAAAGTTAGCGGTAATTCGCAAAAATTTGCTAGCAGCGGCATAATAGCAAAGTCTTATTAATAACTATTACAATTTTAACGATTTTAATCGTTACAGCTATAAAAAATCAGAAAACTTACAGTAAAAATAGCTCTTATCGAATATGGCAAAAATTCGCAAAAAATCAAAATCGGAAACAAACTCTTAAATTAATTTGAAATCGCTAAATCGGTTAAAAAAAACAAAATGTCGGCAAATATCACAAATAGCGTTAAAAAATTAGCTTCAATGATAAAGAAAAAAATAATATAAAAATAATTGGAGATGTGATTTTTTTTGTCAGATTTTTGATAACTAGTCGACGTCGACACAACTTTCTTATAAAATACCAAATAAACGGCGAAGTGATGTAGTCGTCGACCCAATATGACAACAAATAAAAATTAATGCCGACGTCGACAACGACTTACATAATAGGGGTGATTGTTAAAATATTCACAAAGTTAAATTTTTAGTAATATACGAGTATCTTATCATTTTGGTAAAAGGTGAAAGAAAAATCAACAACTTGTTTGCTTGATTCTAAGAATTTGGTATGAATTTGGTGATTAATGACAATTTTTTATTTATTTTTGTGTAGAGTTAAGTCTGATTTATTAACACATCTATAGTCTGACCTATAATCAAAACTATAAAATGATTTGCAGTTAACGAAAATATATGCTGATCTATAGTCAATACTATGGTCTGTTCGACAGACAATACTATATCTTAAGTCACCGACTGCGGTCTGATCTAGTCATTGCATACAGTCAATATACATACAGAAAAAAATTTTGCTCCAATTAAAGCATTAATCAAAAATAAAATCAGTTTAATTAAAAATTTAATCATGCGAATTAAACGTTTAATCAATTGTATTAAACATTTTAATTGATACTATTAATTTGCAACAGTAAACAATTTAATATTAACAATTACATGTTTAATTCACTTGATTAAACCTTTAATTTACTTGATTAAATTTATAATTAAAAATAATTTTATTTTTGATTAATGCATTAATTGGGGCATTATTTTTTCTCTGTGCATACGGTCATGGTACTTTTCGCAATTTTCTTTTAGTTTTTTTACTGCTTACAGGAAAAGACGCCATGAAATTGAAACAAAATATAAGTACATTTTTCCAACTTTAACTGCATTTGGTTTACAAGTGCACTGAAGTATAAATGTGTGCAAGTGGAATAAGGATGTGGGTGAACGAAAGGAAATATAGAAACTTTACTATTTTTGCACATATTTTTTTTTTGATTTTTCTGCAATAACTTTGCTGCTGACATTATAATATTGAAAAGCTTTGCAATTTTGTAAACTTAAAAATGTATCTGAATGTGCTTCACTGGAAAAAAATTAAAGAAAATTATTTTATTTAAATTATATAAAAGCTCATTTCCAAAAAATAATGTAAATATTGAACTCTAGAATATGTTCTATGGTTTGGTCTATGAAACAGGCTTTAAAGTTAAGATTATAGAGCCTTTTCCACTGTTTAGACTTTTAAACCTGCTCTGTAGATTGTGTGAGTGTGTCTATGTTGCACAAAATTTGCCAATACCAAATCATACTCTGGAGAAGCAAATTTATGTAGGCCATGATTCAAAATAAATGAAATTTTTTTTGCTATCTTATTTCTATCTTTTATTGTAGCAAAACAAGAAAATCCAATTAATGAGAAATGTATTAAAAACGTTAAAGAAAGCTCTTACCACTCGAGTAAAATAGAACATGTGCTTTGATTATTTACCTTAATTATCTTGATTAAGCATTTTTACAATTACAATTGACTACATGGTCTCTTGGTAGAGGAATAATTACAAATGTCTTTCGTTAATAAAACATTGCGCTAGAGGGAATATCCATTGTCATGTGGCAGGTTCAACGCTAAACACGTACATAAGTATTCAGGGTATAGACACATGAACATGAGTTAAAGCTGTAGCAAAGTTCTTATCCGTATATTTGAGCTAATGATTTTTCGAGTATAATCATTTCCGAATAAAAGTTTATTACTTTATGTATATGATTCGATTGGTACTTTACTTTGTAAATATGATACAAAAATATGTGTGTAAAATTACAAAAAATAATTTTCTCTTTTTTCGAGACTATAAACTGCCTCTCAATATAGTCCAGAGTGTTAACTAATCAAGTTAACAATGAAAAGAAAAATCAGTACTTAAATCAATCCAAAGCGGTGTCAATAGCCACGGTAAGTACGGATTTCCTTAAATCAAGTACACAATTCTTGATTCAAGTACGGATTATTCAAGTGTCCCGTTCTTAAAATAATCCGAAACCGGGATTGAATTATGTAAAAGTGAGCTAAAAGTGAATCTGAAATTGTGCCTGATTCAAGAAATTAAAAGTTGGTTAAAACCCGAATTCGTACCTGAAATAATCCGATTGCCAAATTGATTCTTAATGATGAAACAAAACTGGAGCTGAACGATATTTTCCACAGTGTTTAAAAAACTAAACTCCAAGTAGCTGTAGTAATAAAAAAAATACAAAAAAGTCTAGTTAAAAAATGTTAAAAACTTGTAGTCGTTCAGTTACTATTACTACCGCTACCGTCACATTTTGATAGCAATAGTTTTAGTAGTAGCGCAAAAAGAAAATACTTGGAGCAGCGTAGTAAATTTTTTTTACTGCTCTCGCTACCTTTAAATTTTGGTAGCAGTAAAAGAAGTTTTACTTTTAAAATTTGTACTACTATCTGCTTTAGTAGTTATACAAAAAATAACATTTAGGTAGTTGTTTTATAACATTAAGCAGTTTTAGAATAACATTGAAGCAGTATGTTAATAACATTGAAGCAGTCGTAAAATAACATTATGGTAGCAGCAGAATTAATAAAAACGTAAAATCTTCAGCAAAATAAAAACAAACGAATAGCACGTGTGTGTTAAAATCAGTGTTACCAGAAATCTTTTGGCTCATGCCCCTTTAAAATCCCTTAAATTAAATTTATTAATTTTAATTGATTTACATATTCCTCCCTGCTTCTGTTTTAAATGCTTTTTACCAAGAATTTTTTCTGTTGTTTATGTTTTTGTCTTTCTTTTTCTCGTTGACCTTTTTATAATCACAACTTGAAGGAAAAATGTAAACATAGAGATTGTTCCTTAGTTGTTTAACAATTAGTATTGTGAAAAATGTACTTTGGACTTCAATAAGAATTCTTGACAAAAAGTATGAAAAACAGAAGTAAGGAGGAACATGTAAATCAATTGAAGATTGGTGTTTGGCTATTGACTGCCTGCTGCCTTCGATGGCGGGGAGTGTTAAAACGGCAAACCCCTTTGTGGAGATTGTGTCCATGAAAACCTGGGTTCAATTCCCAGCTCAGTCAAGAATGAAAAATTATCAATAAATTTTAATTCATTTCATGTTGTAAAATTCCTTTCTTCATAAAAATAATTTAAGGAAAATTTAATTTAATGATCTTTAGCCTGAATAAAATATTAAAAAAATTTGGATTAAAAACCATAAACTGTTCAATAAACTAACCACAATACATACTAATAATTAATAATTTTTAAAATGTTTTTATTTAATATGTTTTTTTAGTATGGTAAAATGATATATAGAACTGGTTTTAAGATAATTTTCACTAAATATAGCAGCGTTTTGAACATGTTAAAAACATATAAAATATTCCATTCAAAATATTTTCCCTACATTGTGGAATAAATGCTCATAAAATAAATATTAATAAGTATGAGTACATATAACTTCTAACAATCGAAAATTTTCTGCACCGAAAATTTGAAAAAGTACTAACAACAATGGTAAAAGCGACGACCTGCAACGACAACACGGTTTATGAATAATTCAAACAACATCACATACGTACTTATTGTTGGTTTCTAGTTTTACTGATTATTTTCGTTTCTGACTACTTCAATGTTATTATATTACTACTTAAATGTTATTAACATACTACTTCTATGTAATTCTACTACTACCTCAATGTTAATAATCTACTACCTCCAAATTTTGTAGTCATAAAAACAATACTCCAAATGTAGTAGTAGTTTTAAAACGAAAACCTCAATCAAACCAATAGAAAACAATTTCGTTTTTTAACTGCTACTTAATTTTTGTTTTACTGCTGCTATTTTATTTTCTGGTTTTATTTTTCGCATGTAGCAGTAGTTTTAAAAAAGGTAATACTACAAAACAAAACAACTGCTCTTTCTGACGCTATATATAATTGTTAAGAGTAATTGTTTTAGTAATAGTAAACAATTTTTAGGTAATGTAGTTTTTTAAACACTGATTTTCCATACAGTTTGACATAAAATTATGCCAAGGAATGCGGTCGAGAAATAAAATAAATTTTATTTTGAAAACGTTTTTTCTCATGCTCTCACATAGAGACAATTATTCTCCCAACAATGCTACCATACTTTCGTTCCATTTCATATTTCATACATTTTGTAAACAAAGAAAAAAAAGAACAAAAGAAACGAAAGAAATGAGAGAAAATTTGCAGTTACGGTCGACGTTTTAATTATGGGCTTATAGGCCATGTAAGATAAAACTTTTGCTTCGCGTTGCGTTACCGATTCGCTTTGACATCTAAGATAAAAAAAACATACTTATACGAAACATGTCACATAAAGTACTTTCAAAGCGGAGCGAAGCAAAAAGTTAGCCAACTCTCATATTTTTGCTCGCTTTGACAAATGGCTAGTATATTTTTTTTTAATATTTTTTGCCAAATTCAATTCCAAAAAACCGTCCAATTAAATTTTTAACTTTAATTTTTATAACAAATAATTAAATGTACAAATTACCAATCGCTTTTATAAGTAATCAATTAATGCGTGAGTCTTGTCAAAGTTTTCATTGTGTCATACACCTTTTGCTTTGCGTTTTTCTGCCAAAGGTAGAAACGTCACGCAAAGCGACAAAGTTGTATCTGACACGGCCTTAAGAATTTTTGCCTGAAGTTGGAGACTCAATTCTGTTTTATCATTTACCTAAACACTTACCCCAAAGAGAGAGAGAGAATATTATTATTTACTTACCTGCAGTGTGACCAGATCTTTAAAAATTTTTAAGCTTAATCTGGCATTATACGTGGCCAAAAAATGCTAAAAATTATTTAAAAAAATGCTAAAACTTTTTAAAGATTTTTGTTAAAAATGTATTCTCAGTATGAAATATTATTCCGAACTAAATACATTTAAGTGACTTATTTTTTAACGAAATTAAAAGAAAATGGCTATCTTTAAACAATTGGGTAGATTTTTCTTAAAGATCAGATACATATATATATATATATAATTGTATATAAATATGTTGTAAAGGCTCTGATACATGCAAAATTGAAACTATTTTATTTCTATCCTGTACAACATTTTTAAGATAATTTTATTTCTTATAGTTTAAGAAAAGTTAAAGTTTTAAAATTATTGTTTTTTTTCAGCAGTTTACAGCAAAAAGTTTTTTCAAACACTTACACTACAGAATTTTTAACGAAATACAGAGTTAAATGTATATATCAAAGGGCAAATAACTTTCACAATCAACATGATGAGGGCATTTCTAATATTCTCTTTCCTAATATAAGAATTATCCATTTTCATAAAAAAATTTAATTTTGGGTAAAACTATTTTTAGTCAAAATTTATTATAATTTTGTAAAAAATTTAAGTAAAATCAATAAAACTATTCGTCAAAATTTTTAAAAAAATGCTAAAAAAAAAGCTAAAAACATTTTATAAAAATGCTTCATAAAATACTAAGTGCTAAATGAAAATTTTGCAGCTAAATAAAAATTTTTAGTGCTAAATTTAGCTGCAAAAATGCCCAAATGGCCACACTGCTTACCTGTTACATTTGTTTGTTTCACTTTTCTTGTATTTCCCCATTTGTTTACAGAATAACTCTCAATTATAAGACACCAGCAGCATGTCTCATACACTGCTGGGATCTATCAATTCTTAAATTGTACCGTCTCAAGGGCAAAATTGTACCAAACTTTCGCTGTAAAATAAAAACACAGTAATTCATAAAAAAATTGTATTCCATAAAAACAAAACAAGTAAAAAAGTATAATCAAGCCCGACTATTTGATACTCTACATCACAGTATATAGACTTACTTACGGGAGTGTACCCTACACAGAAAAAATAAATTAATAAGTTAATAGTATCAATTAAACCTTAAAAATTTTTAATTAAAACTGATTTTATTTTTGATTAAAGCTCTAATTGGTGAACAACTTTGGAGAATTTTTTCTGTGTATTTGGCACCCATGGGTAATCATGGATCCGCCAGAACAAAAATTTATTATAAAGTTAAGATTCATAAAATGTCCTTTGTTCCGAATATTATTAAGATATTTTCATCTACATGGGACCTATAGTTAATTGACCAAAAACAGCTAAATTGCCATTATTTATTAGCAATATCTTCCAACTTCACTATTTAACACGCTGTCAAAATCGGATTTTCCTATTGTAAAGCGTTGACGTCGAGCTTTTGAGAGATGCTTCATACAAATTGTATGGGCATGATCATTTTGGACAATTAGAAAACGCGTGCCGCTTTTGTTTATGTACTCTTTTTTGATCGCTATGTCGGTTTGAAATAGAACGTTCATGTTGAAACAAATGCTTGCCGCTCTTGTTTAGGTAGCTCAGTAAGCTACGCATATAATGTCTATTCTTTATTACGGTTGCGAAACTTGGAAAAACCAAACGCAATCGATACGCGCCTACAGACCTTTGCGAACAAATGCTTGCGACAAATTCTAAAGATATGGTGCTCGGATCGTATACGGAACGTAGATCTGCTGAACGCGGAGAACCAAATCTTGGCCTCTGTGGAAGTTTGTCAGCGGAAATAACGGTGGATATGCCACAACGGTTAAGGTCAACTGACAACATTGCTCGACAAGCGCTTTGGTGGAACCTCCGAGGAAGGCCTCAGCGTGTTGGTGCTAGAACGTGCAGAAAGTCGATAGATGTGGAACTGCCAGCAGCAAACTATTCATGGAATAACGTCAACCAAACATCACGCAATAGGGTCTGGTATAAGAGAATGACTGAGGCCCTACGCTTCGCTGGGAGTCAAGGATAACAGATAAAGAAAAACATATGAGCGTACTACAAAATGTAAATGCAAAGTTCAGTTGAGCATCGGTTATGCGGGATGGTAGGGACCGGAAGCGTTCCGGATAATTAATTTTACCTGTTAATTGAGGTAAAATTTTTACTCGGTTTTACAAAATTTTTGTTTTATTAAATCCATATAATTTTAAAGAAAAAAAGCACAGAAAATTCAAATTTAATGGGGAATGTTTATTATCATTTGAAAGAATATTATTTGGCATTTATTTTTTGAAGATTATGTCTATCAAATGTTGGCCGTTGCTACGTCGCAGATGGTCCATCCGTTGAGTCCAATTTTCGATGACTCGTTCGAGCATTTTGACTGGTAACTGGCGAATGACACCCGTGATGTTTTCCTCCAAGGCCTGAATCGAAGCGGGCTTGTCGACATAAGCTTTAGACCTTGCATATCCACACAGGAAAAAGTCTAACGGTGTGCTAACACACGATCTTGGTGGCCAATTGACCGGCCCAAAACGTGAAATTATGTGCTCACCGAAGTGTTCTCTCAATAAATCCATTGATTGATGCGATGTGTGGGTAGTGGCGCCGTCTTGCTGAAACCAAATGTCGCCGAGATCATGAGCTTCAATTTCAGGCATATAATAGTCGGTTATTATGGCACGATAACGGTTGCCATTGACGGTTACGTTCGCAGCGGCATCATTTTTAAAGAAATATGGACCGATGATTCCCCGGCCCACAAACCACACCAAACCGTGGTTTTTTCTGGATGAAATGGCAGTTCTTGAATCTCTTCAGGTTGCTCTTCGTCCCAAATGCGGCAATTTTGTTTGTTTACATACCCATTGAGCCAGAAATGGGCCTCATCGCTGATCAAAATTTGCACGAAACACATTCCTCACAGAACGTGAATTTTCGTAATAAAGTTGAGAGGTTTGTAAACGTTGTGCAGGCGTAAGTCTTTCCATTATGAAATGCCAAACAATACTAAACAAAAATAACATGTCAGCATGACACGACTCGCACGTGATCTGTCAAAAAAGGCTATTGAATAAAGTATCTCTATTTGAATCACCCTATACAAATTACAAGATATAATACTAACACCTTTTCTTATTATTACTTATGTAATTATTAAAAAAAATCATTTAAATGAGGTTGGTTTCTTTTTTTTACCTGTATATTTTCTGCCAAAAAATTTTAATTTCATATAATAAAATTTGATATAATTGATATTCCCGGTTAATTGTATCGCGAATAACACAAGGGAACAACATTTACCTTTTTTTTGTGTTGATTGGAAGTTTGATGTAATTTTTTTTATTAAATTGAGGTCGCTGATTTCAAATCTAATCTCCGTTGTTCTCCATCAGCTCGAATTTTTAAGTTACAGGCACGAATCGTATTTTTGACTTTTTTTTCCAAAAATTAAAAGTTCAATAAATCATAACTTTTCACTTCATTAACTGATTTTTAAAATTATTCTTCTCTTTTAAAGATATAATAGTCAGCTTTAAAGAACAGTT